>JAJLRJ010000007.1:19475052-20208452 GCA_024195265.1 Dendrophyllia cribrosa
CAAAGGTTATGCAAATTTCAAACTCTGAACCACACTGTTCATGCATAACGTCAGCTCGCTTGAACCCAAGTGGTGCTGGCTTTAATTTGCAAGCTGATGCCAAATGTTTAAGCAAAGCCATAAAACTAGAGTTTTAAGTTAACAGAGTATTTTCTAGATACATGCACTTGCACCTGTTGGAATGCTTGTAAAAGCATGGAAAAGTTTCAAAAAGTACATGCGTTTATTTTTATACTGGCCCTCGCTGATGCACATTGTTGCACAACTGATTGCTTTCAGAACCACTAGAAAATTATTAGTCATTTTCGATATCGAGTTTAGGTTATAGTTGATTAGAAGCAAAATTTTCATACCTTACAGTGAAAATCTAAGAGAACCTTCTATTAAAATCAACAGAGTTGACAAAGTACATTGAAGCTTTCATTTACAGTCTGTGGATTACACTGACAGCAGTATATGTCAATGTTACGGTTTTCTGGCGATAATTAATTCACCCGTTGTGATGTCGCATGGAAAAAAAATTATCGATTACTCCCTGTACATCTGCAAAAAATTGTAATTGTCTTCTGGAAAAGGGGAATAATCAAACTCTTCTTTCTGTAGCATATCATTTTCTGAAACGCCTTACCTTTAATTGAAAGAAGTAGCTTAGCCTTCGTATTAGGGAAATACCTCATGTCCTACTGTTCTACTGGTCTAGAATCGACTAAGGGGAGTCAGTTTGACGGCTTTCGATTAGTTTATTTCCTAAGGGCATGATATAAGTAAGAGAGAGGTGGTAATTACACCAGCTTTGACGGACAGGCCTCTTCTTTAAAACTAAATGACCAAAACGAAAAATTCTAACCCACTGAGTGCGCATAATGACAATCCTAAGCACCTGCATTCTTCCCTAAAAAGCAGATGATTTTCGCAACAAGGCAGATGACAATTAAGACTATTAAGAGCGAGCTGAAGTGCCTTTCTTTTGTCACCACCAACAATGATGCTCGGCATCTGAGCAGCAGAAAAACGGGTCAATTTAGTCATGATCGATCAAGACTAAGCAGATACTTATTACGAAATAATTTCAATAGCTCCATTTCTGGTAAATAACTTGGAATGGGCTTCCACCTCGATAACTCAGCCTCCAAAACTGTTTTCTCTGCTTCACTTAATTGCTATGATCAGATATCCTGTAGTTTCGTTCACTTTCGTTTTCCTTAATGCTCCAAGTTATCGCAATTTAGTATACTAGCGTTTGGGGTGGAGGAATGTTTTGTCTGCACACACACATTACTGACTGGTTCTCGTGACTTCGTTCCAAACTAGCTGCACCTCACCTTGATCACTAAATAACCTCGCGTTTCTTGCCTCAAATTATAGATTTCTCCGTCGATTTAACGCTACTTTTAAACACTTGATAACCTCTATAATACCGAGGCAACCTTTTTCTCAGATTGTTTCTATAGGAAACTTTCTTTGTAACCAATTTAAAATGTTACGTTTCCAAGTCTGGTCACTGCAACTGGTAAACACTTAAAAGCAATATGGCACTAAATAGTAGTGTTCCAATACTCCGGTCATGTATCCAAATTCTTACAAAAATAACAGTTCTCGACTTTGCCATTTATTGCTAAAAAGGACCTCAAGCTGTAATATGTAAGACGATTGTTGGTGAGTTGAGAAATTGAGACTTCGAGAAAGATCTAGTGATATAGCTTTTGTTAATGCCATTTTGCGTGCGCGGTTGTTTGCACTAATGACACTTGAGAAAATGACTGTTTTGCTCTAGAATGGGGGTTGGACACACTCGTAAAAACTTCAGAGTGGTGTTGATGGTCATAACTCAGAAGATATAGTTAATTCTTCGCATTGGTATATCACTATATTGCCCTTTAGGTTTGCTTTATGGAAATGAGAGCTATGTAGAAGCGCACGAACGCTGTTATTTTGAGTTCGTCCGTATTTTGAAGCAAAAAAAAAAACATGTTTGGTTGCTTTCAAGAACGTATTTGTACATTCAACTATCATCTCAAACTTCGTCTGGTTGAAATATCTGATGGCTGCCAATTTCATAATAGACTGTACAAAAGGACAAAGGTTGACTGGCAGAAATGAAGTGACCAAAATTGATTGCAAAATTAATAGATAATCATTGTGAGCAGACGCCTCCCATTGAGAAATGGGAAAGGTCCGGAGGCACGCTCTCAACGGCATGAAAAAGGCGTTTTAAAGGAAGAGAAGTAAAATTCTTCGTTGCCTTATTAATCCTGGATTAGCGTAAATCGGCTTTAGACTAACCGAACAAACGAACTCGAAGTGTAACAAGGAGCATGACAAGTTACAATCCTGAAAGTGTGTTTGTACACTTAAAGCGGGACAGGGTCCAGGTTGATATATCCGGTTTTTTTTTATTATGGCCAGGAGCTGGCTTTAAGCTTGTTTTATTGTCTTGAAATAGGAAGAACAAATCGCCAAAGGTGATTAACTAAAAGACAACATAACAGCTAAAAGAGTGAAAACTCCACAAGAATAGCAATTTTGATTTCTTGACCGCCTGTCACGAAATCGAATTTGATGAACTGTTATCCCCTTCTATCCTTGCATATCCTGCACTTTATCTCCAAACTTCTTCTGTTTTGCTCTAAAGAATCTTTATCCAGTTTAGTTGTATATTTAGTGGCATTTGGCGATATAACATGGGAATAACTGTAAGCGACATTATGTTATTTCTGCGGGACACTGTTCCTGTAAGTGAAGTGATGTTCACTTTACAACTGAATACATTGAGTAAAAACATAACGACCTACGAAGCAACGACCATGATTTAAACCGCCGACCTTCAAACAATTAAGTGCGACTCACCAGCCACTAGACCACATCAACACCTGCTCCATTAAGGTAACTACTGCATTTTGAAATACCTTTCGAGCTAATTTAAATCTAAAGAGTATTATGAAATAATTTCTGTTTTAGAAAGTGTGTCGCTGTCACAGTCCACATAGATGTATAAAACCTCAATGAGCCATGGAATCTTCAAAGCATGAGCTGAAAGACCCTTGATTTTCACGGTTGCCTTCATTCCGAGTGATGCTGAATGGGTTTTTATGGTCGGTGGCATTTAGACTGAAGAATAAGGTTGGAATCTTCAAAGCATGAGCTGAAAGACTCTTGATTTTCACGGTTGCCTTCATTCCGAAGGTGATGCTGAACGGGTTTTTATGGTCGGTGGCATTTAGACTGAAGAACGAGGTTGATGTTTATCCCTTTAACTCCTTAGAGTGCCAAAAATCATTTTGTAAAATATCAAACAAATGGTATCATGCAAAATACTGCCAAAGAGGTGTTACTGAATTAAATAGTCATGTCATATGATTTTGTTAACAGACTAGAACGTTAGAACTACAACTGCATGTCTTCGTAAGTGACTCTAGGTGTGGAAGGGTTAAAGGGTTTTATCCATCGATCTTTTTTTTCCAGTTTCACTAGGTTTTCTGGTCAGTCCACTTAACTTAATCGTTTTGAATACAGGCATGTACAACTTAATCGCCTATAAAAAGCAAACCAAATTATTCCTACACTACTTGGGTGTCTACGAAATAGGCGTTACGACATGTAACCTTTCAGCTGAAAGTATACAGTTTGCCGACTGAGCGAGTCCTGCGAACTCACTAAAAAGAGCTACAGAGGTCTCTAACTGCAACACCTATACATTCACAACAGTCTTTATTTCCAAACGCGGTTTTCGACAGTTGGCTTTCTACCTGAGGACAGCACATGTAATAGAACGGGTTGTTTCCCTCTGGTTTTGTTTAAAAACGTTTTCTTATAGATAGTCTGTAAAAGATGCTGCTCCTGAAACATAATTCAGTGCATTTTAAACAGGAAAGCGCGTGTTTCTCCAGAACAGTACTATGATGCAACAAGAGAAAGATAATGTCTTAATGTCTCTGACCTGAATATGTGTCATTTGATTATAAAACCGCTACAAGCCAACCACAATTCATTTTATTGCAAGATATTTTAATTGCTTTTGTGTTTGAAAAACAAAAAGTCTAGAACACAATCCGGTGGCGACGGAGAAAATTATTTCACTAATGTACCGTGACCTCGCGGTGTTAACGCTGACGTCAAATCGTCAGACGCTTGATAACTTAAACAAGGATTAGCGAATTGTAAAGAACGACAACACCGTCAACATTAATAACAGTTATACAATGGCGTTATCATAACCGGTCTGTTAGTACGCATTTTATAAAAAGTGAGTTCAAAACATCGTTTGTAGCCATTCGTCATAACACTCATACAAGTCCCCGCACAGTTTTGGGAAGCCTTGTCTAACAACGCTCCGGTCGGTTACTGGTGTTCAAGCACGTATTTGCATTCTATAGATACATGCATCCCGTGCGCAAACCTAACTCACATCGGTACAAGTTAGGCCACCTTTGCTGTATGGCTTAATGACTCTAAGCGTAAAACATAAGGAAATTTACACGAAAAAGAATAAGAACAAGAATAAGATCTCGTTGAAAAAAGTTTGATTGATAAGCGTAGTTATATCTCGTGATGTTACGCGCTTACATAAATTATGAAAGTAATTCATGGAAGAGCAGTCAAGCTCACCTTCTGAGACAAAGGCTTCTCTTTTAAGCAACTCGTAAACGGCTAACGACAACTCCAGACGGAGATATAAAGACGCGGTGATAGTAACAATTATTCCGAAACAGCAGAATATCAAGTAATTTATTCAATGCCGTTGGTTTGAACCCGAACAAAGAACTCATTGAAGGGAAAAGGAAGAAAAACTAATTGTCAGTATGATGCCGTATTGTTCAAATTCACATTAAAACAAAGTGCTTTTCTAGCCATTTTCACTTATAGCCCCAGGCGGTTTCGTTTAGCATTCTAAACACGACATTATGCAATGTCTATATTAAACAAATTTGTCAACTGACGGTTCGTTCAAAAATGGTTATAATCCAATTTGTTTTTGCCTAGGTAACCCTACCATTCCCATGCGAGATTGCTCAATGAATCAAAATATAAGAAAAATACCAAATGTCCTTTTGTAAATTATTAAAAAAAAAAGAACAAAAACAAATAGTATCACAGGGAAGAACTGCTTCCATTGGAATGGTCACGCTTCAGCATAATAAACAGTACCACAGGAAAGTACTGCTCAGTAGCTTTCATTTGAATGGTCAAACTTTAGGATTTCATCCACAGACTCAAAAGTTAGAACCACCTTGTACAGCATAATAAACAGTACCACAGGAAAGTACTGCTCAATAGCTTTCATTTGAATGGTCACGCTTCAGGATTTCATCCACAGACTCAAAAGTTACAACCATGCATGCAGCATAATAAACAGCACCACAGGAAAGTTATGCTCAGTAGCTTTCATTTGAATGGTCACACTGTAGAAATTACATTTGTATGCTCAAAAGTTAGAATCACGTTGTACGGCATAATAAACAATAACACAGGAAAGTACTGTGCTTAATAGCTTTAATGTGAATGCATGGTCACACTTTAGCATTTCATCCACAGACTCAAAAATTAGAACCAACTTGTATGCAGCATAATAAACAGTACCACAGGAAAGTACTGCTCGGTAGCTTTCATTTGGTCACACTTGGATTACAGTTACAGACTCAAAAGTTAGAACCACCTTGTATAGAATACTGAATAAACAGCACCACAGGAAAATAATGCTCAGTAGCTTTCATTTGAATGTTCACACTATAGGATAACATTTACAGACTCACAAGCTAGAACCACCTTGTATAGAATAATAGACAGTACCACAGGAAAGTAATGCTCAGAAGCTTTCATTTGAATGGTCGCAGTGTAGGATAACATTCACAGACTCAGAAGTTAGAACCACCTTGTATGGAATAATAGGCAGTACCACAGGAAAGTAATGCTCAGTAGCTTTCATTTGAATGTCTACACTGTAGCCAAAATTACATTAACTGACGAAAAAGTGAGAACCACGTTGTACAGAATAATAAACAGTACCACAGAAAGTACTGCTCAATAGCTTTCATTTGAATAGTCACACTTTAGGATTTTCATACACAGACTCAAAAGTTAGACCCACCTTGTACAGCATAATAAACAGTACTACAGGAATTAAAGCACTGCTCAATAGCTTTCATTTGAATGGTTACACTTTAGGATTTCATCCACAGACTCAAAAGTTAGAACCACCTTGTACAGCATAAGAAACAGCACCACAGCAAAGTACTACTCAGTAGCTTTCATTTGAATGGTCGCAGTGTAGGATTACATTTACAAACTCAAATGTTAGAACCACCTTGTACAGAATAATAAACAGTATTAATAGCTTTCATTTGAGTGACTCACAAGTTAGAACTGCAGGACATGGCTCAAGGACTGTCCCTGGGACTGGGAATGAAAGGATTATAATAAGGAAAAAAATTAAAACTAAACCAAAAAAATAACAACCACATTATCATATGCTTTCCCTCGTTTTCTCTTTAACCAAGGTGAACTAACAAGTAACTATATATATAACAATCACAAACATATCGGCAAAGTCGAATTTTCCAGTTTGTGATTGTTTTATAAGTTTGTCTGGATTTAATATCAAGACAAGGATGTTTTTGATGAATATATATATATATATATATAGGGTTTTAGTACGAATTTTAATCATTTTAGAAACCCCGATACAAGCATCATCATATGGTTTAATTGCGTAGTGCAAAAAAATAGTGCATATCGCTGAGCTAAAAAATAGCATTAAATATAAATCTCAAAACAACGAACGAGACAAAAGAATGGTTAAATCAAAAAGGAACAATACTGAAACAAGAGGAGATACTTAAATTGTCTTGTTATTTTGTAACTGCGAGAATACACAAACGGAATAAACCTTTTTTCTTCTTCTTTTGGAAAAGGACTCAAGTGTGATTAGCAAATGACGTAGCGTACCGGATTGCACCTTACGCAACGTTTTTAGGCTTCTAAGGCTTCACCTAATTTTTTATAGTCTTTAATGTGACAAAAATACTTTGGCAGTATTGGTTTGTTATTCTTTTTCTACACTAGTGTTTGTGCTGTATGTGTTTCAGATCACATTAGAGTGGGTTACCCGTGAAATAGTTTGTGTAGTAATGCAGCCTTATTCTTGTTTTCTTTTGTCTTTAAATGGTGTCTAGGCACTGACTATATTGTACTTTCAAGGTCTATAAGTGGAATAGTGCAATGGTGAGTAGACAACCCTCGTGTTTGGGACTCTTTTGATGTTTTTCTTTTTCCTGGTTTCTAATAGCTGTCTAGACAACTATCTGTTTACTACACTCAAACTCTCAATGCCAGCACCCCGGAAAAATGCGAAGCAACACGATATTATGATTTAAGGACGTTCGCGCTAATTGTTTATGCGCATCCTTACTGCGCACGCAATTCATGTCGCAACGCCATGCTACGTCATACACGAGCGCGCGCGCAAGTGAAGAAATCTAAGCACATAAATGGCTGTTAGCCGTTGCGTTAACTTTGCTTAGATTTAACTCACTTGGATGGTCGGTGACCCCCAATTTTTTTTTTTCATAGATAATTTCCTTTGCCAATTCTCGACAGATTGTGAAAAAATGAACAAAAAATCAATGTAGGAAGTTTAAATTTTCTCCATTTTTCTACCCGCGCGCCATCGAATCCTGCCAACTTGCGGCTGTCAGAGTTTGCAAATGCTGTCGTTTAAAGATGAAATGTACTTCAAGGAACGTTACCAGTTGAATGAATTCGCTGAACAGACCTACTCGCATAAAATTGGGGAAAGAAAGTTGCATTTTAGAGATTCATTTGCAATATTTTTAGACTAACAGACATTGGGATCACATCCCGTAAGGAAGACCAAATTTTCAAAATTAGGGTCGCCTTTCAGATAACTTATCTCAGAAACGAAGTCGGTGACCCCCTCATTTTTTTGAATTTCTGACACGAGTAACTCATAACCTAGCTGTAGCAAAATTTTTATAAAAACATCAATGTTAGAAGATTTTCGCGCGAACGTCCTTAACAAAGAAAAAGTGATTTAGTATGACAAGTCGTTTACGATAGGTGATCGTGCGCCTTGGAGGGGTTCCGCAGATATTTAACCCTTACATTCCCAGAGTCAATTATGGAGACATGTAGTGTAGTTCTAACTTTTGAGTCTGCCGCCAAAGTCCCATGCTGTAACCATTCAAATGAAACCTCTTCGGCAGTACTTTTGCATGGTACCATTTGTTTTTCAATATTTTACAAAATGAAATTTGGGATTTTTCTTGAATTTTGATTTTTGGCACTCTTGGGAGTTAAAGGGTTAAAATTGGCAATGGCCCCAACTGCCAGCTGTAGTTTTTAATTCGTGGAGCAGGTGTGAATGAAACTTTTGTTAAATAATTGGCGTGCTTACACCGCAATCAGTTGATCTTATCTTCGGAAGAGATCAAAGCTTAGTCTTAGTAGCGCAACGTAAAAATACATATCAACACAATCTTCACGCCAAAAAGGAAGCCGCCTCCTTTAACACATTTGTGATATTACGAACCTTAGCCTTTAATCAACAAATGAATTATAGCCTGTTATTTTTTGTTTTGTCTTGGACTTTTTGGAAAATTATAATTAATTATTTTGATGGCTTTGTTTTCTGAATATTGTTAGCCTGGTTTATGTACAAATGTAGTCACTTTTTGCCAATATAGTTTCGTGATATTGAAAAAGCGCCGTGTAGACTGCATTTCTTAATGAAATTTCTCGGAAGAATTAACAAGACTGATAAGTTCTGCAAATGAACGCCTTTAAGTTCTTAGTTGGCAACGGTTCACTGACAAACTTTTGTTAAAAATACGTGATGCCTGGTGGCCTTGCGATTTACCACTTAAATATCGTCACAAGATTAACATGAAATATCTCGTGTATAGCTAACACAAAATTCCATTCTGGGTAAAAAAAATTCCACTATGTTTTGGAGCGTTTGGGTGGGATCTGATTATTTGTTGTTGTAAGTAACGAAAACACATCGAAATACGTAGTACAGAGTTTGTTTTATAGGTCATGATTAATATTCCCTTTTATTCTAAATTATCTCAGTGGTCTTTCTTCCATGACAACTCAGCCTTCTGGATATCTAACAGAAAAGTGTACTTCGCAGGTCAGTGTTCGAATTGAGATAATGAAAAAAGAATTGGACTCAATAATATGTCCACGCACGAGGAGGCATTGCCAACCTTAGTTTTATCCCAGTTGTATTTACAATATGTCTGTAGATAGCAATAAACACATCAGTGTGGACTGTGTGCGCTGTGAAATGTTGCCTTTTTTATTTCTCCAGGAGAACACGTTCTTTATAGAGCCTAAACAAACATAAACGTTGCAGTTAGGACTGTTTTAATGCTCTCTGTCAAGAACACTATGCGCTTAGCACGCTCTCTTCTTGTCAGTTAATTGCAACTGACCTAATTTAGTCCTCAAATCTTCCGTTTACCGTTATAAAATCCAGTTTCTCTATTGGCAACTATAAAAACTCTTAGCTTCTATCGTGCATTTTTTTAGGTATTTTAGAACATTGAAGTCATCTGGATGCGAGGAAATTTTCTTGGAGTAGAAAGTCACTGGCAAGTAAAATTGTTCTGTTCCACATCTTCGCTTATCTTTGAGATGACGGTGTGTAATTGGCGTATACCGCGTTGAGTGGATTTATACTTTTTTTCCTACCGATCAGGATGTTTTTAAAAAACGAAGTTAGCGCAAACAAGGTAATCTACAGATAATAAGTCTAGAGGAACCAAAGTGGTTAAAATTTGGTATGAACGAGACTTATTGCGAACGAGGAACTCGCAGAAAAATAGTTTAAAATTCTCTAACATCGACATTAAACCGCACTGTTTGCGAAACGGGTTTGCAGAACGTAGCGTTTAAAATAATTGAAAGCTAATTGATCACTACAGTAGCAAATGACATACTTACACTTATGATATAACGCAGTTATCTTGTTGAACTCGGAATCTTCTCACCACTTCGGACGAGTTCCGAACAAATGCATCCACGACTTGGTCGGAAATGTGAAAGTCAGAAACTCATGGTAATTAAGTGATCAGTAAGTTCGAATGACGTCATTCATCGTGTTGCACGCGCTGTCAAATTTTCAAGGATTTGTAGCTTTTAGTTTGTCTGTTAATAGCGTTTTAAGTCAAGTGCTGACATTGAACTGGACATTACTTCATATTTTGCGATGATCAAAGTCACGCCAAAATCATTTCAATAATATTAATTATAACAGTATGAGAACTGTTCAATGAAGATGTTAATGGAAAGCCAATGACCGGAGAAACGAATTTGGTACTATTATCATTAAAATAACGCAAAAGAATGGGAAAACAACGCATGAATGTTACAAAAACAATAATAAACAAAGAAACCTTGTTTAACCAGATTAACCAATGATAACTCTAAGTGTTATCTGATGTAGTGAAAGCCGTTTCGAATTCGTGCATTTTCCAGCTCTCTTTATCAGGGAAAGCAACCTGACGCCTTTTTGCGTCACCGCAACATTAATGGAATCAAGAACTTTAACCTTTCATTATGATTAATGTCCATAGATTTTAAATATCTGAATGAATACTAAACATGTTTGTCAGATATATTAACCTTTCTCAGACCTCCAGTATAATCTCGCAAGTCATTTCTTTGACTAATAGCTTCGTAGCTTGGTAGCCTGGGGTGGGGTTAGGGAGGTAATAAGTGCTTTGGTCTAGCTATTTTTAAAATAACGATCAAAGAATAAACAATTGCATGCAAAATAGCTAATTTAAGTACTCGCTTAATTTAAACAGAAAGCTAATTTTAAAATTTGCTAATCAATTTGCTGACCCCCTATTACCAAGGTTCTCAATACGAATCAATGTTATGTAGAGTGTACACGCCAAAACATTCACAATGGACGACCCTTTCCAAGATATATACAAATTTATTTTAAAAAACCGTTACGAATTTCGAATTTTTTAACATTAACATTTGTTTAGTTACCCAGTGTAGTTTCGATCGCAAACATTTCTTTAAATAGAAAAGAATTACTGAAATACCTTGTTACTAAAAATAGTCACCTTAACCTACTCGTGTAACTTTTGAGTCTGTGGATCAAATCCTACAGTGTGACCAATGTTCCTCAACTGCAGTACTTTCCAATGGTACTTTTAGCTTTTTGAGTCTTTTACAAAACGAATTTATGAACCCCCTGGATTCGCCATTGATAATAATGTTTTTTTTTATCCATTTTAAGTCTAAAAATACAATGGATTTACAATATTACTGAATGAGATATATTTAATGACGATAATAACTACAAATTATCAATTTCGCTGTGTGGTGATTACATGTACATTAATAGATCAGTCTATATCTAAGCGGGGAGTGAAGCCTTTGGCATTTTATTTCTATTTTGATCCAAATTTGCCATAAGTGATGGTGATTCTACTACAATCAATCAAAGTGTTGTTGGTCTGTTTCTTAAAATAGCATTAAAGATAAAGCTCCTGATTAATGTTTGATATCTCTGTGACAGCTTTATATTGGTTAGTCTGTACATTGCTTAACCAATCAAAATACATTTCATTTGGATAGCGTTGATAACGTTGAGTCGCGGTTGGAGAACTTAAGCTAATACTCGAAGGAAAAACAGATGTCTTAACATCGCCCAGAATGCCATTGTCTTCCGCGAAATGTACTTACGGTGCTCAGTTTGTTGATGCGCGGCATAATAATTTGCATATACAGAAATAATTGGTCAACAGATTAAGCTTTGGGAATACTCTAGTCCATTGGCAGATTCAACTGCTGTCAATCAAACGGTTTGATGCGTGAAGTAAATCCCAAGGTGTTTTAAAGTTAATAATGTCGTTCTAATTAAAGGCGGGCCGCTCTGTTTACAAAGCGTTTTGTCAACCAAACGGACTTGTTGGTAGCAAACTTGAACTAAAGGCTTTTTCCCTTGCATTTGCTTCACTCTAGTGCCTATAGTAATAATTGTTTAAACTGTTACCTTAACCTAAACTCTCAGCGTAATCATATTACGACGAGCAGTGTGCCGAAAAAAATTGTAAAGTAATACAAATTCATGATCCGAATGACTGTAAGTTTAGATCTACATGTATATGGGCAGCGGTGTAATTGGAAGTAGTCTGCGGAGTGGCTCACTTCAATTTGAATACTATATACTTAGCATTATTGAAGAGAATGAAAAGTTTAGCAACACGAGCTTTCGGCCCTCTCTGTGAGTGCCTTTTTAAGTGACTTTGTTCATGCGACTGTTCATTGGTCGTGATTTGCATTACTTTGTTTATAACAGGACCCAAACCTTTCTCCTGATTTAAAGATATTAATTATATACTACACATGGTTTAATGTGTACTTATCGCGCGAGAGTATTGTATCCGAATTCGTTCGATCGAGCACAAGGTGGAAGTTATGTTCGTTGAACGTTTGCCTGGGGGGCACTCCCATATATGAGCTATATAGGTATGTGCCGCTGTGAAGGGTATGGTTTTCAGGCAGTTTAGTCTGGGATAGGATATAGTATTCAGAGATTTTTGGTCTAGAATAGGGTATCATTTTCCGCGAAACTGATCAGTTACGTGAAGAATTTAGTCTCGACAAGGTTTACTGGCAAATGGCATTTCAAAACTTGAATCGGTACGGTGGGCAGTACGGCATTTTTACTGACCCCTGGCATCTTAGACTCATAGTGAACGAGTTTCTGGAAAATGGCGAGTCTGGAATAGGTCTAGGATAGGGTAGGGTTTTTCGGTGTTTAGTCAAGAATAGGGTTGCAAAATGCAGCTAAAATGGTCTAGCATAGGTTAAGGGTCTCAGCGTCCCAGCGGCACACCCCCACCCAAAAATTTGCAGAGTAACCCCCCCCCCCCCCCCCCCCCCGGAACGTTCGTACCCTCCCTCCTTACCCAGACAGCATGTAGCTCGCCTCAGTACTTCAAGGGACAGTGTCTCGCCGAAATAACAAAATTTCACTGAGCTTATTTCCATATGTTATATCGTCAAATGCCACCAAATATAAAGCTGAATTGGATAAAACGATTCTATAGAGCAATACAGAATCAGTCGGTTTGGAGATAAGTCCAGGACTGCAACGATGGAAGTGGAATACAGTTCATCAAATTTGATTTCGTTACAGGTGCCAGTTAAGAAATCAAATTGCCAATATTCTGGAATGTTAATTCCTTTAGCCGTTATTTTGTCACTTAAGTTAATAATTGTCTGGTTTCATCACTTTTGGCGGCTTTTCCTCCCATGCGAAGACAAGAAATCAACCTTAACGAAAGTTACTCATCAAAACACGATATATCAGCCTGGATATTGTCCTTCAAATATTGCTTTGTAGTACAGTAAAACAATGTGAAATGAAATGGAATCTCGAAATATCTATATGGTTTTGCCTGCGTAATATTTCAACAAAAAAGCCAGTAGTTTTCTGTGTTTTGATACAACTTTCGATAACTCAAAGTCCAACTTTCGATAACTGAAATAACATGAACCCCTGAGGGTTCCATCAAGCGGCATTCTACTCTACATAATCAAACATTCATATTGTAACAAAACCAGATCGTCGCACCTTGTAGGGGGCCAATGTGTGTATCGGTACGTACCGCTTAGGTTCTGTAGGGTATTGAGCCGAAAAATGGCAGACACGTCTTGTTTTAGAATTGGTAGTCTTAAGGGTGCAAATAAATGGGAGCCACGCCCACAAAACTATATTCTGGTGCCGTGTAGGGTTCTTTTTTAAATTCTATCACCATCATTCCGACCGCCATCCCATATGGAAATTTGTTCACTGGCTTAATTTTGATGGAGGTCTTCGACCCGCGTCTCAAGACTCTCTAAATGGATCAGGCTTATCCATTTCTTGGACCAAAACATGTACTCACTAATTTTCCCTACCAGTTTTCAGGCCGAAAACTTAAATAGTTTTCGCCTTTCTCCTGGATTCGTGATTATCAAAATGCTTTCATTGTTAAAAGCGGTAAACACTTTCACATTAAACACTTTTCACAGTAAATTATGTAACTTTAATATTAGGCATGCCTGGTATACTAACGCTTGAACTTATTGTTTTAAAGTATACATTTTCAATCTCGATTTTTTAAGATAAAGTGAGTATTCCAATAAAATTGAAACCGAGAAAAGTGGAAACCGTTACTAAACTCGTTATGCATTTTGATTAGTATGACTAGATTGGTATGTAGGTGATAAAAACGCTCGCGTCCGCAACAATAAAACAGTTTGCTGCAGAAATCAATTTATTTTTGGACTTCTTATTTTTAGCACGACTGCATTTGTTTGGTTTGTTTAGTTTTAAATCATTCAAAGCGCTTAACCACCATGAAACCATATTCCCATGGAGGCCAATATGGTAAATAAATGTGATTGCGTATTTTCCCTGTGGGCATAGTTTGAAGCCACAAAAGCGCAGTCAGCTATGAAACACGCAAAAACGACACCGGAACTTTGCTTCCAGTCTGTTGATACAGGAATTGATAGAAATTGGACTCGGCGAACGAGACTGTGCACTAACAACGGCTGTCTCGTCCGCAAAAAATGCGTCACCTACATTAGTCAAACAATAAGCCTCTCATAGGTATAACGTTGATAACTTTTCTTCTCTAGAAGTCAGCTTTTAGACCATTGCAGTGTCTTCAAAGTGTATTAGAGTCTTTCCTAGAGGCGCACTTGTTAGTGTCGGCTCAATATACCGGAAGTATAGCAGCAGTATTTACAAGCTTTACCAGGGGTTTACGAAGAGTGGATAGCAGGAGTGGCAGGGATGTAGTGAGGCCGCCAACGTGTTCAACATTACCAATTTCAAAGTACGTGTTTGTATACATGGTGCTCGCTGCTACGAGTTTTATCACCGAGAAAACGTCGTCACAAAACTATTAATATTAAACAAGTCTCGTTCAATTAAATCTCGTACTGTTTAAACCAGCGTTTCGTTGAATTATCCAATTAAAATTAAGTACGTTTACCAAAAGATCTAAAAACGTGCTTGTTTCCACAAGTCTTATTACTAGCACTCCGTTGAAAAAACTATACTAGATAATGATCACTGAAATAAATCTCCTTAACCCCCTTTTGTTTAACTGTCTAATTACTAGCGAATAACTGACTTACCTGTAAGATTGAAATACTTTTGTGACGAGATTTCTGATAGTTTATTCTTAACGATGACGTTCAAAAGTGAATGATGCTGGTTGTTTTGAGTTTGAATCATAATTGAACCATTCCAGTGGGCATCTAGAATTTTAATGACACTTAGCGCTGTGCCGAGTCATCGCCCTTTTAACAGTTGGTTAGCTTTTTTAAGTGCTTGGTAACTGGGCAAGCTACTACTTGCGTTAAGTCCAAGGTTGTTTAGTCAAATGTAATCTGTAGTGATATGGATATTGGGCAAAAGAAAGTATTCCTAATGCAATTTTACACTGTTGATGGCAGGGTCAGCATGAAGCAACGATTTTCAGACTGACTGTTAGAGATTCAATGTGAAAACCCAGTTTGATGCGTGCTGATAATTGTATCCCAATGATGACTAGCATGATACAAAGAAAACCTACATACCTTTTAAAAATCACGAACACATCACGTTTTGATTGCCAATAGGAAACTTAAATCGTTTTAGTACTTGTCAGCTGCTGAGGTTTCCTATTTATAAATCAGTACAAGCCCTTTATCGGTAATAGAGTGTTTCGGTCCGGCTCTTTTTGGATTTACGTTTTGAGTGGTTGATTTGTAAAACGTGTTTGGAATTTAATTAAATTGTTATTGTTTAAAAAAAACGTGATGTTCTTAACCCAGTTGGAGAAAAAAAACAGTTATTTCTCAAAGTAATTAATTCCAATACCTTGAATTAATTACTTACAAATACTATCCCCGACAAGAATAGGGAAAGATATTCTTGATACATGGTGATTACAAAACTGAACGACTTCAAGTCCTCTTCAGTCAACCTGGTTAACTGTAAAGAGTGAGGTAGAATCAGGGAATTAAAGAAAACGAAATACCATGTAAGTTCTTGCGAATATACGTATACAGTATACACTGCCTAATTCAAAAACGTTGTCGGGTAAAAAGTATAAACCATTAACAATACGACACAATGGAGTTATGGTAAACTTGTTAATGTTCTGCTCATCGATTTCAAAAATTTATTTTCTTCCCGGAACATTTTATATTTTGGGCATCCTGTGTTCTACAAATTCCACCCAAAAAACGCAGTTTTCCCCTTTATCAGAAAACTTGTATCGTTCATGGTTTATAGTTTGTACCCGACAACGTTTCTTCAATGACGTGTATTACTCGCAAGGATTGCGAAATTAAATAATTTCCATCCATCTCTCCTCAGAATGGTCTCACATTTTCTGGACGAAGAAGATGGCAATGGACTGGGCATGTTCTTCGGAGAGAGGAAGACAATATTGCTAGAGTGGCTTCTCAAAGGACGCCCGAGAGCAGAATAAGCTGGGACGTACAAAGACACCTGAGAAGGACTTTTCACTGACAACTGATGAATCTGACATAGGCGCAAGCCTCCTGTAGTTTGCTAAAGATGAAGAACTTTAAACGAAGGCGCCTGATTGTGAAGATGATGATGATGATGATGATGATGACGACGAAGAAGAAGAAATAAAGTATTCTCTATTTAAACAAAAGAAATACTAATAAGTACATTCGTCAGATAAAAAAGGCGAAAGAGTTTAAAGCGAAAAGTTCTAAACGTTTTGCAAAACCGAGAAGAATTCGTGCGAACTATCTGATGGGTAGACATCCAAAAAAACCTATTATTCATCCACAAGACTATTATTCGTTATTCATAAAATTGATTCATGTCGCTATTTAAACAAATAATCATAATTACTACATTGGTCAGATAAAAATTGACGATGACATAGTAGAAAGTGAAAAGTTACAAGCATTTTTAAAAACCCGAAAATATTTATAGCAAATATATCTAATAGACAGGGACACTTAAATTCATTATCAATTCCTTGTGACATTGCCCAATAGGATGAAGGTCAGCCGTCGTTTGCTGTCGTATATTTGGTAGAAAAGCAATACAACTACTCGAGTTGACCTTCACCAGTTCCCTTGTAACTAAACATTCTTGGCCTAGGCAGGGTTGCTAAGATTGTGTAACTTTAGATATTGGGTATAATGACATTTCCGCCTTACACTCTCATTCTTTGGTCCTTTAGCACATTCCACACACATTTGAGTAAGGTGTACCAACAATCTTGTTAGCGTTTGAACGTGGCTGTGATCTATTGCCTACTTAATGTTCAGTCTTAGCATAAATGGTTTTAGACAGCAAAGAAGTTTTTATTTTTTTATTTTGTTTTTCACTTGAGAAGTTCAGTGCGTTTAAGGTGAAATTACCGTGTAATTTGTCATCTGTTATATTGTGGCTACACACAACCTTGAGAGCTCGAATATAAGCTCGGACCACAGCTATTTTTAACATCCAAAAGTCAATAGACATTGCCAAGTGCTGGAAATCAAGTAGAAGTAGATGACCTTACCCCCATAAACGTTAAGTAGTCTACATATAATTGTAAAGAAGTCGATATTCGTGCGTACACATGTATGCAGAAAGGTAAATATACGAGAAATTCTTTAGTTTGCTTTCCACCTGCAAAGCTTCTCTATACAAATACCGACAGGTTTTGGGAAAGGCGAAGAGGAGCCCCTAAAATGCTACTAATATAACAAATCTTGCGAAAATAACTACTCCTAAGAAAACGTATAGACGGAGGTCCAAATATAATTTTAATAAAATGAATTCAACTACTTAAGGAAATGAGTATGGGAAAGGCAGTGGGGGTCCAAACATTCCACGAAAACAACTGCTGTCAAAGAATTGCAAGCAGGTAGACAAAGGCTCACCAAAAATACCAGAAATATAACAAACATAACACCTATATAACAAAGATCATCAACAACCACTAAAATGTTTTACTAACATAATTTTAAAATAGCTTATGAAACTGAAATGTATGTGAGAAACGTAACTAAGGGAGGCGGCGTGGTCGAGTGGTTAGAGCGCCGGACTTGAAATCCGGAGGTCCCGAATTCAAGTTCTGCTATCGCTCTGACCACTAGCTAGAATTGTTTCAATAAACCCGAGTTCAACTCGCCGACTACGCTTGTAAATAGCAAACTAGTCGACCTCCTGCAAGTTGGGATTTTCAACATGTTACATGTATGTTCAATTTTTTCCATATTTCAGTGGCGTGCCTGTGAATTAGCTAAGTGCTCGTCCAACAAACAACATTTACTAATACGACAATAAATATAATTACAGGTCCAAAAATGGCACGAAAATACAGAATTGTATAACGAAAATAACTAATGCTAAGAAATGCAAACAAGACATTAGACAAAAGGGGATGAAATATACTAAGAACAGCGTCAACAACCACTAAAATGGTTTACTAACATAATTTTAAAATAGCTTATGAAATTGAAATGTATGTGGGAAACGTAACTAAGGGAGGCGGCGCGGTCGAGTGGTTAGAGCGCCGGACTTGAAATCCGAAGGTCCCGAATTCAAGTTCTGCTCTGACCACTAGCCGGAGTTGTTTCAATAAACCCGAGTTCAACTCGCCGACTACGTTTGTAAATAGCAAACTAGTCGACCTCCTGCAAAGTTTGGATTTTCAACATGTCAGCATGTATGTTCAATTTTTTCCATATTTTAGTGGCGTGCCTGTGAATTAGCTAAGTGCTCGTCCAACAAACAACATTTACTAATACGACAATAAATATAATTACAGGTCCAAAAATGGCACGAAAATATAGAATTGTATAACGAAAATAACAACTGCTAAGAAATGCAAACAAGAAATTAGGCAAAAGGGGATGAAATATACTACGAACAGCGTCAACAACCGCTGAAACGGTTCGCAAAATAACGAAATGTTTGTGGGAAACGGAAAAAGAGGAACAAAATTGTTACGAATATAATAATGAAATACTTAAAAAAATTATAATAGCAATAAAAGCAAAAAAATTAATAGCTTTATGTAAGTGTTAAAGTACAGTATTTAGCACGAAAGTGCTAACTGGAAACATTGTACTATAGATAGAAGAAAATATCAGTATAAACTACTGTATACCCCCAACTTGAAGAAGTCATAACAATTGGCTATTAGCACTGAGTTATGTTTGTGGTATTTGTTATCACCTTTTGCCTTTACTGTTTCATTTTCTTGACAGAAGTTATTTTCGTTATTTCAACAATATTGTTTTCATTGTTTCATGCCCTTTTTTAACTTCAAAATTAAGAAATATATACCACTTATTGTTGGCATATTTTATCGCATTAAGCATCCGTGACATTCTTAACTGTTAATTTGTTATTTCAGTAACCTTGTTTGGACCTCCTCTTCCTGGCACAGGAGGCGGTGTGGGCTAGTGGTTAGGGCGCCGGAGTTTAAGTCCTCCTTTCTGACCACTAGATGGATTGGTAACATGACAGTCTCGTGTTCAAAACCTAGGCTACGCTTTGTTAACCCTTTATATGCCAAGAGTGCCAAAAATCAAAATTCAAGAAAAATCCCAAATTTCATTTTGTAAAATATTGAAAAACAAATGGTACCATGCAATAGTACTTACGAAGAGGTTTCATTTACATGGTCATACCATGGCATTTCGTCAACACACTCAAAAGTTAGAACTACATTACATGTCTCCATAATTGTCTCAGGGCGTGAAAGGGTTAAAAATACTATTTACAAGGCTAAAAAGAAGTTAAAAGAAAAATCCGAACGTTTTCGACTAATTAAGTCATATTCAGATCATCTGAAGATGACTTGATTAGTCGAAAACGTTCGGATTTTTCTTATAACTCCTTTTTAGCCTTATAACTAGTAGTAATCATAGATTATAGTGCGTCTCCTCATCTCGTAGCACCTCGTCTTGAAGCGAATATTATGGACAATCCAGTATTACATCCATTCGCAAATTATAACTAGAATATAACAATAACTGAAATGGTTCATTGAAATAGCGGGAAAAGTTTCTGAGATTGAAATGAGTGGGAAACACGAAGATTGACCAAAACTGGTATGAATATAGTAACAAGTTAAAATAAATAAGATTGGCTAGACAGAGAAAAATGAGAACTATAACAAAACGTAAAATTGTTAACGAAATGCAAAGATTGACGAAATAATAACTACAACAACATTTGTCAATACGTACACGAAAAACATGCTATGAAAAATATATATAACCCAAATACAGTAACTACTGTCAAGGAAATGCAAACAACAGGCAAAAGGCATGCAAAAGTTGATTTAAAAATACCACGCATATCACAACGCAAACTATATGGAATATCACCAACAATCACTACATATATGGTTCATTAAATGTAACCGGCAAAAATAGCATCTGAAACGTATATGGGAAACGCAAAGGGAGGCCTCAAATGCTACAAATATACAAAAAGCAAAACAGTGAGGTCCAATAAAAAGTAACGAAAATAAGAAATATTATGAAAATTACTCTGACTGGGAAAGATGAAAACAGCAAAGGCAAAAGTTGAATTAGAACAAGATCTTATTGGCAACAACTTAAATGATTCACAAATTCACAAAAATAAGAAGGAAACGAATATAACAATAACAATTTAAAATTAAAGCAAGGCAGAGGGGGTCCATGAAAACCACGAAAATGATAAATATAACAAAAATAGCTACTGTCAGGAAAATGAAAACAGCAAAGGATGAAGGAGATAAAAATGCCTAATCGCACATTGTAACGAATATCATCAACAACCACTAAACTGTTGAAATAACTAGATAAACAGCAAAGACAAAAGTTGTTAAAAATTCCACGAAGACAACAAGTATCAGGAGGCCAAAATGAACAAAATCCCTACAAATGACTATTTTGATTACGAAATCAAGCTGCTTATTTTTATTATTATTATTATTATTATTTGCTTATTATTTATTACACTATTTTAGATACAATTTGATCAATTTCAAGATGAGCTGGCAGAAAGAAACCTGTTGGTCAAGCAGCTGACTCGTTTGCCAGGCAGCCAGCCCGCCAGCTAGCCTTTGTCCGGCATCAGTAAAAACAATTAAAATGACTCCCGGGCAATCTTCGGAAATCTTCAGTCAGTCGGGCATTGATGGTAATCTTCGGAACTGTCTGGGAATTGATAAAACAAGAAACGTTCCGTGGAATCCAAGCAAAAAAGTTCATGAAATCCCGCTCGTTAATAACGTCTCAGGAAAGGGTTGCAGGGGATATAAAAATTGTAATCGAACCCTATCAGCCTGTTTAGTCAGTACATTGGACAGGGAGATGTACTAGGGCTGCTAGGCCTGTCCCGACTGTGCTCGTAAAATGTGCCTACCCGGTTTAAATATTTGTTGTTATTATTAAATATTTGTTGTTAAATGTTAAATGCTGAAAAGTTGTTCCCTAGAATAGCCACAAAGAGGCTAAAAAATTGCCAAAAATCCAAAAAGCTGCAACCTAAATTTGAATTCATGATATTTTCATAAAAACGTTTATTAAAGCTTTATTTTTCGTTCTTCTTAATAATTACTAATATTGGTTAAGAAAAATAGCTTGAACCTTTTAAAGAGTTTCTCGAAATTATAGGCTCATTTAAAGGAAAGTAAGGAACAAAATTTATGGTTTATTCGACGTGTTATCAAAGGACAGGCTATTTGTTTAAAACGGCCTCAATAAGCATCGATAAATTCGCATAAATTAACATTTTCTAACGAGTTGTTCAATTTTTCGTGCTTGATATGTGATGTAAACCCATAATTTGCTCAAACGTTGCTCAGAAAAGCGAAATTTGCTCGAGGTTGCTAGAACTGCAAAAAGTTGATCCAAACGCCAAAAGTTGCCGAGCACAATCGGGACAGGCCTAAGGGCTGCCGTGCTTAGACTATGGCTTGCCTCCACATCACAAGTCTAACAATAACACAACATTAGGATAGAAAACTACTTTCGACGTGTTTAGCCTATGTGGGTGTATGCCGTGCACTCTAGCTTGATCATTACGTCATCATGATCTATCTTTTCACACTACTAAAGGCGACTAGACGTAGCGCTTGACCAAATATCTTCCTACAGCTCCATGCCAGGTGTACTAGAATGGACCGTTTTACAGTTGTGTGCTTAGTACCCTGGCCTTGGAGTGAAAGTGAGGTTGGAGTTCACTTTGTTTTGAAACAAACCTTCCTGCTTTTCATTTGTAATTAAAATCAAGCTGAACAAAAACTAGTTAGCATAAGAACAACATGATATACATATAAATCAGGAAGGTACGGTTTGTATCAAAACAAGGTGAACTTTAGCCTCACTTCCACTCAAAGGCCAGGTCCCTAAGCAGACAACTGTAAATTGGGTTATTCTTTTATTGATATTACTAGGAAATCTCACTTGTCAAATTTTTTCCAACCAGGCGAGATGTGAAATACTGTTTCGCCCAGCCAGGCTGGATGAAAGACAATTTTTCTCTCCCAGCCAGATGTGCATGAAGAACACCTTTTTTGTGGAACTGCTCAACAAAATAACGAAAATAACTGTAAATGTATGTAGGAAACGCAAAAAGATGACAATAAATGCTACGAATAAAATGAAAAACACGAAGTATCAAGGAAGTAAGAAGCTTTAATTGTCAGGGTATTTAGTTATAGTTGAGGGCTAATTGAGGACACTATGACGTTTAAAAACTAACACTATTAACATAATGATAACTATAAAATGGACAAAGATAAAGGTGCTAAGACAAATGTATTAGAAGAAAACGTATCAAAAATATGGGAAAAATACGATAATCTATAAAAAATATATTGGGACAAATATACAATAAGAAACAAATTCAGCTATTACATATCTTGCAGGAAGAACACTTATTTTTAATTAAAACGGGAAATAAATTGAAAAAGTAAAGTCAGACATAGAACATAGTTAAGATAATACAATCCAAACTGGCTGGCTGACCACGTAGCTATTAACAAAGTTTGAAAGAGTTGAATTCGGAAGCTCCGAACCAAGTTCCAGCTATAGTGGTAGGGTAGAAGACTTCAATCCGGGATTAACTTCACTTTAACTTCACCACCACGCCACGCCGCATCCCACTGAAATACTTCAGTTAGTCATCTTCCTGCTCGACTTCATGTTCTTCCTTCACATCCGATCCATTTTCCTTGGAGGAATCTCTCCACAGCAAGCGTTTGATTAGTTTCATAATGCAACTGAACACAGTTGCAAATATTTGGCCAGTTCCTGGTTGAATCCATTCACCGAGTACCCTGCTACCCCCTTTACCAACTTCACTAATAATCTCCATTATCACCTCTTTGGTCGAAGACTCGTCCATGTCGAGGGTGGGGGCATCTTTTCGGTTGTCTGTCTTCTTTGGTTTTGGTTTTGTCTTGGGAGGTGTTCTTGACTCTGTCACTGACAAGGAACGGCTTTTAAAACGACGATGTTCAGCGTCATTTTCACTGTCAGTGTTGTGGCTGTTGACATGTTCACGGTCCACAAGCTCGAACCCTTGGAAGCTTCTTCGTTTCTCTTGTCTTCGCAGTTGATATTCTGCTAACTCGCGTGGCGGTAAACTTCTTCTACAAGGACGATCTCTTCTTGGCACTTCTTGCTCAGAGGAAGAAAAATTAAAGCGATCGATATTTGCAAGAAGAAAAGGGTACCTTGCACCCCTGTTCAGGCGTTTGAACGTTGCGATCCAAACAGCCGTCATCCAGTTGGTTATACCAGGTAAACTTGGCTCACTCAGGTCTCCAGCTGCAACAAATGGTACATTGACGACTATTTCTTCTGCCACTCCCGCTTTCAGAATGACTTCTTTTATAGTCTTCTTGAAAATTCGCTTGCGCTGATCAAAGAACTCTTGTACAGTCACATCATCTTTCTTGCTCGGTGGAGGGTAAACCTCATTTGCAAACGTTAACACCACAACGGCGTGCTGCCATAGTTGCGAGCCAAACGTTGCCGTCAACTTCTTCACTGTGTCGATGTCGTCGTTGCGAAGTCGACGGGTGTTCATCTCGGTGCAGAAAATGAACACGTCAAGATCGGTTACGCTTTCCTTGATTTTTCGCAGATAGTCTTCCTCGTTGCCTGTTCCATCTGCCAATCCTGGCGTGTCGTACACTGTTATTTCCACATTGTTAATTGAAATCCGATAAGGCATTACCTGAAAAACATCGCATTTCCAAGGTCACATCGACGTATTATTAGCGAATCCTACTTATTGAATAAGAATTTGTTTTGCCTGGGAATGGGCTCTGTAGAAATGAAAGGACAGGTCGGAGCGGGTTCATCAAAAAGGGGAAAATCCTGACTATTTCTCAGTCACTTGAGGCTGAATGCTAGAGTGAAGGCAATCTCGTTCCCAGAGTCTGGTTACGAGATCTAAATTGCTTTAAAGCTATCGTTGACTAACGTCTCGAAAACCTGAGCTCTTAAAAGCCATTTTGGTAGTCACCAACGGCAGGGAATACTGTCAAGCGGCCGGACGACCACCCTGGCTAGTCAATTTCTCATAATAATAATAATAATAATAATAATCTATTCAGTACTTAATATAGCGCATTCTCCAAAATGTGGCCAAATGCGCTTCAGTTAATGTAGATATATTTACATTCTAAAAATAAAAATAAAGAAAAAACTAACTACGTATATGCCCATCAGTTAAAACTATTATATCAGCCTCCTACAGACGCTAGCTATGAGCCTCCAGTAAGAGTAGGCACGCTGGTTGCTCAAACGTCTTCGGGAGGATGGTTAAGAAACCCAATAATACACTAGTTGACAGCCACACGTGCTTGAAACCAATTTTAACACTTTTCTAAAATGTCTATTCTCTGTATATTTATCAACTAACACAACAACAAAAAAGAACAAGCAAAAACGAGACATTTTTACATTAAATGCAAAGTAATCTTTGGATTGGTTATTGTTTGAAGAGCAAATTCAATCCTATGGCGGACCAGAAGAAGGAGGCAAAAATGGAAAGCGATGACGAAGTTGTCACGACAGTTTTATAAAAGAGATGAGCCAAACCAGGAGATCTCCAAGTTATACTGAAGACAAGTTTGAGGTTTTGTATGTTTTGTCCTGAACACATACAATGTCGTGCTCCTAAGAGGTAAATTTGAATCGAATCCAGCATGACACGCGACTGATGCTTGAAAAAAAAACCACCTTGTTTGTTTGCCTAGCTTTACAACATTTGCAAAATTTATGCTGCTCAACAACTCAAATATGAACATTAATGATGCTCGATTTAGAATATGCGGAAAAAAAGAACCAATGACCAAAAGTGTGTGATATAATTATTGCGGTCGACGAGAGGAGACCGCGAGTCTAATTTTGTGTATAGCGAAAAAAATTGAGATTTTTGTCTGTTTTCCAATTACCATTATCCAATTATTCAATTATCCAATTACCTCGCTTTCAAATTTGGCAGCCTCGTTTTCACGTAAGATAATGCAGTGACTTCACGGATCGAAGTATCGATTTGCTTGCGTGATTAAGTTCAACATCTGCCGCCATATTTCTATCCTTTTATCAGTGAATAACCGGTTAACTGAAAACGCGCGTCAGCTATTTATTAAATATTTCCGAAAACTCGCCCATGAAGTATTGCACGTGGTAATGCTCTGCGAAGAACTTCAACATCTGACGCCATACTGCAATTATCAGTTGAGTAATGCACGAGCGAAGTTTGGTGAGAAAGTTTTGCCGTCAAAACTACGTTGTTGTCAAGGGTAACTTGCTACATTTGCAACATTTACTTGTCTGTTCTGGACATTTTCAATGAAAAATGTTATTTAGGCGCTTTTGAAACTGAAAATACAGACGGTTCGGGACTTCTGTCCCTTAATCAGTGGATAGCCGTTAATAGAAAACGCACGTCAGCTATTTAAATAGTTCCAAATGTCGCAATATCGCAACATTACAGCCCGCGCGGAAAAAGTCTAAATAAAACTGAAGTCAATTGTTCATGCCGTGCGCTTGGAGTGTTTGGTATTTGAAAATCACTCGCTCTGGGATGTTACTAAAACGAGGAATGGGGAATGGGAAATTGAAATGGGAAATTCAAAATGGGAAATTGAATTTTTTTAAAGTAATTGTTTATAATGCGGAATAATTTTTTTTTAGCGGCGATTATCGATATCCGCGCTTTATTTGAAACGTTCTGCGCCAAAATAAAAGGAAAGGAATAAATTGATGATAACAGGAGAAGTGACCTTTCCTTGTTTCGTTATTTCACTGCCTGAAGCTAAGCCAGTATAATACGAAAAGAATTTCATAGATATTGTACGTCTAGTTTTCAGAGGTGGCGATAATTTTGGTTAACACCAAAAATCGGGGCCTTGGTCGGGCGTTCGGTCACACTCTGAGGACGAGATTGAAATATTGGCCGTTTTTATACTAGAGACGCATTATCCGTCTGGACGAACTTGGGCAAACATTTGTAGTTCGTCTGGTTATGCGTCTTTAGTATAAAGACGGGCACAAGACGCATTATCCGTCTAGACGAACTATCTTTCGAAATGCGTCTTGAACGACGCACTACGAAAGATAGTTCGTCTAGACGGATAATGCGTCTTGTGCCCGTCTTTATACTAGAGACGCATAACCAGACGAACTACAAATGTTTGCCCAAGTTCGTCCAGACGAATAATGCGTCTCTAGTTGTTCGTCCCGTCTTTACACTAGACGCATAACATGACAGACGCATTATTCGTCTGGACGGATAATGCGTCTCTAGTATAAAAACGGCCATTGTGAGTATCAGCAGAGGTAGAGAAGGGCAAACGCGCTTGCGGGGAACCCATGAAGTTCACGAAATTGCATCACGCGCAACCAATGTTTATGCAAATTTCCATTTAAAACCTGTCAAATTCATTATCTGCTTGGCGCTTCTGCTGGTTGTGAAAGTAATATGATTTTTTAATATGATTTTTCAGTTTCGCTGCAGCCACTAGGTCCCACTAGCTTGGCAAGTGAGGCAAGTACATTGTGTCTGATCACAGTTTCTCCACCAAACAAAACTTTATTTTAAACTGGTTTGTGTTTCCGACACTTGAAGCCGTGAATCTTTTGTTTATTTTGCCTGATCCGGACCCGGGGTCTATAGAGTGTTTTCACATGACGTCATAAAATTAAAAAATCTAAAGTATACATCCTACAAAGCTGTTTCTAACATGGTATGTGGATACCAGTGTTATAATATTTCACAAAAAGTTTCAGGTTTTAACGATGTTTCGTTTTCGATTTATATAGGTTGTAAATGTGTCACGCAATTCGTCACGCTATTTCAGATAAGCCGTGAAAATAAACAAAATTGAACTAGTTGAAAGTTATTAATGAATTATGGATGCTTATAAGCCGATTTCATGCCTCTTATAGTGGATACAATATTTTGTGATGAGATTTTTGGTGTTATTAAGACTTTCAACTCTTTAAATTTTTGCCCGCCATGTTGGTGTCCCTAAGTGGGACACCAAGATGGCCGCTCCATACATTTCTTACTAAGCATGTCTATGCTCATTCGCCTATAACTCTTGAATGAAATGCTCTTGCGCTTCAGAATTTGGCCCAGATGTGTAGTTTTAAACTCTCTACAATTCCATAAACATTTTAGAATCGAAAACTGCTTCTGAATTTTGATATGACGTCAGTGAAAACACTCTATTCCCGCCATTAGCGCCATTATCATAAAAAAAAAATCGAACAAAACTTATCAATTTAATCAAAGTTAACGACAGAATTGATAATTCTGGAGGAGAAAAACAAATTTAGCCCTTTGAATTAAATTTACTTTTTCAGTTGTGGTAAAAATAAACAATTTTCCGAATTTGCATAATGTCAAAAGTAATTTGAAACCTTTCAGTAACACAACGTGACCGTTTCATAAAACATCTCGCAATCAGACACAACGAAAATATATTCAAGTTTTTTTCCTCTATATCCGTAACACAAAAGGAAAGTGAAATAAAAAAGTGATCGTTTTAAGGTTTTTTTCGCCCGAGAAACATTCACTAGCGCAAGCGAAACTCATGATGACTGGTTTCTCAGAAATAGTACAGCATGGCTAGTAGTCCTTTCGGTGGACTCTCGTCTTTTTCAGCAACGCGATTGTTTGACAACGAGAAATGGATCACAAGACACGTGCAGTTTACATCTTATAACGGTGGTGAATTTTTCGCAGCTGAAGTTTCTGGCTGTTCTGTCCCTCTTCAATCTTACGAAATAAAAATTCATTTGAACACGGTATTTGAATTTTATAGTTTCCGCTTCAAAAGCGCAAGTGCTGTGCTGAGAGTGAGCGAAACGATCAGGCTTCGTTCGTTGTATTACAACAACATACTTTCTAAAAAACATTTCAGTAACTGCGAAAAAGGATTGAGATTGAACTTACCGAGAGCTGAGGAGAAACGTCCCAGTGTGTGTTTACGTTCTATCATAATGGTGATTTTATGTATGGGGGGGGGGGGGGGGGGGGGGTGTCATAATAGCAATTTTGTGTTGCAATTTCATGAACTTCATGGGTTCCCCACAAGCGCTTTTGTCCTTCTCTACCTCTGCTGATACTCACAATATTTCAATCTTGTCCTCAGGGTGTGACCGACCAAGGCCCCGATTTTTGGTGTTAACCAAAATTATCGCCACCTCTGAAAACTAGATGTACAATATCTATGAAATTCTTTTCGTATAATACTGGCTTAGCTTCAGGCAGTGAAATAACGAAACAAGGCAAGGTCACTTCTCCTGTTATCATCGATTTATTCCATTCCTTTTATTTTGGCGCAGAACGTTTCAAATAAAGCGTGGATATCGATAATCGCCGCTGAAAAAAAATTATCCCGCATTATAAACAATTAATTTAAAAAAAAATTCAATTTCCCATTTTGAATTTCCCATTTCAATTTCCCATTCCCCATTCCCCATTCCCCATTCCCCATTCCCCATTCCCCATTCCCCATTCCCTATTCCCTATTCCCTGTTTTAGTAACATCCCTCGCTCTGCTCGTCTTTCCGTGGTATTTTTCACTCACAGACAGTTGTGTTCTCGACGTTATCAGTAACAAAATGCGCGAAATAACTGATGACGTCCGTGACAGTCAATTAATTAATTAATTAATTAATTGGAAACGTAACACAATTAATTCGACTTGACTTCACTTGACAACAACGTAGTTTTAACGGCAAAACTTTCTCACAAAACTTCGTGAGTGGCAACTGATAATCCGTTGTAGTAGCTTAGCGTTCAAGTTGAACTCTACGCTGCTTGGCTGGGTGAGTTGAATTAACGGAACTTCCAGGCAATCACCCCCTCTATTCCTATAGCTCCTACACAAAAGTAGTCACGCAAAAAGTCATGCAACATGCCATTGTACCCCCTCTCTAACCATTTCTCCTTTCCAGGCCAAAACAGGGCTAACTTGTAGTCTAAAGTGTACAACCACTCACTTGATAAGGGGGAAGGGGGGATAGTTTCTGTGTAGCACCCAACTTACTCCTCTAACAAAAAAAGACTTCCCTTCGAACGCACTTATAATCCCTGATTACTAGTAGTATTCTAACCGAATAAATTCGGTGAACAAACTATTGGGTTTGGCTCGATAACCAGACGCTTTTCTGGAAATGAGCCCGCGCTCATCCCCCTAAAGGGAGAAAAACTGAACCCGAGTGAGCGGTGGAAATCGAGCCTAAATGAGAATTATCCATCATAATAGCAGCCTGTGATTGTGTTTCAACGACCATTGAAACTGGGAGAGGGATTTTGCCATTAACAAGTATTTTAGAGTGATATTCCAGAGCTTTTGCTGGTATGTAACAAAGTCCCTGTGCATTGCTACTGACAACATGTGTGAGCCGCGTAGCACTCGCATGAAGTGAAATGAAATTATAAAGTATATTTTATGAATGCTGAGAAGGGAGAAACCTAACCTGACTACAGTTTGTGTGACTAAAACCGGCGAAAAAATACATTGTTAAATATATCCTACCTCAAAAGAAAGTTGTTAAACCCAAATTTTTCCTGCATGAAGTTTTTGCATTGGATAAATACATCTCAAAGTTTTAATTGTTATAATTCATTAGTTTTGTTGCAATTCGAAAAATGGTGGACTTGCTCGAGGGACCTAGAACCGACGTAGTGGTCCCTAAAACCGGCATGTATGTAAAACAAACCAAAAGTAACCCCCAAATTGCAAGAATTTGCAAAAATTGCGAAGTCAGCTAATATTTCGCCTATTTTTTTCATTTCTTACAAATAAAATTCAGTTGCGATAGTGATAACCTTACGAGACCCAGACATGTGTTACACAACTTCAACGTTGTGTTTGGACCCATGCAAATTCAGGATCATTCAGTGTTGGCGGTAACGAAGTTCTCGAGTGTTTTTCCGACCTTTTCCCGCTTTTAGGAATATATATCTGACTTATTTTTACCATGTTTATCTTGAATAGAATCCTTAGTTTTAGTTAATAGTTTTTATATGCAATATTATTCACGTTTATAGAGCTTTTTCATACAACCCAGCTGAAACGTCACTTTGAAGCGTTCGGTACGCCTGTTTTAGGAACACCATGCGAAAATTGCTGAAGATTTTTAGACGTCGCTTTAACAAGAAATACAAACAAAGAAGCAAACTCATTAACACCGGCAGAAAGATAAACAACAACAACAACATGTTTTTTTCAAATGTCTTCATCATTTCTAATTGTGAAGAGATATTTTTTTGTTGTCCATAACCTTCGATAGCATCTGTCATAACGACCGTTTGAAATTGTGTTCGCCGCTTATTGCTATGGGATTTTTGTTGCGGCAAGTTTTGTGTTTTATATAACTTTGCATTTCAGTTAGCGATCGTGGTTTCAAGTGTCGGCTACTGGATGTAGTTTTATTTTTCAGATCTGATAATTTTATGTTTCTCCGTAAAAGCACTTAAGGACGTTCGCACCCAAAATGTTCCCTCGTACAGATTTTTTTAAAACTTGCCATGCAGTAAGGTGAAGATCAACTATTGCCAAAATGACCAAAAAATGTGTGTGTGTGTGTGTGTGTGTGTGGGGGGGGGGGGGGGGGGGGGGGGGGTCACCGTGCTCGTTTTCGAGATAAGGCGCATTGAAGACCATGCGTTTTAAGAAGCTTTCATTATTTAAAGACGATCTTAGCTTACAACTATACAAGAAGCTACTTTAGTAAAACGTTAGATCAGGTAAACGTACTCAATTCAACACAACTAAGTCTATTACGTAAACTTTTGCATCTGATGTCATTCCTTGAGGTAGAATAGGCCTTGAAAAAGAAAACATATCGAAAGAAACTTTGGTCGCACGAGAGCAGAAAAGGCGAAATATTTGTAACTTCTCACGTACAGATTTTTTCTGGTTTTTTTTTGTTAAAATGGAGAAAATTAGGAAAGGAAGTGATCTACGGAAAGAAAAATAGGAGTCACCGGGCATCCAAGAGAGTAAAATCGCTGCGAAGTTCTTAAAGCGACCATCTAGGTCGGATAAAACACTGAGTCGACGCCATGTTTGTTTACCTCCGTGCTCTACGATGCATGACGTATGCGTAACAGTACGTTTGCGTGACATGCGCGAAAAAATGCGCAATAGCAATATAATTGGCGCGAACGTCCTTAAAGCACTACATAATACACTGGGTTTGTAAAGACGCCACGAGGTCAAGCTGTGTACAGCTTCTTGTTTACGAAGAGAATAATGTCATCATTTTCGCAAATACGCCGGTTTTAGGCACACATACTGTACTGAGACTTGTCCATGGTAGAGAACTTTACCAATTACAAATTTAAGCGGTTAGGGCCTCGGTGGTCGCACTACAGTCAAAAACAAACATTAGCCTGTGCAAAAATCGAGGAAAACAAAAGAAACCGCTCCTGTGGGACACTCTTTTTGTGGAATGAATTATGTCATTTTGCACGGGCTAATTTTTGTTTTTGACTGTAGTGCGACCAGGCCCTAAATAAAACTAAACTTACCTCATTGGTTTCCGGTTCAAGGTTGTCCCCTTCTTTTGCAAGAGCTTGGCCAATGAGTGCATTTGTCAAATGCGATTTGCCTACACCCGTTTTACCACACAGTAAGATGGTCATATGCTTACGGCCTGATAAACAATATTGCTTCAGTTGGTACTCAAAATTCGGCCAACCGGTTATCAGCAACCTCGCCTGATTTGTTTCGGAAAAGTTGACGTCAGCGATTCCTCCTTCTGCCATCGTGATACCTGGTGTTGTGTGAGAGAAACTTTTTATGGTTATTCGTTCCTCTTTATAGAAAGAAAGTGAAGAGGTTCATTTGTACGTTCTGCTCGTTTTTACCACTACAAAAGATTCAAAGGGTTGGGCTTGAGTAATCATTCTGGAACTAGAATACTTTACTTTCAATGCCGAAAAACGTGCGTTTCTTTTTTATTTGTTTCTTTAGTTTTGCCAATACAATTAGAAACAAATAAATAATTAAACAAACAAATCAATGCATAATGGTAGCTAGGGAGAGAGCACAAATTCTTGCATCATTTATTGTGGGCCCATGAACGTAATTAAGAAAGCTATAAAACCAGAGCGCTGAAATATATAAAACTAAGCACAAAATCGATCTTCAGTTCCCGTGGTTTTATGCACTCGTGTTACAACTCACAACAACCTTATACATTTTCTGAAAGTATAATAAATGTAGAATCGCTGCATTTCTTTGAAAATTTCGAAAAAATAATCTCTAAGGAATATTAAAGAAAGAAGCCAAATTCACCACTAAGCCTAAATCTGGTTTAATCGGCAGGTTTGCAGTTTTTTTCTTGCAAGTTGACAGGTTTGTATGATTTTTTTCTGCGGTTTTTTCTTTTTTGCAGCTTTGCAAGTTTGCCCAGTAGAGACTTTTGGAAGATTTGCGTCCGTTTGGTCGTTGTTATATTACAAATACAGGCTTTAAAGACTCTTTAAAGAGTTTTATCATTTCAGCTTTTTAGTGTTGATGTCGTCAGATGCAGACTAGCCGTAAAGACATATCTTTGTTATAACACACTTAATTGCTTTACTTTTCCCCTTTGCTTTTGTTCACGATGCATAGGGCCGGTTATTTAAACAATTTCAATCTCGTCAACCGTATTATTTAAACGTTGTCTTCTCTAAACAGTGTGAAGAAGGCATATAGAACAGACCAGAAATACATTTATATACCAAAAATCGCCAACTTATAAACAGATGTGGAGGTCCAAGTTAGAAAACATAACATAACATAACTGTATCTGCTTTCAATGTCTTTGTGATTGTGATTGAGCCAAGTTCACCAAAGGCATTACAAAGTCATGCCGTTTATGTTTCTTTTGATGATTTAAGAAACAATGCGTGTAATAAGTAGGCAATGCTCTATTGTTCCGCGGCATTTTGCTTTCCCCACATAAGATCGTTTAGGTGTTTTTACTGCCGAGATGATCAACCTATGGACAACATGTTTTTTTTAAATAAAATGTACTGTAACTTTATTTTAAAGTGGTGTTTCTTTTGTGCTACAAGATTTCATTCAATCGTGAAACTCCAAAACAATGGCCAAGAAAGGCTTCTAATTTTACATGTTTCGCACATAGAATTTTGGTTGCATTAAAACTCAGAATAGTTTTCACTAAAAGGGAATCAATTAGTAAACTAGAGAGAAATAAATGCACTACCTGGTTAAGTTATGGTAGATTTTCACGTTTTAGCCAATGAGGTGGACGGTTTCAACAATATCCGCCGAAATTTTTTGCTGGACTTTCTGAGAACCAAAAATAATATTTTCATCCTCTCGAAAACGTCAGGCGTAGTTTTAATTGGGTCCTAAAACGTCAGTTTACATTTCCGGTTTGAGAACCTAACTTTTCAGAAAATCTGAGAGCCGTATGAGCATCCCAAATTGCTACATGGCGAAACAATTCGTTGGCTGCCCAAACTATTTGTTTTCTTCCTATCACCACTTGTTGAAGTATAAAAATCATGCACTCCAACCCGCGCTAATACTTGCAAAGCTGCAAAAAGAAATCCGCAGAAAAAGAACATGCAAACCTGTAAACTTGCAGAAAAAGAACTGCAAACCTTGTTTTGATGGCATATTTACTACGAAAACCACTGAACCGTGCATTGGAGCCACATTTACGCATTAGAAACATTTTAATTTGGTACATTCTGGGAAAAACCCCCGTAACATGACAGTTCCCCGAAATATCAATTTTCGTCAGATTGACCTGATTGGTCATGCATTGCCAATACTCTGAAGACTCAAATATTGGAAATGATTTTCTGTAATTAGATTTAAAAGATAAATATCTTACAGTTATTCAGACCGCATAAATTCAGTCTACTATTGCAAGTTATAAACAAAATTATACGGTTCTTATTTCACAAGGTCCTTGATCTCATGATCAGAGTCGAAGGTCACATAATTTAAACAACATGATTAATGCCGGATCAAAAGTGAAAGCTGTATGTTGCAAACGTTGTTGAACGTGCACTTAAAATAAAACAGACGACATTTAAAAATACGAGAATTTAGTTTTATCGACTGAGTCGATAAGGTAAATTGACCACCGTAAAAAGATTCAAATAGCTGACGTTTCGAGCGCTAGCCCTTCGTCGGAGCGAATCAAGGAATTGTGGGTAGTGTGTGGTTTTATATAGTAAGCGGTGGAGCTACGCTATTGGTGGAAATTTGGTGACGTGAAAAACAAATGTAGATTAGTTGAATGAAAAGCGTTCGTTGATTCCGTGGGGTTTGAGAGTGCCGATTTGAAAGATGATTTTTTGTTCTAGGTTTTTACGGCTTTCTGTGTTACCCTGGTGTAGGGAAAGGCCGCAGATTGTCATGTGTTGTTTAGAATGGTTAGTAAGATTAAAATGGCGCGCGACTGGTTTGGATGCGTCTTTGTCATTTTTTTCAACGTCTCGGAGATGTTCACGAAAACGGTCGCCCAGTCTCCTCCCTGTTTCGCCAATGTATATCTTTTTGCAAAAAGTACATGTTATGCAGTAGATAACATTTACGGAGGTGCATGTAAAACGATCAGTGATTTTAATAGATCGTTTGGGTCCTGTTATTTTGTCCGCGTTGTGAATGAAAGGACAAGTGTTACATCGTGTGCGTGTGCATTTGAAAGTTCCCGGTACATCGTCAGATTTCAGTGCGCTCGTAACTAGAAAGTTGCCTATGTTTTTGTCACGTTTGAATGAAATTAGTGGGGGTTGTGAAAAAATTCTGCCAGTTTCGGGGTCGTTTTAAAAATGTTTGCCTGCCTTCGTTTGTCTAACGTAACTCTTGTTGGTACTGTATTATTCCTTGTGTCCCTTGTTATCAAGCCAATTTTTGCAATGAGTATCGTAAGGTTCCAGGGCAAAGCATAGCACAGCCCGCGGCGTATTAAACGAGAATATAAAGACGACCGAAGGCTATAAACATTAAAATTCTCAGTGACATGTACACTTCTAACCAAGCCTGACTTAAAGCTAAATTAAAGGGCACGCCAGAACAAGAAAAAGCGATTAATCCCGCAAGTACTTATAGCTATAAATATTTACATTACAAACTAGGGGATTGGAAGAAGGCCGGTTTGTTTAAATACTGACTCGTGTGCACTGTATACCTTTGTTTGGTAAGAAAGACGGTTGTTTCTATTCTCGTCTTCTTCTGCAACCTCCTGTGCCTCTGGCCACAAGTCAGGTATTAAATCTTCACCAACGTGAAGTCCTGTATCAAGTGCTGTGTATCAGTATGTCTCTCTTTGCCACATATGTGGGCACAATTAAAGTGTGAGAAAAGCAGGCTCCTGACTGTTGACGTGTCCGTTAATCATTTGATCCCCGTAACTTATCCATTCAAATGGGAAAAGTCCCTGGGAATTTGAAAGCATATCATGGGGGCGGCTCGGTTGAATATTGCTGACGTGTAATGACGTGTAATACGAATAATAAACAGCATAGAAAGTAAAATACATCATGACTAAAAACGACCGTCAGCTTGTATTATGAGGAAACAGTAATTTAGCTTTAAATTCATTATGTTTATGCCTTCTTCTGCCATAGTTTATATGATATTTATTTGCATGACCCAACATCTGAATATAACTCAAGCGGTCGAGACCTTCAGTGATATTTCCGTTCTGTGGTTTTGTTTTCAGTTTCGGTTTCCAAATAAACGGAACATTTACTGTGCTTTAAAAACAAGTTATTGCGGATCTTATTTTTAATCTGAATTATTATTAATTATAAATAAAGGTAATAACAATTTGCCGAAAATGCATTAGTTTTTTTTAGCTGAGTGCATTCAGTACTCCGTAGAGGGTAAACATGTCTTTTTTCGTTGTTCGGCGAAAATCTCTAACAGTTCACCAACAAATGACTCTGGCATGTATCCAGTTGTTGGCATAGGCTGGTTTGGTTGAGGGGGGTATTGTGGGGGGAGGTGGGCTTCGGACCCATTTGGGGAGGGTAGCAGGCTGCCGTTGTTGTAGGGGGCTTGGGAAGTTGTCGTGACGGTTGAGTTGACGGAGGCGGATGCGTAACAGGAGGCGCTCGTCCACCTGAAAGGTGGTGCACAGTTTAAAGAAAAAGAGTCATGTCATGGGGATTTAGCGTTTTGGGGGTTAAAATTTACTTCTCCTTGTTTAAAATGGCGGCGTGGAGAAGGCTGTCGAAATCATCTGGCTCCAAAAATCGTGAAGAACTGATTATCTTACTTGAACAGTAGTTCCAGATTGCAAGAAAACAAATATGCAATGGCTATCTATTGTTAAAAATAAACCTCTAGAGACAATATTTCTTTATGTTTCACGTGCGAAAATACACAACAAGGTTTTAACGCTAACGCCATTTTGGACGAGAAGAAGGCCTTGGGTCATGGGGACGAGGTTAAAACTATTACCAGCGCTCGCACTCACTCCCTCCTCTCTCCGGTTGTAAAAAATGACAGAACCTTGACTAGATAAACACATCGTCCCCACGTCGCTCCCTAATCCCCATCCTAGCGGGACAAATCTATTGTTTTCTTATCGAATCACAGACATCGTTTGGACAAGTGCTGGACTACCCTGGAGAAAAGGATATATTCAATGGTCAGATGTCGTCAAGAACAAGCCTATCAGACGGGAAGAGGAGGTAGAGGAAGAGGGAGTTGGTAACGAGCGAGCCATCCTCGTCCCCAGGGCATTGTCCGCCGGGCGTGTTCCGCCATTTTGAAAACGGAGAAGGCCCTGGGGACGAGGTTGCGAGCGACCTTGGATCGTCTGAATCAGGCTACACATTACCGTGACAAAGCAACATCACTGCAAACACTGTGGAGGAAAATAGCAGTTATCTTTTAAGGTATGTTAAATTTGTTTTGTTTTTCACCTTGATAAGCATTTTAAGGGAAAAGTCGATATGACTTCGTGGTTTTTTTTTACACGAAAACAGCGGACAGTACTTCCGGCTAACTACTGTTTGTTATAGGATAGATCGAAGCTATAACTTTTGACGGACGAGTTGCGAAGTTCGTTGAGAAATTCGGGACTATGCCACGAACTTCGCAATTTATACGTTTGAAATTACCAAATCAAATTGCGCACTTTAGCGCGTACTGAGTTAGTTCGTAGCGAACTTAGTTCGGCTAACTCAGTTGAAGTTGAGACGCGGCGGGTTGCGAAGGCAAACTAGTTCAGTCTGCGAAATCAAAACAATATCGTCTGAGGTCTGGAATCTTCTGTAAAATCAAACAATTTCTCGTCAGTACAGTTTTATAGAAACGAAAGCATTTAGAAATTTAGAAATTTAAAGATTTCGATTTTTAATTTTCAATTTCCAAGAAAACAAAAATTAAAAGTTGATTTTCAATTTCCAAAGAAATGGAAAATTGAAATTTGGATGCCTATTATAACTACCTACCAGATAATCTCAGTTATATAAACAAACAATCGATAGACATAATTTAAAGCAAACGTTGTTAGTATTCCATATAAACACCAGGAGCCCATTTCTCAAAGGTAGCGATAATTTTTCGGGTCCGGAGCTATATTTTAAATTCAGAATTTATAGAATTGTAGTGTAGTTGTTAACCTAAAAACCAGCCCGACTTGTTTCATCAACCTTGAATTTTATTGCTTAGCTTTCAATACCAGCAAAATTTGAATCTTTAATGTAAACATTGCGCGCATAAAATAGCTTTCCGGCCCGAAAAGTTATCGGGACTTTCGAGAAACGGGCCCCAGGGCCGGGTTGTTCAAAAGCCGGTTAACGCTAACGCAGGTTTAAAACTTAACCGAGGATTTAATTTCCCTTGTTAGCAATATTTTCAAAAGCTAATTATAAGTTACATGCGAAGACAAGTCAGAAACGAAACTAAAGGGAAAAAATACTTTGGAAAAAACTATGAGTTAAATAATTAATCATTGAATAATTAATTATTTAATACAATCACCATGGCAACAGCAACTTACAGTTTCGATTGATAAAAAGCCTTTTTTATCAAGTTATTCTTTTGAATTTCTTTTCATTTTTTCCATGTTAATTTGCTCTCGGAAATTGTAATGGTTATAACTAATTGATAATAGCATTTCGTGTAGTCCAAAAGCTGTCTGTAATCAAACTTGTAATTAACAAATCGGACCACCGCTACGAGGTCGTCTGATTTTGTTGATCCATTCTATACTATAACCATTACAAATCGATAAGGATATATAAATTATTTTTTGGGCAGTTCGGCGTGCGTTCGGCATTCACGCACGAGTTGGTTATGTGTCACAAATTGAACGAGTAAGCACAGCGAACGAGCGAGATTTGTGATACAAACTAACGGATGCGTAAATGCCGTACAAAGCACTCCCCATGCTGTTGTTTGTTTGTTTGTTTTATACATGCTGAGATTTTCTGATCAGGAATCGATGTTTTATTTATCTTGCCAATGAACACGCGTACAGCATTTTTAAAAGCTAAATTTAAGCTTAAGTTATTTTGCCCGGCGAAGTGTCAGACAGTTTTAAACAGCTTTGACGTAAAAGAATTATTCAAATGCATTAATGTCATGCCCTATAACTGTAAACGAATCCACAATCTCTTTCTTTCTCTTTTAGCAAACAACTTTTCTGATATAATAATATATCGAGGAACTAGTTCAATTTCTTTGTAAATGGAGGACTGTCAAAAATAGAAGTTGTTTCGCGCAGTTTAGGTTGAAGTTGGCGACTTTTTTACGGTTGTTATATTTTTTGAAAATCCCAGTTAATCGTTTTTATAAAAAAGGTGTACCTTCTCGTGACTTAAGGCTTCGCCTTTGCTTCGTTTTTTTTTCTTTGCCGTCTATTTTGTGTTTGCTTCGCCGAGCTTGCAGACATTTTAGTTGCTTAAACTATTTGTTTTCGACAACGATAGGTAGACTATAAACATCTCTTCGAGTTGTCGCTCGAGTCGTTTTGTTTTGCTGTTGCTGGATGTAATCTTTAATGCGCTTTAGCTTATGCAAAGAGATAAATCCGTTAGAACGTTTAGACATAACCTGTGTTTTCAGTTACAGAAGAAGATGTGTTTAACTTTTAACTGTTTTTGAAACCAAGCAAATAACTGAAAAGCCTGGCGCCAACGGCAGTGCAGCCAGCTTTGAAAGTAGTGATATGTTTTGGCAGCTGCTTTGTTAGTGTAAGAACCTGTGTTCTCAGTTACAGAAGATGTGTTTAACTTTTAATTGTTTTTGAAACCAAGCAAATAAAAAGCTTGCGGCCAACGGCAGTGCAGCCAGCTTTGAATATAGTGATATGTTTTGGCAGCTGCTTTGTAATTGGATGAAACACTTTTCTCACATGCGAGAAAGTCGTTTCCTCATTGTGATTGGTTAAAACAATTTCCGTATGATATTTTATAAGTGGTGTTATCTCCTTGTTATTTACTAAAAGCTGAAAGATATGATTATCCAGAATTAATTCCGTTTTAGGATCGAAAATCCGTTTTTGGATTCACCGAATGGAACAGACCCAAAAAATGTTAAAACGTGGCTACATGTAAATGAATTATCAATAAACAATAAGAAAACAAACTTCGTCCTTTTTAAATCATGAAGGGAAAACGTTGATCATGAAAAAAACATTTATGTTGATAATCAAATGCTTACTCAAAGTTTGTGGAGACACAACGTTACTGGAAATAGTATACAATTGACCAGTGTCTTTCATGGGAAACTCATATAAATGCGATTAAAAATAAACTAGCTATGACAGCAGATATTATAAGTAAGGCCAGACATTATGTCTCACAAAATTGCCTACTGATGATGCACCAGTATATCCCTATTTGGCATATGGAAATATAATATGGAGAAATACATTTATAATTAAATTAACTAAATTGCAGAGAGTGCAAAAGAAAATTATTAGATTAATGACGTTCTCTTCATGTTATGAAAACTCCAAACGTAGCATTGTTTAAAAAAATCGCATTTTTGAGTATAAGCCAACTTATGCATAAATAAACATAACAAGAAAGCTACCGTACGGTATCATCACCAAAAACATTACCATCGAATTTTGACTCTTATTTCATCAGGAATGCAGACATTTACAAACATAACACTAAAAATGCCAGAAATCTTCACAACCCATCTATTCAAACAAATGATCTAAAATATTTTCCATTTAATTCGCAAGCCGTACCATTCTTCTTTTTATGTATGAGCAGCTTAAAGGTAGAAATGGCAGAGGGAGAAAACCCAGAGGCTGGATGCGGAAATCCAACAGACCAGGCCCAACAGTTGATATATGGTGCAGGGAATCTCGAGTATCAGTTGGAGCAATTATTTGAGTCAGGGGGCCAGGAAGCCAAAATCCTTTTGAGTGGTAAAACAGGTGTGGGCAAATCTCGTCTCACAAACGCGCTCATTGGGGAAGAACTCGCCGAAGAAGGGGAAGATCTGGAACCGCAGACCGATGCAGTAAGTTCATAACCTAGCCTAACCTAACCTAGTATGAATAAAGGGGTTAGTTTTTGAGGAAACCGAGTGTTTCGTCGGTGTGATGGCCACCGTAAAAAGATTAAATAAGCTGACGTTTCGAGCGCTAGCCCTTCGTCAGAGCGAATCAAGGTTTCGTGGGGTTTCTTGTGGTTTATATATCGAACGGTGGAACTATACGCTATTGGTGGAAACATGGCAAAGTGAAAAAAAAAATAATTGAATGACAAACGCTCGTTGATTCCAAGTGGGGATTAACCTATAGCCTAGCCTTATTTCCCAAACTTATTTCAGACCAAATGAATGCTTTGTATTTTTCGTATCCTATTTCAATCCTAACCGCTAACTAAATCTTGACTGACCCACTTTGAAACCAAAATAGTCTGGTATTTTAGACCAGTTGACGACAGATGCGCAAGTTTTTATAGGCATTTATAAGAAAACATGAGATAGATTTTTCAGATTCAATTGTTCATGCATTTGGGTTAGTCCTATGCAATTGAGTGGGAAGGCTTCTTTCTTACAGTTTTGATGTAAACAAGAACCATGATCGTAACTTTAAGGAAGTATTCTTTAACAAAAAAGGTTTAGCCTCGTATTCAGGAGGTATGCATTTCCAATGTCCTTTTTGTCTTGGCACGAGATGCACGTGTCATCCATCGACTTCTCATCACTAAAATTTGGCTTGCAAAATTAGTGCATTTTAAAAAGACAAAGGTAACCTCTTAGGTTTCTTTGATTTCAAAACACGCCGTACTCAAACACAGGTTGGCTACATGTTTTTAACTTCCATTATACCACAAAAACAAAGTAGATGATAAGTTAAAGATGTAAAACCTACACAATAAAGATGCTCTGCCATTAACTGATTGTCCATCCGCTAATTTTAACTAGGTGACACCTTATGTATTTGTGAAGAACAATGTGAAAATTACAGTGTTCGACACTCCAGGATTGGCTGATGCCACAGGCAATGATGAAGAATATCTCAGAAAAATACAGGCTAAAGAGAAAAAATTCGACCTGTTTCTCTTCTGCACTGAGCTAAACACCATACGATTTCGCAACGACGACCTGGAAACAATGAAAAAGCTGACATCGACATTGGGACGGCAGCTTTGGAACCATGCTATGATCGTATTTACTTTTGCCAATGAAGTTCGTCGATCACCAAGCCAGAAGGCGAAAGACGTTCCTGAAAAAGACGTCTTCAATAACCACTTTCGAGGTTTGAAGAGAAAGATAAAAGAAGCCCTTATCAACATTGGAGTGCCTGAAGAGACAGTCACGAATGTGACATTTGTCCCAGCTGGTGATTTGAGCGAACCTAGGTTACCAGACATAAAAAATTGGATCACAGTGTTTTGGACTACAGCGTTCAAACGCATCAACAGGAATGCAAGGATGGCATTTTTAGTGGCCAATGCTAATCGCTTCGATGAGAATAAGCTGATAGGCAGAGATAGTATAGAGGCTGATGAAAGTGGTCTGTCAATCAGCGGTCTGACTGCCGAGGAAGTTCACGTGATAACAGCAGTTAAGCAAAAGCTGCAAGAGACCTCATTTGCAAAGAAGTTAGAAGGTTGTCTCCTGAAACCTAGAGTGTACGATGAAGATGGGACAAAGTCTGCCACTTCCATCGAAATGGACGAATCCTCGTCTAAAGATGTCATCACAGAGATGGTGGGGGATATCTCGAGTAACCTGGTGGGCGATCTGATTGGCCCACAATGTGGCCGGTTTTACCAAACGTTCTTGGGCGTGGTCATCAGATATCTCAAGCCAAAGAAAAGCAGCTGGTAGCCGGAAAACGAGCCTGAGGAAAAGAAGTGAAACGGAGAAAGGGGACGAAAACAGTAATGTTTCGATAAGAACACATTGTTACTTGTTATATCGGCCCTAGTTAGTGCACCAAAACTTTAAGATATTTTAATGTATCTAGTTAGTGTAGTTCGTAATCGTTTTAGCATACATGTATATCAAGAGCAATTTTTACCTTAATCAGTTTATCATTTCAAGCTTGTATATTTTTATTTATTTATTTATTTATTTATTTATTTATAAGCGTTATTTAAACAGAGGTGCCCAGTTCAGCAAATGTTGGTTTGAATGGGGCTCTGTATACTAAATAAGGACTTACATGTTTCAAGACCAATTTACAACTTACATTACAAGACTAATTTATAAAGTTAACACAATGACTACATAAGCCTCAATATTCACTATCCTTGTATTTTAACTTAAGTGCAATTAATGTAATTGTTTGTTAAAAATCCCACTGGAGAATCAATGATGTATCAGTCTTCTAATAAACAAGTAGCCCGTTAGGATTCACAAGCGGGCCGTTTGGTCCCATTTTGTATACTCAGTGATTTCCAGACAGGAATAGTCATTTGTAAAAGTCCAAATAAACCAAATTTTGTTTCCAAAACTATTTAAAATGAAGTAAAATCGTGAACAAACTGATTGTCTTACTTGAACAGTAGTTCCAGATTGCAAGAAAACATATATGCAATGGCTATCTATTGTTAAAGATAAACCTCTAAAGACAATATTTCTTTATGTTTCACGTGCCAAAATACACAACTAGGTTTTAACGCCAACGCCATTTTGGACGAGAAGAAGGCCTTGGGCCATGGGGACGAGGTTAAAACTGTTACCAGCGCTCACACTCACTCCCTCCTCTCCCCTGTTGTAAAAATTGACAGAACGTTGACTAGATAAACACATCGTTCCCACGTCGCTCCTGCAGTGCTTCGTAGAATTTTATGTAACTTTTACACCGAAGGAAAGAATCATGTCAATTGAAATCACTCCAGTTTTTGATCTGTGATGCTGTTCAGGGGACAAGTGATCGTATATTAGTGACTGGATGTTCGTAGTGAGTCATGCGGGGACGAGAACTGTCATTTAGGCACCATCGTCTAGGTAAATACATACTGTTTTCAGCCGTTCATCTGAACAGGATGTCTGCGTTTCATGTATCATTGGGAGTTAAGGGAAGGTACATTTCTTTAAAGGAAATGACTTCGTGGTCAGGATTAAACGAACGTAAAAAAAATTGTGCTGCTTCTCGCTGTGCATGTTATTTATTGCTTGCTTTTTAAGAGGTGGAAGTAAATAAAACTACACGCTGTTCCGTTTTCTTGTAGAGAAATGGCGCCATTACGAAAATCGCCTATTTCAACACATCTTCCGAGATATCAAACATTTGTCAGATATTGCGTGGCGTTCAGTTCCATTCTTTAAATTCCCGTCGGAGAAAGGGCGACCCCGTAGCTGTCTAAACGATGTCTGTGATTAGCGAACGATACAATTGATATATCACTTGAACAATGCCCCTATCCCTAATCCCTATCCCAGCGGGACAAATCTATTGTTTTCTTATCGAATCACAGACATCGTTTGGACAAGTGCTGGACTACCCTGGAGAAAAGAATATATTCAACGGTCAGATGAAGTCAAGAATAAGCCTATCAGACGGGATGAGGAGGGAGAGGAAGAGGGAGTTGGTAACGAGCGACCCTACCTCGTCCCCAGGGCATTGTCCGCCGGGCGTGTGCCGCCATTTTGAAAACGGAGAAGGCCCTGGGGACGAGGTTGCGAGCGACCTTGGATCGTCTGAGTCAGGCTACACATCACCGTGACAAAGCAACATCACTGTAAACACTGTGGAGGAAAATAGCAGTTATCTTTTAAGGTATGTTAAACTTGTTTTGTTTTTCACTTTCATAAGCATTTTAAGGGAAAAGTCGATGTGACTTCGTGTTTTTTTACACGAAAACAGCGGACAGTACTTCCGGCTAACTACTGTTTGTTATAGGATAGATCGAAGCTATAACTTTTGATGGACGGGTTGCGAAGTTCGTTGAGAAATTCGGGACTATGCCACGAACTTTGCAATTTATACGTTTGAAATTACCAAATCAAATTGCGCACTTTAGCGCGTACTTAGTTCGTAGCGAACTTAGTTCGGCTAACTCAGTTGAAGTTGAGACGCGGCGGGTTGCGAAGGCAAACTAGTTCAGTCTGCGAAATCAAAACAATATCGTCTGAGGTCTGGAATCTTCTGTAAAATCAAACAATTCCTCGTCAGTACAGTTTTATAGAAACGAAAGCATTTAGAAATTTAGAGATTTCGATTTTTAATTTTCAATTTCCAAGAAAACAAAAATTAAGAATTAATCATCGAAGTTGATTTTCAATTTCCAAAGAAATGGAAAATTGAAATTTGGATGCCTATTGTAACTACCTACCAGATAATCTCAGTTATATAAACAAACAATCGATAGACATAATCTAAAGCAAACGATGTTAGTATTCCATATAAACATCAGGGGCCCGTTTCTCGAAAGTCCCGATAACTTTTCGGGCCCGAAAAGCTGTTTTATGTTTGCTGTGTTTGCATTCAAGATCAAAGTTTCAGTTAGCGAACAAAATTGATCAGTTTGTGAGCTTGGAACTGTACTAAGATTCAACAGGTTTTGATTTCAAAATTTGCCTTCGGACCCGAAAAGTTACCGGGCCTTTCGAGAAAGGGGCCCCAGGGCCGGGTTGTTCGAAAGCCGGTTAACGCTAACGCAGGATCAAAACTTAACCGAGGATTTAATTTCCCTTGTTAGCAATATTTTCAAAAGCTAATTATAAGTTACATGCAAAGACAAGCCAGAAACGAAACTAAAGGGAAAAAATACTTTGGAAAAAACTATGAGTTAAATAATTAATCATTGAATAATTAATTATTTAATACAATCACCATGGCAACAGCAACTTACAGTTTCGATTGATAAAAAGCTTTTTTTTATCAAGTTATTCATTTGAATTTCTTTTCATTTTTTCCATGTTAATTTGCTCTCGGAAATTGTAATGGTTATAACTAATTGATAATAGCATTTCGTGTAGTCCAAAAGCTGTCTGTAATCAAACTCGTGATTAACAAATCGGACCACCGCTACGCGGTCGTCTGATTTTGTTGATCCATTCTGTACTATAACCATTACAAATCGATAAGGATATATAAATTATTTTATGGGCAGTTCGGCGCGCGTTCGGCATTTACGCACGAGTTGGTGATGTGTCACAAATTCAACGAGTAAGCACAGCGAACGAGCGAGATTTGTGATACAAACTAACGGATGCGTAAATGCCGTACAAAGCACTCCCCATGCTGTTGTTTGTTTGTTTGTTTTATACATGCTGAGATTTTCTGCTCAGGAATCGATGTTTTATTTATCTTGCCAATGAACACGCGTACAGCATTTTTAAAAGTTAAATTTAAGCTTAAGTTATTTTGCCCGGCGAAGTGTCAGACAGTTTTAAACAGCTTTGACATAAAAGAATTATTCAAATCCATTAATGTCATGCCCTATAACTGTAAACGAATCCACAATCTCTTTCTTTCTCTTTCAGCAAACAACTTTTCTGATATAATAATATATAAAGGAACTAGTTCAATTTTTTTGTAAATGGAGGACTGCCAAAAATAGAAGCTGTTTCGTGCAGTTTAGTTTGAAGTTGGCGACTTGTTTACGGTTGTTATATTTTTTGAAAATCCTAGTTAATCGTTTTCATAAAAAAGATGTACCTTCTCGTGACTTAAGGCTTCGCCTTTGCTGCGTTTTTTTTTCTTTGCCGTCTATTTTGTGTTTGCTTCGCAGAGCTTGCAGACATTTTAGTTGCTTAAACTTTTTGTTTTCGACAACGATAGGTAGACTATAAACATCTCTTCGAGTTGTCGCTCGAGTCGTTTTGTTTTGCTGTTGCTGGATGTAATCTTTAATGCGCTTTAGCTTATGCAAAGAGATATATCCGTTAGGACGTTTAGACATAACCTGTGTTTTCAGTTACAGAAGATGTGTTTAACTTTTAACTGTTTTTGAAACCAAGCAAATATTAAACTGAAAAGCCTGGCGCCAACGATATAGTGCAGCCAGCTTGAAAAGTAGTGATATGTTTTGGCAGTTGCTTTGTTAGTGTAAGAACCTGTGTTCTTAGTTACAAAAGATGTGTTTAGTCTTTAAGGGCCCATTACACTATCTTTTGAGGTCGTTGCTAGGGAAAAATCAGTTTGTTCTAGCTCAGCAAATTTTTGCTTATATTTGACCCAATTTGAACAGCAACCGTTAAGTACACCTGTGGTTCGGGTTGTGACGTCATCAGGCCACGCCCAATGTCACGTGACCCAAAACAGAAAAATGAGCATAACTTCAGAAACATCATTCGATTTTATACACCATTTAAAAAAACGTAAGCATGCGTTTTCCCTAAGGATGAAAAATAAAAATAATGAGGAAAAATGTGTTCTCAAAACCACATTTCTGCGTCTTAATTTTTTGTTTTTTGATTTTTCGCAAAAAGCATGCTTACGTTTCACGAAAAATCTTTTATCTTTCGATTGAATTTTTTAAAAAGAAATTAGCCTCTACTTGCGCCGAGTTAGGTTCGCTTTTGTCCCTACCGGAAGTACTCGATTATCATTAAAGTGGAAGGCAGAATAGACGAAGTCAAAAGACAAAAGTCCAAGGTTGAAGTCCGTGTTTTGAATAACAAGAAACCTTATGCAACACCAGCGCCGAATGCATCTAAATCGTACTTCAATTTGTTTTCATTTAATGAAAATATAAATCTAAAACGTAAACATCTTTTTTCAATACGGTACAACCCACTGTCTTTACTTCTTTTGAAGTTTTTTTTATTTTTTTTTTCATTGAAGTTTTAACAACAACAACAACAACTTTATTATTACAGTTATTATTACAATTACAATTACAAATACAATAAATAAATTATTATAATAATAAATAAAATAAGTAAACTAAAAAAGCTTAGGCTAATCGAGGCGGGAGGTGAAGAGGACAAGAAAGAAAATATAAGAAAACCTAGATGTAAGAATAAATTTACAAAGCGAACAAAAATTAGATATGACACTGCGTAAATATTTGAAGTTGCATCGTATCAACACACCGGATAATTTATCAGTTTATAATCCCACAGTTAATCTTCCACGGACGCCGGGAAAAACGTACGAGTAATAAAACTGAACGAATTGGGAATTATTTCCTTTTATTAAAAATTTCCATCAAACAAATTTGAACTCACTGTACTTTGTTCATTCACACTTCGTTGAAATCTGTACAACTTTGACGGCTTCTAAGTTCACAGGGTGAAATAAGGAGTTTCCGTAACTCGGAAATGTTACGGAAACATGAAACTGTGAGTTTCAGTCGCGTTTCCGCGGCGCGGATACAACGGGAAACACGTAACAAGAAATTTATTCATTCTCTACGCGTTTCCGCAGGGTTTCCGATCACGGACACAAAAACATCCGTTTCCGTAGTGTTTAAGTCCGCGTATTCCTAACTGATTCCTATTGTTTTATATCGTACATTTTACAAAAACTCCAGGCCGGCCCAAACTACAATTTTCAATCTGAAGTCTTACCGTTGTTGGTTCGAGATCTGAGGTCTGAGTAATAGGTTCCTGGTCTGATGTATAAACAGAATTGTGTTGATGTTGCGCTGTACGTAACAGAATTTTTTATTCGGGCAAATTTTTATTTATTGCTAATTTGCCATTATCACGGCGAAATGATGTTTCCGGCTAAACAAACTAGGGCCAATTAATCGTAGGTTGTCTGTGGAGTATAAAAAGAGTGTGCCACACTGTGGCCGGGAGAGGTTGAGTACGGTTTAGTCATGCGCAAATGGAGTTCTTCCCGGCGGGCTGTTCGAGTTATTGGCGCTCTTTTCACTTTTTAACGGCGAACCTTCGAGCTCGAGTCTGTACATTTAGTTTAATCTGAAGCATTTGAAGGGATTAGAAAGTTATCGTCTCGCTTTATAAGCTCAGTTTGTCACCTTATAACATTGTTTCAACGTATCTGCGCTGGATATGCATATTTTTCTTCCATTTCATCAGCTTATGGAGTCATATTTTCATTATGGCCGCCAGTGATCGAAGATGTTGCTGCAAAGGTAGGTTCGATGGCTAGGTTCGATGTGTTTGTAAATTTGTTTCATTTGCTATTTTAAAACATGCTCGCCTACACTTTTTATGCTTCCTCGTGTACATGTAGTTTATTTAAATCAGAAACAACAAATGATTTGTAAGCCGCGAGCGTTTAGCGTGTTTTAATGCCTTTTCTACTCCGGCTATAGGCTCAAACCTCCCTACAGCTGTAGCTTGATTCGTGTTGAAATTCCCCATTTTAAATTAAAGTTCTGGAGGCTGGAACAGTAAATGCACACTACAAACAGTTCTTTATGGCGCTGTTAATAGAGTAAGTACTTGTAAAGGAGTATTGAATGCTTTTTATGTACAGTAATTTTATGTATTGAATGCTTTCCATGTATTTCTTTATTTCTGACATACAGCTACACTGTAAGCTTACATTCATTATCATAATTTCAAAGCCGTTTATTCACATTTGAGCAGAAGGAAGGATATTTACATGTATCTCATTTGGTGATCTTACAATGTAGATCTTAAATGATACAGTCTAGTATTTTTCTTTTTGATAAACCAAGCAACTTTCACAAATACATGTACATGTATGGTCATTGCAAATGAGTTTCAGTTACTTTCACTATACATAATAAGTATTTTTGTCTCAAAATAAGTCAGTTTTAAGTACTGAATGTTGTATGTATTATGCGAAAGAGACAACAACAAAACCGACAATGATTGCTATATCGAGTTGCGAATTTGAGTAGGACGTCGTTAGAAAATATTTTGATAAACCTACATGTAACAACGTTCATTGACACAAGTAACGGCCGTCCATCTTTGAGTGGACAGTGCCAATGTTGTTTATCCATCTCTGAGTGGAAAAAATGGCGCTTGTGTCAATGATCTTTGATTTTTCTCAAATCCGTCGCGAAAGAGACAACAATAAAACCGAGAATGATTGCTATATCGAGTTGCGAATTTTAGTAGGATGTCATTAGAAAATATTTTGATAAACCTAACAACGTTCATTGACACAAGTAACGGCCGTCCATCTTTGAGTGGACAGTGCCAATGTTGTTTATCCATCTTTGAGTGGAAAAAATGGCGCTTGTGTCAATGATCTTTGATTTTTCTAAAATCCGTCGCGAAAGAGACAACAACAAAACCGACAATGATTGCTATATCAAGTTGTGAATTTGAGTAGGATGTCATAAGAAAATATTTTGATAAACCTAACAACGTTCATTGACACAAGTAACGGCCGTCCATCTTTGAGTGGACAGTGCCAATGTTATTTATCCATCTCTGAGTGGAAAAAATGGCACTTGTGTCAATGATCTTTGATTTTTCTAAAATCTGTCATGAAAGAGACAACAACAAAACCGACAATGATTGCTATATCGAGTTGCGAATTTGAGTAGGATGTCGTTAGAAAATATTTTGATAAACCTAACAACGTTCATTGACACAAGTAACGGCCGTCCATCTTTGAGTGGACAGTGCCAATGTTGTTTATCCATCTCTGAGTGGAAAAAATGGCACTTGTGTCAATGATCTTTGATTTTTCTAAAATCTGTCATGAAAGAGACAACAACAAAACCGACAATGATTGCTATATCGAGTTGCGAATTTTAGTAGGATGTCGTTAGAAAATATTTTGATAAACCTAACAACGTTCATTGACACAAGTAACGGCCGTCCATCTTTGAGTGGACAGTGCCAATGTTGTTTATCCATCTCTGAGTGGAAAAAATGGCGCTTGTGTCAATGATCTTTGATTTTTCTCAAATCCGTCGCGAAAGAGACAACAATAAAACCGACAATGATTGCTATATCGAGTTGCGAATTTTAGTAGGATGTCATTAGAAAATATTTTGATAAACCTAACAACGTTCATTGACACAAGTAACGGCCGTCCATCTTTGAGTGGACAGTGCCAATGTTGTTTATCCATCTCTGAGTGGAAAAAATGGCGCTTGTGTCAATGATCTTTGATTTTTTCTAAAATCCATCGTGAAGGAGACTACAATAAAACTGTCAACGATTGCTATCGAGTTGCAAATTTTCATAGGATTTCTTAGAAAATATGTTGATAAACCTAACAATGTTTATTGACACAAGTGTAATTGCCTTTCATTGCTATTCTGTTTCAACAATATTACATGAACTTTAAAGAAAACCATTCACAGAAGTGAAAATAATAAATCTCGGTTAAAAGATACAGTAACACTTGACAAGTGAAATAATATCTTATTTGACACATTGTTTTCTTTAACCATTTGAGGTACATGTATGACCATGAAAGCAATAAGAAGGTGGAGGAAATCTTAGTGAAAGAAGTCAGAGGAACTTTTGGAAAACAGAAATGGTTTAAGGCTGAGATTAAAGGTATGTATGGATTTCCTGGTGATCAGGATACAGAGTTTACACTCCAAGTACATTACAACCTATTTTACGTAGTGATTGTATTAGGTTGCCACCCTCTATTTAATTAAGTGGCCCGTTCCATATGCTGTATTTTAGCCCATGCAAATTTTGTATCTGCTGCCTAAGTGTATTAAACAGTCACCTCTATTCAGTGGTCACAGCCATGCTTTGACAGTCCCCTGTTTGCATGTCTTTGTTAATTTTACATGTACCTGTATTAAAATTCCAAACTTGAAAAAGATTTATTCACTCTACACTACAGAGTTGTTATTGATCATTACTGCATGTATTGCATTCACCACTGTTTTACATTTAAGTGCTTTCTAGACATTAATGTACTCTAATGTATTTGACCATGCCCACAAAGTATTTTTAGTTAACATGTCCTAAGGGTGGCTTGTAAATGTAGGTTCAACTGTTTTAACGTTTTGCAATCCTGTACATGTAGTACACTGTATCACCACATCACTGATACTATATTATCTTGAATTAGTGCTGCACCTCAAAGTAACAGTGTGACACTGAATAAAATCACTTGAATTCAAGATATAGAGGATATTACATGTACATGGCCGCACGAAGATACAAAATTTCTCTCCGAGTGTTGAAAAATACGCGAATGAGTGAAATATTTTTCAACACGTGAAGAGAAATTTTGTATCTTCAAGCGGCCATCTAATGTTCTGTTTATTATATAAACACCAATGAAATCAAACCATTTCACTTTAATATATTTTTTTGTAGTCCTAAAGTAGAACGGTGATCTTTTCACGTGTGAAGATAACATGTTATTCTCACGTGTGATGATATGATGTTTACGTGCGAAAGCTCACCTGGTATTTCATTGGTGTTTATATAATAATGGTAATTCTTAAATCACTGTGTCAAAGTAAAATGTAAATACCTGTAATAACATTGTACATTTTGCTTTAAACAAACTGGAAATTTATCCTTGTGCATGAATAACTGTTCTTTTTGTTCTTACTTTTAAAGAAAACAGTCATTTTTATTTTAAGGAAAGGTCCATGTTTTACCATAAATTTGGATAATCTATTGATAAAAGGCTCAAACAAGTTGAAATAACACCTCTCGAGTGAGCAGTACACCACAAAGTAAACAAAAGAAATGTGAAATTTGCACTCATTCAAGTAAATACAGCATAAATTTGGGTGTGAGTGCATGAAAATACTAATATGTTCAGATTTTGTTGTTTAGTTAGTTTCCATTTTTGGCAGAGTTTACATGTACCTACATGTATACTCACCAAATTAATATTGATGTACACTGTACATTTATTACATTTCCTTTTTTTCAGGGGCTATTTGTCAGTACTGGCGGAGCACACAGGATGATGATATTAGAAAAAAAATGGAAAACTAAAGCAGCATAGAATCATGACGAGACGTTGACGAGAGTGAAAAGGGTAAGCTATCGGCATGATACATGTAGTAATGACACCTTTATTAATTTTAAAATACCGATTATCGTTAAATGTTCACATCACTTTACAATACCTCTGTGGGTTAGGGTTAGAGGTTAGGGTTAGGGTTAGAAGAATATGAAGAAATCCGAAATTTTGTGAGTGACGCCCGATTTTCGAAAATTTCAGACATTGGCTCTTAATTCCTATTTAGCTTTTTTCATTTTTCATTTTTATATGACAATGTTATTGCAATAAGGTGTGTACCGGTATTCTGTACATTTTGATCTATGTCTTATTAGCAACAACTATTTTCTTGGATAAGAAAACAAAATGTCATAGCAACCTGCACATATCTGGAGTTAATTGTGGCAGGTTGCTAAATGCAGAACAGTGACAAAAGCTCACCAAGAAAATTAATAACAATAGATAAGAAAATCAGACATGGATAGTTAATTAGTTACAATGACAAATATATGGATTTCTATCAGCATACGTATGCACAGCATACATGGAATTCTCACAACCAATAACATCAGACTTTAACACTAACATTAATAAAGACACTGTCACTGGTACGAGTCTTGGCAGCCAAAATAATCATGGTAAAACTGAATAATGACAACAAAAGCCACACAATACCATCAACTGATGGTTTTCCAATTCACGTTGCTCTGGAAATGACTTTCGCTGAGATTGTCAAAATGTAATTTCATGCAACAAAACCTTTGTAAGTTGTGTGTAATTTGTTGTGCAACAGTACCCAGCTTTTAATCCATTTTTCTTGGTCTTCAGAAACTGATATTTCGAAAAGAAATGGTGAAAAGTCAAATACCTCCACAGGACAAAGAAAAAATTACAGCATTGCTAGCACTTGACAATGCTGTCGATTTTTTGTCCTCCGAAGAAAGTGAAGGAGAGGAGGAGGGAATAACTGGGCCGCCACCAAGGCACGTCAAGCCGCTTAAGTGAGAGAGAACGAAATTAAGGACCATCAAGGCTGTCCTGGATGCCACTTATCAGGCTCACGTGAACAAGAGGCAAAAAAGAACAGCCACTAAAATTTCAAGAGTAGCTGACCAAAACATGTCGGACTGACCACTCCCTAAAAACTGTCCCTCTTGGGGAAGATGACTGGCTGAAAGACAGTTTAAATATTTATTGATTTTCCATAGTAATGATAAAGTGCCTCTTAAAGAAACATGTTCACGGTTTTCCGCATGCGTTAGTTTTTGTTTTTGCATTGTCCCCGTACAAAATTTAAATAATTGATGAAGTATATGAATGCAAATTTAATTTTATTGATTGTTTCAATGATCCGCTCTACGGATTAAAAACAAGACTCGATTCAAAAGTCGGAATTTGATGCCACATGCAAACTTGACAGGTTAAAAAGCGATTTGGCAAAAAGGAAAGAGAAGAAATATGTGATGCTGAGACATGCGCAAAGCCGCGAACATGCCCCTTTCAAATTTCTATTTCACACTGCCTTTATAAAGCTGATAGCATTTATTGCTATAAGAACATTGCATCATTACCAGTTGCAAATTGTTGTTTGATGTTTTTTTTTGCTGGGAACTCAACATTTTAAATTATAAGGGAATGAAAGCACTTTTTTATTGAAAATTATTTATTTATTGTGAATTTTTTGCCTAATCAAGTGTAAATGAAAAAGTATATTTATATGAAAATTTAAAGAATTATATTATGACATTTTTTACGTCAGAGTTTAAGAAAAATATACCATATTTTGAAATTATCATATATTGTGATAACTTTCTCTTTAATGGTGGAAACAAAACGAAATCCACTCTCAATGAAGTTGTTGTAGGTCTGAAGAAGTTTCACAACACAATAATTTCTGTTCATGCATTTTTGTGTTGCCCAAGAAGCATGAACCGATCGCGCGGTATTCTCGATGAACGTCCACATTTCAAAAGTGCTAGTTTAATTGTCTACAACGTAAGAGGAAATGATTATCCGATCTCAAACCATTTTCAACTTTATATTTCATTCACGAAATAGTAATGTTAATTGTGTGTCCGCCGTGTTTAAGAGTGCGGTTTTCGAATTCTTCAAGTTTCCACATTAAGGAAACCCTATGGATAATTGTGTGTCCACCGAATTTACGCGGAGGTGCGAAACATGACGGTTAATAGCGAATTCTCAAAGTTTCCGTACTTCCACATTTAGGAAACCCTATGGATAATTGTGTGTCCGCCGAATTTACGAGGTGCGTAAACATGACAGTTAATAGCGAATTCTCAAAGTTTCCGCACTTCCACATTTAGGAAACCCTATGGATAATTGTGTGTCCACCGAATTTACGAGGTGCGTAAACATGACGGTTAATAGCGAATTCTCAAAGTTTCCGCACTTCCGCATTCAGGAAACCCTACGGATAATTGTGTTTCCGCCGAATTTACGAGGTGCGTAAACATGACGGTTAATGGGGATTACGCAAGACGTAAACCTTGCGGATACATGAGTTTAAGTGATGCGTTTCCGCGACTCCGCAGCGACTGAAACGTAACGTATACTCGTGTTTCCCGCAACGGATAGTTGAATTTCCGCTTACGGAAATTCACGTTTCCGTTAAGTAGCCGTTATCAAAACGGAGACGGAAACGCCTTATTTCACCCTGTGGTTTATAGCGGAGTACTCGCCGGGCCGAAGGCCCGGCTGCGCAGCCCCATACTCATAGAACCTGTGCCGTCATTTTTCATGGTCATGGCTAGCGGAATGTTTCGCGGGCGCGCCTCCGTGACATGTGTGTCCGTTGGGCAGGGCTAATTCGCGGGCGCGTATGACGCCACACGCGCGGCTACACAGCCGTCAGCTCGGTAAACACTTTAAAAGTTGGATCTTTCGCGGGGTTTAGTGGAGCAGTAAAGTCCTTATTTCCCTGCATTTTTTCGCGGTTTGCTACTCAAGACAGGGATACTAAATAAGGGATACTCAGAAGCCGCTTTAGTGGAAAAAGAAGAGCTTTAAGGGATAAAATCTTGCTTCGAGGACCTTCATACGTTTATATCAATGCGGGAGGTGTTTGTTTTTATTACGGATTTCAGAACCAACGCGGAGATTTAAAGAATTTTCAAGCAAGCGAGGGACTTAAAAGTAAAACAAATTACATTTTTCGATGGGAATTTATCTTGATATCAATCTGTGATTGACTTTTTATTTGTGTTCTCGTTAGTTTTGGAGAATTGTTTATAAACGTGTAGCTTAATTCGGTTGTATTAATTTCCTGAATTTCATCGAAGACACGGCTCGGCCTCGATGCGCTATAAATGTAATGGAGATTTGAATAAAATTTTTCGAAAGAAGATTGCATTGTTCATTTTTACGTGTTTGTTCATTCATTACATAGATTGAAAAGCGATTTTATGTAAACAAAACAAGACTTAGATTTTATACTCGCGTCGCCTTATGCAAATATGTTTGTGTATTTTTGCAAATCAGTTTCTCGGGCATTTTTTGACAAGCAACAACTGTATTTTATTCGGAAAATTGTCGTAATAGTTATTCTAGACGGAGAAAAAGTTGTTTTTGTGAACTTTTGTACGGTCTAAATGTACTGTGCAGACGGTCGGGTAGTAAGCTTACTGTTTTTGAGAATTGCTAAAATTGAAAAATAGCCCGGTCGTCAATCTTAATTCTTGTGCTTCCGACCTTTCACCTCGGTTAAGTTTCGTCTTAGTTAAGCTTGTTCAGAGCGTGTTCAGAGGGTGTTCAGAGGGCGAAGCTGTTAGGCTAAGGCTAACTATATATATTACTATTAATCGGCCCTGAGAAATACGTAAAAACTGTAGCTACGAGAAAAACAAACGCGCTACGCTTTGCGTTGAAATTGTAAAAACTCGAGCCCTTTTCTGCAGATGTTAATCTTACTCACATGTTGGCTCCAGATATATCCTCTAACTTCTCAGTCCAGAATTCCTCGGTAGTTGGCCTGGTAAGCATTGACAAAAAGAAACGAAAAAACGGTACGAGGACTGAAGCAGTAGGAATAAACTATCAGCAAATTCCGATATCTGTGAACTGATCAGTTGAGCGTTCTTACTCCTTCAGTTATTTCTACGTTTTGAATCAGCTTGAAAACCGTCCAAGACGAATCTTTCCAGAGAAAAAATATCCAGCTTCAAATAAGTTTAAGTACTAACCAAGGAGTTGAACGAGACGAACTTCAAATTTGGCATTGTTTAGGACAGTTTTGAATTTGTACGGACTCTCGCGCGAAGCTGCCTATCACTTTCATCGGAAGTAAAATTGTACTTGATTTAGCTCTGCATAGCAATCGCATTACTTAGCAACGGAATAGTGTAATGGGCCCTTAATTGTTTTTGAAACCAAGCAAATAAAAAGCTTGCCGCCAACGGCAGTGCAGCCAGCTTTGAATATAGTGATATGTTTTGGCAGCTGCTTTGTGATTGGATGAGACACTTTTCTCACATACGAGAAAGTCGTTTCCTCGTTGTGATTGGCTAAAACAATTTCCGTATGATATTTTATAAGTTGTGTTATCTCCTTGTTATTTACTAAAAGTTGAAAGACATAATTATCCAAAAAGTTTTTTTTACAACAACTAATATAATCGTTTCTATGCCCGTCAATAGGTAAGCCGACAAAAATATGAAATCATTCAGCAACTTTTATTGATAACATATTTACGAATAACTTTTATATCCAGGATAATTTGAAAGGGGTAACTGGGATCATTATATCAGATACATCTACCAATATTTCACGTTGATGGTTATAGTGCTACTGAAGAGGATCAAACACGTAAAGCAAACTTATACAGAAATATAACAAACTGATCATTGCAAGTTCTTCACAAGACCTTAAAGATCAGGATCCAACTAAAGCTTACAGTGGATTCATTACAACTTTTACAAAGATATATACCCTACATTTTCTTTTAAAATTGGAAAAAGGAAAACTATCGACAAAATAAAATCACCATGGATTATGCAATGGCAATTTTGAAATCAATAAATCATATAAAAATAAACTAAACAAGAACTGGTTAAAAATGCCAATCTCCAGAAAAATATGGCCGGGAAAATGATAAAAATCATAAAAACAAGCTTAGTCATGTTACTCGCTAAAAAATCGTATTATGAAAGTTCTAATCAGTAAATTGCATTTTTATGAAATAAGAGAAAATACATTAAGATGGTTTGAAAATTACTTAACTGAGAGGAAGCAAATTGTGAAACACAACAATGCATTGTCACAAAGTCAAAAAGGTTACCTGTAGAGTTCCTTAAGGATCAGTATTAGTGCCGCTTGTATTTTTTATTTACTTCACTACAATTCAGGAAGAAATAAAAAATGTTAAAACGTGGCTACATGTAAATGAATTATCAATGAACATTAAGAAAACAAACTTCATCCTTTTTAAATCATAAAGGAAAAAAAGTTGATCATAAAAAAAAAACATTTATGTTGATAATCAAATGCTTAATCAAAGTTTGTGGAAACACAAAGTTACTGAAAATAGTATACAATTGACCAGTGTCTTTCATGGAAAACTCATATAAATGCGATTAAAAATAAACTACGTAGCTATAACAGCAGGTATTATAAGAAAGGACAGTATGTCTCACAAAATTGTCTACTGATGATTAGTACTAGTTATGCACCAGTATATCCCTATTTGGCAGATGGAAATATAATATGGAGAAATACATTTATAATTAATTTAACTAAATCACAGAGAGTGCAAAAAAAATTATTAGATTAATGACGTTCTCTTCATGTTATGAAAACTCCAAACCATTGTTTCAAATATTGCAGGTTTTGAGTGTAAGCCAACTTCTATATAAATAAACATATAAGAAAGCTGTTATCACCAAAAACATTACCATCGGATTTTGACTCTTATTTCATGAGGAATGCAGACATTTACAAACATAACACTAAAAATGCCAGAAATCTTCACAACCCATCTATTCGAACAAATGATATAAAATCTTTTCCATTTAATTCGCAAGCCGTACCATTCTTCTTTTTATGTATGAGCAACCTAAAGCATGGCACCTACTCTTAATTATTTTAGACGGTAGCGTGTAGAAATGGCAGAAGGAGAAAACCCAGAGGCTGGATGCGGAACTCCTACAGACCAGGCCCAGCAGCTGATATATGGTGCAGGGAATCTCGAGTATCAGTTGGAGCAATTCTTTGAATCAGGGGGCCAGGAAGCCAAAATCCTTTTGAGTGGTAAAACAGGTGTGGGCAAATCTCGTCTCACAAACGCGCTCATTGGGGAAGAATTCGCTGAAGAAGGGGAAGACGTGGATCCTGAGACCGATGAAGTAAGTTCATAACCAGGAGGCTCCTGTCATAACCTAACCTATGAATAAAGGGGTTAGTTTCTGAGGAAACTGGGTGCTACGTCGGTGGAATGGCCACCGTAAAAAGATTAAAAACGCTAAAGTTTCGGGCACTAGCCCTTCGTCAGAGCGAATCAAGGTATAGTGGGTTGTTTGTGGTTTATATATCGAACGGTGGCGCTACGTTATTGGAGAAAACATGGTAACGGAAAAAATAATTGAGTGAAAAACGTTCGTTGATTCCAAGTGGGGATTAACCTAACCTTGCCCTATTTCCCAATCTTATTTCAGACCAAATGAATGCTTTGTATTTTTCGTATCCTATTTCAATCCAAACCGCAAACTAAATCTTAACTGACCCATTTTGAAAACAAAATAGTCTAGTAATTTAGACCAGTTGACGACAGAGATGCGAAAGTATTTATAGCCGGCAGTTGTTAGAAAACGTGAAATAGATTTTTTCAGATTCAGTTGTTCGTGCATTTGGGTTAGTCCTCTGCAATTAAGTGGGAAGGCCTCTTTCCGTTACTGTTTTGATGTAGACAAGAACCATGATCGCAACTTAAAGGAAGTATACTTTAACAAGAAAGGTTTAGCCTCGTATTCAGGAGGTATGCATTTTCAATGTCCGTTTTGTCTTGGCACGAGATGCACGTGTCATCCATCGACTTCTCAACAATAAAATGTGTTTGCAAAATTGGTGCATTTTAAAAAGTCAAAGGTAACCTCTTAGGTTTCTTTGATTTCAAAACACACCGTACTCAAGCACAGGTTGGCTACATGTTTTTTAACTTCCATTATACCACAAAAACAAAGTAGATGATAAGTTAAAGATGTAAAGCTAAACCTACACAATAATGATGCTCTGCCATAAACTGATTGTCCATCCGCTAATTTTAACTAGGTGACACCTTATGTATTTGTGAAGAACAATGTGAAAATTACAGTGTTCGACACTCCAGGATTGGCTGATGCCACAGGGAATGATGAAGAATATCTCAGAAAAATCCAGGCTAAAGAAAAGAAATTCGACCTGTTTCTCTTCTGCACTGAGCTAAACACCATACGATTTCGCAACGACGACCTGGAAACAATGAAAAAGCTGACATCGACATTGGGCCTGCAGCTTTGGAACCATGCTATGGTGGTATTTACGTTTGCCAATGAAGTTCGTCGATCACCAAGCCAGAAGGCGAAAGACGTGCCTGAAAAAGATGTCTTCAATGACCGCTTTCGAGGTTTCAAAAGAAAGATACAGAAAGTCCTTCTTAACATTGGAGTGCCTGAAGAGGCAGTCATGAATGTGCCATTTGTCCCAGCTGGTGATTTAAACGAGCCTAGGCTACCAGACAGAAACAACTGGATCACAGTGTTTTGGACTACAGCGTTCAAACGCATCAACAGGAATGCAAGGATGGCATTTTTAGTAGCCAATGCTGATCGCTTCGATGAGATTAAGCTGATAGGCAGAGAAAGTATAGAGGCTGATGAAAGTGGTCTGACTCCCTCGGAAGTCCACGTAATAAGAGCAGTTAAGCAAAAGCTGCAAGATACCTCATGATGCAAAGAAGTTGGAAGCTTGTCTCCTGAAACCTAGAGTGTACGATGAAGATGGGGCGAAGTCTGCCACTTCCATCGAAATGGACGAGTGCTCGTCTAAAGATGTCGTCATAGGGATGGTGGGGGATATCGCGAGGAACCTGGTGGACGATGTGATTGGCCCAAAACGTGGCCGCTTTCACCAAATGTTCTTGGGTTTGGTCATCAGATTTCTCAAGCCAAAAGAAAAGCCGCTGGCAGCAGGAAAACGAGCCTGAGAAAAAGAAGTGAAACAGAGAAAGAGAAGAAGAACAGTAGTGTTTTGATACGAACACATTGTTACTTGTTATATCGGCCCTAGTTAGTGTACCAAAACTCTAATGTATTTTAAGGTATCTTGTTAGTGTAGTTGGTAATCGTTTTAGCATACATGTATATCAAGAGCAATTTTTACCTTAATCAATTTATCATTTCAAGTTTGTATATTTTTATTTATTTATTTATTTATTTATTTATAAGCGATATTTAAATAGAGGTGCCCAGTTCAGCAAATGTTGGTTTGAATGGGGCTCTGTATACTATATAAGGACTTACATGTTACAAGACCAATTTACAACTTACATTACAAGACTAATTTATTAAGTTAACATATATAATGACTACATAAGCCTCAATATTCACTATCCTTGTATTTTAACTTAGGTGCAATTAATGTAATTGTTTGTTAAAAATCCCACTGGAGAAAAATCATTGATGTATCAGTCTTCTAATAAACAAGTAGCCCGTTAGGATTTACCAGCGGGCCGTTTTGTCCCATTTTGTATACTCAGTGATTTCCGGACAGGAATAGTCAATTGTAAAAGTCCAAATAAACCCAATTTTGTTTCGAAAACTATTTAAAATTAAGTAACATGCTTAGCGTGACATAAATACACATTGTTTGGAATAAGTGAGCACTGGAAGACATTATGCGTTAAATTTGTTGCGATCTTTCCTTGATTCAGGGAAAAGTCCCTTGCATTCTTTATTGTGTGTCCTGAATCGCATCATCAAACTTATTATAGAACAAATTCAAACGCACTTTCTTGACCAATTCAAATCATTTAGATAGAAAAAGTTTCTTTGCATTGTAGAATTTTAAAATAAGGCGCCTGAGTTGTTGCTTCAACGCGAAACAAAAACGTCGTTTTTCTGTGTTTGCGTTGTTTGAAACCACCCACTACAAACAAAAGCGAGACAGATAACTTGGAGCCGAGGGGGGGGGGGGGGAGGGGGGTACTGAACAAAGTTTTGTGCGGGGAGCTCCGCCCCGAGGTCCAAACCCTTACCCTTTCATATACCGTTTTTGACAGAAAAGGTACCCCTTTCATATACCTTTCATTGAAAGTGGTACCCCTTTCATATACCTTTCATTGAAAATCGTTACCCTTTCATATAGCGTTTAATTACGTGCGTCTGTTTCATATATTTTGAAAGGCCATTTTTATAGTACTTAAATGATAGTTTTCCCTACCTTTTTTATTCTTCAACTTGTGTTTTCGCTACCCTTTCCTATTCTTCGTGAAATCCCTACCCTTTCATATACCTCCAGCTTCAAAAAAGTAATAAAAGTAAACTGCAGAAGACCGCAAACGATAATGCTGCTAATGATACGTAGGATCTACGAGAGACCTAACCAGCCAAAAAATGAATGAACAAAAACAATGAACTGCAAGGCTGATATGACCACGTAAAAAAATAAAAAAGTAAAATTTGCGAGACATCATCACGATAGAAACCGATAAAGTAGGATCGTAACCGTGGACAATTGTTTCGTTGTTACTGCAACTCATCAGCATGGTGTAACGCTCTAAATGTCGCCAGCAAGAAAGCCAGCGCAAATAGACTGCACAATGACCCGTTCACAATATCAGGTTCCGTACTATGTACTCACTTGTCACCCGAAACACTCGTGCCACATCACGTGTTTCGGGGAACAAAAAGCCCACAGTGTATCGCAAAGATGTCTCGCAAAATGAAATGCAGACAGACAAAGCCGATCTGAACATTTAAACGCATGGGCAAAACCATGCTGAAAGAGAACACAGCATATCGGATCTGAAAAGACCGACGGTCCCAAAATATATGGAAATAAAAGTAAACTGCAGAAGACCGCAAATGATAATGCTGCTAATGATACGTAGGATTCACGAGAAACCTAACCAGCCAAAAAAATGAATGAACAAAAACAATGAACTCAAAGGCTGATCTGACCACGTAAAAAAATAAAAAAGTTACAACAATAACAACGAAACAACGATACAAACGAAACAATTGTCCACGGTTACGATCCTACTTTATCGGTTTCTATTGTGATGATGTCTCGCAAATTTTACTTTTTTATTTTTTTACGTGGTCAGATCAGCCTTGCAGTTCATTGTTTTTGTTCAAAAAGGTACCCCTTTCGGGTGGAGCATCCCCGTATAGCCCATTATAGGGAGTACCCTCCCCCCCCCCCCCCCGGGAGCCGAACGCGACAGCACGAGCTTACCGATCAGCCCAGAAGGATAACGCCGCATTCGTGAAAGGAGGAATGAGAACCTTAGCCGGCCCAGCAGTAAGCAGAAGTGTAACAATATTTGCATCGGGACTTTCGCTTTTACTTTGCAAGTATTGTTTAACATAGTAATAACCAAGGGGTAACTGGGGGTGCATATCCGGGACATCCTCCGGTTCCCCACCAACACCCCCTGGAAGAACATAACTCCCATACTGATAACACATGTATCTAAGGCTTAGCATAGGCTGGTACAGTTGGGGGGGGGGGGGGGGGGATCCGGACCAAAGTGCCATTGGGGGAGCTCCTGGAGGAAGGGCGCAGGCTGCCGTTGTTGCAGGGGGCGCTGGTTGTTGTGGCGGTTGAGTTGATGGAGTCGGAGGTCGAGCAGGAGACACTCGTCCACCTGAAATTAGTAAACAGTAGCAATTAATGAAAGAAACCTGGTAAGGTTGTGCACATTTTAAAGAAGCTTCGTGGGGATTTGGCGTTTCAGGGCCAAAATTGCCCCAAAATTAAAACTAAGTACCTTTGTCATACACGAAATGTTTATGAGTGAATTTTCGAAGAGAAATTAAACTATAATAAGAGTTTGATAGAGTTTTTAAATAGACACAAGAAGATAAATTCGTGTCGCGCCTCGTGTTTTATGTAATTATAACACTCATTAACCAAGGCTTTCTACTTACAAACCTAATGACCGTGTACCACTTATAGTAACCTACAATCCAGCAATGCCGAACCTGCATATTATTGTCAACCAACACCAGCAAATACTACACACCTCATCTAAATGCAAAATCACTTTAAGGACCGCCCCCTCGTTGCCTACCGTAGAGGAAGAAACCTGTCAGAGATGCTAACGAACAAAAGATTACCACCATGCGACCCTGTGAACAAGCAAACCATTCCACCATTAGCAGTGACACGCCAAATACATCAGAAACCTCATGCAGAATATATATGTGGCCGTTCCTTTCAAACCAACAGAAACCTTAGGATACACTCTACACATAAACACAAGCAACATACATCCGCCGAACATACTAATCCAGGATTTTGGCCTTGTAAAGTAGATGTGCATGTTGCAAGACATCATGGTAGATTCACAGAAACAGTTAAAAGCACAACTACAGGAGAAACCTTCACTCTTAAGCAACACACCACCTGTCAAACAAGCAACGTTATATACTTGATTCAATGCACAAAATGCGACAATCAGAATATAGGAGAAACAAAAAACCCTGCCCACCGCCATACAAACCAACATCGCAGCAACATAAACGCGGGTCATAAGAACATTCCCACTGTCAGACACTTTAAAAACTGTGGGGTTAAACATTTAAAATTAACAGTCATTGAAAAACTTAGAAATCCTAATCAAGACATTAGAAGAGCAAGAGAAAGTTATTGGATTTCTAAATTCAAGCCTACTATTAATAGCCTAGTCGAATTCACGTGATATATTGTTTAGTTTAGTTTAGCTTTATAGCTTCATATCTGATTATTACGTCAGCATGTCACGTGTGTTCTTTCCGTTGAGCTTTTTAAATTTCGAATGTTGTAACAGTTAATATATACCTCAGATGCCCCGGAAGACCGTTATGGTCGAAATGTCGAGCGAATAAACCAGCAAAGCTACATTGGAGTTGGACTCTTGAAACTCAGAATCTTCGTATTGTGTGCATCGGTAGAGCGAATATAAATATAGAGAGAATAACTGGACACGGTTATACTTTTGACTCCGGTTTATTGCATACAAGTCTGTTTCGTACAGAACGAACCTGCACTCCTCAGTGCAAGACCAAAAGTGATCTACAAAAAACATTTACAGTATAGAAAGCATTATATCTCCATGGAGATAACGTTCATGATGTCTAGACGATGTCACATCACTTCACATTTATTTTTATGACTACATTTACTGATTAATTCGTTTCGTTTGTTCAAGGTTGCGGTTTCCGGTTTGCACAAAATAAAAAACTTTTCTGCTGTACATAAATTACATCGCTTCGTCGTATTCGAGTAGTGGGGAGCACGGCATAAAATGTTCCATTTAATTGCATAATCTATATCGTTGTCTTTCAAGTGCCAGATATGTTTACTCAGTTCAGTTGCGTTACGCTTTGATTCCGTCTTGAATGAGAAAAACCACAAAGACGGAATCAAGATTTTGGCAAGATTTCACCCTTTTTTACAATAAGATTAAAATAAAACTGGATACGCTCTGAGATGTTGACAAAATGTTTGGAATCTGGGAGAAAACCACAGACTGTTTATTGCTCAACCATTTAATCATTTTGGCAAAACAGCATATTTACCCCTGTCGAAATAAAGACTGTCTACTTTTCAAACGTGGCCTTGACATACATTGAGACAGTCATTGCTGACTGTAACGGCAAGCGATCCGTTCACGACGCTAAGTGGAAGAAATATGTACTGAAGACTCAAGTTGGCAGCCAGATTACTTTAGTATACTATGCTTTTAATTCAGTTTAACAAATGAACGTCAAATACTCTTCTTGATTGTTCTTTATTTTATTATTTTTTTATATTTTTCTCTCCTTAGTTTTTTCGTTAGTACTAGGGTTATAGAGTTATGTAATTGTTTTCAGTCTTTTTTTTATTCATTTTTTCTCAGTGCAGATAGAGTAGCTCTAAGAAATGTCTGCTTTGGTGTGTGTAACATGTTTTTGCTTTGTTGTCTTTCTTGTATTATATTTAATGTATTTAATTTTTTTGTAAAATTTAGATTAATATAAATAAAATACAAAAAAATAGGAATTGACGCCGCCGCCATTTTGGATAAGGAGAAGGTCTTGGTTCATGGGGACGGGGTTAAAACTATTACCAGCACTCGCACTCACCCCCTCACCTCCACGTGTGATTCCGCTTGTAAGAAATGACAAGATAAACACATCGTTTCCACGTCGCTCCTGCAGTGCTTCGTAGAATTGACTCAATAGAAATCAGTTCAGCGTTTGATCTGTGATGCTGTTCTGGAGACTAGTGATCGTAACGTAGTGACTGGATGTTCTCAGTGAGTTTTGCCGGGGCGTAAACTATCATGTTAGAACCATCATGTTGGTATAAATATATTTTTTGTGTCGTTTATCTGAACAGGGTTTCTGAGCATCATGTATCATTGAGAGCTAAGGGAACCTACATTTGTTTAATGGAAATGATTCGTGCTCAGGATCAAACGAACGTGATAAAACACTTGCTGCTTCTCGCGCTGTATATATTTTTTATCGCTAGTATTTCAAGGTGGAAGCAAATGAAACTACACGCGATTCCGCTTTCTTGTAATAAAAAAGGCGCAGTCATGAAAATCGCCTATTTCAACAGATTTTCCGAGACAGGCGTAGAAACGTTTGTATGGGACAAGGTTGGGTCGCTCGCTACCAACGGCCTCTTCTTCCTGTCTAATACACTTGTTTTAGAACGTTGAATATTTCCACTCATCAGAGTGGATGTTATGCGCTTTTTCTGGAACTGAGCGTCGGTTGTGCCTAAATCATACCGTCCAGAAGGACGTCGGACACCTTATTGAGACTTATATAAGTCTCAATAAGGTGTCCGACGTCCTTCTGGACGGTATGATTTGGGCTTGACCCCGAACGTCACGCAATATCTGACAAATATTTTATGCGCCGCCATTTTGAAAACGGAGAAGGCCCTGGGGACGAAGTTGCGAGCGACCTTGGATCGTCTGAATGAGGCTGCACATCACCGTGACAAAGCAACATCTCTGCAAATACTGTGGAAGAAAATAGCAGTTAACTTTTAAGGTAAGTTCAATTTGGTTGTTTTTCACCTTTGTATACTCGAATTTCAAGGGAAGTCGATATGAGTTCGTAATCTTTATACAAAGAAGCGGCAGTACTTCCGGCTTACTACCGGTTGTTTGTATAGAACAGATCGATGCTATAATTTTTGACGAACGGGTTGTGAAGTTCGTTGAGAAATTCGGACGAACCACAATTTGTACGTTGTTAATTGCCAAATCAAATTGCGAGCTTCGGCGCGAACATAGTTCGGCAACCGTTGGAGTTGAGATACGGCACGGCAAACTAATTCATTCTGCGAAAGCAAAACAATATCGTCTGAGGTCTGGTTTCTTCTGTAAGCGGACCCATATTAAGTGGATACCAGCTTCGGACACCAAAATAAATCCATTTTGTCACAGGAAATCTGTTTGATTAACTGGGAGTTAATCGGACACAAGTGATTAACGAATGCATTTTTGGGATTACTGTCTACTTTCAACAGCCAGTTGCGAAAGCATATGAAACAGCAATTCTCAATCGAAGATCACCTCCATCGTGTCTTAAATGCTGGTATATTGTAAACTTAAACATAGAGATACTAAGAGGGTCAATAATTTAATTCTACGAAAGAAGAAGGTTTATAAATCCTGATACCGAACAGCTATACTGTATCACCCATACAGAATACAAATAGGAATGCAGATAAGATTCATCGCTATTGTTCTTTTAGAAGTCAGATAAAATACTGGCCTCGGTTGTTCAAAAGGTGGATAGCGCTATCCATCGGATAAATCACTATCCAGTAGATGACACAATTGGTTTTGCTAATGCTTATCCACTGGATAGTGATTTATCCAGTGGATAGCGCTATCCACCTTTTGAACAACTGGGGCCAGCTGTATAAACAGTAGAACTGTATGGATATTTACAATGGCTCGCCTGCTGCTCCGGCGCCATTGTAAATATCCATACAGTTCTGCCACTCGTCATTTATCTATTACAGGACTGTATCAAGCGGACCAGAGTCCTCAGGGCCGTGTCCACTTAATACTAGTTTACACTATACACACTGTATAACTACCAATATACTGCAGTCCTTCTTTGGATAGTCCTCAGGGTGTCCACTTAATACTGGTTTACACTCTGTACACTGTATAACTACCAATATACTGCAGTCCTTCTTTGGATAGTTCTCAGGGTGTCTACTTAATACTGGTTTACACCGTATACACTGTATAACTATACCGATACACTGCAGTCCTTCTCTGGACAGTCGAGCGGGCGAGCAAATACGCGATCGACCGAACGAACGTTTTTTTATTTCAACTTCAATTAAAAGTTATTAGCATTTAAAGGAGTAAAATTGTGCATGTTGTCCATTTGAAGCCTCATATCTTCTTTGAAAGCCTATTTAAAAATTTTGAGTCAGATATGACAATTTACAATACACCTAGTTTACCTCCCTGCAATTTCAACTCATGAAATTCTCTATCCGCGTTGAATTCTTGGACACAAAATTGCTTGTTTTTACGCTTCCGAAGGCTTCCCGAGCAAACACGAATTATATACATTTATGGTAATTTTGCTAATTGTAATCCACGGGCCGCTATTGTCAACACTTCATGCAGAAAGAACAATGCGTTGAAAAATAGTGTATTTTACCAGACAGCCCTTTGCACGTGCAATTATTGATGCAGAAACATTACAGAGCCTGTTCGTGTATATTTCGCGCATTTTCGGTATCAGCCTTCGCACTTCGTGCATACTCTTTTCATAAATACATACTGATGAGCGGAAACTGTCCCCCGCGACCTTAATACTGGTTTACACTGTATATCTACCAAGCGACGATATTGCGGTTGCTTTCAAATTGGAACTTCCCGTGTAACTGGTGTAACGCGTATAAATTTGAAACAAAACTATCAAACCACAGTTTCTGTAGGAAGTAACACAAAAGCACAAAAGAAGTCTGAAGCCCTGTCTCGTTTTTGTGACCTTTGTTTACAGAGGCCTAGGGTAGCACGAAATAGTCTTGCAACTAATAAACCTGAGGCCCTCTTCAATTAACTGAATTAAGTTAAAAACTACATTATAAAATACTATGAAAATTACAATACAGTAATTGTAAAGGCAACAACAAAAGAAAAGAAAAGAAAATCTAAAAGTGAGATATATACAAAGCTGGGAGAGAAAAACTTCGGACACAAGGTTTTTGCTACTGAATGACCCGGCGTATCACATGGAACCTTTGGTTTTCGAACTCTTTCGTTCGATTGAGTTCGATGGAATTCGGCCATCGAACGAAATCGAACTCACCAAAAAAATTGGAATCGAACAAAATCGAACATTCGATTTTCGAACTCTTGATGACAAGAACGTAAATTGATCCAGCGTTGAAACAGTCAAGGCGATATGAAGTCTTGTTTCTTTTATTATTTGCATATTCTGAGTTTATTCTTATTGTATTCCCTATGAAAATGTCACTGCGTTGATTTTCTACCAAGGAAAAGGGATTTTCTGTCCACAGAACGGCTTCAAGTCTTAATGATCTCGGGAATCGTCTCAATTATCTTTATCCATTGCAGCAAAATTATCCTGAATCATATCATATATTCCTCCCGATTCCAGCGCACGTCGGATTTCCTTGGCTTGTCGCTTCCCCAAACTTGGCTCGACTTTTACAGGAAACATTAACTCCGCTGCCAGCTCTCCAACTGCCCTTTTGATCATTTACTGGATTTCTGCTCTCGAGGAATACGAAAAAATTGTAACGATTGTATTTCTACTTTTCCGCCTAATCTGCCTAATCATCGAAATTTTGTACGCCACTGCTGTGCAAAATTTAATCCCAGCCCTGGTGCATCGGCTTTTGCTTCTGGTTCGAAAGGTGTTGCTGCGCAACTCTAAGAATAGCACAAGTAACCATAAAGTTACGTTTAAAATAATACAAGGCGGGCATCTTCTCTGTCATGTGCAATAATTTATCGTAGTAATATGCCGTTTCTGCGAAATTAGATTAAAGTATTACGCGTTCACCGGATCGACTCTTTATTTTTGTATTTTATTTTTGTATTTTAGCTCAAAGTTCGATTTCCGAACTCAATTGAACAGAATCGAACCATGACCGTTGGATTTCGTTGGATTTAATTCGATTTGGTTCGGGCATCGTTCGATGGCCGAACTGCTTCGAACTCTTTCGTTCGATTAATTGAGTTCGATGAAAAGTTTTTTCGATTTCGTTCGATGTGATACGCCGGGTGTATGAGTACACCGCTTATGCTTACACGCTTATGCTGTTCAGTAAAGAGAAGTCCTTAATGTATGATGAAGCTTCGCCATTCATACACTTAAAACTGAGAGCTAGGCTACATTTAGCTGTTTTTGCCTCTTCGAAGAAAGGCAACCGTTTAAGACCGTTGAACCCACCCTCAACCCACCCACTCGCTATCACAAGCTGTCCAAGTAACACTAGGGCGTAATAATGGCAGTGTAAAATAACAGCCTTAGTTTTATGTTTTATTGGTAAACAAGATCTAACCTAGGATGTATTGTAACCCTTTTTCATTCCTTTGTTAATTTTATATTTCAAATAGTAACATTTACATTTCAACTATACAGTTCATTTAACATTTAAACTAAAAGTAATCACAGATTAAAGTGCGTCTCCTTAGGTACCTCGTTGTGACATGGCATTCGCATTTCAGGCATGTTTCTGGTTCAAAACACGCGCTAAGCATGCGGGATACTATTGTGACGTTTGGCGACGCGCTAAGCATGCTGGATACTATTGTGACGTTTCAAGATGGCGCAGATTTGGTACCGACACTTTTCTCGATTCGTTCCGCCTAGACGACGCGCTGAAGCATTTTGGATACTATTGTGACGTTTCAAGATGGCGCAGATTTGGTACCGACACTTTTCTCGATTCGATCCGCCTAGCCGACAAGATTAGGAAGCGTCTCCTTCGTCGACGCAACTATGCAGTCCTTTACAATACCACACATAATTGGACTATACCTTTTGTTTTACAGTTTAACAGTTTACCGTAATTTATTGTATAACAATTAATATTATGCCCTCAAATAAGTTCATTCCTTCTTCTGTGAAGGTGGCCGAGAGGCGTATGTACGCGTACGCGTATGTTATCGTCAGCATGGACGAACAGTGCATTTTTGGAACTTCCGTTTGCGGTTTCAAATTTTTGTAAATTTTTAAGTGTTGCAATTTTTGATTTAAATGGAATCAACACTGGTGTATATTCCAATTAGCCGATTTGAATATGCATTTGCTCTATGGCAAACAAAGGATTTCTGAGTCAAATTATTCAACCACTCGGCAGACATTTTCCAGCTACATCAGCTGGTTAAATGTAAACGTATCTTGACAGTCCGTTTTAATGTTTAAATCAGTTTTAACTCATTAGTTATTTCTACGCATTTCTGTATGTCTCTTTTTATAATGGTTCAACCCGCCTTATTTTGAAGTCTTATTCTATCGTTACATAACCTTAGAACGTACAGAAGTACAGATTCGCCTGTTCTATTAAGCTAGGAGATAATCCTACCTCTAGAATTCGCAAGCCGTACCACTGATTCTTTCTTTGTTATGTGTGAGCATGGTACCTACTCGTAATTATTTTAGGCGATAGCGGGTAGAAATGGCAGAGGGAGAAACGCGGAAATTCTACCAGGCCCAGCAAGCTGATATACGGTGCAACGAATCTCGAGTATCAGTTGGAACAATTCTTGACGTCAGGGCGCCAGGAAATTAAAATCCTTTTGAGTGGTAAAACAGGCGTGGGCAAATCTCGTCTCACAAACGCGCTTATTACCAGAAAACACTACCATCGAGTTTTGACTCATTTCATGAGGAATGCAGACATTTACTAACATAACACTAAAATGCCAGAAATCTACACAACCCATCTATTCGAACAAATGATCTAAAATCTTTTCCATTTAATTCGCAAGCCGTACCATTTTTTTATGTATGAGCAGCCTAAAGTATGGTACCTACTCTTAATTATTTTAGACGGTAGCGTGTAGAAATGGCAGAGGGAGAAACCCCAGAGGCTGGATGTGGAACTCCTACAGACCAGGCCCAGCAGCTGATATACGGTGCAACGAATCTCGAATATCAGTTGGAGCAATTCTTGGAGTCAGGGGGCCAGGAAATTAAAATCCTTTTGAGTGGTAAAACAGGCGTGGGCAAATCTCGTCTCACAAACGCGCTTATTGGAGAAGAACTCGCTGAAGAAGGGGAAGATGTGGATCCTGAGACCGATGAGGTAAGTTCATAACCTAACCTAGCCTTAGTTCCTAACCCTATTTCAGACCAAATTAATGTTTTGTATTTTTCGCACAATATTTTGACTTAACTCAGTTGAAACTGAGCTGTTTTGAGACCAAAATAGCCTGGTATTTTAGACCAGATGAGTATGTAAAGCCGGCTGTTGTAAAGACAAACTTGAGACAGGATTTAAAAAAAATATTAAATTGTTTATGCACTTCGGTTAGTCCAATGCAGTTAAGTGTGAAGACCTCTTTCTTACAGTTCTGATGTAGAAAGAGAATCATGATCGTAACTATGGTTGGTGATATGGTGCAAAATTCAGGTACAATAATCATTCACATTCTCAATCAATATTTTGATTCACAAATAAAACAGTTCACATTCAACATTTCTATTTGCATTCAGGAATAATATTTAATCACATTCAAGGTTGATTTTCATTAGGCGAACCATCCGAAACATCAGGGTTGTGCCTAAATCATACCGTCCAGAAGGACGTCGGACACCTTATTGAGACTTATATAACGTAATGTCGACACAGAATTTTATTTTCAATAAATTTTTAAGTGTAAAAAAGGAAATCTAAAATCCCCTTTTAGGATTGAACCTGTGACCCCAGCTAGGCTTAGGCTTACATAGCCTACCGTACCACTGTACCATCTAGCTTCTCGGGTTGTTTAGTCCTAAATTAACTATATAAACTGCTACCCCTAACCTCAACTGAAAGCTAACCAGTTACTCCGTTATATAAGCCTTAATAAGATGTCCGACGTCCTTCTGGACGGTATGATTTGGGCTTGACCGCAAATCAGATTGGGAGCTCTTCCTTGAAGCCGTAGTTGACGTCCTTGATGAATGCGAAGCATTATGGGAAACAAGTGATCCTGATTGTTGAGAAGCAGTCCAGATTAGGCTGAAGTTAGCCTGCGAATACAACCGCCTCTCATCGCTCCCGGCCGCTAGGGGCGTTCGCGCGAGAACGCCCCTAGCGGCCGGGAGCGATGAGAGGCGCCTGTATTCGCAGGCTAGGCTGAACTGTTATACAGGCGCTCCAAAACATATTACTATTCTCATAGAGACCAGAATGGTAATAGAGGAAATTGTCAGGAACTTTCATCAGTTACAAAGGCAGTGGATCGGAAGCCAGCGTTCCAGGTACACCGATCTCGCTCTGTATTCGCTAGTCGGTCCAACAGTGGAAAGAAATGGGGATGTTGGGCGACTGAGACTTGGCATATCAGAAGACGTGCTGATCAGTCTTCGCTCATTGGCCTTTGCTGGACTGATACTAGAATGCTGCTAGTATCGCGTTGGACTTTGAGGCGTCATGTTGTGGAGTATGGACTGCAGGATATTACAGGGTATTCACCCTTATTTTATGAGCAGTTGGATAAAATTGTGTAGCAGTTCATGAGGACTCGTGGAAACTTGGTTGGGTATTCGTCGACCAACATCCATTTCTTGGACCGACAAGTGAATACAGAGCGAGATCGGTGCACCTAGAACGCTGGCTTCCGATCCCTGACTGCCTGTGTAACTGATGAAAGTTCCTGACAATTTCTGCTATTACCATTCTGGTCAATGAGAGAAATAGTAATATGATTTGGAGCGCCTGTATGCGACACATCCGCCATTTTGGTCAAGAGGAGAGTGGGCTCTGGGAACGAGGTTGTTTGACTCACGTGGTGTGCGGAAATTACGATGCGCAGTAATTGCTGAATAGAACTATTTCGTGAATTTTGCACCATACCGTGAGCAAAATATAATTTCTGAACGTAATTTTTTAGTCCGTGAATGTGAACCAATACAATAGCTGAAAGCGAATAAATATAAACTGTTGAACGAAAATTAATATTATTCCTGAATGTAAACAGAAATGTTAAATATGAACTGTTTTATTTGTGAATTAGAATATTGAATGTGAATGTGAATGAATATCATTTACTATACTAAATTTTGCACCATGTCGCCAACCATACCGTGACTCAGAGGATACATTCCTTAACCGAAAAAGTATTTTGTGAAACAGAAATGTCACGAGGTATGCATTTCCAATGCCCTTTTGTCTTGGCACGAGATGCATGCGTTATGCATCGACTTCTTAACACTAAAATTTGCATAATTATCGCCTTTTAATTCAAAAGTGCCGGTGCAACTTATTCTTAGGTTTCTTTGATTTATAAACTAGCTGTGATCCAGCACAGGTTGGCTTCATGTTTTTTAACCATTGTACCACAAAAACAAGGTGGATAAAAATAATTAAATGTTTTACGTCAATGTGAAGCTTAACCTTAACATTAAAGATGCTCTAGAAAATGATCTGTCATTAACTGACCGTCCGTTAATTTTAACTAGGTGACACCTTATGAATTTGTGACGACACTCCAGGATTGGCTGATGCCACTGGCAATGATGAAGAATATATCAGGAAAATCCAGGCTAAAGCGAAGAAATTCGACCTGTTTCTATTTTGCACTGAGCTAAACACGATACGATTCCGTAACGACGACTTGGAAACAATAAAAAAGCTGACATCGACATTGGGCCAGCAGATTTGGAACCATGCTATGGTGGTATTTACGTTTGCGAATGAAGTTCGTCGATCACCAAACAAGAAGACGAAAGACAAGACCGAAAAAGATGTCTTCAATGACCGCTTTCGAGGTTTCAAGAGAAAGATACAGGAAGCTCTTGTTAACATTGGATTGCCTGAAGAGGCAGTCATGAATGTGCCATTTGTCCCAGCTGGCGATTTAGACGAGCCCAGGCTACCAGATAGAAATAATTGGCTCACAGCGTTTTGGATTGCAGCGTTCAAACGCATCAACAGGAATGCAAAACCGGCGTTTTTAATGGCCAATGCTGATCGCTTTGCGTTTTCACGTGTCTTGGCTGATGATGAGGACAAGCTGGAAAGCAGTGATCTGGCAATCAGCGGTCTGACTTCCGGGGAAGTCCATGTAATAAGAGCAGTAAAGCAAAAGCTACAAGAGACCTCATTTGTAAAGAAGTTGGATGGTTGTCTCCTGAAACCTAGAGTGCATGATGCAGGTGGGACGAAGTCTCGCACTTCCATTGAAATGGACGAGTCCTGCTCTCAAGACGTCATCACGAAGTCAGCCTCTTCCATCGAAATGGATGAGTCTTCTTCCTCTCAAGATGTCATCACGAAGTTAGCCTTTTCCATCGAAAAGGACGAGTCCTCCTCCCAAGATGTCACCACGGAGAAGAAGTCTGCTTCCATCGAAATGGATGAGTCTTCTTCCTCTCAAGATGTCATCACGAAGTCAGCCTCTTCGATCGAAAAGGACGAGTCCTCCTCCCAAGATATCACCACGAAGAAGTCTGCCTGTTCCATCGAAATAGATGAGTCCTCCTCTCAAGATGACATCAGGAAGAAGAAGACTGCCTCTTTCATCGAAATGGACGAGTCCTCTTCTCAAGATGTCATCACTGAGATGGTGGGGGATATCACGACGAAACTGATGGGCGATTTGATAAGCCCAAAAGTTGGCCGCTTTTACCAAACGTTCTTTAATTTGATCATCAGATGTGTCAAAAGGGTATTGCGACCTTATTCACCAGAAAAGCAGCTGGTTGGTGCTATAAAGAACAAATAAACATGACAAACGCGAAGACTACGGTGAGGAAAAGCCAAGAGAGGAAGAACAGCTTTGATAATAACACAGTGTTACTTATTATATCAGCCGTAGTTGTGTAGTTGGTAATCATTTTAGCATACATGTATATCGAGAACAATTTTAACCCTAATTAATTTATCATTCCAACCTTGTCTATTTTAAACGTTTATCTCAATATTTGTTATCCTTTTGGCAGTTATATCTCATTATAAAGATTAGGTGGTCGTAATTACGAGGCTGTTTTATGACGAAAACAAGTAGCGGGTTACGACTTCACAAGTGGGCCGTTTGGTCCCAGGTTTTAACTAGCGGTATCAGGTAACCTGGCATCTCTTAATTATTGAGGGAATGATTTTGGAAATTTTTTTATTCCGTTATCGACGTTGGTAAATTGTCGTGTGTTTCCGTTACTCTTCGGCACAACTTTGTAATTCCCAAGAGAGTAGCTTCGTAGTAAGATCGGGTTATGTCGTAGGCAGTTTGCAACACGTGGTTTATTTTGAACTTCACGCGATATTTTAAGTTTGACGTAATGGTTGCTTTGTACTTGTACAAGTTTGTTGTACAATTTTGTGCTAGTCCACTTAGGTGCTGATGAAGGTTTTTGCGCCATGCGAAAATATTGTGAGATCGTTCGTAGGTTGGATGTTTCAAAATCAGTGGATACTCATTACTCAATTACTGGATACTCATGATTCTGACTCCACTAACACGAGACATTCAATGTGAAATAGTTATTTAGGATGAGTCAGTCAGTCATCTGATACGAAATGGATCCGTCATCTGATGCAAATTACAATAACAGAATACAGCCTTACGAATAATAATGTTTCTAAAATTGAGAAATTGTGCTACGCCAGATACGAAAAACCACTAAAAAACCACCCTTTAGAAGTGGCCAAAAAATATGTGGAAACGTATTCCTCATCTAATGCAACAGCACATGACCCCGAGGAAAGGGTACAACTAAATAAGCCTAAACATTATACAATATACAAAACTGAACAAGAGGAAAAGTCAGTCATCTAATAAATGTATCCTAATAACATATGTCTATTCTCCTGACCCTTTAAAATTACATTTCACTTACATTATATTTCAAAAGTTGAGAAAATTGTGCCACGCCAGCTACGAAAAACCACTAAAAAACACCCTTTAGATGTGGCCAAAAAAAAAAATAAATAAAAGGTGGAACGTATACCCTCCTATAACGATGCAGTGGCACTGGACCTCGGGGGCAAAGGTACTAAAACTGATAACATTACTTGATACTTGGATAACAGTTCATTTCCCAACGTAACAAAAATAAAAATTTGAACGAAAAAAGGCAACGTTCGAGAAGACTGACCGACGTAGAATGATAAATATCTCCCGCCAAACCCTTAAATAGTCCCGAGATGTCCCATGACGACACGTAAACCTCTATATCGTGCCGTCAGAATAATAATTTCTGACTAGTTCGCTCCTACCAACGTCACTCAGATGTCAGAAATTACATTATGTTGTACGCCACTAATATCTGGTATAGTTTTAGCTTGACGTAATAGTTGCTTTGGAGCTACACAACTTTTGAAAGTTTATAAGTTAAGGTCCTTTTTGACTCGATTAAGGCCGCCGATGAAGTGATCATTGTGTTGATTTTTGTTGTTGAAATTTTAATATTATAACATAGTTTTTAACAAAAAATAAATAGTAGAGAAGATAATCTAGCTTCCCTCACAAAACTTTAACGGTTTCCCCTTAATAGTCCAGCGTTTTGAGTCTGCAAAATGCTAATTTTCATTGTGTTGCGATGAGATTTGAATGTTCGGCTATGCCGAGTTGGACTGGATCTACTAAATCTCTGCTTGACGAGTCATCAGATTACACGGTATGATTTGTATGCAGTTTGAGACAGGTAACAGATGCGTTGGACTTCTATAAGCTTTGAAATATGTTTAAAAGTGTTTTAATTTTTCAAATTATACTGTTCAAAATGTATTTAGTAGGTTATTTGGAAGAAATGACAGATAAGTGTTTCTTGTTGCTATTCAAAAAAAGTTCAAAGAACCGTACTGTTGATAAAAGGTCTTTTTTTTAGTTTTCCCACCAAGGTCAGGTGTCGTCATTAAATGGCCTCGGATAGCATTTCCGTTTTTTGTTAGCAAGTGCTATACGGCTTTAACTACGAAACAACGAGAATCCATAAAAGCAAAGGATTTTTTTACTCAGTGATGTATGAATTATATGTCTGTTAATGTTTGTATAAATTCGAGATCGCTGATATAAGCAGAGGTGTTAAATAGTTGCAGTGCGACTTTTGTGAGCGTAATCGGCTTCAAACATCTGAAAAGCTATTTTGAATTGGCAGTTATGAAATAGCAATCAATTATCTGTTATCAGAATTCATTACTCTTATGTCTTGTTTTTAACCACTCTAACACATTGTTCTAACTGACACAGGACGAAATAACGACTTTAAGTGCAAGTAAAGGTTCATTAAAGAAAACTTAAAGAACAATTTCGACTATCTTTAAGTGCACCGTAAATTACTTAAATAAGCCTTTACTTGACAACACTTAAAGCAAGTAATGAACAATTTAAGTTGCCTTTAAGGGTCTTTAAGTTGTTGAAAAGTTAAATTAAAGATAACGTAAAGGTTCTTAAACACATATTAAAGATACTTACTTACTTTAATACATTTAAGGGTATTTACGTCTCAACTTAAAGATTTTCGATACCTTTAAGTAAAATTTAATTTTCTCTTAAAGATTAGTAAATTCATTATTTCGTCCTGTGTGACCAATGATTTCTTGATGATTTACACATGACACGCGTATATCTTTGATAATCCCTTATTGCTACTTTCCCCTCCCTAGACTGGACAAACAGACAGAAAACCGTTGGTCCGTTGGGTGAATCTATAAAGCAATTTAAATTAAATCAGGCCCAATATTAAATCTTAGCAGCGGTTTATTGTATGATCATTTGTACATAAAACCTCAAGTAACGTAACCTCCCCTTATATGCAGTATTCCGTTGCCTTAAAATCGCCAAAATTGGACATGTTGAGCTGTGAAGACGGTTTTTTTGTTTGTATCCTTCAAAATACCTATACGTCATGTAATGGGTCATGAAGCTTCCTCCTTATTTTGGGAATATTGGATGGACTACAGGAAGAAAAATCGTCAAAAACTAAAAAATGCTACTTTGCATTGCCATGGTAACTCAAATTATTTTTAGTGGGATAAATAAAATGGATCGCTAGCACAAAAATAGCGCAAATCTATGTCTAAAACACTTGCCATAGCTTTTTTATGCCTGGCCATGGCGTGTATGTTTTGAATTCACAACTTTGCAGGGAAGACATGCTTCGATTGCTTTCATACTTCATCAAGTTTATGAAGTGTGATCAAACCTTTATGTGTCACTGGTTTCCAAGCGACAGAGGTTACTATAGTATTACTTCAGTACTTACATATCATTCTGAGCTACAGACGAAATTTCAAGAAAATCTTTAAGACGGTTTTAGAGTAAATCAATAATCATTACTACGCGCCGACGCCATCAGGTCAGTAATTTCAAATCGGCCGGGCCGATTTAAAATTACTGACCCGATTACTCCCTGAATTGTTCTCCACTCCGACTAATTACTATTATAAATAGGTAGCCCATAATATGTACTTTATCAGATAAATTGGTCATCCGTCGATGCATAGTTAATAGAACAAACTGGTTATGAAGCTCAACAAATTTCAAAAAGAGTGTACAAAGCTGCTTTGTTTTATGTTGAACGAACCGTGACCCTGCACATTGTTTTGTTTAACGTGTGAGCCCAAATGTTTCTACTGGTCAGTTGCTCATATGCATTTCAATACCTTTTGTGTTTTGTGCAGGGTCAAGGCAAACGAACAAAAGAAATGGAGAACAAAAACATATAACAAAGGACTGACTGAGTTTCATAACCAGTTTGTTCTATTAACTATGGTCGATGATGGCGTCATATGACGTCTTTTATTGGGAGATCCGACATCTTCAATCCGCTCTCCTGGGTTTTTTCATTTCCAAAAAATCAGCTTTATTGATCCAAATTTATTTTTAAATCACCCCCAATTGACTGAAAAGTACAGATACCAAAGAACTTTACCGCAATAAATTAATTCAATAGCATAAAAAACTCAACATTTCGTACGAAAACAAAGATTGCATAGCAAAAGCCATTAAAGAGATTTAAAAAATAGAGTGAGGGGTGGCATCACCCCCGGACTTCGTATGCACGAGGGTTAATAAAAATCCCCCCTACCGGATTACAAAATAAAACGTGCTGGGTTAATTCGTCAAAAGGCGCCCTGCGTGCGTGATACCTCTTTATTTAAGGAGGCTCGTATCCATTTCTCAAGTGCACACCCTCTCAATTTTAATGGGCCACATCTTTTGTTGTAGCGCATAAAAAGACAAGCCACTTTGTATGCAAACACACATTACACTGAACTTGCTAATAACTGGCTTGAGAATTGTAATAACATTACGCACTCGATGTGGCGCTATTACGCTGTAATGCAGCTATGCCGAGGGTCTCTTTAAAATTGCAGGACGAGAAGAACATATCCCAATATGGAAATTTATAAACGAAATGCAGAAACAGTGCTTCTTATGTCACACGCAAGAACAGCGTGACAATCGCATATTTTTCCACTATTTTATATCTAAATAAGGAACAGATGCTACGCAGATTGCATCAAATAACCAGAGTGAGACAATCACAAACCATTGTCAGAGTGTGTTATTTTTGCATCCCACTTGATGAAACGTGACGTTTCCGACGTTGTCTTCATTAGTACCGTTGTCATTGCTATTCACAGTTCATTACCATCACGTGACGTCATTAAGCATTATATAAGACCTCATTTACATGCACACGGGGTCAGTTGGCCAAAGTCGGCAACCGGTGCAGAAGTCAAATGGCAGCTACGCGCCCTACCGCTCCCGGTTCGAGTTCAGTTGAGTCAGTCGTCTTCGCAGTCTTCTTCATCGCAGTCAACTCCAAATGAGTCTGTGGAAGCTGTGGCGGCAGTAGCTTCTGGGACAGCAGCAACTTCGGCGGGTTTTTTCGTCCGCCACGAATCCTTCGACCAGTAAGAACACCAGTTCGAGCACCACTTCGGGCACTAGTTCGGTGTCTCAAAATGTTGTGTTGGCTCAAGCTCAGGAAAGTATCTAAGGAGAATAAGGGATTAGAGGTTCGTGTTTTTTCGGTTTTGGTTTCTACCTGGTTTTATTCAGGTTAGCGGAAAGTTTTCGCGTTGGAATTTTGTGTATTCGCCACGTGCTAAAAATGTTTTGAATTCAGGCGGGCGTTGCGTAGTTTTGTAATTTGTTTCTTTCCCTACTCGTCCTACTCGCGTTTGTTTAGTTTAGCATTTAGGTTCGTTTCTATTGTAGGTAAAGGGATTAGTTTTTTCAGTTGCTGGTTTGTCTGTCTTTTTGTTGGCATTCCCATGTTTTTTTTAGTGGTAAGATAAATGGAGCTATTTTAGTGGTTTTCAAGGGGGTCAAATCTACCGATGAGGGTAGTAGCCCTGGACCAGTTGAGTGGCTTCCAGGGGGGTCAAATCTACCGGTGATTTTCAGAGGGGTCAAATCTACCGATGAGGGTAGCCCTGAGCCGGTTGAGTGGTTCTCAGGGGGGTCAAATCTACCGATGAGGGTAACCCTGAGCCAGTTGAGTGGCTTTTCAGGGGGGTCAAATCTACCGTTGAGGGTAGCCCTGGACCAGTTGAGTGGTTCTCAGGGGGGTCAAATCTACCGATGAGGGTAACCCTGAGCCAGTTGAGTGGCTTTTCAGGAGGGTCAAATCTACCGTTGAGGGTAGCCCGGGGCCAGTTGAGTGGTTTTCAGAGGGGTCAAATCTACCGATGAGGGTAGCCCTGAGCCGGTTGAATGGTTCTCAGGGGGGTCAAATCTACCGATGAGGGTAACCCTGAGCCAGTTGAGTGGCTTTTCAGGAGAGAGGTGCAGTATTGCGTATTATCATTATATCAGGACTAATAATCAGTTATGATACATCTCTTCTTAAAAATATTGCTATTATCATGATATATCTTTGGTGATATAAGGGGTTGATTTTTTGATATTCCGCAATGGGTTTTTCTCATATAAAGATATGTTATCATGATATTATCAGAATATTTAGTTAAGTAGAATTTGTTCTCCTCCCAGTGATACAGTGATTTATCATGATATTATCAGAATATTTAATTAAGTAGAATTTGTTCTCCTCCCAGTGATACAGTGATTTATCATGATATTATCAGAATATTTAATGAAGGAACTTTAACGTCTATACTACCAGTGATAGAGTGATAAATCATGATATTATCAGAATATTTAATGAGGCAACTTTACTTCTGCTACCAGTGATAGAGTGATAAATCATGATTTTATCAGAATACTTAATGAAGGAACTTTACCCGTACTACCAGTGATAGAGTGATAAATCATGATATTATCAGAATATTTAATTAAGTAGAATTTGTTCTTCTTCCAGTGATAAATCATGATATTATCAGAATATTTAATTAAGTCGAATTCCTTCTTCTCCCAGTGATAGAGTGAAAAATCATGATATTATCAGAATACTTCTGTTCCCCTCGACTCTAAACCCTAACCCTAACCCTAAACACAACCCTAACCCTAACCCTAACACCGTAAAGTAACCCTAACCCTTACATCTGCCCCCGCCAAGTGCAATAGACAATACTCTGCGACTATAATTTGTCTTTTATTCCTTAATAGTAGCTAGCCTTCTTTTTTCTTTCAATTACTTTTACACTGTACTGTTTTCTTGTTTAATTTCTGCGCTTTTTTTGGAAACATGCGTTCTACTTTACTTTACTTTGTCTTTTCTTTTGTGTTTTGTCTGTTCCTTTATTAAAGCAAACTTGAAAACAACATGATAAACTTTCAACGCTTGATACTTGCTAATACGTGCTTTGCAACATGGGTTTCCAAAAAGAAAAATTCCTTCTAATACTCCTTTTTATTGCATTGTATTTTGGGCCCAAGTCTTGCAAATAATGCTTCTCTGATTCTTTATATTATACAGAATAACTTATCACTCCAGTTTATGTACTGTTATCTACTGACAAACATGGTCATAGTTTTCTGGAGATGTAGGTGATATTACGAGATTAAAGTACCTCGGTTACGACAGGGCATGTGGGCTAGTGCCGTACCTGAAATCAGGCGAAAAACGGCAGTTCAGGCGCGATACTTCTTCTTGAACACGTCAAATTTTTAGTTGACATTTTTCATGTTTCGAAACATACGGAAGCTGTTTGTATGCCCCCGGACAATCCCAAATGTGAATTTCACCCGCACCTTCCCCAGTTTTCTACCATCAAAGGCGTGGCCAACACTGAATCCTGCGAACAGGGATTTCGTCGTCTCAACCAGTACTTCGAAGTTACACGCAAAATGACTCAATACAAACGGAATATTCTTTTTTGGTTTGTTAATAACAGATTTAACACAGATCTAGAAAGTGAACTAAAAAGGCGCAAACTAATGTAAGCCGAGTTAATGTAAAAGTATTATGAGAAAAGAAAAAGGCAATGTACTTCTGTAAATACATGGACGAATTGATCTTATCATGATATATCAAACTATCACTGTGTCTTGTCTTCTTTCTTAAATCACTAGAGTGAGATTTGAGAGTGATAGTGATACATGATATGATAACTTGCTTTATTTCAAGAAAACTTTCTATGCTCCTAGATAGGTGGACAATTTTGATATTATCATGATATATCACAATATCACCGTGTCTGTTATGCTTGGTAAAATGGTGAAATCACTTGAGTGAGATTTGAGAATGATAGTGATACATGATATGACTCTAACTTGATAGTGATACCTTGATAATGATAATTAGAAGATTTGATAGCGAAAATTCTTCTAGCAACTATCATGTAAATACGATATGATAATGATATTTTTGATATTTAAAATGGAAAATTATTTTTGGCTTTTATCATTCTGTTATCACCCAAATATCACTGAGATATCAAAATATCAATTATCAAACTAATAATATTCTATCACGATATTTTGATAAACCGCAATCCTGCACCTTAGTGCTTTTCAGGGGGTTCAAATCTACCGTTGAGGGTAGCCCTGAGCCGGTTGAGTGGTTCTCAGGGGGGTCAAATCTACCGATGAGGGTAACCCTGAGCCAGTAGAGTGGCTTTTCAGGGGGGTCAAATCTACCGGTGAGGGTAGCCCTGAGCCAGTGGAATGGTTTTCAGGGGGGTCAAATCTACCGTTGAGGGTAGCCCGGGGCCAGTTGAGTGGTTTTCAGAGGGGTTAAATCTACCGATGAGGGTAGCCCTGAGCCGGTTGAGCGATGAGGGTAACCCTGAGCCAGTTGAGTGGCTTTTCAGGGGGGTCAAATCTACCGGTGAGAGTAGCCCGGGGCCAGTGAAGTGGTTTTCAGGGGGGTCAAATCTACCGTTGAGGGTAGCCCGGGGCCAGTTGAGTGGTTTTCAGAGGGGTCAAATCTACCGATGAGGGTAGCCCTGAGCCGGTTGAGTGGTTCTCAGGGGGGTCAAATCTACCGATGAGGGTAACCCTGAGCCAGTTCAGTGGCTTTTCAGGGGGGTCAAATCTACCGTTGAGGGTAGCCCTGGGCCAGTTGAGTGGTTCTCAGGGGGGGGGGGGGGGGGGGGGTCAAATCTACCGATGAGGGTAGCCCTGGGCTAGTTGAGTGGTTTCAGTGGGAATCAAACCTACCGATGAGAGTAGCCCTGGGCCAGTTGAGTGGTTCTCAGGGGTGTCTAATCTACCGTTGAGGGTAGCCCTGAGATAGTTGAGTGGTTCTCAGGGGTGTCTAATCTACCGATGAGAGTAGCCCTGAGCCAATTGAGTGGCTTTTCAGGGGGTCAAATCTACCGTTGAGGGTAGTCCGGAGCTAGTTGAGTGGTTTTCAGGGGAGTCAAATCTACCGATGAGGGTAGTCCTAGGCCAGTTGAGTGGTTTTCAGGGGGGGCTCAAATCTACCGATGTGGGTAGCCCGAGGCCAGACAAAAATGGTAGAAAAAAGAAAAAAGATTGAGATCCCAAAAGTTCAGCATCGTGTTTAGTCAGTGTCGTTCTTTGGTAGGGAGACCAGAATTGCAAGAGAAACTCGTAAAAGTTGGTGGCGAGAAAAGAGGAGGCCGACGTAGTCAAATGACCGCCCCGGGCATTTCTCACGAAACTGCCCGAATCGTAAAGCGTGACGTTTTCTCTGTGCGTATTCACGGAATGGAATTGGATTGGAAATCTCGGACTTGGACTGGCACTCGGATTTGGACTATGTAGGTGGAGTCGCCTTTATTTGTTGAATATGTAATGTTGTCAAGTAAGGTATAGCAATTTACATTCCTGTCTCGCTCTTTGGGTGAGGAGAAGGTGACTCCGCAAGCGATTTGCTCTCTGGGCATTCCCTTGTTGCCCCCTATAGAGGGGAGGAAGCGGCTGTCACAGGCTAAAGGCGGGCGAATTTTTCACGAATAGGCACCCTACCTTACACGGTCTCAGGGGTGGGTGCGCAATCTCTCTCGCCGTATCTAGAGCCAATCTGGCGGCCGTAATGGATCACATAGGCTGGAAATGCGCATCTACTGCGAACCATTATATTAAGTTAAGTCACGTTCTTAGCCAGAACAGCCCCGCTGATATGTTAGCCTCGCTAACTCCTGAGATGACGGATAAGTATAGGGATATGAATAGTTTAATAGGGTTTAAGAAAGCATTCCCTTGAGTTACCGTAATGCACCTGAAAAGAGGTAAGGGTTGGGAGAGGACCCGGATGAGGAATGGGATTGGGACAGGAATTTGATTATGTAAGTTGTTAGTATAAGATTGAATGTTGTATTTATAACTATGCATCCTAATGAAGTGGTAGACACACCTGAATAAACGGGTCCAAGGGGAAGTTAACGGGTCGCAGCGAGTCATGGGGAGGCTATCCCCACACCTTAATGCTAATGACTTAACATGAGGGATAATGTACTATTCTCACCCTGATTGGATCTGAAGATTTGTATTGTCTGTTTGAATAAAAAGCGTGAAAATTATCGAGAGCGTTATTCCTGTAACTAGAGCCTGCTTTCAAGAAATATTTGCTTCGAGTTCGTTTATTGGAAACCTTTATTCCTGTCAAAATGGCTTTCAACAAGATTTATTTGGACAATGCAGCTCTTCTTCTTATCGTTTGAATAATGTCTTAATTTAACTGGAGAACTCGGACGGGGGTTGCAAGGATTTTGGAAACTGGTATATTTCTATAACGCCACGTTTATCATCCAAGAAATTTATTATTCGAGGCTGTTTTCGCAAATCCTTGATCATATATATAAAATGTAACTAGATATCCGCGTTTACTGTTGTGATCAAATGATAGGGGTACAGGAGGGGTACAGAAAGGGTACAGGAGGGGTACAGGAGGGGTACAGAAGGGGTACAGGAGGGGTACAACCACCACAATTCTATTATTTTCACCACTACCACCACCACCACCACAATTCTCTTGTTTTCACCACCAATAAAGACCTTTAACGAAATGTTTACCTTAAAAAGACAAGGACAAAAAGGACAAAACAAGGACACTAGGGACAATTTAAGGTCAATAAGGACAAAACGAGGACTATCAGGACAAAAGGGACAAACGGGACATATCAAGTCTTAATGCCTCTCTGGTCGAGGTCTCCAAACATACCTAGACTTGTCCTAGGCATACCTAGACAGTTTATTACATATGCAGGAAATCCAAATTAGTATACAACAAGACAAAAGGAATAGGTAGTTGACGTCATGAAAAGGCATTTCGTTTATTAATATTAATTTATTAAACAGGGAAATTCAAATTAGTATGCAGGAAGGCATATTGTGACGTCAACTACCTATTCCTTTTGTCTTGTTGTATGTAATTGGTTGCTTTGTTTATTTTTCCGAGGTGCTAATTTTTCATGCAAATTTAGTTCAGTGAAAGTTCGTATGATAAAAAGTTTGAACTTTGAAGCTACCGGTAAAGAAATTGAAACTCGAAGTTGGAAATGGCTGGCAAACTGAAAATCGTCATAGAGACTAGCGATAAAGCGGCTATAAGAATGTTGCGGTAAATACGAATAAGAAGCGGTTCAGTTTATACTGTGCAATTTTATTGAGTATATCAAAATCCTATAAGGTGTTTACAATTGTTGGGTTTACCTCGGTGTAAGAACCTGTGACTTTTTCCTTTGTTTTTTACCTTTGTAGTATTGCATTCCCAGTTGACTCTATTGTTTTATGCCTTTTGTTTTCTTTGTTTTACGTCACTCGTGAATTTGACAGGTTCTTACACCGAGGATGAGCCTATTTGTTAAACTGAAACGTTCAGCTATATTACTTCTCTCGGTCAGTGTTTATGTTCCCTTACAGTTACAACTTGTGTTGACTTCTTTCCCAATTCGATATACCCATTCGCACGAGTAAGCATCCAAGAACATCACCCATATTACAGCAGAGGGTCTTAATGAGTAAATGGAGAATGTTTTCGTCGTCCAACAGCAAACTGTAGCTCGCAACATCATACATATTGAGACAGGCTTCACAAATATGATTATCCTCCAGTGAATCAAACGCTAAAGCGTTGACACATAGTTTCTTATCCAAAATCAACTGAAGATAGTTTTTCACTTGTTCGATGCTAGCGCTGCGAAATGTAATATGATACCATCGATAAGGAGGAATATTGGTCCACCTTTTCACAGGCTTCTTGCGAAGAGCTGCAATATCCAAATAAATCTTGTTGAAAGCCATTTTGACAGGAATAAAGGTTTCCAATAAACGAACTCGAAGCAAATATTTCTTGAAAGCAGGCTCCAGTTACAGGAATAACGCTCTCGATAATTTTCACGCTTTTTATTCAAACAGACAATACAAATCTTAAGATCCAATCAGGGTGTGAATAGAGCGGGCAAGTTTGGGCTGGTCTATTGTTACTATTGTTTCAGAATAACACAAGAGGAATAGGTATAGGCATTGGCAGTTTATTACATATGCAGGAAATCCAAATTAGTATACAACAAGACGCTGTGGGAGCGTATACTTGGGCGTCGTTGTATTAGGCATATTGGAGAATAATTGTCTTGGGAATCTGCATGCACGTTATTTCACGGTTTGATGATTGGGAGTATTCGGATAGTGTGAGTAGTCTAACAAAGAAGCGCGTTAACCGTCTAAAACAAGAAGACACAGTACACTTAGCGTGTGAGATCGCACGCAAATTATTAAAGTTGCGTGTCCACTGTGTCAAAAGACGAGTACATACTGAAAAATACAAATCGATGCCTACTTTGTACTTACCGTTGAAAAAAAGGCCGTATGTCAGAGTTTCCCGATGGTTGTTATTGGTTTTAGCTAAATCTTGTAACTAGCTGGTCTGTGGTTCCGACACTTTTGAAGTGAATGCAAATGTAGCCGCAAAGTGGCCTTTCGAAGCCATGATGTAATTGCCTGGTTCGGACCCGAGGTCAAAACAACTTTTCCAATTGAAAGTTTTGCTGGAAGTATTCCCGCCGTTATTATAATAAAGTTTGAATGAAACTTATAAATTTAATCAAAGTTAACGACAGAAGTGATAATTTAGGAGAGAAACAAATTTAGCCCTTTGAAATATATTTTTTCAGTTGAGGTAAAATTGTTGCAATTTGCATAATATGAAAGTAATTTGAAACCTTTCCAGTAACGCATAACGCAGCTGTTTCGTAAAACATCTCGCAATCAGACACACGAAAATATATCCAGTTTTTATTCCTCTGTATCCGAAACACAGAAAAGAACATTAAATGAAAAAGTGATCGCTTTAAGGTTATTTTCGCCCGAGAAACATTCACTAGCGGAAGCAAAACTCGCAAGAAACGTCTCGCAAGACACCGCGTGCATTGTTAACATCTTCTCTCGGCGGTGAATTTTTGCACCCAAAGTTTCAGTTGTCTGTTCTGTTCTTTCAACTTCACGAAATAAAAATTAATGAAAGGCAAACAACCGAAAGAAGTGAAATTAATTGGGATTCCTACCACGCTTATATTTCTTCCTTCGCTGTCCACTGTTCACTTCTTATTAAATAAGCGCTATGTATGTACTGTATTCGTCTAAATTATCTTCTTCATGTTCGTTTTAACATGCATGTTTTAGCGGGTTTCCGTCATGAAGGTATCGTAGAATTAATCGCGAGTGTCAAATACTTTCGCAGTGTCTTCTTGAGTAATTTCCTTACGCATATTGAATATGAAACTGTTAGATGCAACAGAGAAAACACAACTCGCACTTTGTGACGTTCGCCTCGCATCAACAAACAACAGGTGTACTCCACCGCGGTCAAACGAGAGAAATTTGCAAAAGTTAACCAAAGTACTTCAAAGTTAAGGTTGTCATTTTCACTGTTTATTAAAAGTTTCATATATTGACAATACACTGTCAACTCACTAAACGTTTTGAAAATTTACTAAAAAAAGTTCTAAGCGTTTGAAAACTACGAACCGCAGAACTGTCGGCGCCATTTGCCAACACAATTTTGCTCAGGCACGAAGCGTTTTGATCAGTTTTCAACGATCGAAAAGAAGCTCGTTATTTTGAGCCGGAAAGATGAAAAGCTAGTTACATAAACTAATTATTTTATACATCCTTGCCCACGTTTCCACTTAATTCTAAATGAATCCCACCAAATAAAACGAAAAACGCCTCGGACGTGTGACCGCGGTGGCACCGCGGCAGAACGCACTGCGCATGAGTAGAAAACTGAGCATCCGGTGAATTACGCATTTCCGTTGACATACTGTAATCCCATGTAAATGTTGTAGTTAATTTTTTTATTTCAGGTAATTTTTATTTTTCCATTGTTTTTGGGTAATGGTAATATACGCTAATGAATTTGAAACAAAGGAAAAACAAAAATTACCTGAAATAAAAAATGAACTACAACATAAACAACATAAAACTCCCGTACCGCGAAGTTTGAAAACAAAAAGTAAGAGTTATAAAACAAAGGTAGAGAAAAAGTTTGTTTCGTTGAAAAGTTTTTTCATCGTTCAAGTTTCAAGCGTTTGCACCAACAGGTTTGGTGTTTGCACCAACAACGAAATATGAACAAATAATTTTTGCATCGCATTTTTTCACAAAAAACAAGTCTTCACTCCATCTCGAAATGTATTCATGCAAGAACCGATCGTGTACGTACCATAATTTTCTTCGGTTTTGGTCCTTTCATCATTGCATCTAGAAAATCTAGGTCTGTTGGTTCATGCAGAAGTGTTGTTTTATGCTGTTCGCATCGATGTTGATTGGTAGTTTAACGGACCGGAAGTGCTTGAAGTTTACGCATGCGCAAACGTTCTGCCGCGGTGCCGACCGCGGTGAAGGTTTGAATAATCCCGCCGTCCCCAGAGTTGCGCAATACTGCACATTTGTGGACGACCAAACTGCATTTTAATACTTGGTCGCTACGCCCAAGTAACAAGACAAAAGGAATAGGTTGTTGACGTCATGAAAAGGCATTCCGTTTATTAATATTCATTTATTAAACAGGGAAATCCAAATTAGTATGCAGGAAGGCATATTGTGACGTCATTGACTAGGCATAGCTAATGAGGGGAACGCATACGGAACGCAAAGGGAACGCAGTAACGGGGCTTAAATCTAATCACTATATACTACTACTGTTCCCTGCGACTCTTGCAGCGCTGATCTCGTAATGTCAAAATAGTGTACATCTAAAGCGTAATATCACGAAAACAAGCAAAAAAACATGTCTTAGAGGATTGAGGTCCAAAATCCCAACTTTATAACACTGCCCAAAAATGGCTAATTTTAGAATAATAAATAGCAGATAGTGTGAGAAATTTAAAAATGAAATGAAAGGTCCGTTTCACAAGTGAAACATGAAATATTTCTTTGTTAAAACACTTTTACGAGACGAAACGTTTAGAACCAAAACATTAAATAAAAAACTTAAAAACGCGTACAAGCACACTTTTCCATTTCCAAAACCTGTCCAGCTACTTCCTCATACCTCGAGTTCTCTATTGTGCAACATTTAACGTTTACAAAACTCGGTCTAAGTTTTTTGTTGTTTTCACAGAGCAGTCAAATAATTAATGATTTAAAAAATTTAAAACATTGCATCATCCAGTTATCTCTTGAAAAATTCATTTTAATTCCGCAGATCGATTTTAATTTTCCAGGGCTTGAAGCCCTACGCACTGTTCAGCGGAATTACCAAGAAAGGTTTACAGATAGATGGAAGGAAGGAGTGAAAATTTGCATATTTGTCACCGTCTGCTATAACTCGTTCATTGCGCTTCGCGTATTCACGAGTTAAAACGTGGTCGTAATAACCAGGTGGTGGTAAGGCGGGGTTCCTCGGTGTATCACTTAATCATTTTGATCCAATCGTTTAGGTCTGATGCAGTTAATTGACTAACAATAGCTACCTCGTCCATTGAATAAGGTGGTTCTCCTTAGCGTTTTCTCACGATTCCTCACACTCCTTGTTTTCACGCGCTTTGCCGGCGCCTGGGGGCATGGCCAAAAATGGTTAATTCCTGCCAAAGTTGAAAGGTAATCAAGGTTGCTATGTAATGAAATAGACTAAACAAATTTCACGCTAGAGTACCGTATATAGCGTCATATTGAGAGAATTTATTAGTTTGGAAAGTAGCAATACAAACTTTCTAGGATACCCGTTTCACTAATTGGAGTTTAAGAAAATAACTACTTGAGAGTTCATATATTTTTTGAAACGCCAATAAAAAAATACACCACCAAAAAAAAAACAGACTTTGAGATGAGAATTCAATTCATTGTTATAAAAGGCCAAGAGCTGTAATGAAAACAAATATCTTGAGTTTACAGTTTGTTTATTTAAAACCTACAAGAAATTTCAAACCGGTTCATCTGGCATTCAAGACATGTTTCGCATACTGTTCTGTCATATGAAGTACATTTTTAAGGGGCGAGGTCGCGCTGTTTTGGCTTTGTCTGAAACATATACCTCGTCTTATATTTGAATAATACCTCAGGCCACCGAGTACAAAAATTCATACAAATATGACATCTAACTGCTAGACTGCGGCAGTCCCTGTCTGGATAGTCGAGCGGTCGAACATCACGCGGTCGCCGATCGACCGAGAGCGCGAAAATTATACAAGGTGAGGGGGCGCTGGGAAAGAGTCGGGATTTCGTTTGCTCGCTCCAGTCTCGCCGAGCTTGGTTTTGTGAATGGCTCGCCCGCTCGACTTACTGAAATGGAACAGCTAGCAGTCTATCCAACTGCCGGCACTTATATAATGCTATAACTATTTCTCTCGTGTCTGGTTTTCACTAGCGACGCAGCTATACACATGTAAGCGTTTGCATAAGCATAGCAATTTAGCCTTTCTCGAGAAAACAACATCGCACGATAAAGAATAGGCATAAACAGAAAACGACAAATCTCGCTCATTCCTCATAGTGAAAACCAGGCCTTAACCAAGTGCAATCAAATTTAAGCTTTTAACTGTTTTCTCGTTAATATGTCTAAAGGTGAGCTTGTTTTATTGATGTTGATCTTTGCCGTCCTATAATTTTTCATTTCCATACGCACCTAATACTTGAAAATTAATTTTCAATTACCTTATGCACTGTTGTTTACTTGGCAGTTTTCCGGCTTTAGAACCTGACCTAGCCCTTCTACATCCCTAAATGGCTAAGCTTTTTAATCATACTTATGTCCAGGATTGCATGCAAGTATTGTTTGACAAACATTTCATATTTGACAGAGTTATTTGTCATGTTCATATTACATGAAACTTATATGGATGAGGGCACTTTGTGATGCCTATCGTGGAGTAGCGAGGCCTCCTCTGCGTGCATTCCTGACTCTCTAATCAAGGGTACAAAAGGGATAGTTCAGGTTGACTGGTATATAACTGAGTGTATAGTTTCATATTCGGTGGTAGCATAGGAACAAAACTCATCACTAACTATCTATTCTGGGGGTTAACGTCCTGGGTACTGTCCTCCAGGTGGGGGCTGCTGCCCTTGAGGAGGGTACCCTTGAGGCGGTGGCATCCCATATCCACCATAGTAATAACCAGGGGGTAAGGGGGGTGCATATCCGGGATAACCTCCGGGTACTCCACCAACACCCCCTGGGGGTGCGTAACTCCCATACTGATAAGGCATGTAGCCAGGGGTTGGCATAGGCTGGTACGGTTGAGGGGGGTATTGTGGGGGGGCTCCGGGCGGAGGTGCCATTTGGGGAGCCCCTGGGGGAGGAGCGGAGGCTGCCGTTGTTGCAGGGGGCACCGGTTGTTGTGGCGGTTGAGTTGATGGAGGCGGAGGCCGACCAGGAGGGGCTCGTCCACCTGAAATAATGTGAAAAAAAAATATAAAAGAAGCTTATAAGGTTGTGCGTATTTTAATAACAAGAGCAATGTCGTTATCCAGAACATTTAAGTTGCCTCGTTAGACTTTTCGAATTTCCTACTTCTAGCGAACCAACGTGCTACATAAAGTGATACGTAATCAATTTCATCATCGCCTGATGAAGACTAGCAGTGATAGCAGTCGAAACGTCGCGATCAACATCTTAAAGTGACTCCATACTGGGACAAATGAATAAGCATTAATCTATTAAGCAGTATGTTCTCGTTCCTGTTGTGTTGTTCACTGATTATTTTTTCCCAACTGGAGAGTTGGGACATAGGGGATTAATCACCTGATGGCTGGTGGTGTGGGGGAGCTTGAGGAGTCGCTTCTGCTGGCTGATTGGCTATCGACTTCTGGAGATCTCTACAATTCAAAATACCAGGGCAAAACATTCATTAACACTTTTACTCCAAGAGTCAATTGTAAAGACATGTAGTGTCGTTCTAAATATCGAGTCTGTTAATGAAATCCTACGGTGTGACCATTCAAATGAAACCTCTTTAGCAGTACTTTTGCATGGTACCATTTGTTTTTCAATATTTAAGAAAATGAAATTTGGGATTCTTCTTGAATTTTGATGTTTAAAGCACAGAATCCATTATTTTTTAAACATGGGGATATCTTTTAATTGGGGCAACATTACTGAATGTTGAATGAGAGGTTATATTTTCGTAATCGAGAATTTTTGGAAACAAACAGAAGGCATGATTACTCGCTCTTGATTAACCTAGCTCTCCGTTTCCTCATTCAGTTGGCTTCAAATTTAAAAAGGAACGAACAACACCGTTTCGGAGTTTGTCAGATTGACTCTTCGCCCAAGTTATTTGAAAAACGTTGACGGTATTCGAGAGAAATTTAACTTTCTTTTAATTCATAAATAGTGAGTGACTGTGACTGAAGTTTCAATTTCGACTTCAATATTAGACTTTTAACCCTTTCCTTCCCGGAGACATGTAGTGTAGTTCTAACTTTTGAGTCTGTTGACGAAATCCTATGGTGTGACCATTCAAATGAAACCTCTTCAGCAGTACTTTTGCATGGTACCATTTGTTTTTCAATGTTTTACAAAATGAAATTTGGAGTTTTTCTTGAGTTTTCAATTTTGACATGCGGAGTGAAAGGGTTAAGCACTAAAAACTCTGCAAACGAGTTACGCATGCAGTAGATTACAATACTAATAAACAGCAAAAGCTTCACCATAGCACTTTCTCCTTCATAGAATTTGACTTTGGGTTCTCTTTTTACCTGGACAGCTCTTCGCGCTCAGTTTTACGAGCAAAAACAAGGTCGCTGGCTTTCTGTTGGTAGCGTACAAGTATTGGGGTGAAATCATTGTAGAACTGAAAGGACAAAAACAAATGGGATGTTATCTTGAAGTTTAATTTAAATAAAAGCTATTGAGCAGTACTTTCCTGTAGTACTATTTATTACACCGTACAAGGTGATTCTAACTTTTGAGTCTGTGGATGAAATCTTAAAGAGTGACTATTCAAATGAAAGCTATTGAGCATTACTTGACTATTCAAATGAAAGATACTGAGCAATACATGACCATTCAAATGAAAGCTACTGAGCAGTACATGACCATTCAAATGAAAGCTACTGAGCAGTACTTGAATCCTGTGGAACTGTTTATTATGTTGTACAAGGTGGTTCTAATTTTTGAATCTGTGGATGAAATCCTAAAGTGTGACATTCAAATGAAGGCTATTGAGCAGTCCTTTCCTGTGGTACTGTTTATTATGCTGTACAAGGTGGTTCTAACTTTTGAGTCTGTGGATGAAATCCTAAAGCGTGACATTCAAATGAAGGCTATTGAGCAGTACTTTCCTGTGGTGCTGTTTATTATGCTGTACAAGGTGGTTCTAACTTTTGAGTCTGTGACCGTTCAAATGACAGCTACTGAGCAGTACTTTTCTGAGGTACTATTTATTATGCTGTACAAGGTGGTTCTACGTAACTGTCTGTGGATGAAATCCTGAAGTGTGACCATTCAATTGAAAGCTACTAGCAGTACTATCCTGTGTTACTGTTTATAGGAGTCAAACAAGTTTACAGCAACTATAACCACACTCATTACTATACCTTAGTTCCTTCCTGAAGATTGCCTAGCAGCTCCATGTAAATATCATAAGCTGTCGCCAGGTCTTTAAGCATGGTTTCCCGTTCAGTCGCTGCCTGTCCGGACTGCTTCTCTTTAACAAATTTATCATTAGCAGCCTGAAAAAAAAAAAAACAACAATCATTTCTGTAAATGAGACGGACATAATCTTACATGCAAATATACCCCAGCCGAAAGCATCGCCTATTTGAAAGTAACGGAATGACAGAGTCGCAGTGCAACCCCGTCATTAAAGTCACAGGATTAACGTAAACTTGATCGATTTTATATATAAAAAAAAGGAAATGAACTTTACATCGATCACACTCATATTTAGCAAATTCCACCGGTTTTCCGTGGTGTGGACTCTTATTTACCACGATTTACGTCATCACATGGTCAAAATGTTGTGGACTCACGAGGCGCAGCCGAGTGAGTCAGCAACAAATTTTGACCATGTGATGACGTAAATCGTGGTAAATAAGAGTCCACACCACGGAAAACCGATGGAAATCTGTTTTTTACCGCAATATTTAGAAAAAAAATACAAGGAGAAAAAATCGAAGTTTCGTTACAAAACGTGATGCATTGCGCGAGCAAGCGTTGTCTATAACTTGCATTGCGTGATGTTAGCGTCAGCACCGTTGTCTGTACTCTCATTTACCACCCGCATCGACCAATCAGATTGCGAGATTACCGGCAATTGTGGTAAAAAAGCTCTTTTTAAGTTCTTCTGGACAAATTACATGTTATGATCGGACAGTCAACATTTTGGAACAATCGTAACTGCAAGCATAAAAACTTTTACAACTATTTCTTCGTCCAAAGTTACATAGATTAATTAAAAGTGTTTGTAAAATTTAAGCAGCTTTTTTATGGTGTTTTTAAATTTCTGAACATAAAATAACAATAATGGACGCTTTTTACCCGAATTCATTTATTGTAACATTCTTTCTTATATATTATTAAGGTCATTATTGTTTTTTTTTTTGTTTTGTTTTTCGCCAATGTACTAACAAAGCAATGGAAATCCCTAAGAGGGAGTGTTTATTAAGGTATGAATTTCCATAGAGAATATGTGATCTCTCCAAGACTTGTTGACCTATTGGGAGGAAATTATCCGATTGTATCCATCGCGCGAGATCGCACTGTTCTTATGATCTTATCGTACAAACCTGAACTGCAGCCATGACCTTCTCTTGTCTAGCCATACTGTCAGTCACGCTTTCTTTCAGCGAATCAAATCCTGCGCTTAAATTAGAACTGATGATCCCCTCTACATCCGGGATAGTACCATCTGCAGCAAGAGCGCTGAGAAACTTCACGGCTGAAAAAGAAAGAATACATCCCTTGGGTTAACATTTATTCATTTCATTATTCATTTATTCATTTCCCTCTCAGATAAACTCTTTCATCCTGTATTTGGTTCTAACTTTTGAGTTTGTGGATAAAAACTGTTTAATTAGAAGTACAGTAAGCTGTATTATTATCATATAGCGTTTGTTTGTTTTATACTTTTGAGTGTTCTGAAAAGGAAAATTTCCCGCCGAAAAAACAAAATTTCACTTAGCTTATTTCCACGTCACGCTTCTGGCCATAATCATGAAACTGGGACAGTGCCCTTTTAAGAGTGAATTGGAGATATGTCTTGTGCCAATGAACATGAATGAAAAGACTTACAGCACAGTATTGCCTTTCCCAAGTTTTTCGATATCAAATATATAACATTGAATGTCTTTTTTAAAATTCTAAAATGGCGTACGGTAATCCCAAACTTTTCTCGAAGTTTTGAAAGATAGCTACAGTAGTTAAGTTCGCTAATTCTCTATTTTCGAATTGTCCATAATCCACTTTGTTTGCCCCCCAAATTTTGCATAAACTATTGTTTTGAAATGCTCTTGGGAATATGCCGTCCAATGCAAAACTTGGGGGGCAAACAAAGCGTATTATGGGCAATTCGAAAATAGAGAATAAACGGAGTATTCCCTATCTTCTCAATCGAATTCCTTTTAAATCGAGGATCTGAAAGAAAAGATGTTTTCGAGCTTTTAATGTTCGAGGTGTCGGCTTTTGCAAAATTTAGTCTGCAGAAAGTTCGAAAAGGTCTTTGTGTGATTCAAGTCTCGTGCAATGAATCTTTAGCGAATTTGATATGAGATCTCTTTCCGGTTGCCTGGTGATAAATGTTACAGCTGTCATTCTGCCTGATTCTGGTGTTGGCGGTTCTATTGTTAACAACTTCACGTTAACAAACTCCCGACTTGCAAACTTCCGGTGACACCGTCAACAGCATAGTGTCTACGAGCACCTGCGCAGTGAACACAAAAATCAAAACAACGCTTATTCAGTTACTGGAATTTTTTGCCAACCCTACACGTGAAATTGCGCTTTCACGAAATACTGACCCATATCGTCCTGTTGTTCTTTTAAATCCTGTTCCATAGCGTCTCTCTCAGCTTTGATGGTGTCCACTTGCTCCATCAGTTTCCTCAGTTCCTGTACAGCGGGGCTTGAAGCTGATGAAGATGACGAAGCTCCCACTTTAGGTATCGCTGCTGTTAGCTCTGCCTGAAAATCAAAGGGAGAACCGAACGCCACTTTCGTAAGAACATTGTCACTAACATTGGTTTAATAATCACGTTTGAATGTGTATAGCCCAGCGGTTTTCAATAAAGTGTTGAAAAGCAATTTCACGATTGCTTTGGTTTTGCATCACCACGCTTTGTGATTGGCTAGAAAATCTTGCGCCATTTTCTCAACCAATCAGAAGTAAAACCAAAACCAATTGTGACTTGCACGTATACATTTTCCCGCGCTTGACGCCAGCGACAAGTATTTGCCTCGAGCTCTGTTTGGTTGATTGGATTGTCTGCCTTTGTTTTGATTTGTCAGAGCAATTACTTTGGTTTTGGTTTTAGACACTTAAGCGAAAACCACTCTATGTAGTTTTCTACAAAGTCATTATTTGGTTCGTCACACAACGCAAGTTCTAACGCTTCTCTTTGGCAGGAAGACGCGTTGTGTGACGTGTGACGACCCTAATGTTGAAATAACGATTAGTAAATGTGTTGATCCCAAATCGCAATATTCACCATTCGCTCCTCACTATCTCTTCGCTTGGAACAGGCTAGGTATCAACAAACAACTGTTTAGAACATTTTTAACCAATAAAAGAAAAGCACTTATTCTCGGCCAATCACACGACGGTACATTGATCAATTCGACAAATCACCGATGCCCTGTCACTCACCTCGCCTTTACTGAGAAGATCCATGGGGCGTCGATGTTTGTTGTATTTCTCTCGCACGACTGCGTCGGCTCGCACGGCGTTCTCCATTATTCCTCGATATTTGTCAGCTTCTTGTCTCAGCTGTACGGTAAGTTCAGCCGACGGCTTCGGTGTCCATTTGGCTTTGAAGCGATCTCTCATTTGCGTATCATCGCGTTCTTCATCGTCCATCATACGAGTTGCCTGTGAAAATAAAAAAAAATAAGTTTTCAGGAATGACGTAATTAATGCGTTTTATTAAAGGACCCAGTTTCAGCTTTTACTGCAGTAAGCCTGGTAAAAAAACAGCTTTGTGGCAGCACTTCATCGAGGTTAATTTAAGGCGAGACGTGGAAACGCTCGCTTACCGTTAAAAAACACAATTTCAATCAAACGCTGGGCATGAAAACAAAGCAGTCACAATTAATTTTCTACTTGATTTTCTTTTTACCCCCGGGTCTTACCTCGTCTAGAATTTCTCTATTTCTCTGAAGCAGCTCTGGCAAGTCCTGCATGTGCGTGTCAATAGATTTTAAACCTCCTTTATCGTTCACTGCTGCGGATTTGTCCAACACGGACTTGGGAATCGTCTGTCCGGACAAGTCTTCTATGGCGGCCGGCAAGTTCAGCGACGCGAGAACACTGATGACCAACAAGAACATCAATTTAAGAGTATTAGTGTAGTACATGTAGGTATAATGAAAATGGTGCACCGTGTTTGAATGAAAGTTCACCTTGGCAAAGCTGTTCAAACCGCACAAGTTTCTGAAAATGTCTTCTAATAATTGGCTTTGAAATATGGTATATGCTTTATGCTTCCTTGAAAATGTTCCTAAACATTCTTTGAAGCGGATTGGAACCGAAAAATCTCACTATGCGGCTGTAGGAACTAAACGGACGAGCAAGTTTGTATTTTTTCGCATCACGGGTTGTTGTGTGCAAGTTTTGTCGAACTCAGTCTGCTCAATGGAGAAATGGTTCATGAACTGAAACGGAGACTCGCTGTGCAGTCCAAAAGCCGTTGTTAATTGAAGAGAGAACAACTTATGCTTTCAGTATGGATTGACTTCGGACTTGAAATGTGTGGACTAAAGATGCGGGTTCTTTAGCGAATGGTCCGTGTCAAAACAACAAGAACAATTCAACTCGCTTAAACTTGTAAAATTATTTTTCTGGAAAGCTGGGTGCTAAAGGAAGGGATTAAAAAGCTACATCGAGTGCAGGTAACGTTTTTTTAACGTTAATTTGTGTCCAAATGTATTAAGACTGCCTTGATTGTAGTATTTTTCAAATCGGATAGCTTTTCGCTCTGTTCAGTCGCATGCTTGTTCAGTTTGTTTTTCAATTCTGCTGATTGAAGTCTTTACAGACACGATTCTCTGCCATTTTACTGCTGTATTTCATGTTGTCTGTTGTTTTATAATAGGTATAATTTCCGTAGAAAACCGCGGTTTGTGAAATTTTAGCGTAGCGTGGTCACGAGTAAACTTGTAAACATCGCGCCACCAAGATAAAAAACGAACATAAATAAGATAAGTTTTTTGGCAATTTCATACAGTCAATGGCAATAAATTAATAATTGAGGTTTGATTTGCTTCCACCTGGATACTTACGATTTAAAAACGCGTTGAAAAGGAGTGAGCAAATGAGTGAGCGAGAAACATTATGCTCAGTGGCATTTACACACATCATTTCTATGATAAAAATTTGTCTATACGCACGGGCGTGCGTATGTTGAGTTATAGATGCACGCTCGCGCTATTGAATTAGATTGGGCGAATTTCCTGGCTATGTTATAATTTAATTTTACTAATATTCATGAATTGAAAACTCGCGCTACTACATGTACATGTAGGAAGAAGACTTTACTCATCAAGTTTGAGGGTAGCGTGCAACTATTTTTTTTCTTTTCCATACATTTGTCAATAAAACCCATTCGAAGTCCACCAAAAAATTAACAGAAAAATGTAAAATGTATGGAAAACAAAACAAAAATTAATTGCACGCTTTCTTGCACAGCTACAAATGTACACTGTAAGTTTTCTGTATTGTAAGTTTTCAATTCACAATTATTAGAAAATTTAAATTTTACGAAAAAATATTTGACACTTGATTCCCATACAAACCCAACAAGCGCGAAGTCCTCTATTATTACGGTACTTGGAAATCAACTGACCTGTTCATTAACTGAGTTCCTTCACGAAGACGGCCAACTTCAAAGTTGATTATTTCCCCTTTGCGAGACTCGTACGCCTGCAAAGCATTATGGACCGCCATGGGCACCAACTTAGAAAACAGGTCCACAGAACTGGGAGAAGCCGGTTTTGCGGGTGGCAAGGACTTGGCAAGAGCTGCGCGACCAATGGCCTCTAAGTTGTCAGTTGCGGGTATTCTATCGTGATATATGAAGTTGTTGTCTTTTTGGAGCTCTTTTGCTTCTCTGCTTACCTTGCTTTGCCAAGTCTACACAAGGAAAGACAAAACGATAACTAGTTCAGATAATGCACAAAAAGTAATTACTGTATGGATGCTTTAACCATGAGCAGTAACAGCTGATTTACGGCTGTTGTTTATAAGCAGACAACCACAACCATGATTCAAAAGAATAAGCGCGCTATTTATGTAACAATTGGAAATGATGTAAAAATGCGAGTTTTGTATTCTTATAGACTTTCTCAAAGTCCGTTTTTCGTTTTCTCGTTTTGGGTGGTCGGGCTGAGAACGGACTTTTCTCGCCTGCAGCGCGCCATTTTTTACCGACCTGTTTTTAGGTCGGCGGTGTGTCGGAGGTGTGGCAGCATTAATGTCCAATCAGAGGGCGCTAAGTTTCATGACGTCATTTTCCGGGAAACTTGATAGAAACACAGAATTACAAAACAGCTATCATACTGGAGATTCAAATATTTGAAACCGGATGCAATGGAGATACTGCCTAGCTCCGAGAAACACATTATATAAACTCTGAGGAGCTAAAAACAATTGCAAGATGCCACTATTCCAATATAGACCGTGACTATCGCATAAGACTTGGATCTTAGAAGTCGTGAAGAAGAAACACTATATCAGAAGTTATGCTAACCGCAGACTTGCGGTCACATTAAATCACGGACTGAGAAATGAACTGATTCTAAGCAGTGAATAACTCGTACTTAAGCGACTACTACTGATCTTGCAACTCTTTCAAATTGATCCAAAGAAGCTCCATTGTAATGCCAAGAGCTAACAAACAAACGATGGCGTAACTAAATATTCTAAACGGCTCTGGAAAGCGTAAATTTCTCCTGTCAGTATCACAGCTAGATATTTTTTTCCTAAGATCAAAGAAACGACAACATTTAGGACAACAAGCCTGTTATATCTTTATTTTGATCTGAAAGGAAAAAACCCTCAGGCACGTTCTTGGGGTACAGTTATTCATATAAAGCTAGGCTGAAATGCTTTTAGCGGCGCGACGAGCAGGATTTCTGCTAGGCCTGTCATCCTGTGGAATTGAGACTATCCAGTCATTTGAGAAATGACATGTTTATTTTACCAGCCCGATGCGTGAACCATTACGTCATACCCATATTTTCGCGCCAACAATATGCAAATTAAATTCGATTTCGTGCAGACGAAACAAGTCGACTCGCGACTTCGTCGCTCGTTTTTCGCGACTTCGTCGCGCTCTCGGGGGCTTCGCAGTCGACTTGTGGCAAGTCTATATTCTTACAGCATTGACGTTGGTGACTGAACAGCGCCAGAGTCATAGAAAACACTTGTGGCTCGCATATCCTAATCCACAGTATAAAATCCTTCATTTAGACTCCCCCACACCTTCTACATAAACCTCCTGTCTTGAAAGACGAAATAGATCCCTGCACCCCCCCCCCCCCCCCCCCAACATATTGTTTTCCCAACCCTTTGGCCACTAGCTCCATGAATTGCTCCATGACTAAATTTAAGCTTGATGATATTCTGTTTTTTACCTATAATTAAATTTTCTTATGCAAGAGCTAAATCATATCTTCACTACACAGCGACTCTTCAGACGAAATAATTTCTCTCTGAAACAGTGCACATCCCTTTATCTACATATCCCAATGTACATGCATAGAAACAGACCTTCCATATTTTTCAAACATTGTATGCATTAGAATAACTAGATGCCACTTAAGTCCAGAAATGCAGGCAAGTATTGTTAAATGAGTACTTCATATTTGCTAGATGCAAGACATTTTATTCGTTAACTTTTACCTTGAATTCAACAAGTCCCATGCTATTCTTTGCAACGCTGGCCATGTGTTTTTCAGCAAGCTGAAACCTGGCCACGCCCTCGCCATAAGCTCCCTTGTCTTTGGCCACTCGCGCTTGATGATACTGAGCTATTGCATTGAAGAAATCATGTTTGGCAGACAAGATTATGCCCCACTCCTGAAAAGAAAACAGTATGCAAGCCTTGTCAAAACTGTCATAAATAAAGGAGGGGGGGGGGGGGGGGGGTTCAGTGGTGCAAAACAGCTAGGAAAGGCTAGGGGAGAGTCCAAAGTTTGTTTTGTATTCCGAGTTGGCAGGAGTTGGTAGGAGCTTTCAAGCAAGTTTATAAACCCAAGGACAGTTGCAGGACAGTAAACTGACTTGAAATGTGATCAGAATCAGTGAGAACACTATGAACATAGTTTCTTCTGTGAAAGTGTTAAAAGTATGATTAATAGTTAGTTACTTTTTCCAGTTGTTGTTTCACCGATGTCACTTGACAGGCAGCATTTGCTTCCTTGTAAAAATCCGCTGCCTGAGCTGCTACCTTTGCAATTATAGCATCTTTCATCTTATCTGTAAACATACAGTTATGCAAATATGTAAGTTTATTCTTAATAACAGCAACTAGCATTGTAAAATTCAAAGTGGTCATTTCACAATGTCAAAGGCAATCTTAGAAGTTCCAACTTTGTACAGATAACTTTTAAAAGGTAAAAGAGGGAAAGTGTCTTAATTATTAGAAGCCAGCCACTGCAGTCATGTGCTACAGTACTGCTCAAAAGTACATGTAATTTACCACCTTAAGACTCCCGTAAGATGTACGCACGTAGGTTGTACAGTGTATGTACAGTGCAGGTCAGAATTTCGCGAACATCGCAGCCAGACTCACATTATAAATTATGCGTATACATGTTCTCTCTGACGCGTCTAAATACGCGTCTGATGTGTGCATCTACTGTATGCTTTTGCTATTCATTGCCATACAGGACAACATTTTTTCAATCAGGTAATTATTATGTAAGATGCATGTTGTACAATGTACATGTACAGTGTGTATTTATTGTATGGGATGTACATGTATATGTAATATTATTTAGCTTTTATATTTGATAATAAAAAATTACCGTATTTCCTCGAATAATAGCCGGGAGCGCTTATTAATTTTTTCACCCCAAAAGGAGGGAAGGCGATTAATCGAGGGGGGGGGGGGGGGGGCGATCATTTCAAATATTGCTCGCTGGAAGTTCTAATGTGCCAATGTGCTTATTTGAGAGCTCCAAGAAATATACATGTAGGAAAGAGTCAAATACACAAACGTCATTATAAAAAACTACACAAAACCTGTGCTTTTGTTACTTTTCTGAAATGGTAACGATTGTTACCTAGTATACAAGAAGTGAAATTTCAACTTGACTGGGAGGATTTGTAAAAAAGGAGAGAGGATGGGGGGCGATTGAGGGAGGCGAATACCGGTATCCGAGGGGGGCGACTGAACGAGGGACGGCTATTATTCGAGGAAATACGGTATTTTATGTTACAGTAGTTTATCTTTTCTGTTCTCGAAAAATATTAGCTCTGTAAGATACTCGGAAATTCAAATGTAAATCAAGTTTTTGTATGTATGTACATGTAGGTACCGGTATGTAAAATGTACTACTAGTTGCGTCGCCATTATTTTGTTCATGCAGCGTGTGAATTCATTGACATTGGCACTTGGGTCGTTGCAAATGAAGTTAGTAAACTGCATTGTACCAGAAACCCATAAGTGGGTTGAAACGTGTAACGCGCATTCACAGCTTCCGAATATTCATTTTTTGCTTAGTACCATATTATTTTGGAAACCCCTCGGTCCCTCGAGATTGGAAGCAAGTTGTTCTAGCGAATTGATTGGTTAACATTTTTATCTAGATTTTCCAAATATGGCTGTAACAAATTCTTAGCAAATTGAATAATCGGAAGCTTGTTTTGAAGCGTACAAGAAACATTTGCATGTTTCAACCCACTTATGGGTTTCTGATTGTACACAATACATTGAATGACTCAAGTCAATTGATGATAGGATTTCCAATACCTTGCTCTGTCTTGTTCCAGATGCTCTCCTGTCCTTGAGCCAGCATGATAGCACCCAGTGCAGACAGCATCTCCACAGAAAGGTCAGGTGTAGAAACCTGATGTAGCTGCGCAAACACTGAATCCTTCAGAAGCTGGAAACATCCACTGGCCGACTGCAGTCAAATAAATAAACTCAGTTATTCAGCGAAAAGTTGTAAAATACAGCTGGGTAATTTTACGACTCAATTTTCTGCTGAATAAGTTTTTTTTCGACACTGATCTTCCCCCAAATCTAAGTTTTTGAAAGGGTTTTTCCTAGCATGCAGTCAGAAGAGTGTACTCGTTTTGACTGACTTGTCCGTCCAACTTTTCCATGCCACATAATTATGCATGTAAATATGTCTTTTGGGGTTTTTAAAGTAACTCTAAAAATGGTGACATACTGTAGCCCCTTTAAATTGTTTAATCTGGTGCTAGTTTTAACAGGGATTCTGACAGGGTGCGCGGGTGCGGGACCGCACAATTTGGTCAAACCCGCACAATTCCGCACAATTACTAAAAATCCGCACAATCCCGCACAATACTGAAAAATTTGCTTAAAATTTTAATTAAATCAGGTATTTCTATTGATTACCAAGATTTCGAGAAACGTTTTAGGCTATTTTCAGCCTATTTTACTTCAAAACAATCGAGGAACCCCTCGCTTTCCTCAAACAGCTCGAGCGGATATAAAAACAACAAGGCGTTCTCTTCGCCGTCCTGGGAACTTAGTCTCAGTTTTTATCTGACTTCCTACCGATTTTTTCGCGTAGCTTTTAAGTTGTCGTTTTCCAGACATTATGTCGTTTTTCTTAGCAGCCTGTTGATATTTTTTCGAGCGTTTTCGCTTCCTCTTTCAGTTTAAGATGTCGGGGACCGAAGAAGAAACACCGAAGAAATGTACCGTCGCGCCCTGTCGCGCCGAAATGTCACTGTCTGAATTATTTTCGCAAAGAACTGTTCGAGTTTGCGAATCGACAACTATTAAAGCGCTGGAACTTCGGACCGATAGGAGAAAATTATTAAGTTCTGATCAGCATACTAGATTTGATTTTTTTCAATCAATGAAAGACGTTTTCATTCAAGAAAATGCTCTACGATCTGTTAAGTTTCGTGAGAAAAACAAGCATGTTATCAAATTACATTAAGCACGCAATTTGCATACATGTCGAGGTTGTGTTTTTGAGGCAAACTTTCGAAAAAATTGTGTGAACCTTTACTGGAAATTATTCACACTACATAAAATGTACGGATTTTTCATAAAGGAACTCGCTCAGATCGGAAACATTTTATTTTGAGGTGGCATTTCGGGTTCATCGTGTCACGCAATGTGATTTTGTTGAGACAAATAAACTTTGGTGAAAAAAAAACAGCCGCAAATTAGCGATTGCTGGGTACATTTTAATCCCCAAAGTAAAACGTCTATTTGTATTTTTCATTTATGCAGAATTTCGTCCCTGTCATATTTTTATTGGCCTGGCTAGAACACTGGTGATTGAATATTTGGTTGGTCACAGGATTGCGCAATCCCGCACAATTTCCCGCACAATTTGCCTCAAAACTCCCGCACAATTTTAATTTATTTTTATTTTTTTTAAATTATTTCTACGATTTGTTAGTCGTACCTTCGAAAAATTCGATGTCATCCAGTAGTGGTGGAAGTTGGAGAGGAATTTAAAAGCGAAATCAATCGTGTGTTTGTTTACCTCGCGCGATAAAACTTGCCGCGATCCGGGAGGGAACAATAGAAATTTGACATGTGTGACGTCAGGTGATGTCACATGACAGGAACTCATTGCGCAGACTCGCCTTGCGACATAGCCCCTTTAAGTATAATTTACTGTTTGGTTAATAAATTGGTTTTGTTTGGTTAATAATATTTTGTTGTTGTTGTTGTTGTTGTTGTCATTGTTGTTTTCTCAAAAAAATTGCTACAGTATATTGTCTTCTTTTTTCTCTGTGGCCTTTAACCCATTGACACCTGAACCGCCCGTAACCGCCCGTACAAGACTCCACTGCTTTAAAAAATTGTAACTTTCTCAATCGTGCGAACATTGCCTTAACTAGCAGTTGTGAGCATTGACTAGAAAGTCTTTCAAATTGAGATACCCAATAAACACAAAAAAGTCAGCGATTTTTGCAGAATATCAGCGTTTGAATTTGGACAATAACAAAAATTACCGTTTTTAACGTCATAGAAAAACAACAAAAATCACGTTTTTGCCTTTAGTTTTTTTTATTCAAATCATCATGGCAAACCCAAAAATCAACATTCACAGCAAAATTCAGTCATAGTCCTAGCTTAGCAGTGAATTTTTTTGCTCTTATTCGTTGCTCGGGCCGAGCTCTAGCCTCTCGTTCTAATGCATACTGACCTTGCCTCAATTTTCAATATCACCACCGCACTGCATGCTGGGAAATGGCCAAGAATTTTGACAGCGTTCGTTTCTTTCCGCACACATTTCATATTTATACTAAGTCCACAGCCACTCCGACCCACCGCCGAAATTTCGCGCTTGTTGTGTTCTCCTGTGGTCGCAACTTCCAAAATATGCCGCAGTAGGTCGAGAAATTCATCCAGAGTCGAGTCCCAAAGCTGCTTCGTTTCCAGGCGGCCATTTTTCCAGTTCAACGAGCAACGAGCCAAATTCGCAAACGAAGTACAACAACTAACTCGCTTCATTGAGAAGTGGACTCTGAACTACCTCCAAGCTTAATGATGCTCACCAGGCAGCTACTAAAGATGAAAAATGGCTGTGAACTTACCAAAAATCGTAGATAATTCATATTGGACCCTTTATTGCAAATCAAGCAAGCAAAATGAGATCGTCACAATGACGTTTCCAGTAAACTGGAGCCTTCAGTGTTTTAGAACAGCAGCACTTTCAATGGTAACTCCAAATATGCAGTCACGAAATCCTATGGGGCGTGTGTATGCAGAAAATCACTCAAAAACGTAAAAATCCTCAGGTGTGAATGGGTTAATTTAATCATTTGATTAAAACAACAGTGCTCCAACTCAAAATTCAAATACTGATAATGAAATACTGGATATTATTCAACAGCTTACCTGGAACATTTTTGCTGCAGTTTTCAATCCTTCATCAGATTGAAAATTTTGAGCCGCTGCAATTTGTCCTTGTAAAACTCCAATGTTAAACAACAGACACAGTCGTTCATAATGAAGACTTGGCATTGCTGAGGAAAAGAAAAAGTAATGACAGAAATACAAACTAACATAATTAAATTATTAAGCTGCTAATTACTAAGCTACTATTAATAACAACTCCAAATCTTTGTCTCAAATGTAAATCAAACGTACTAGGAAAGACTTAACATTGGGCCCCTCTATGGGTATTACTGAAGAAAATGAAGGCAAAAACATTGGTAGGCTACATGTAGCTTATTCCTGGTGTAAAAAAAAACAATGATTTGGCTAAAAAAAAATCAATGATTTGTAAAAACAAACAACAAAATCAAAGTCTGTATATATCCATAAGTGAATCAATATTGTTCACATGTCCCAAGCCAGTTACATGCAATTAAGCATGTACATGAATATGTACATTTCATGTATACTTGTACTTCTACAAACAACTGATCGTAAGTAAAATAATGAAATAGATTAAATTCACGGTAGTTCTGTGGAAATTTGACAGAATGGCTCTTCTCGTCACTGTTTTTAAATAGAATTGAAGGGAGAGAATTGAGGGAGAGTGGAAAACAGAGTAACTACATGTAGACTGTAAGGGAAGACTTACAGCTTTTCCGATTACCCCACAAAGATCCCTTGTCAAATGCATCGTACCAAGTAAAGGAGATTCTAATCTGTAAAATAATGTGGAATGTTACAATTTATAAATCAAATGTCAGTAACCATAGAGACCATCAATATTGATGATACAGCACACTACTTACATGTACTTGCCACTGACAATGATTTCTGTTGAGTCGACTCTCATTATTAATGACACCCTGCTATTATGAAGCCCTGGCTAAAGTTGCAGATATTTACTGAAATAAACTCCTGTTGTTACGGACTCTCACTGTCATTGCACTTACATGTACATGTGTACATGTATGTTGCAGGTAAAATCTGGTGTCAGGTTTAATTAGTATTCATTTAGGATACAATCATGTAAATGTGCACCAATCATGTAAATACTGGTACACATTTAACCTATATTGAATAACTGATTCAACCTGAGAACAGATTTTACTTGCAACATGAAGATAAGACACTTCAGTGATTCAGACCCAGTTGGCCAGTTTTATTGTTTTAACTCTCCTTACATGTAGCACACAGCAAGTGGCATCTCTGAAAAGTCAAAACATTTTAAATCTACTTTTTCTCTTTTTGGCAACACTTTAATTTGTTTTTCTGGTTTGATGTGCACTTCTTCTGTTGACCATCAGTTATAACATTTCTACTTCCTTTTCGTTCAAGGGTCTCTATGCAGTCTCACTGTTGTTGGTCCAATGTGTCCCCTTGATTGTATACAGTGAAACCTGTATTTACATGTAGCAGAGCCCAAATTAAGTGGCACCCTCTATTAAGCGGACACCAGCTGCTTTGGTCCCTACATTGTAAATTTTCTTCCCATATTTACTGAAAACGAACCTGTATTCAGCAGACTCCTCTATTAAGCGGACACTAGTGAGGGTCCCGAGGGCATCCGCTTAATACAGTGTACAGGCTTCACTGTTTAATAATATATATCATTTTCGAATATGGGGGGGGGGGGGGGGGGGGGGGGGGGGGGGGGGGAGGGGGGTTCCTAGGGTGCCTGTGTCTATTCCTCTAATAATGCCAAATACATATACATTGTACATATAGCAGATGGGAGGGGGGGGGTTGGTGTTCTAAAGCTTACCTGTGATTCTGATACTGGAAACTTCCCCTCCATTGCTTCCAATTGGTCATAGTACCTGGCACAAACAGGGAAAAGTTTAACATTAAACACTTACATGTAATGACTGGTCCCGAGGGAAACAGTGAATTTTGTTTCCTGAGAATTTCGATGTTTAGAGATTCGAGGGAAACAAAATACACTGTTTCCCGAGGGATCAGTCATTAAGTGATTTGTTATATAGCAACACAAAAAACACAACACAGTTTGAAAAATGCGCCGAGCACTCGAGGTAAACATCAATCACATCATAATCATGCCGTCTCTTGTCATGGTCTGATCATGTGCGGTAGCGGGAAACAGTACACTGTTACCTCTGACGTCATTGCCCACTTTCGCAAATGTTACCCGCTCATGGACGTTTGGCAGGAAACAGTTTGTTTGTTAGATATCATGTGACCATGTATTAACCAATGAACATGTGTGTTGTATTGATAAAAACTCCAGCTATTTAACAATAACATTTCTTATCAGGCACTAAATTTTAGCAAAACCAGATTGTAACCTACATGTATTGACAGCCATGCTGGCCAAAACGGGCCCTGATTTTGTGCATGTATGCGAAGTCTCCCCTACCACCCCTAGAAGGTATTTTTGGTACCCTATTGTTATAAAAGGCTTTAGAAAGGATAAACCAATCAGCATCTGTCTATTGCGTATATATTTAGCGGTTTTAGGTGGGTACTAGAAGAGAGCTGTTTGTCACTATTTCTTTGAGCTGTTTTTCTTTGTGTTTTCTTTAGTTTTTGAGAAATAATAATGTTTATAATATGACCGTACGGCCCCGCTGACGCAATCCTACAGAAAATAGAATTGCAAGGTGACGTGAGCGGGGCCGGACGGGTTGACGTGAGCCGGTCCGGAAAAAGCCGTCCGGCCCCGCTCAAGTTCAAGCGACCTCGCACTGCACGACTATTCTTGTACTTTCTAGTCATATTATAAAATACTTATTGACTGAGTTAGGTCGGGCCGGACGGGAAAATATTTGGCTCTCGGTCATGGCGCATGGACCTCGCTGTGCTCGGTCCGTACGCCATGACCTCGAGCCAAATATTTTCCCGTCAGGCCCTCCCACTCAGTCAATAAGTGCATATTGTAAAAGGTGCCCAAATTCAGTCAGATTGACATCTTGAATTTTGCAATGTGCTTAGCCAATTTTGCGTGCATGGAAAGTTCCTCAATACGCTAATTAATGGTATGTGTTTTGCTTTTAAAGATAAACTGATATTTGAATAAAATTTTTCAAAACAAGATTTTGTTGTCCTTTTTTTATTGAAAAGCGATTTTATGTAAACAAAACATTTTACAGTTCTAACTTCACTTGCATCGCCTTTTGCAAAGATATCTGTGTACCTGTGTATTTTTTGCAATTTTGATTTCCAAATCAGTTTCTTGGGCAATTTTTGATATGCAACTGGTTTATTTTATTCAGAAATTAGTCATATCACATACTAGTCAGTCTAGACCAAGAAAAAGTTCTTTTTCTGGAGCTTTTTGCACTCTAATTAAATCAACTGCGCAGATGGTTGCGTAAAATTGTTTTTGAGAATTGCTAAAATTGAAAAATAGCACGGTTGGCAATAGGTTAAAACAATAGTTTCGCATTATCAGAATACTGACACACAATACATGTAAAAGATTTGATAATGGAAAGAAAACATTTAAAAAAATACTGAGTTGCCGCTATGGTGGAAAAAGCGATGAAAACTTGCTTTGAGGAACTTCATCTGTTAATACATTGTACCAATGTCAGAACTGACGAAGCTGAGTTTTAAAGAACTTTTGAGTAGCCTTCTAGAGTCGTTACTGTAAAGGAAATTATATTTTTTAATTTAAATTTATGTTAATATAAATGTTTGATTAACTGTGCCTTAAAGTGTTTTAATCTTTAGCTTTTTATAAATGTTTACAAAACATGCCCAAATTCAGTCAAATTGACATCTTGAATTTTGCCAATTGCTTAGCCAATGTTGCTCGCAAGGCAGTTTCTTGATGAGTGGAGGTGTTTCACATGGAAAGTCGCATATTGTACATACATGTACCGGCATATGAGATACAGTTATACTGATTGTCAGTCTGTATATTGTGCTGTACAGGTTGTATTATATCAGTGATGCAAGAGGCAAGTACAATGAAGTAACGGTGAGTACAGGATTCCAGATGTCAAGAAAATGTCATCATTAACATACACTGTACCAATTAATGCCAAGTCTGAATGAAAATGAGGGGAGAATGAGGCAAGGTGATAAAGGGCAAATGAAACCAGCCAATAGTTGGAGAACTGAATTGTGGCCACTCTTAACACTATAACCCTTTAACTCCCAAGAGTGCCAAAATTAATCAAAATTCAAGAAAAATCCCAAAATTATTTCATTGTGTAAAATATCAAAAAAAAAATGGTACCATGCAAAAGTATTGCTGGTCACACCATAGGATTTGGTTGACAGACTCAAAAATAAGAACTACATAACATGTCTCTATAAATTAGACTCTGGGATTGAAATGATTGAGCTGGAGAAATAAGTACAGGTAATGTAATTTGATTATCTTGGCATCCACGAAGGGCAGAAACCACTAAGGATGGGTCTCCTACACACATACATGTAGCTGGTAGTGACAGTCAAGAAGATTGTGGCCCTGTCCTACTGACAGAACAATTAAATGTATAGGCATACAGGGGGGAGGGGATGGGGGAGTGGGGGGTTGGGGTTGAGCCTGGTCTCTCCACGTGAGCAGGTACATGTATGGAACGACAAATTTGCGGGTTAAATGGTGGGTTAATCTCATTTTCTTGGGAAAGATGCTTTGCTCAAGATTACAGTTCCTTAATTATGCCTATCAAATCTATGATTCCAGAAAATATCCAAACCTCCCGCATGGAAGGTTATTGGGAATTCTGCGGGGGAGGGGTCTCAAAAGCCAATGAAAGTCATTAAAGGAAAGTACTAAGCTAAATTTGAATTTCCTGTGAGTGGGGTGGGAGGTCCAAACCAAGAAACCTTCCTTTGGAGGGGTATGGATATTTTCTATAACAACACAATGACATGACATGTCTATTATGGCCGTGACATCACATCATTAGTATGACATCATTAGTGACATGCAAGAATGACCATATGAAAAAAGCCATCATTTTATACCTTGTATAGATACAAACTAGAAATGTCCATTAACTTGTACATTGTATAAAATATTAATCCTCATGTACATTATTTACTACTCTTTCCAATATTTTGTTAGTAGGTTTTATTAGCTCACCAAAAACTGACAAAAGGAGTAACAGTTATTAAAGCCGTAAAAATCCTTTAGATATAACTGTGATACTGTATGTATGCTTTCACAATAATATCGCTGAGTTAAAGAACAACACAAATATTAGGGCGTTAATCGTTAGAGTTGGAATACAGCGCCATGACAAACGCTAGAGGCAAATCTATAGCGATATAGAAACGGATAATCTCAGCTAATTGGCTCACCGATGAACACTTTTAATAAATAAGACTTAAGCTTAAATATAATTGATGTTTTTGAAAAAGATAGAGGAATTAGGCCTATAAAATTTACGCACCAAACGACATTCGTTGCATTACAAAACAAACTGCTTCAATTCTATCGGTACTTCATCTCACCTCAACATAGGCTCCAAAGCAGATTCGTGTTTATCCAATGTGTGCATCACACAAGTATTTCTCAACTTTGTCAGTTCGGCAATGGCGTCCTCATTTTCCGTGACTGCCTCGGCGGAAAATGTGTTCTTGATAAACTTTTCCAGCGGCTTTTTAAAATCCACACCATCGGTCCGCTTCAAAGGAAGATTTATCCAACCCGCCATATTTTTATCGAGGAGCTAAGTCTCTTTTATATGCAGCTATGTGCGCTCGATTTTTCCTTCCATCCGATGCTTGAGCGAGAAGAGCTGGGAGCTATTTTTAGAAGTTTACAATTTGTGGAAATCAGTCCTACTCGGCCATCGGGAAGGTACCTCATGTATCGGCGGTTTATGTCCGCGGGCTCATCTGCGCAGTCAACCTCCACGAAACGGCTGTCCACGGTTGCGATCCTACTTTATCGGTTTCTGTCGTGATGGTGTCTCGCAAAGTCTATTTTTGACGAGGTCAGATCAGCCGTGCAGTTTATCGTATGTTTGTTCATTTTTTGGCTGGTTAGGTCTCCCTCGCAGATCCTACGTATACCTTTAGCAGCATTATCGTTTGCGGTCCTTTGCTGATTTCACTTTTAGGTTAGAAATCTTGTGTTGACGGCTTTTTGGTGGCGAAAGGGCTTTTTTGGGGGTCAGCAAAAGCGTAACCTTTTTACGCTGAGAGAAAATGGACTTTTGGGGGCTTATATATGTTCTGGAACGTTGAACCAGGAGCCCAGGTTGAACTTTTTATTTTTGTGTCTAGTTTTATTTTTTAGCCTAATGGGACCTTTTTTGGGTCTAACAATTTGGTCCCATTCGCACATCCTTGTCATTATTATATATATATGTAGCTGAATAACCTCCCCCCCCCGGGGAGGGATCAGCCGCTTTTTCGCCATATATACTCCCTGTTACGGATATGCTGTGTTTTCTTTAACAATGGTTTTGTCCATGCGTTTAAATGTTCAGATCGGCTTTTTCCATGTACATTGCTCATTGCGAGACATTTTTGCGATATTGACTATGGGCTCTTTGTTCCCCGGAACAATGACGTGGCAGCGCGTGATTTGGGTGACAAGTGAGTACTTAGTACGGAACCTGATATGGTGAACAGGTCAATGTGTAATCTATTTGGGCTGGCTTTCATGCTGGCGACATTTAGTTCGCTACACCGTGCTGAAGAGTTGCAATAACAGCGAAAACAGCTGTCTTCGGTCTCTATCCTACTTTATCAGTTTCTGTCATGATGGTGTCTCGCAAAATCTATTTTTTTACGTAGTCAGATCAGCCCTGCAGTTTACTGTATGTTTGTTTATGGCTGGTTAGGTCTCTCTCGCAGATCCTACGTATACCGTTAGCAGCATTATCGTTTGCGGTCCTTTGCAAATTTCACTTTTACTTCAGACTATGAACCCCGGGGGAGGGGGGTACTCCCTATAATGGGCAATGCGGGGATGCTCCGCCCGAAAGGGGTACCTTTTTGATGCTGGAGGTATATGAAAGGGTCGGGATTTCACGAGTTGAAGTATGTGAAAGGGTAGGGATTTCACGAAGAATAGGAAATGGTAGCGCAAACACGAGTTGAAGCATAAAAAATGTAGGGAAAACTGCAATTTAAGTATTATAAAAAGAGCTATTCAAAATATATGAAACAGACGCACGCAAAGGCTATATGAAAGAGGTACCATTTTCAACGAAAGGTATATGAAAGGGGTACCATTTTCAATGAAAGGTATATGAAAGGGGTACCTTTTCTGTCAAAAACAGTATATGAAAGGGTAAGGGTTTGGACCTCGGGGCGGAGCATCCCCGTACAAAACTTTGTTGAGTACCCCCCCCCCCCCCCCCCCCCCGGGCTATGAACGTCCAAACAACGAGAAAATATGACTGTGAACATTCAATGACAACCTTATCTTAGAACTCCACATTACTGTACATTATTGATGTGTGCCATTGCTAAATGCTTGTCGTTTTCGTTATCCAAACTGATGTGAGTTATAAATCTTGACGTTTAACAGTTAAAAACAGTTGCGTTAAGTTAGGAAAGTAAAGAATAAATAAGAGAGGGAGAGGGTATGTACTATATTATATTGCAAGCGAGTGGTACCTTAACATTTTCTTTGTGGGTTTATTTTCGCGGGTTTAATTTTTGGGCAAACTTAACGTTTGACGAAGCGCTGGCTCGTTCTAACTTCGAACTTCTCATGTGCAGACATACTACTTCGACATTTTAGGGTCTACAAGCAGGCCCGTAGCTAGGCTAAAAAAACACGAGGGACCGAGCACATTGGCCAAGCAAAGCTACCCTCCGTCAAAAAATATACATTAGGGAGCTTAAGCAACGACGACACGACGGCAACGAGAACATGAAAAAAGCAATATGTTTAGTAAGCAAAAAATAACAAAGATATTTAACAGGAAGCCCACGTCACAAATGTGGTTTTCAGTGGGGTCCTTCATGAAATAAATAACAGATATTTAAAATGCCCAAATAGTGAAAGCTAAAAATTTAAAACAGTTAAAAAGTTAAACATTTAAGAAATGAACATAAAAAGTAAGAAATTCAAGAAATACTCCTAATATGTCTTTTAAAAGTTAAAATATCAGAAATACTTTTAACTTCATCCGATAAGAGACCATAAGATGTTCCAGTCAGTTAGCGGCTTGATAGATAAAACGGTTTTGGCCCCAGGAGCAACGTGACTGGGGCCAAACATCAACTTTGTATTTTGGTACATTTCTTTTCTATCTCTGCACGACAACGACGTGAAATTTCCTAATTTCACGTTTTATGGAGAGCGTAAACCGACACGACGACGAATTTTTCTTTGTCTTTTTTAACTTGAAACTGGTCCTTAAGAATCCGACTGCAGGAGAATTCGCCTGCAATTTACAAACTTAGCTTGTTGGAATATCGCGATGAGGTTTGAAAGAAGTCAACGCGAATTCACTTTTTAAATGATGTTTTCGCTACTTTTGTGGTTTGTTGATTTCGATCCATTTTGGTTCTTTCTGATTAAAGGTAGGAGTGCTTTTGTTGCTGTTAGTGTTAGACTCTATTAAATGATGCTCCACATAAGAACTATAGTAAACTTCATTGTTCTGCGGCATTGGCTCTTTCCCACATAGAATATCTTTGATTTCAAGAATAGAGGAGGGGCTGGTGGTTTATATTGAATTATATTTCATTATAATAATACAGAAAATACATTTGCGTCAAATATATTTTAGGAAATGTTCGTGCTTAACCAATCAGAATAGCAGAAGACAATAGCTACTAATTTTGCTTCTTTCATGAAGTTCCCCAAATACAATATCTTTGAAAAATTGCATGTTGTGCGATTGGGTATCAAAATACTTGAAACCTTAAAAAATTAGACTTAATGCACCTTGAACCTTACCTTTTTAGCGGTTTTTGAGTCTAGGCCAATGAGACCACAAGTTGTAACAATGAAAAAAGTTGACATTCCATCGTACATTGCCGTTCAGCACTATCCTTTTTATGCGGATCATTACTTAAAGGTTAAAAGGCACTTTGAGCGTCACAATTCAAGACTGATTGTTGAACATTAATTTGTTTTAATTATATATTTTTGGCACATTAATTGTTTTTTTAACTTCCAAAGCTTCTGGGTGGCTGGGGCGGGGGCGTTTGCGGGAAGCTCAAGCACCCCCTGCCATGGGCCTGGGACTCAAGGTTTGTCACCTTTTAAGGTGAGCCACTCGGAGAAATGCAGGCACACGAAACAGCAGTTTTAGGTGGCTTGGATACTCGGAGAACCAGGGACAGTAAGTTGGGGTGAGGAAGAGTAGAAAAGGGCGGAAAAAATCGGCGGGAGAAAAGTTTTTTAAAAAGAGAGAAAAAGCCCCTGGAAACGAACCGTAACCGGACCATTTTCATCATCGGAGACCCAGGGACAGTTGGTCGGGAGCGGGGGGGGGGGGGGGGGGGGGGGGGGGGAGGGTGGGAGAAGGCATTTCTACTCTCCCTCGTTCCAAATACAACTGAATCCTTTTATGGAAATAAACGACACTGTTCGATCAAATTCATTTATAATTTTTTGTCAGTAAATTCCTTTTTGCCAACTAGCAGTGAAGTTAAAAATGCTACTACGACGTTTACATTTGTTGACATAGCAACATTGTTTCAAATTAAACAGATTTAATTTCAGAACTTCTGGAGCTTGTACACGATATGAGACTTATATGACAGGGTTCTCTAAAACTTGACGATCGAATACTTTTTAAGACAATAAGAAAATTAGAGAACCCAGGGCCGGGGGTGTGAAAAGGGACTGCGCGACCCGGGGGGGAGGGGGGTACTGCCTTATATGACCTATAACGGGGACGTGCCGCTGGACAGGGTATGGTTTTTGGCATTTTTGTCCTGAACAGAGTATATAATTTCACCTGAGTCTGTCCTAAACAGGGTACGGATCTGTCCTGAACAGGGTATGGTTCCAGTTGACTTAGCGCTTGTGGTGACTTCCCTTGTCGTGATTAGTATATTCAGGCGAAGGCGAAGTCGTTTTCGTTTCAAAGGATCCGTCTACCATTTTTTTAAACTCGCTCAGATCAATAACCACGCAGAAGCCGTGTCATAGACACGGTCATAAAATAGAGGGTGTTGTCCTACACAGGGTAGATATTTTCTTTTATTTTTGTCCTAAACAGGGTCAGGGTCTTAGACCCTCAGCGGCACCCCTATATCCAAAAATTGGTCAAGTACCCCCCCCCCCCCCCCCTCCCCTAACAGGAGGTTGAGCTGAAACTTAAACTACTCACTTGTGTAGATGCCTTATCCCTTTTTTATTATGACAAAATATTCTGTCTACAATACGCCGAAGATAGTACTGCTTTAGAAGGTCACAGTTTTGAAACGATTAATGGTTATTTTTTTAGCCTATTTGATACCACTAAAGTTGTACCACTAAATACATGCACGAGCATGCACATGCACGAGGTTAAAAAAGAGGAGCAATAAGCCAGTTAAATTGACCTAAACATAAAATGTAAAGTGAAAGTATTCCTGTTATAACGGTTCACTCCTGATGACTTATTTTAAATTGCTTCTTGCTTCTTGCTTCTTGTAAAATGCAACACTCAACTACGGTGTCTTCGAGTTTCTTTGTTTCTTTTTGTTACAGGCATCCCAAGCTTATACTGTGAGCGTAATATCTCCAAATCACCAAACATACCGGGGTTTATAAACGAGTTAAACAAAATCATTCTATGAGCTGGAAATATGACAGATTGATGACTAGAAACCCCTCATCTTGAGTCACTCGTGCTTGCTTGGTGGTTTTGAAGCGATTTCCATCCGTTTTCGAGTCGCTGTTTGATAGCGGGAAACAATCGCCAAAAACAACCGCATAAGCAATAACTAAAGAAGACATACTGGACGCAAGGTAAGACATTTTTATACATAAATCGTTCGCTTTATCGGATCGCAGAAAATGACACTCGAATTCCCATCTAAACCTATTTCATAACACGCTTCCGCGCTTCCGATTAATACTCTTTTTCGACTTTGGATCAAATTATGTGAGCACGCTTTATCTTTTACTGCTTCCAAAATGGTTAACGGCTTTCAACCGATAATGCGCATATTGTACCTTATTTACGGTATTATCACTCGAAGTGTAAGCTTGGGTTACCCTCTATTATCTAAAAAATACAGTTTTGAAACCCTTGTCATGCAGGGCACGGTCGTGTCAAAGGAGTGTTGTCACTCAGCAGGGACGGATAGCGAACGATACTCTCGGCTACCACTTCGCTTCTTTCTGTAATACAGTAAGTATGACATTCCCATAAGGCAGACTGCTACAAGCACTGCTAGCGCAATGTTGACAGCGTTGCTTTGACCTGTAAAATAAAACGAAAAAGGAGAATCATCACGATGATCATCACTTTGCAGGAACTCTGAGACCCTTAATTTATACTATACCATTTTAGCTGCATTTTGCAACCCTATTCTAAGACTAAACACCAAAAAACCCTACCCTATCTTAGACCTATTCCAGACTTGCTATTTTCCAGAAACTCGTTCACTATCACGTACAGTTTAAGATGCCAGGGGTCAGTAAAAATGTCGTACAGCCCCCAAACCAATTTTTTTAAAAATTGCTGGAAAATGGAATTTAAAAATTCCATTTTCCAGTAAACCCCGTCTAAACTAAAATCTTCACGTAACTGATCAGTTTTGCGGAAAATGATACCCTATTCTAGACGAAAAATATCTGATTACTATATCCTATCCCAGACTAAACTGCCTGAAACCCAGTACCCTTCACATGAGCTATATAGGTATGTACCCTTCACAGCGGCACCTACCTATATAGCTCATATATGAGAGTACCCCCCCCCCCCCCCCCCCCCCCCCCCGGGCAGAGAAAGGCTAAATGAAATTTCCCCTTCAGAGGGAAAAAGGTATACTTTATAGACTGGGTTTTGATGAAACGTTTATGAAATTTCTGGTGTTTGCCATATTTCTGCTCTCTCCCTAAGAAACCTAGCTTCTGACTAAAAGAGTCCATGAATGACTGGACTTGAACGCGGTTTTAGAAGACAACGCCTTCAGGGCAATTTCATTTATAGATTTTTGTTGCGACAAATAGAATACAATCATGATAACGATAACCAAAGAACGATGATATAGGATTCAGCTTATCATCTTCAAGTTATATTTCACGTTAATTTTGGTGGCAAAATCTGAAAGTTTCTCACTGTGAATTCTTCGACCGTACATATGTCCGCAGACAAGAAACTTTACTCCACATTGTCTTTCTCCACCCAGGAGATGATTAGGTACGGGTGACATAATGCCCAGGGTAACCCTGCAATGGATTAGCATCCCATCCAGGGAGGGGAGGTGAGTAGCAATACTAGTACTCTTAGTTTGCTTCATGCTACAGAAACCGAGCTTAGCTCTGGTCGCGTGGGTATCCTGTGGTTCTTGTATGAGTTTACTTTATACAGTGTACGACTGCTACAATACTCCTAGTTTGCTTCATGCTACAGAAACCGAGCTAAGCTCTGATCGCGTGGGTATCCTGTGGTTCTTGTATGAGTTTACCTTATACAGTCTGCTGCATGAAGGCATTCCAACTAAAGTTTCAGTTGTCAAAGGATCAAAGTTGGAGTAATCTGTCTCTCAAAAAGTTTTATTCTCCATATTAGCATTAAAAAAGATGCATGATACATAATATTTTAACTTACCACTTTTCTTCAACTCACGCAATTCTTTGTCCGTTTCTTGAAGTTGTGTTTTCTCGTCATCCTCCTTTCTCATAAATGGTCCCCGAGCCAAAAAGATCTCCTCATCCTTGGATGATTCTAGAGTCATGAGGGACCTCTTTCGTCGTTGAATACAGCCCTGCGCGCAGCGTGAGTTAGGATCAGATTGGTTACAGACCTTGATTCTGCAGTGCATGTACACGAACTGATGGTCACCCAGGAACTTAAAGGCCTCCATGCTGAACCGCTGAGTGCGTTTATCTGCTGTGGGGATGAATTGGATGGTGTCATCTATCGCACATCTGAAAGGAAAATGTACAAAAGATTACTTAACAGGGCTGACTTTTCAAAGAAGAAGAAGAAAAGAAATAACTGCATGCTATGTAAATCTCAAAGAATTCACTGCTAACGATAATCCAAACATTTTAGGATGATCTTTGAACATTTTAGGACAATGATAGGAAACGTTCGTACGGCCTTCAAACAATTTTCGGACAATTCGGCAAATGGTCGGAAATTACCGAAAATTGTCGGAAATTTTCCGAAAATGGTAGAAAATCTTATAATAAACAAAACAATTCAAATTTTTCATACCCATCTTTGATGAACGTGTATTTCAATCCCGGTTTGTTGGGATCAGGATCTGGCGTAGCAAAGCACTCTACTGCTAAAATCTGCAGCCTCTTGTCTTCTGTATCCACGCTGACTTGAACGAACAGAATCTTCCTCAGAGGCACGTACACTGGGAAATCTTTCTTTGTGTAATGGCTGAGGTACCTGTTGTCTGGGTAGATGTTCATTTCCAGAACGAAACGTCCAAATCCTTTCTTGGAGAAAATGATCTTCTTGCTCTTTACTTGAAGGCCAACGGCGGACACGATTCCCATGTTTGAGTAGTAACAGCTGAAAGGGATTTCCACTTCACGGACTCGTGTAATTATTTGATGGTGCGCCACTGGGATTTCCAGCACCTTGTTCATATAGCAGACGAAATTCTTGGTGTGCCTGCTGACTGTGTGGCATTCCGTTAGTTTGGTGTGCAGAATGAAGTGGGTATTGGTTTCTTTGGCTCCGCAGTTAACATCGTCCAGGCGAAGATGCTCTTTGTCCAGGCCACGAAGAAGACGCTTTGGAATGCTTATCCACATATCGTTCTTGCCACATGTGACATTGACTCCTACAAAATAAATGTATAAGTAAATAAATAATCCAATGATAAGCGAGAGTGGAAAATGAGTTACAGAATCCACCAAAAATATTTCTGCGCTGTCACTGGTCGAAATTGACCACATGGCATAACTTACTTGGGGATTTTTATACGATAACACAAGATTGACAGGATTGATGGATCTATCGATTGATTGATTGATTGATTGGTTGATTGATTGGTTGATTGATTGGTTGATTGATAGATTGGTTGATTAATTAGTTGATTGATTGATTGATCGTTTATTAACTGAATGATTGATTGATTGATGATCAATTGACTTATTGATTGATTGATTATTTTTCATTAATAGATGGACGGTCGGACAGATGAGTGGATAAATGAGTTTGAGTAACTGTCGTGCGCTGAAATCTGGGCTACAATTTACGCTAAAACCTGAATCTATATGCTCAACCAAGCATTCTCAGTTTTCCGAAATTTATCGAGTTAAAGCATCAGTATTTTATTGCTAAGATAGTCAACACAAAACCGTGACCTAACCTGGAGGACTGGGTCCAGTCGGTACAGTGGAAACTGCAAAAAACAACAACAACAACAAAATTAAGTGTGTAGCTTAAGCGGGGTTTTACTTGAAATTTAACCAATTTTTTGATAAATAAACATCTTTGAATCTGTAACTTTCCATTGACAGGTATATTTTTGATTATTTTTTTACTAATTTGATACCAACACTTTTCAGCACGAGGTATTTGAGGAAGAAGCTGTTGCCATGGCAACGCGAGTAGGCATCTTTTGTTTTTCCTTTGTCCGCAACCCCTTTTTACCTCAGAAAACCAGATAACCAAATGGGTAACCCTGTGACTCTCTACATGAAGTGAATCTGCGTTAACTGAATTCATCGTAGTGTCGAGTGGTCCTCTGCGTTTTTAAATGTTTAACAGCATCTTCTAGCTGTGAAACAATAAAAACTTACAGAGTAACCAGTAGTAGATCGGGAAATTTTTTTGGAGACTATGACTGGAGAAAATTAAAGAAGCCGTTTTAGAAAGTATAAAAGAAAAGAGAAAAGGATTTAGAGAATTTCTTCGATAAGCAAAGTCAGCCCACGATACCGTTGCCTCAGAGCTCGAGTAGGATTGTTCGATAAACTGCGGGAACGTGCCATGTCGAATTCTGCCGAAGATCGTGAACAACAAGTGAATGCTTCTAGATTCATTGTTTCTTCAAGGGACAGTGTCCCGGCTGAAATATCGTGTTTTCGTGATTATGGCCAGAAGCTTGATTTGATTGCTTTATTATCTTCAAACAGGAAGAAAAAAATCGCCAAAAGAGATCAACGCAAAGAAAGTGGAACTAAAAGACAAAATAACGACTAAAACACTCAAAATTCCACCAGAATCCAGTTGTTCAAAAGGTGGATAGCGCTATCCACCGGATAAATTACTATCCAGCTAATAACACAATGGACATTGTTAATACTTATCCGCTGGATAGTGATTTATCCGGTGGATAGTGATTTATCCGGTGGATAGCGCTATCCACCTTTTGAACAACCCGGGTCTGAATGGAAACTTTGATTTCTTGACCGCCTGTCACGAAATCAAAGTTGATGAACGGTAATCCACTTCCATCCTTGTGATCCTGCACTTTTTCTCCAAACTACACTGTACAGCTTCTGTTGTTTTTTTAAAGGATCTTTTTATCCAATAGACAAATTCGGCTAACGCATTGTTGTACCCAATTCAAACCTTCTGGGAATAAGATTCTTTGTTCACAATATTTCCATATAATTTCCATGTCAATGCTTCATTGATATGGAAATATGACGAACAAAGAGTTCTAATCCCAAAAGGTTTGAATTGGGTACAACAATGCGTTAGCCGAATTTGTCTATTAAGGGCCTGGTCGCACTACAGTCAAAAACAAAAATTATCCCGTGCAAAATGACATTAAAACAAAAACATTCCACAAAAAGGGTGTCCCACCGGAACGGTTTCTTTTGTTTTCCTCGATTTTTGCACGGGCGGATTTTTGTTTTTGACTGTAGTGCGACCAGGCCCTAAGTTGTATATTTGGTGGTATTTGTCGATATTACATGGAAATTATGTAAACCGAATTTCATTATTTCGGCGGGACAATGTATGACTTTGCACGTCATACATAGTTCACTTTTTCGCTTTTTATTGGTGTATATATAAAACATTTTACCTTTGTTTGTTTTTTTAAATTTCGATGTAAAGTATTATAGTATTAATAAAGTTGTTACATATAAAAAGAAAAAAAAGTCAATCCAAACGTAAAACAAAATGGTTAATTCTCTAGGGTAAAATCACATGATCTACACATTGGTCTATTTATCACCGTTTATCACAACATCGTATGCTTCGCCTTGATTACAAGTTATTTGCCTGAAGAAAGCAATAGGTTACACGTCACACCTCCGCGGTATGGCCAATACCTTACGCATGCGTACAGCCATATCAACATTTATAACAGTTTCCCATTGCAACACATTACGATTTCGGTTCACAGCAAGAAGAGCCGCTTAAAAAGTAAAATTGCCATTAAAAAACCACACACAACATCACTCGTTACTTGGTTCATACCTGGTTTAGTTGTTGGTGGTGGTTGGGTGGTGACTAATCCTGAAAAGAGAGAGAAAAAAAAAACCGTTATGTTATAGTGATATTAAAATTTTGCATCCAATCAGAAATCGATAAAAGCAACCCTGCTATCGATAGGCCAAGTCTTAACCTCCTGTCATCTTGATATTTAGAGGAAGTATATTCTTTTAGTGTCGTTTCGTTGAATGATCAACATTAAGACATCTAGTTAATTGAATTATTTGCTTGATGAGATATGCTTGACGTTATCGCGGAGCTCTCGCGGGCCGAAGGCCCGCTCGCGGAGCTTCATAGTCATAGTAGAACCATGCCCGTCATTTTTCATGGTCATGGCTAGCGGAATGTTTCGCCGGCGCGAACTCGCGCTGGGTTAGCTCGAGGGTCGCGCTACACGGCCGATGTTACGTCAGCTACAGTAAACACTTTTGTTGTGTTTAGCGGAGAAAACGGTTTGCAAAATCGTATTTCCCTGCATTTTTTCGCGGTTTGCTACTCAAAACAGGTTTCACAAACAGTGGTCAAGACCGCATTTGAGGCTGGGTAACTCTGAAAGTCAAGCATTTTTGGAGGAATATAGAGCTAAGTGCTTATTTTTAAACCTGATTTTGTCTTAGGACAATTGAAGCTGGTAGATCGTCGAAGCATTTGGCTTAGAGCTAAACTCCTTTAACCCATTAACGGACGTGCCGGCCAAAACTAGCCGTGATTTTGCAATAGCACACATTTAAAATATTCAAAATAGAAAGAGAATATTTTGAAGACTATTCAGAAAAAGAAGAGTTTTAAGCGATGAAATCTTGCTTCGAGGAACTTCATACGTTTTTAAGAAGCGGAGTAACTGTTTTAAAGAATTTTCAAGTAGCCGAGGGACTAAACGGTAAAAGAATTTACATTTTTCTACGGGAATTTATGTTGATATCAATTTGTGATTGACTTTTTCTTTGTGTTCCCGTTAGTTTTGGAGAAATCTTTATAAAACGTGCTCAAATTCATTCGGATTGACATCTTAAAATTCGCCATGTGCTCAGCCAGACTGCTCCTCGATGCGCTAATGCTACGCTTTTTTCTTTTAAAAATTAACTAACGGATATTTGAATACAATTTTTAAAAAGAACATCTTGTTATCCATTTTTATGTCTTTGTTTATTCATTACATAGGTAGAAAAGCGATTTCATGTAAACAAAACAAAACTTGGATTTTATAGTTCTAAGTTCACTCACGTAGCCTTGCACAAAAGTGTCTGTATATGTTTTTGCAATTTTGATTTCCAAATAAGGTTCTCGGGCAATTTTCGATATGCAACTGGTGTATTTTATTCGGAAATTAGTCATACTAGTTATTCTAGACCGAAAAAAGTTGTCAGTTTTTGTGAGCTTTTGTGCAGTCTAAATGTACTGCGCAGACGGTCGCGTAATACTGTTTTTGAGAATTGCTAAAATTGAAAAATAGACCGGTCGTCAATCTTAATTGTAATTTTTCTTGTGCTTCCGACCTTTCACCTAAGTTAAGGTGGCCGAATACAGTTTTGAGGGACAATAAATTTCCTTACGCGCGCGTGTCACGCAAGCAATACCGCGCGAGCAAACAACAACGAAGCTCTGATCTCGTGCACGCAGTTAGTAATGCGCAAGCAGCCGCGCGCGCAGATAAGTGAATGGCCGTAGTGTACGCAGTACTGCGCATGCTCGGAGATCGTACTAAAGGTTTTTTTGGTCGTGAATTTCTCGAAATCTAGCCGTACGACCTATGCTCAATTTTTGATATTTTTAAATATACATCAACATCGATCTGCAGACAATTTTTTTTCAAAATCTGTAAGACAGATTTTAAAATATTTTTCGAAATTCCTATTTTTGATATTTTCGTTGATATGCGAAAAACTCTCTTACAGATTTTTGTTTTAACTTGTAAGAACGTTTAATTTTCTCCAAAGTTTAAAAGGTAAGATTTTGAGGTAGGGTCGTACGGGGGATTTTTGAGTAAAACGTCCTCATAGAATTAGAACCCAGTCTTCTGACAACCACTCGGTCGCTTGTTTTAAGCCACTTCTAACCAGAGGATGGTGAAATTACAAACACCCACTGTCTTGTACGATGGTTTTGACTTTGTAATTGTTGCTTGTTCCCACAAATAGTCACCTGTGATCGATATTATCGGAAGCATCTGGTGACCCCTATAAACTGTAGTAAGCCACCTTAAGCTTATCATCAGCTTTCTCTTCTCTTTCTCTTTCTCTCCCCGGTTATGCTAAGCCCATCTATATATATTAATGTATAGATTTCATGGCTTTGCCATCATCCTAACCGATTTTAAATAAGCCACAAATGCAATTTCCTGCTCTCTAAGATTCAGTGTAATACATGTGAAAAATCATTCACATCATTTCTACTTTTTTTCTACGACGAAGATTTTGGGAAATTCTGAGGAATGTTATGCGCTCTCACAAAATGGAACGTTGCTGGTACTGGCATTGTGTTATTATTTCCAGCGAACTGCAGGGGTGGTCATGTCAGCCATTGTTTCGTAATCGAGGACACCTGTTTTCACGTTATGTAAGAAGGCAAATTTTCAGTTTGCGATATAAAATATAATGCAGACGTTTGTCGTTTGCCTTTACTGTAAACAAGATGCTTAATCTCTCCAATGATCCAACTATGTTAATTACATGAAGTATTAAGCTTACTTATCAGAAATGAGACTGACAGAACTTAATACTGACCTGGATTGTTGCCACAGTAACGCAACCAACACACGGGAGTCTTCTCTAATTCATACACGAAATAGGCACCGCAATTTTTGATCCTGATGTTGTTCTTCCAATTGCAGCAGCTGCTTGACCAGTGATAACAAACTGTACGAGTCACAATGTTTTCCTGGACTGTCGGGTGTGAACCATTAAGCCAACCTGGAGCATGCGTACCGCAGTGATTCTTTGGCACGCACTTAGTTGGCATTGCGTTACCAGCTGCACCAGTGAAGCGATACCAGCCTTTGGTGAGATCTTTCTGGTCACAACGTAATGGATTTTGACCAACGTTTCCCACACTACGATCATAAGTATTAAGACTCTTGTAGCTCTGGCATGGATTAGGTGCTATGGAGTAAATAGTGTTTTGAAAAGTTATCTCAGTATGTTCATGGACCAAAGAAGAAATAGGTGGCTGAAAACTCTATTTACATAGAAGAGAGCAACTGTTAAGATAAAACATCTTTGATGATAAGCTGGGAATATCTATTACTCTCTTAAATTGTACAAAGTTTGAAGATCGATCCCAATCTTTAATATCAACAATATATGCGTCAATTTTTTGCCTTAAAAACACTTTTGGGAATTTGCAGCACAACATGATTTCGTTAAAAGGAAGGCAGGATTTGAAATTGAAAATGGCATATATACAAACTGGCGCAAATTTCTCAAAACTAAACATCACTCGTAACTTGCTTCATACCTGGTTTAGTTGTTGGTGGTGGTTGGGTGGTAACTAATCCTGAAAAGAGAAAAAAACATTATGTTCTAACTATGTATTAATTTGTTATCGTAAAACTAAACATGGTTCAAGATTGTCCGAAATCATAAATAAACTGGAAAAACTTTAAAACCCTAGCTGTTGCCAATTTTATATTTAGAGAAAGTTAACTCTTTTACCATTCAATTGTTGCCGTAGTAACGCAACCAACACACCAAATGTTCAGTTTGCGGTATAAAATATAACTGCAGACGTTTGTCGTTTGCCTTTACTGTAAAAGAGATCCTAAATCTCTCCAATGATCCAACTATATTAATTCCATGCAGTATTAAGCTTACTTATCAGAAATGAGACTAACAGAACTTAATACCGACCTGGATTGTTGCCACAGTAACGCAACCAACACACGGGAGTCTTCTCTAATTCATACACGAAATAGGCACCGCAGTTTCTGATCCTGATGTTGTTGTTCCAGTGGCAGCAGCTGCTTGACCAGTGATAACAAACTTTACGAGTAACTAAGCCTTCCTGGACTGTCGGGTGTGAACCATTAAGCCAACCTGGAGCATGCGTACCGCAGTGATTCTTTGGCACGCACTTAGTTGGCATTGCGTTACCAGCTGCACCAGTGAAGCGATACCAGCCTTTGGTGAGATCTTTCTGGTCACAACGTAATGGATTTTGACCAACGTTTCCCACACTACGGTCATAAGTATTAAGAGTCTTGTAGCTCTGGCATGGATTAGGTGCTATGGAGTAAATAGTGTTTTAAAAAGTTATCTCAGTATGTCATGGACCAAAGAAGAAAAGTATGTGACTGAAAACTCTATTTACATAGAAGAGAGCAACTGTTGGGAGAAAACATCTTTGATGATAAGCTGAGAAGATTTATTAATGTTGTAAATTGTACAAAGTTTGAAGATCGATCCAAATCTTTACTGAATTTCAAAGATATATGCGTAAGTTTTTTTGTCTTAAAAACAATTTAAGGAATTTGCAGCACAACAAGATTTCGTTAAAAGGAAGACAAGAATTGAAAATCAAAATGGCATATTGGATGATAACGTGGGAAGATTTATTACTCTTGTAAATAGTTACAAAGTTTGAAGATTAGCTCCCAATCTTTAATAACAACTAATAACAAATAATAACAACTTTTGTAGTAAAATTTGTATAAGGCCAATTTTTAAACAGGGACAAAATACACAAATTGGCAAGTAGCGAAGAAACTGCCTTTGTAACCCCTTTTTGTTCTTCGTCAGGGAAAGTTTCATCTGGACAGGCTCTACATGATGCGAAATTTTGGAGGATTTCACCGAAGGAAATTGAAGAAAATCAAAATCAAAGCCGCATGAACTCTGAAAAGCGTCCGTGTTTGGGCAGAATTTCAAAGTTCGAGTCACTATCTTAACAGCGATGGTTGTAGAACACATTTTGGTCATTGCTCATTACTGTTTGTTAGCTTTGAGTGAACTGGAAGTCAGAAGTCAGAGGAAAATCGGCTTTCGACAAGTAACGCTCGATCGCGCGCCATGTTATCAGCAATATTCCTAGGGAGCCACCTTTAAAGAAAGACGAGATTTGAAATTAAAATTGACATATAATTATACAATCTAGCCCAAATTTCTGAAATCTAAACATCACTCTCGTTACTTGCTTCATACCTGGTGCAGTTGTTGGTGGTGGTTGGGTGGTAACTATTCCTGGAAAGTGAAAGAAAAAACACTAATGTCTAAGTGTTGTTATCGTAATTAAAAAATTAGCGCTTAAAGCCATCCTTATACTTTAGAGGAATTGAATTCTTTTAGTTTTCAAATTTGAAATGACAAATTGTGTCATTTCGGTGAATTATCAACGTTAACATTACGACAGCTGTAGTTAAATTGAATAATTTGCTTGACAAGATTAATGTATTGATTAAATAGCCTTTCCATCATCCTACCCGATTATGAATGAGCCACAATTGCAATTTTCTCCTTTCTAAGATCAGTGCTTTAGTAATACACGGCAAAAATAATTCACATAATTTCTGCCTTTTTTCTGTGACATAGATTTTGGGAAATTCTGAGAATCTAATGAGCTCTCAGAAAATGAAACGGTACTGGTTAATTTAGCATTGTGTAATTATTTCCAGCGAACTGCAGGGTTGGTCATCGTAGCCATCGTTTTGTACTCGAGGACACCTGTTTTCACGTTATGTATGACGACCGAATTTTCAGTTTTCGGTATAAAATATAACTGCTGACGTTTGTCGTTTGCCTTTGCCGTAAAAGAGACGCTAAATCTCTCCAATAAGCAAACAATATTAGTTCCATGAAATATCCTTGAGAAATGAGACTGATAGAACCAAATACTGACCTGGATTGTTGCCACAGTAACGCAAATGACACACGGGAGTCTTCTCTAATTCATACACGAAATAGGCACCGCAGTTTCTGATCCTGATGTTGTTGTTCCAATTGCAGCAGCTGCTTGACCAGTGATAACAAACTTTACGGGTAACTATGCCTTCCTGGACTGTCGGATTTGAGCCATTAAGCCAACCTGGAGCATGCGTACCGCAGCGATTCTTCGGCACGCACTTAGTTGGCATTGCGTTACCAGCCGCACCAGAGAAGCGATACCAGCCTTTGGTGAGATCATTCTTGTCACAACGTAATGGATTTTGACCAACGTTTCCCACACTACGGTCATAAGTATTAAGAGTCTTGTAGCTCTGGCATGGATTAGGTGCTATGGAGTAAATAGTGTTTTAAAAAGTTATCTCAGTATGTCATGGACCAAAGAAGAAAAGTATGTGACTGAAAACTCTATTTACATAGAAGAGAGCAACTGTTGGGAGAAAACATCTTTGATGATAAGCTGAGAAGATTTATTAATGTTGTAAATTGTACAAAGTTTGAAGATCGATCCAAATCTTTACTGAATTTCAAAGATATATGCGTAAGTTTTTTTGTCTTAAAAACAATTTAAGGAATTTGCAGCACAACAAGATTTCGTTAAAAGGAAGACAAGAATTGAAAATCAAAATGGCATATTGGATGATAACGTGGGAAGATTTATTACTCTTGTAAATAGTTACAAAGTTTGAAGATTAGCTCCCAATCTTTAATAACAACTAATAACAAATAATAACAACTTTTGTAGTAAAATTTGTATAAGGCCAATTTTTAAACAGGGACAAAATACACAAATTGGCAAGTAGCGAAGAAACTGCCTTTGTAACCCCTTTTTGTTCTTCGTCAGGGAAAGTTTCATCTGGACAGGCTCTACATGATGCGAAATTTTGGAGGATTTCACCGAAGGAAATTGAAGAAAATCAAAATCAAAGCCGCATGAACTCTGAAAAGCGTCCGTGTTTGGGCAGAATTTCAAAGTTCGAGTCACTATCTTAACAGCGATGGTTGTAGAACACATTTTGGTCATTGCTCATTACTGTTTGTTAGCTTTGAGTGAACTGGAAGTCAGAAGTCAGAGGAAAATCGGCTTTCGACAAGTAACGCTCGATCGCGCGCCATGTTATCAGCAATATTCCTAGGGAGCCACCTTTAAAGAAAGACGAGATTTGAAATTAAAATTGACATATAATTATACAATCTAGCCCAAATTTCTGAAATCTAAACATCACTCTCGTTACTTGCTTCATACCTGGTGCAGTTGTTGGTGGTGGTTGGGTGGTAACTATTCCTGGAAAGTGAAAGAAAAAACACTAATGTCTAAGTGTTGTTATCGTAATTAAAAAATTAGCGCTTAAAGCCATCCTTATACTTTAGAGGAATTGAATTCTTTTAGTTTTCAAATTTGAAATGACAAATTGTGTCATTTCGGTGAATTATCAACGTTAACATTACGACAGCTGTAGTTAAATTGAATAATTTGCTTGACAAGATTAATGTATTGATTAAATAGCCTTTCCATCATCCTACCCGATTATGAATGAGCCACAATTGCAATTTTCTCCTTTCTAAGATCAGTGCTTTAGTAATACACGGCAAAAATAATTCACATAATTTCTGCCTTTTTTCTGTGACATAGATTTTGGGAAATTCTGAGAATCTAATGAGCTCTCAGAAAATGAAACGGTACTGGTTAATTTAGCATTGTGTAATTATTTCCAGCGAACTGCAGGGTTGGTCATCGTAGCCATCGTTTTGTACTCGAGGACACCTGTTTTCACGTTATGTATGACGACCGAATTTTCAGTTTTCGGTATAAAATATAACTGCTGACGTTTGTCGTTTGCCTTTGCCGTAAAAGAGACGCTAAATCTCTCCAATAAGCAAACAATATTAGTTCCATGAAATATCCTTGAGAAATGAGACTGATAGAACCAAATACTGACCTGGATTGTTGCCACAGTAACGCAAATGACACACGGGAGTCTTCTCTAATTCATACACGAAATAGGCACCGCAGTTTCTGATCCTGATGTTGTTGTTCCAATTGCAGCAGCTGCTTGACCAGTGATAACAAACTTTACGGGTAACTATGCCTTCCTGGACTGTCGGATTTGAGCCATTAAGCCAACCTGGAGCATGCGTACCGCAGCGATTCTTCGGCACGCACTTAGTTGGCATTGCGTTACCAGCCGCACCAGAGAAGCGATACCAGCCTTTGGTGAGATCATTCTTGTCACAACGTAATGGATTTTGACCAACGTTTCCCACACTACGGTCATAAGTATTAAGAGTCTTGTAGCTCTGGCATGGATTAGGTGCTATGGAGTAAATAGTGTTTTAAAAAGTTATCTCAGTATGTCATGGACCAAAGAAGAAAAGTATGTGACTGAAAACTCTATTTACATAAAAGAGAGCAACTGTTGGGATAAAACATCTTTGATGATAAGCTGGGAAGATTTATTAATGTTGTAAATTGTACAGAGTGTGAAGATCGATCCAAATCTTTACTGAATTTCAAAGATATATGCGTTAGTTTTTTTTTGTCTTAAAAACAATTTAGGGAATATGCAGCACAACAAGATTTCGTTGAAAGGAGGACAAGAATTGAAAATCAAAATGGCAGATATTTTTCAAAAAAAAAAAAAACTGGCGCAAATGTCTGAAATCGAAACATCACTCGTAACTTGCTTCATACCTGGTTTAGTTGTTGCTGGTGGTTGGGTGGTAACTAATCCTGAAAGGAGAAAAACACATTATGTTCTTAACATGTATTATTATTGTAAAACTTAACACGGTTCAAGATTTCCGAAATCGTAAAAAAGCTGAAAAAGACTTTAAAACCCCGAGCTGTTGCCAATTTTATTATAAGAGGAAATTAATTCTTTACTATTCAAACTTAGTATAGCAGTTTGGTGTCATCTTGCGTATGACGACCATTAAGACAGCTGGTTAAATCACTTATCAGAAATAAGACAGCTGATGAGACAGAATCTAATACTGACCTGGATTGTTGCCACAGTAACGCAAATGACACACCGGAGTCTTATCTAATTCATACACGAAATAGGCACCGCAATTTTTAATCCTGATGTTGTTCTTCCAATTGCAGCAGCTGCTTGACCAGTGATAACAAACTGTACGAGTCACAATGTTTTCCTGGACTGTCGGGTTTGAGCCATTAAGCCAACCTGGAGCATGCGTACCGCAGCGATTCTTTGGCACGCAGTTAGTTGGCATTGCGTTACCAGCCGCACCAGTAAAGCGATACCAGCCTTTGGTGAGATCTTTCTGGTCACAACGTAATGGATTTTGACCAACGTTTCCCACACTACGGTCATAAGTATTAAGAGTCTTGTAGCTCTGGCATGGATTAGGTGCTATGGAGTAAATAGTGTTTTAAAAAGTTATCTCAGTATGTTCATGGACCAAAGAAGAAATAAGTGACTGAAAACTCTATTTACGTAGAAGAGAGCAACTGTTAGGATAAAACATCTTTGATGATAAGCTGGGAAGATTTATTAATCTTGTAAATTGTACAAATTGTGAGGATCGATCCAAATCTTTCCTGAATTTCAAAGATATATGCGTAAGTTTTTTTTGTCTTAAAAACAATTTAGGGAATTTGTAGCACAACAGGATTTCGTTGAAAGGAGGACAAGAATTGAAAATCAAAATGGCAGATATTTTTCAAAAAAAAATGGCGCAAATGTCTGAAATCGAAACATCACTCGTAACTTGCTTCATACCTGGTTTAGTTGTTGCTGGTGGTTGGGTGGTAACTAATCCTGGAAGGAAAAAACACATTATGTTCTTAATATGTATTATTATTGTAAATCTAAACACGGTCCAAGATTGTCCGAAATCATAAATAAGCTGAAAAAGACTTTAAAAACCCGAGCTGTTGCCAATTTTATTATAAGAGGAAATTCATTCTTTTACTATTCAAACTTAGTATAGCAGTTTGGTGTCATTTTGCATATGACGACCATTAAGACAGCCAGTGGTTAAATCACTTATCAGAAATAAGACAGCTGATGAGACAGAACCTAATACTGACCTGGATTGTTGCCACAGTAACGCAACCAACACACGGGAGTCTTATCTAATTCATACACGAAATAGGCACCGCAATTTTTGATCCTGATGTTGTTCTTCCAATTGCAGCAGCTGCTTGACCAGTGATAACAAACTGTACGAGTCACAATGTTTTCCTGGACTGTCGGGTGTGAGCCATTAAGCCAACCTGGAGCATGCGTACCGCAGCGATTCTTTGGCACGCAGTTAGTTGGCATTGCGTTACCAGCCGCACCAGTGAAGCGATACCAGCCTTTGGTGAGATCTTTCTGGTCACAACGTAATGGATTTTGACCAACGTTTCCCACACTACGGTCATAAGTATTAAGAGTCTTGTAGCTCTGGCATGGATTAGGTGCTATGGAGTAAATAGTGTTTTAAAAAGTTATCTCAATATGTTCATGGACCAAAGAAGAAATAAGTGACTGAAAACTCTATTTACGTAGAAGAGAGCAACTGTTAGGATAAAACATCTTTGATGATAAGCTGGGAAGATTTATTAATCTTGTAAATTGTACAAATTGTGAAGATCGATCCAAATCTTTCCTGAATTTCAAAGATATATGCGTAAGTTTTTTTGTCTTAAAAACAATTTAGGGAATTTGTAGCACAACAGGATTTCGTTGAAAGGAGGACAAGAATTGAAAATCAAAATGGCAGATATTTTTCAAAAAAAAAACTGGCGCAAATGTCTGAAATCGAAACATCACTCGTAACTTCCTTCATACCTGGTTTAGTTGTTGCTGGTGGTTGGGTGGTAACTAATCCTGAAAGGAAAAAAACACATTACGTTCTTAACATGTATTATTATTGTAAAACTTAACACGGTTCAAGATTTCCGAAATCATAAATAAGCTGAAAAAGACTTTAAAAACCCGAGCTGTTGCCAATTTTATTATAAGAGGAAATTAATTCTTTACTATTCAAACTTAGTATAGCAGTTTGGTGACATCTTGCGTATGACGACCATTAAGACAGCTGGTTAAATCACTTATCAGAAATAAGACAGCTGATGAGACAGAACCTAATACTGACCTGGATTGTTGCCACAGTAACGCAAATGACACACCGGAGTCTTATCTAATTCATACACGAAATAAGCACCGCAATTTTTGATCCTGATGTTGTTCTTCCAATTGCAGCAGCTGCTTGACCAGTGATAACAAACTGTACGAGTCACAATGTTTTCCTGGACTGTCGGGTTTGAGCCATTAAGCCAACCTGGAGCATGCGTACCGCAGCGATTCTTTGGCACACACTTAGTTGGCATTGCGTTACCAGCCGCACCAGTGAAGCGATACCATCCTTTGGTGAGATCATTCTTGTCACAACGTAATGGATTTTGACCAACGTTTCCCACACTACGGTCATAAGTATTAAGAGTCTTGTAGCTCTGGCATGGATTAGGTGCTATGGAGTAAATAGTGTTTTAAAAAGTTATCTCTGTATGTCATGGACCAAAGAAGAAAAGTATGTGACTGAAAACTCTATTTACATAAAAGAGAGCAACTGTTGGGATAAAACATCTTTGATGATAAGCTGGGAAGATTTATTAATCTTGTAAATTGTACAGAGTGTGAAGATCGATCCAAATCTTTACTGAATTTCAAAGATATATGCGTAAGTTTTTTTTTGTCTTAAAAACAATTTAGGAAATTTGCAGCACAACAAGATTTCGTTGAAAGGAAGACAAGAATTGAAAATCAAAATGGCAGATATTTTTCAAAAAAAAGTGGCGCAAATGTCTGAAATCGAAACATCACTCGTAACTTGCTTCATACCTGGTTTAGTTGTTGCTGGTGGTTGGGTGGTAACTAATCCTGAAAGGAAAAAACACATTATGTTCTTAATATGTATTATTATTGTAAATCTAAACACGGTTCAAGATTGTCCGAAATCATAAATAAGCTGAAAAAGACTTTAAAAACCCGAGCTGTTGCCAATTTTATTATAAGAGGAAATTCATTCTTTTACTATTCAAACTTAGTATAGCAGTTTGGTGTCATTTTGCGTATGACGACCATTAAGACAGCCAGTGGTTAAATCACTTATCAGAAATAAGACAGCTGATGAGACAGAACCTAATACTGACCTGGATTGTTGCCACAGTAACGCAACCAACACACGGGAGTCTTATCTAATTCATACACGAAATAGGCACCGCAATTTTTGATCCTGATGTTGTTCTTCCAATTGCAGCAGCTGCTTGACCAGTGATAACAAACTGTACGAGTCACAATGTTTTCCTGGACTGTCGGGTGTGAACCATTAAGCCAACCTGGAGCATGCGTACCGCAGCGATTCTTTGGCACGCAGTTAGTTGGCATTGCGTTACCAGCCGCACCAGTGAAGCGATACCAGCCTTTGGTGAGATCATTCTTGTCACAACGTAATGGATTTTGACCAACGTTTCCCACACTACGGTCATAAGTATTAAGAGTCTTGTAGCTCTGGCATGGATTAGGGGCTATGGAGGAACAAGAACGAGAAAACCTGTAACTAACAACACTACTATCTTGGCATAAGAGCACAGTTTTCGGAACAAAACATGTTGTATGACAAGTTTTAAAGATTTATTACTCTGGTCAATTGTTACAAAGATGGATTCATTCATATCACAGTGTACTAGGGTTTGAGCTTTGTGGCCCGGTGTAGAGTATTAAGAACATATTACTGGGGAATGGGTCAATCGCTGTAAATTCTTAATCAAAGGCTCCTGCCAGCATCTCGTGAATAAAAAACAACGTTCGGACCTTTCCCTCTCCTACGTCTTTTGCTTTACCGAACTCCCCCCCCCCCCCCCCTCCCCCCCCCTCCCCCCCTCACCACTTCGTCCAACTCCCCACAACACTCAAACACCGTCCCTTTGGGTAAGGTAGGTGACCATTACCCATTGCATTAGGAACAGGCACAATATATGTGCAAACCTTATGGATGGTCAGAGGAATTACGAAGAAATGTTGACAGCCGAGTGATGGAAGAAACCAGTGATAATTTGCATATTTGTCCCCGTCTGCTATAACTTGTTCTTCCCGAATTAAAAATTATGGCCAGATAGAGGAAAAATGTGACTGAAATCTTTGTCCACCAAAAAAAAAACATTTGAAGTTCGTGACCCTGCCTTAAAGCGTTTTTCTCTTTTGATTTTCGCTTATTCAGGATTATTTTACAAAACAATTACAAACTGTGTTCGCTTTAAACATACAAACATATTCATAAGTTAAGAAAACACGTTTTTAAACATCTAAATAAGGTTAGCGCGTGTATGTGGTTCCCAATCGCCCTTTTCCCAGCAATTTTAAAACAGTGCTTTTATAATAGTATTTCGTAGTTCTAAAAGAGTTGTTTATAAAAGATGAACAATCTACATACATTAAGAAAGTCAGTTATTTACTAGCCTTAGCTTCCATATTTTATATATTTTGAAAGGCAATTAAATCTGAAAGCAATAATTTTACACTAAATTGTGTGGATCAGGTTGGGGGAATTTCGAAGAAAAATCAAGAACAGAACGATACACTGACCTAATCAAAGGAGCAAGAAAACGTATTGCAAATCGAAATGCAAACAAGGATATTCAACTTGAAAGATTTCCAACATATTTCTGAGTAAAGATTTGTTTCAATGTCAGTAAAACAACAGTCTGGTAATCATGAGAGGACACTGAGAAACAAAGGATGGAAGCTGATAACCCTTTACTTTCCAAGAGTGCCACAAATCAAAATTTAAGAATAAACCCTAATGTCATTTTGTAAAATATTGAAAACAAATGGTACAATGCAAAAGTACTGTTGAAGAGGTTTCATTTGAATGGTCACACCATAGGATTTCATCAACAGACTCAAAAGTTAGAACAAATGGTACCATGCAAAAGTACTGCTGAAGAGGTTTCATTTGAATGGTCACACCATAGGATTTCATCAACAGACTCAAAAGTTAGAACAAATGGTACCATGCAAAAGTACTGCTGAAGGGGTTTCATTTGAATGGTCACACCATAGGATTTCATCCACAGACTCAAAAGTTAGAACAAATGGTACCATGCAAAAGTACTGCTGAAGAGGTTTCATTTGAATGGTCACACCATAGGATTTCATCAACAGACTCAAAAGTTAGAACAAATGGTACCATGCAAAAGTACTGCTGAAGGGGTTTCATTTGAATGGTCACACCATAGGATTTCATCAACAGACTCAAAAGTTAGAACAAATGGTACCATGCAAAAGTACTGCTGAAGAGGTTTTATTTGAATGGTCACACCATAGGATTTCATCAACAGACTCAAAAGTTAGAGCAAATGGTACCATGCAAAAGTACTGCTGAAGGGGTTTCATTTGAATGGTCACACCATAGGATTTCATCCACAGACTCAAAGGTTATAACTACACTACATGTCTCCATAAGTGACTCTCAGGAGTAAAAGGGTTAAGTCCTAAGAAGAAACAACTGTTGACTGTTTGTGTTTTAGAAAATACATTAAAGGGACAGTGTCCCGGCTGAAATATTGTATTTTCATGATTATATGGCCAGGCGTTTGCTTCACGTTTGCTTTAGTATCTTGAAGTAAGAAGAAAGAAAATCGCCAAAAGCGATGAACGCAACGAAAGATGAACTAAATAAACAAAATAATGGCTAAAAAAAAATAACAATTCCACCACAGTGGCAATTTTTATTTCTGGAACGCCTGTCACGAAATCAAATTCGATAAATTGTAATCCACTTCCATCCTTGCAATCCTGCACTTTATCTCCAAACTACTGTTTCTTTTTTTCTCTATAGAATCTTTTTATCCAGTGTACTTAAATATTTGGTGGTAATTGGCGATATAACATGGAAATTGATCAAGTCAAAATCACCTTCAATCACGACGCTATAGATTTAGTCTTGACTAAAAGTCATTGGCCTAAAAACACTTTTCAGAGTTTCACAAGAAACCAATTAAAGACTTCATTGAAAAGCAAATGTGAGATATTTTGAGTTAAAACTGACGTGTTAGTTATAAAACAGCAAAAACCCGCGTTTTTTTTAAAAAAGCCAAATATATCAAATTATCTTTCAAAAAGAAGAGGCGGTTTGTGGTCGGGTCTGTAAGTGTTTCATACCTGCTGGTGTGGTTGTTGGCGGTGGTAAGGTGGTAGGTGCTCCTGAAAGGAAGAAAAGTTTATTTTTTATGAGCAATTATCAAACATCAATAAAATAGTAAACACTAGTAACTGCAATGTACGATTGGTGGTGAGGTCTCTATGGAATATCTTTTAAATGTATCATCTTGCCTTTACCATATATGGTCGTTGTCAGGGATGAGAGAGTACTTTATACTGACCTGTATTGTTGTTGCCGCAATAGCGCAAGGAACATGCGGGAGGCTTTGCTAACTCATACACATAAAATTCACCGCAGCTTCGGACCTTGATGTTGTTGTTCCACCTACAGCAGTTGTTTGACCAGTGATAGCAAACTTTACGAGTCACTTGACCATCCCCGAGTTTTGGGTGAAGACCAGAAAGCCAGCCTGGAGCATGCGTGCCGCACCTCCTGATGGGAACACATCTCTCTGGGATTTGGACACCACTATCCCCAATCAAGCGATGCCATTTACCATTCTCGATGTTTTCTGGCGCTCTCTGATCGCACTTAACATTGCTTTGATCCGCGTTACCCTCTGCACGATTAGGTTGGTCGACTGCTTTGTAAACCTCACATTCGGTGGGTATTCCTAAAGACAAATCACTTGGAATTCAGTCAATTATATAAGCAACGCTTATCCAGAAATTGCAAGAAACTTATTCTACGGTATTATATTTAAAATATTTAAAGATACTCAAAAAATGTGTTTTGCTGACATTAGGAGAGTTCTCAGGAGCTTTTTGGCTATCTACAATGGAAGAAACAGTACTTAGATAGTTCTTCTTAGCAAAAGGCCAACCGATGATGCTTGCAAACTAAAGGAGGGCTCACAGCTCCACATAACGCAACATAATGTTTTGAAATTGATCATTATAAGAAAGACCGGTATTACTTTCGTACTTCATCGCCACAGCATGGATTCAATTTCAATTTTCACGTACCATGCGTGATTTAAATCAAGAAGAAGTTCATACTCACCGCAGTATCGAAGCGAACACACCGGTGTCTTTTGCAGCTCGTAGACGTAAAATGCTCCACAGTTCCTCACTTTTATGTTGTTGCTCCAGTTACAGCATTTGTTTGACCAGTGATAACAAACTTTGCGAGTCACTGTACCCTCCGCCACAGTAGGATGTGCTCCAGTCATCCATCCTGGAGCATGCGTTCCACACCGACGCATTGCGACGCATTTAGTTGGCATTCTGTCACCAGCCATACCAGTGAAGCGATACCAACCTGGTGTCAGATCTCTCTGGTCACATCTTACGTTGCTTTGACTAGTGTATCCCACACGACGGTCAACAGTGTTAAGAACTTTGTAGCTGTGGCATGGGTTTGGTGCTGTAGAAAAAAAATGTTAAAGTTAACTCTGTCAGTGATGAAAAAGGAAAAGAAAGTTTCTATCGTACGTCGAAAGACTTCAAAATTTCTCACGGAACATGACGTACATTACAATATAGCAGGAAATGTATACACAAACAAACATATGTTGGTTAGAAGTTTTGCGGTAACAGGTTTGACAGGTTTAGATTAGGAATTGCACTTGTGCATAGCACGTCGATATTTAAAGGATAATTACTATGTCATCACCATCTTCAATCACGACACTATAGGTTTAGTTTTGACTAAAACTCATTTGCCTTAAAACACTTTTCTGAGTTTTACAAGGAACCAATTATAGATTTCAATGAGAAGCAAATGTGAGACCTTTTCAGTTAAAACTGACGTGTTAATTTGTAAAACAGCAAAGTCAAGGGCCGCAAATTGTTTTAAAAAAAATTTAAATATAAAACATTATCTTTCAAAAAGTTTCAAAAAGAACAGACGGTTTGTGGTCGGGACTGTTTCATACCTGCTGGTGTGGTTGTTGGCGGTGGTAAGGTGGTAGGTGCTCCTGAAAAGAAAAAGTATATTTTTTATGAGCAGTTATCAAAAATCAATAAAATAGTAAACACTAGTAGCTGCAATTTTCGTTTGGCGGTTCGGTCTCTATGGAATATATTTTTAATGTATTCACTTTGCGGAAAGACAAATATATTTCCTATGAAATCCATAGTTCGATATCATGTGGCTTTAAAAACCTACTCTTTAGTACCTACTCTTTAGAAAAAATTACAGTATACGACTGTTCATTCACTGTCAAGATTTGTTAGCTTGTTAAATAATGTATAGCTTTTGCCATTGTCGTCATTTAATAGCAACACTGCATAAATCACAATTTCTTTATTATTGAGACTTTATGCAATGTCTACTGCAGCTGCACAACACGCACAACTTAACTTCTATCGCATTTTCGCTGACGTAGATTTAGAGAATTTTGTGCAGTTTAATTAATTTATCGCAAAATAGAATTATGAGAAAGTTTAACCTATTCCCTAAAATGGTCGTTGCCAGGGATGAGACAGTACTTTATACTAACCTGTATTGTTGTTGCCGCAATAACGCAAGGAACATGCGGGAGGTTTTGCTAACTCGTACACATAAAAGTCACCGCAGCTTCGGACCTTGATGTTGTTGTTCCAGTTGCAGCATTTGTTTGACCAGTGATAGCAAACTTTACGAGTCACTTGACCATCCCCGAGTTTTGGGTGAACACCAGAAAGCCAGCCTGGGGCATGCGTGCCGCACCTTCTGATGGGAACACATTTCTCTGGGATCTGGACACCACTATCCCCAATCAAGCGATGCCATTTACCATCCTCGATGTTATCTGGCGCTCTCTGATCGCACTTAACATTGCTTTGATCCGCGTTACCCTCTGCACGATTAGGTTGGTCGACTGCTTTGTAAACCTCACATTCAGTGGGTATTCCTAAAGACAAATCACTTGGAATTCAGTCAATTATATAAGCAACGCTTATCCAGAAATTGCAAGAAACGTATTCTACGCTATTATTTAAAATATTTCAAGATACTCAAAAAGTTTGTTTTGCTGACATAAGGAGAATTCTCAGGAGTTTTTTGGCAATCTACCATGGAAGAAACAGTACTTACATAGTTCTTCTTAGCAAAAAGCCAAACGATGATGCTTGCAAACTAAAGGAGGGCGTACAGCTTCACATAATAACACATAAAGTTTTGAAATTGATCATTTTGACAAAGACCGGTATTACTTTCGTACTTCATCGCCACAACATGGATTCAATTTCAATTTTCACGTACCATGCGTGATTTAAATCAAGAAGAAGTTCATACTCACCGCAGTATCGAAGCGAACACACCGGAGTCTTTTGCAGCTCGTAGACGTAAAATGCTCCACAGTTCCTCACTTTTATGTTGTTGCTCCAGTTACAGCATTTGTTTGACCAATGATAACAAACTTTACGAGTCACTGTACCCTCTGCCACAGTAGGATGTGCTGCAGTCATCCATCCTGGAGCATGCGTTCCACACCGACGCATTGAGACGCATTTAGTTGGCATCCTGTCACCAGCCATACCAGTGAAGCGATACCAACCTGGTGTCAGATCTCTCTGGTCACATCTAACGTTGCTTTGACTAGTGTATCCCACACGACGGTCAACAGTGTTAAGAACTTTGTAGCTGAGGCATGGGTTTGGTGCTGTAGAAAAGATGTTAAAATTAACTCTGTCAGTGATGAAAAAGGAAAAGAAAGTTTCTAGCGTACGTCAAAAGATTTCAAAATTTCTCACAGAACATGACGTACATAACAATATAGCAGGAAATGTATACACAAACAAACATATGTTGGTTAGAAGTTTTGCGGTAACAGGTTTGACAGGTTTAGATTAGGAATTGCACTTGTATATAGCACGTCGATATTTAAAGGATAATTACTATGTCATCACCATTTTCAGTCACGACACTATAGGTTTAGTTTTGACTAAAACTCATTTGCCTTAAAACACTTTTCTGAGTTTTACAAGGAACCAATTATAGATTTTAATGAGAAGCAAATGTGACACCTTTTGAGTTAAAACTGACGTGTTAACTTGTAAAACAGCAAAGTCAAGGGCCGCAAATTATTTTTAAAAAAATCCAAATATAAAACATTATCTTTCAAAAAGTTTCAAAAAGAACAGACGGTTTGTGGTCGGGACTGTTTCATACCTGCTGGTGTGGTTGTTGGCGGTGGTAAGGTGGTAGGTGCTCCTGAAAAAAAAAAGTATATTTTTTATGAGCAGTTATCAAAAATCAATAAAATAGTAAATACTAGTAACTACAATTTTCGTTTGGCGATTCGGTCTCTATGGAATATATTTTTAATGTATTCACTTGGCTATACCATATATTTTGCGGAAAGTCAAATATATTTCCTATGAAATCCATATCTAACATCGCTCGATATCATGTGGCTTTAAAAACCTACTCTTTAGTACCTACTCTTTAGAAAAAATTACAGGATACGATTGTTCATTCACTGTCAAGATTTGTTAACTTGTTATATAACGCATAGCTTTTCCCGTTGTCGTCATTTAATAGCAACACTGCATAAATCACAATTTCTTTATTATTGAGACTTTATGTAATGTCTACTGCAGCTGCACATCACGCACAACTTAATTTCTATCGCATTCTCACTGACGTAGATTTAGAGAATTTTGTGCAGTTTAATTAATTTATCGCAAAATAGAATTATGAGAAAGTTTAACCTATTCCTTAAAATGGTCGTTGCCAGGGATGAGACAGTACTTTATACTAACCTGTATTGTTGTTGCCGCAATAACGCAAGGAACATGCGGGAGGTTTTGCTAACTCGTACACATAAAAGTCACCGCAGCTTCGGACCTTGATGTTGTTGTTCCAGTTGCAGCAGTTGTTTGACCAGTGATAGCAAACTTTACGAGTCACTTGACCATCCCCGAGTTTCGGGTGAAGACCAGAAAGCCAGCCTGGAGCATGCGTGCCGCACCTTCTCATGGGAACACATTTCTCTGGGATTTGGACACCACTATCTCCAATCAAGCGATGCCATTTACCATCCTCGATGTTTTCTGGCGCTCTCTGATCGCACTTAACATTGCTTTGATCCGCGTTACCCTCTGCACGATTAGGTTGGTCGACTGCTTTGTAAACCTCACATTCAGTGGGTATTCCTAAAGGCAAATCACTTGGAATTCAGTCAATTATACGAGCAACGCTTATCCAGAAATTGCAAGAAACTTATTCTACGGTATTATTTAAAATATTTAAGGAAACTCAAAAAGTTTGTTTTGCTGACATAAGGAGAGTTCTCAGGAGTTTTTTGGCAATCTACCGTGGAAGAAACAGTACTTAGATAGTTCTTCTTAGCAAAAAGTCAACCGATGATGCTTGCAAACTAAAGGAGGGCGTACAGCTTCACATAATATCACATAAAGTTTTGAAATTGATCATTATGACAAAGACCGGTATTACTTCCGTACTTCATCGCCACAACATGGATTCAATGTCAATTTCACGTATCATGCGTTATTTAAATCAAGAAATTCATACTCACCGCAGTATCGAAGCGAACACACCGGAGTCTTTTGCAGCTCGTAGACGTAAAATGCTCCACAGTTCCTCACTTTTATGTTGTTGCTCCAGTTACAGCATTTGTTTGACCAATGATAACAAACTTTACGAGTCACTGTACCATCCGCCACAGTAGGATGTGCTCCAGTCATCCATCCTGGAGCATGCGTACCACACCGACGCATTGCGACGCATTTAGTTGGCATTCTGTCACCAGCCATACCAGTGAAGCGATACCAACCTGGTGTCAGATCTCTCTGGTCACATCTTACGTTGCTTTGACTAGTGTATCCCACACGACGGTCAACAGTGTTAAGAACTTTGTAGCTGTGGCATGGGTTTGGTGCTGCAGGAAAAAAAATATGTTGCAATTAACTCAATCGGTGATGAAAAAGAAAAAAGAAACTGTTCTAGCAGATGTCAAAAGATTTCAAAATTTCCCACAGAACATGACGTACATAATAGTATAGCAGGAAATGTTTACACAAAGGAACATATGTTGGTTAGAACTTTTGCGGTAACAGGTTTGACAGGTTTAGATTAGGAATTGCACTTGTACGTAGCACGTCGATATTTAAAGAATAATTACTATGTCGTCACCACCTTCAGTCACGACACTATAGGTTTAGTTTTGACTGAAACTCATCAGTTGCCTTAAAACACTTTTCTGAGTGTTACAAGGAACCAATTAAAGATTTCACTGAGAAGCAAATGTGAGACCTTTTGAGTAATAAACTGACGTGTTAATTTATAAAACAGCAAAGTCAAGACCCGCAATTTTTAAAAAAAAAATTCAAATATAAAAAATTCTCTTTTTCAAAAGTTTAAAAAAGAAGAGGCGGTTTGTGGTCGAGTCTATTTCATACCTGCTGGTGTGGTTGTTGGCGGTGGTAAGGTAGTAGGTGCTCCTGAAAGAAAAGAAAAGTTTATTGTTGATGACCAGTTATGAAAAATCAATAAAATAGTAAACACTAGTAACAGCAATTAACGTTTGGCGGTGGTCTCTATAGGATAGATTTTAAATGTATCCTCTTGCCTATAGCATAGATTTTGCGGAAACACAAATATTTTTCTTCTCAAATCCACATCTAACATCGTTCGATATCATGTGGCTTTGGAAAGCTACTCTTTAGGAAAAAATACAGTGATTAATTGTTCATTATACTGTCAAGATTTGTTAGCTTGTAATATAACGCATAGCTTTCATGGCCTTGCGCGTTGTCATTAATTAATAACGACCCTGAATAAATCACAATTTCTTCCATATAATACTTCAGTTATACAATGCTCACTGCAGCTGCACATCAAACACTGTTTACCTTCTATCTCATATTTGCTGACGATCGCAAAATAGAATTATGATAAAGTTACACTAATTCCCTCAAATGGTCGTTGTCATGGATGAGACAGTACTTTATACTAACCTGTATTGTTGTTGCCGCAATAACGTAAGGAACATACGGGAGGCTTTGCTAACTCATACACATAAAAGTCACCGCAGCTTCGGACCTTGATGTTGTTGTTCCAGTTGCAGCAGTTGTTTGACCAGTGATAGCAAACTTTACGATTCACTTGACCATCCCCGACTTTTGGGTGAAGACCAGAAAGCCAGCCTGGAGCATGCGTGCCGCACCTTCTCATGGGAACACATTTCTCTGGGATTTGGACACCACTATCCCCAATCAAGCGATGCCATTTACCATCCTCGATGTTATCTGGCGCTCTCTGATCGCACTTAACATTGCTTTGATCCGCGTTGCCCTCCGCACGACTAGGTTGGTCGACTGCTTTGTAAACCTCGCATTCAGTGGGTATTCCTACAGACAAATCACTTGGAATTCAGTACAGTAAATTTAATGAGCAACGCTTATCCAGAAATTGCAAGAAACTAATTCTACAGTATTATTTAAAATATTTAGAGATACTCATAAACTTTGTTTTGATGACGTAAGGAGAGATCTTAGGAGCTGTTTGGCAATCTAGCTTGTTAAGTAACAGTACTTAGACCACAACATGGATTCAATGTCAATTTTCACGTATCATGTGGAATTTAAACCAGGAAGAAGTTCATACTCACCACAGTATCGAAGCGAACACACCGGCGTCTTTTGCAGCTCGTAGACGTAAAATGCTCCACAGTTCCTCACTTTTATGTTGTTGCTCCAGTTACAGCATTTGTTTGACCAGTGATAACAAACTTTACGAGTCACTGTACCCTCCGCCACAGTAGGATGTGCTCCAGTCATCCATCCTGGAGCATGCGTACCACACCGACGCATTGCGACGCATTTAGTTGGCATTCTGTCACCAGCTATACCAGTGAAGCGATACCAACCTGGTAGTGTCAGATCTCTCTGGTCACATCTTACGTTGCTTTGACTAGTGTATCCCACACGACGGTCAACAGTATTAAGAACTTTGTAGCTCTGGCATGGGTTTGGTGCTTCAACTGAGTTAGTGATAAAAAAGCATCCGGAGAGTTAGTAGGCTATTGGTTAAAACGTTTGTTTTATCAGGTTTGACAGCTTTTTTTTAGATTAGGCCGAATTGCACTTGGCGTAATAGAACAGTTTTCAATCGGGTGTTGTAAAACCAAAACCAAAGTAATACCCTGGCCAATCATAACAGAGGGATGCAATCCAATGAACCAATTAGAGCTCGAAGCAAATTGATGTAGCTGGCACCAAGCACGGAAACTGAAACGCGTGCGAACAAGTCACGATTGGTTTTGGTTTTATTTCTTATTGGTTGAAAACGTGGCGAAAGACTTTTTAGCGAATCGCAAGCCATAACAACGCAAAACCTATGCAATTGCGAAATGACATTCGACACTCAATTGAAAATCTCCCAATTTTGAGGAGTTTTTACTAAATTAAAAGTCTAATGGGAGAATCATTAGTTTAAAATTATGGCAGGCTTCTTTGCCAGACTTATCTTGAGAGTACTTTAGTTGAATTTCCAAAACAAATGACAATTTTGTCCATAGTCCAGCACTTGTTTTCATTGGGCTTTCCTTGGTATATTCTTGACTGAACAGGTTGGTCAAATACACCGCTACATAGCAGTTTTTGTTTTACCATGGCATGTATAGTAAGGTGGATTACAATGCGCATCATTACTGCGTATAATTTCTTGCGTCATTAGCGCGAGCACAGTCCGAACCAAGAGGGTTTCCTTTGAGAAAAGTTGGCCAAATGAATAGAGATTGTTTTCTCCTAAACGAGCACGGTGACCTATGTTTTTTATTGCTTAATATTACTCTGACTAAAAGCATCCTCTTTAAGTTAAGGTGGCTCGACTGGGTTTTTTGGCGACACGACATCCTAACTTTGAACGGCTGATACTTCACTGTCTGAGCTCGGTCAGGCAAGTTGCTTCACACATATACTAGACATGAAATGAACTTTCCAAAAAAGTAGATTTGAATGACATCGGTGTTACCATAACAACGATTTGATGACGTCATTGTTTTTGCATATTAGTAATTTTCTCAACATCAAGACCTAAACTTTTAAAATGACTGTATGCCTCTTATAGTCTAGATGTAAGTCTTCAAGACCGCAAAGTTTGAAAAAATTCTATGAGAGCGTTTTCAAATAAAATTGGGTTGAAGATTTTCCATCAAAAATTTAAAGATTCGCATTACTTTCTGTTATTTCGTCGATATCAGCGTTTTCCTGACAAATTGAAACAATATTTTCACCATATATTATTCATGTGCCATAAAAGTACCTTCCTTGAAGGTTTCATCCTGTTTGCTTCACTAGATTTCAGTTGATGTGATCAGAAGCAATGTCTTAAATATGCTCATTCTACTTACAGAAGTAACACTTTTGTTAGGGAAGCGTTTATTTCAAAACTAGTCGATGATTTTTTTAAAAAATCTTTTGATCTAAAGTTATACATGTAATGCACGACCTCTGTAAATTTCAAGTGCATTGAATCATTTTAAGGGCGCGAAATACAATTAAAAGTATAGGGGACTTTTGCATTCGTCTTCCAAAGTTTCATTGCCGTATTATTTGTTGACAGCTGGTTTATTTCAGGACTTTCTCTTTTGTCTACATTCTACATATTTGTGCACTTTTGAATAAATTTTAAACGTGTTACATGTGCATACCGCAACCTTATGTTAATTGCCATTGTAGTCATTGTACTATGAAAAGAATTTTCACGATCGCTTTGGAGCATGCAGGCATGGCAAACGTGTTGTTTCAAAAGCGCACAAATATGTAGAATGTAGAAAAAAGAGAAAGTCCTGAAATAAACCAGCTGTCAACAAATAATACGCAATAAAACTTTGGAAGATGAATGCAAAAGTCCTCTATACTTTTAATTTTATTTCGCGCCCTTAAAATGATTCAATGCACTTGAAATTTGCAGAGATAGTGCATTACATGTACAACTTTAGATCAAAAGATTTTAAAAAAATTTCATCGACTAGTTTTTAAATAAACGCTTCCCCAACAAAAGTGTTACTTCTGTGAGTAGAATGAGCATATTTAAGACATTGCTTCTGATAACATCAACTGAAATCTAGTGAAGCAAACAGGATGAAACCTTCAAGGAATGTACTTTTATGGCACATGAATAATATATGGTGAAAATATTATTTCAATTTTTCAGGAAAACGCTGGCATCGACGAAATAACAGAAAGTAATGCGAATCTTTAAATTTTTGATGGAAAATATTCAACCCAAATTTATTTGAAAACGCTCTCATAGAATTTTTTCAAACTTTGCAGTCTTGAAGACATACATCTAGACTATAAGAGGCATACAGTCGTTTTAAAAGTTTAGGTCTAGATGTTGAGAAAATTACTAATATGCATAAACTATGACGTCATCATATCGTTGTTATGGTAACACCGATGTCAATCAAATCTACTTTTTTGGAAAGTTCATTTTATCTCTAGTTTTTGTGTGAATCAGCTTGCCTGACCGAGCTCGGACAGTGAAATATCAGCCGTTCAAAGTTGGGGTGTTATGGCGCCAAAAAACCCAGTCGAGCCACCTTAAAAGAGTTCAAAAAATGTCATCGTCAGGAAATTTCATTCGTGGACATAAAATCATGACCTATTATGCAGGAAAGGAACGTTTTAAGTCAGTGCCGTTTGAGGCTGTTTGCCTTTAGTCCATCACATCTCTTTCGCAAGCATTGCGACCTGTGTTTTTTATTGCACTTTTTAAAAAAATGTTTGGTAGGGAAAATCAGGGGGCGTTTGAGAAAAATCGTTCGTCAACTTTTATTTCTGAGGAATCACCTTTGGTGTATGTCATTATTAAGGGACTATGTCATGGCTGTTTTTATGTTTTTGGATCAGTACTGTACTAAAAATAAAACTGATTATCTTATTTTAAACAAAAAGTGATTCTTGAAGGTAAAAGAACCTTAATCGGTTTTTAGCAACTTTTCCAAAAATTTCCATTTCTATCCTGGCCATCTGTAGTCAGAGACACTTGTTTATTATTTTCGGTTGCCATTGCAGAAAATATACCTATCAGTAAAAGTTCATTAGTGACATAGGCCCTTTAAATGTTTACGTTTCTCAGAGTTCTCAAAACCTATGTCCTTTTCAAATCATGAGTGATTTTCTGTTTGAAATTTCTTTTAGAGTTGTGTTTAATTTAATACGAAAGTAATATTTAAGGAAAAGAAATAAATTAATGTAGGCTAAACTGCATGGCATTAGTCCTACATTTATTTTAGAGCATACAAATAGTGGCTTTAATTTCCTTTCTGCGCATTTTCCCATGGCCAGTCTAGTTTTAAAAAAATAAAACCTGCGCAAAAAGTTAAAGTGGCTGTGAACCCCTGGCTACAATGTTTTTTTTAAACCTTGCCAAAAAGTTTTATACAATTCGGGGGTCACCGAGCTCGTCTTTTAGTTATAAGTACTTAAAGCTAAAATTAACGGTGTCTTTAACAGGTTGTACTGTCACTATAGTAACATATTACGTCATGACAATGACCATAACTTGTTCACTTAGCATTTGTTTGATGCCATTATTGTAGCATCAACTGATAAAAAGTGGTTAGTATTGATCCATCAAAGTTTAAGTACTGGAAATTACTAGAAACTGTTGTCAGAAAGATAAAGGAACCTTACTTTGTACCCAGACATGTGCAGGGTAGGCGAGATCATTCTGGTTTGTATATGGTGTTATTTTTGATGTGTCTGTACACACGAAGCAAGCATAATTGTACTTCTCCCAAAATTCAATAGCTTTGCAACCAGCTCTAGCTATACAGCGCTTCTGGCATTCGAGATAATCTATTTTGTTGTTTCTGTCTTTGGAGATCTCTTGCCTTCCAGCAACAGTGCACCAACTAAATGGATGCTTCTTCCATCCTAAAAAAGAAATAGAAAATATTTTGATTAATTGTTTTGTTTTAATATTTCTTGATTAATCAACGTGTATTGTATTACCTTTACTCGTATGTAATTTACCTGATGTGGCTATGATATAGACACATCTTAATTATTCAAAACTTGTTGCATGTCTTTTAAGGCCGTAGCAGGTTCGTATTAGATAAATTGTCATAAAACTGAAAAGCACTTTGGGAATTTGAAAGCACCATAGAAATAAAGAAACAATAAAGACAGGTCCATGTTCGTCTCTTAATTCTCAAATTCCCATCATGGTCCATGACAATATAATTGTTTTGCCATGTATTAATATGCTCTGACTGGAAAAATACTGTTTGCTCTTATCAAATTGCAACAATAGTTCAAAGGGAGTTTGAAACTCCGGTGAAATATCGAGATATTGGCATGATCTTCAAAAGGAAATCATGAAGCAGAAGTCATATTTAGTCTTAAAATACAGTCAATCACCCTTTAAGAGACAGAACCTGCCGTATCCATATGAAAGAGGTGTTCTAATATTGAATTTTGGTCTCTTCAGAACGAGGCTATTGTTTCTATATAGCCATTACAGGCTGTATACGTCACCGGTAATAGAGAGGTGTCTGTATTACATATATATAGGTCTTATAGAAGACAGGGTTGACTGTATTGAGTAGAAGCACAGAAACAGAAGAGACATTTTAAATCTGATAATCTCACCATAAGGTGCTGGATCTTCAGCAGGTATATCCATTTCATCTCCTTGAGAAGCTGGTACTCCATCAATACTGACTGGTTTAGTTGGATCGTCAACAGATTCTGATGCCACATCTTCTAGATCAGCAACCTCTTGTCCATTAATAAGATACTTTTCCATGGGTTTTGCATTGTCCTGTGGAACCTTCTCATCATCTGCTCCATCATTGGCAGGTACGTGAACTTTTGCATCTACCAGTTCATCATTAGACGTGTCCTTGTCTGAAAAAAAAGATTGGTGTTGAATTGAACAAAAATTCCCCATGTCAAATAAGAATGGTGTAGAATACCTGTTGTTTATAATCTGGGTTATTAAAACATCCTTGGAGAACCAGGGACAAATAGTCTTTAAAAAGAAAATTGAAATAGCAAAAAACAATTGGCAACGAAAAATGGAAGAAACTGGGTACAGGTTCCACCTCTAGATTTCCCAGAGGTATTGGCAGACTCTAATATTTTCACTTAGCCTCCACTCCCCCCTTATGGGGGCAAGAAATAATATAAATTTTGGTTGAAGCTTCCTTTTCATTCCAGTTCCTCTCTTCTCGACCTCTATCGTTCTTATCAAACGTCACACTAGATTGATTGCAGGTAATGATGCACCATCATGATTCGCTCTGGCAAAGGGTAAACGCTCGAAGTGTTAGATTTTTAACTTCTGTCAGTGATGACCGAAAACTTAATCAATTGAGTTGACCAAATGTTAGTGCCCTTTGCACCATTACAATGGTTTGCGGTTACTGGATTAGTAAACTGGCCATTGTGTTTCTAGAACTCGTACAGCAGATAAGCCCTCCCCCTCCCTCCCCCCCCCCCCCCCCCCCCCGCCCCCCCCCTCGGATATAAACTTCACTGCTTATAACTCCTCTCGAACTTGTATTTTTAAGCCTCAGGGGTTGTAATGAACCGGACTTTAACCGTTTTTGGCATTGTGGTAATGAATTATTTTAACGCTGTCCCTTTGTTATGACTGACAGATAAGACAATTGATTTCAGCACTAATAACCTCGCCTGACAACCATTGTTTCACCTAGAATGCGGAAAAAATCCTGCATCTGCGCAGTACACTCAGTAAGCCGCGTGTAATTTCTTCACGAAAATTCTACTCTGCCCCCGAAGCGAAGGAACAGCTCGTACTCAAAACAATTTGCACTTTGTAACTTTGCAGTTAAAACATTAAGTTTTCTAAAATTAAGCTATGTTGTTCTGGCTATTTTGTATTGCAGCATGTTTGGAGAAAAGTGATGTTTAACTAAGTAAATGATTTTTGCAACTACCCACCCTACTAAATATCACTATAAGGCTGCAATTGGGCCACTGAGATGTACGTCCTTGGTTAAGAATTCTTCGTAAATAATTAATGCCTATTTCCAGTGGCATAAAACGTGTTTCATTCAAAAAGTAAACAAGCAAATTTGGAGAACATTTTGGCCGTTGTAACTGTTTGCGACATCAACTGACCTCTTACTGTCTAGTGTTTACATTGGTTCGGCAATATTACATAAATTAATCCTGAGCAAGTTTATGGTTAAATATTCACCAAGAAGCAACTATTTTAACAAATCAAATTAAGTTGTCGTGAATGTTATGTAGACACTGGAATTATAAACTTCAAAGGCATATTTAATCGATGCTTAGACAACAAATACCATCTTAACGTACCCCTTACCTGGAGCAAAAGAACACTTTTTGGTTTTATTTGCGAAAACTTCGTTGAACTCGCGAAATCAAATGTACCCACATTCATAGAGCTTGCAGCAAAATATGAGCCTGTATTCATGGCAACCCACTAATTCTTTAACTCTACATTAACTGTGCTTAATGAGACAAGTATTCTCTACAAAAAAGGACTTTTGCACATCACATACCTTCCTTGTCGACTTTTTCATCGTTTTCAGCCGCCTTGAACGCGCCTGCCAAAAAAAGGCAGCAGAAAAGTAGCGCAAGGAACTTCATGGCTCCACCTCGCAAAGCTTGCAGCTTTGAATAACAAGGGTCTGTGTTTAAACTAAATTTTGCATTCGGGCAAAGCGGAAAAAACGTTACGCTTCTGTTATCACCACTTTCCGCTTTGTAAATTAATTGCTGATAATAATTCAAAGTAGTTGATGCAGAGGAAAATGAAACGCTAAATTCAGTTATCCAGGGGATGTTTTTTAGAAGAAGTCAAACAACACTGCAAGAATGCTCGGAATCGGAAATGCAATTTTATTACACTATAAGTGCGTTAAATATGATATGTTGCTCTACCACAGTATCAAACCACTCATGCTTTAATTAAAGACCATCGAATTATTTTGAATTGTTACGTACACTGTTTGTCTTGTGAGGTTTTATATTTATACGCCGAATTTTATACTTACAAACCAAATGCAAAATGAAATTACAGATTTATGATTTTAAACTTGTCGAACGGTATATGTTATACACTTACGATTAAATATTCCCAGATCTTATTTTGAACAATGTCAAAGGCAACTGTTATAAAAGTCAATTTATGGTTTCAATGCGTTAACTGAACCGGTAACTGCCATTGTTAGCCGTTCAGTGTGTGGTCGATGCAGATTTATAACCCATTTAGTGTTCCCAAGATCGACCAAAATAAACTACCAAATTTCATTCTGTAAAAGTTTGGAAAATAAAATAACGAGATGCGAAATACTGCTCAATACTTTCATTTGAATGTTCACAATTTAGGAATTCATCTAAAGACTCCAAATTTATATTAGAGCCACCTTGTAGAGCATTAATGAACATTTCCACAGGAATGTATGGCTTCATAGCTTCGTTTAAATGGTCACACTTTAGGATTTCATCGACAGACTTAAAAGTTATATTAGAACCACCTTCTACATCATAATTAACAGTAAAGTACTGCTCAGTAGCTTTTATTTGAATGGTCACACTTTAGGACTTCATTCAGACTCAAAAGTTAGAACTCCTTGTACAGCATAATAAACAATACCACAGGAAAGTACTGCTCAGTAGCTTTCATTTGAATGGTCACACTTCTTTAGGATTTCATGCACAGACTCAAAAGTTAGAACCACCTTGTACAGCATATTAAACAGCGCCACAGGAAAGTACTGCTCAACGGCACTTTAGGATTTCATCCACAGACTCAAAAGCAAGTCATGAAATGTGGTCCATGTAAAAATAAACGAAACAAAACAACGCATTATCTTTTAACATGATCATTTCACGGCGAGAAAGATAAATGGTTCGAAATACTGAAAGCTAAAAAACCGCAATCTAAAGTACTTGATTTATTCTAATTATATATTCGCTCAAGAAAACCCCGCTTTTCTTAAACAATGGCAAGTACAAATACTTTAAAGTCCTCTGACCGTATGACTGAACTCAAACAAAACACTTTACAATGACATATTCACTGATGACGTTTGTTGTTTCAAAGTCGTTCAACTTTTGCACGTAAACAAATTGCAGACATTTTTAGTTGTAGTGAAAAACCAATGTCTTTCTTAGATGAAAACAGGCTTTCCTAAAACAAGTTCAGAGATTCCGAGATTCCGAGATTCCGAGATTTAAATTGATATGTTACATAAACGGATTAAATGAGAGAGATTGGCTGAGCAGTCATTTTCTGCATTTTCTCTATTATAAAATGCGGCAAAAAAAAAAAAAGACATGAATAGCTAGCACAATGAACCACTTAATGACTGCTTAGCTAATCTTTCGCCTTTGAAACATGCTTAAAAGCACGTATCTTTTGTGGCATACAACAGGCAACAGAGCCACAAAATAACGCAAATAATGCATTTAAAATGGTAGGACACTATAAAGAATAAATGCGCCAGCACTGTACTCATAACGAAGAAAGCAGAAATGAAACAGAAACCTTTTCACTCAGTAAAGAATCATTATTTGTTGATTAACCAAGTATACAAAGCAAATTATAATTATCGGTAACTTTTCCAGTTGGGGGCCCCGCAAACTTTCGTGCCTAAAACCTCAATTACTGGAAGCAAAGTATTTCACAATAAGAGACTGCTCGCTGTTTACATGTACAAACACGGTTAATATGACTGAACTCAAGCAAGACGCATATTCACGAATGACCTTTGTTGCTTAAAAGTCGCTTTCACATTGCACAAAGTCGCAAAATTGCAGACGGAGTTTCGTAGAGTAGTGAGGAATCTTCTTGTTTTCCCAGATGAAAGGTTTTTTTTTAATACCTGAGTATAGAGGTTCCGAACATCAACTTATATGCAGCAGAAAGAGCCATAAAACGAAAGTAACTGACGAAGCAGCCATTTTCAGAAACCTGAAATGCGGAAAAATACTTGATGTGGCACAATGAACCCGTTATTGAAACCCCAGAAAAGGACTATTAATAAACTATTTGGACGTTGTTATCTTTTGTGTTAGAGCGATTTTCGTATGACCTTGAAATGGAACGCGCGTACAGAGCCAAAACAACAAATGAACGCGAAAAGTAGACATCAGATTGGTTTATCGAACAGAGTCAAACGCGCGCGGATTTTGATTGGCTTATCGAACATGCAACGCGTGTTGAATACAAAAAAAAAGAAATTTTCGCTTTATTCCACAACTCGAAACAACAAAATGCCGAACTGAAAAGTAAATACTCGTGAAGGACTTTACAACTCTGGCGTAGCCTATCACTTGCAAAAAAGGTACCAGATTTTGGCAGACTATGCAGTAAGTGGAAGTTTTGCAGTCAGTGCACGCGAAAACCGCGTATGCTACAATACCGCTCGAACAATTTGCGAAAAATTCATCGCGACCGAAGATTGTCAAGCTGGAGGCCACCAAAGAAAATGGAACCTTCGGGCTCTCCTTCGGTGTACAGTAAACTGTAAACTCACTCCTGATGAAATGACGAAGCACGAAAGACTACTTCCTTGGCTATTTAATGAGAAACACCTCTGAAATAACCACAGATACAAAAAACACCATTAAATTTCCACCGACTTTCGAAAACACGCACAACATAGCACATCTGATCTTTTGTCCGAGAACTTTCTGAAAATCGTGCAATCAATATTCTGTTTGACGTCATTCTGTTTTCGACGTTCCGATTGGTTTATCGAAAAAGCGCATTTGCCATATTAGGGTTGTTTACGCGGGAAACGAAACACTGCTTTTGTTTCGATCTGTTCAATCATTGGTGGATAAAACAAATCGCAAACACTCTCCGAACCGTTTTTCAAGGTCATACGAAAATCGCTCTATACATTAAGGAACGGAACCGCAAAATAACGTGAATATTAATGGCGTTTAAAATAATAGTATACTGGGAAGAATCAAAACGTCATCACAGTAGCCATAAAATGAGAAGAAATGAAACGAGTAAATACTTTCGCTAGTAACCGATTTCGATATCTTCTATTCTCCCGCCCTGAGTCTCTGAGGATGCCAATCATCGTGAATTTCAAAGGACTTCTGATATCAATAGCATCGGCTGAATATCTAAGGTCTCCACATAAATTGTTATCGACAATTATAATTAAGGTTTCGATTGTCAAAATTTGTCAAAGACGAAAACATTTGTAACTTCATTCGTTTGTAACTTTATTATAGTGAGTGAAACAAGTCATCAATTATATACTTGTTCATATTGATAACAATCGCGGTAGTTTTTTAGTCGACATCGGCAACTATTTTTTTTGTCTGCATGTCCGTGAGACAGTTGTCGACAACTGCTAGCTGTTGTTAAAAAGCTATATCACGATTATTGGATATCTTGCGATTTGATTGCTCAAAGGATAGCCATTAATCTTGTCCATAACAAACAGTCGTCGAAAGCCATGTACTCATCAATAGCATCGGCTGAATATCTAAGGGTCTCCACATAAATTGTTATCGACAACTATAATTATGGTTTCAAAATTTGTCGATGACGAAAACGTTTGTAACTTCGTTCGTGAGTGAAACAAGTCATAATAATATACGTAAGGGTTAGACAATGAACGCGAGTGTTCTATGGGATATAGTGCCTCGAGCATAGATAGAAGGCCACGAGGGCGTAGCCCGAGTGGCACTTCTATCTGATGCGAGAGGTGCTATATCCCATAGGACACGAGCGTTCATTGTCTAACCGTCTTAGAAAATTGTCACATCCGCATATGATGCCCGATTTAGGGTGTTAGCTCTATTGTACATTGTACACATTCATTGTATTAGGTAAAATTATGTATTCTAATATATTCTATGGTATTGTATTCTATTGTATTGTCGTTCTTTTGTGCTCTAATATTCTATTGTTTTAACAAAAGAATAAGTGTTACCCCTAAATCGCGCATGGTATACACATCCGCGAAGAAACCATATTTTATGCAGATTGTATTTATGAGCGTATTTTAATTGTGTCATTCACACTTGGGAATCACGTTGTTATTTTATTTTGGATGTCGCCGTAATGTTGGTAGAATTTTACAAATAACAATGCTTTTCTTTCTTTGGAGCTTTGTTTATTCTTTGTTGTTTTGATGGCTCATTTGCTCCGGCTATGAGCCAGTATACAGAGCTCAAGGAACTTGAGGCCGTTCTGCCACTCATGAGTTACTTGCTTTTGAGAGCGTTGACATATCCGAGTGCTTGGGGAATGAATTCGATAAAAATGTACGTTTCCAAAAGCCTACCACAGTGAACGAAATTGAGCAAAAAGAAAGAGACAGAATTCAAAAGCACGGTGAGACCAGTCTTTCGTTTAATTTTCCCTAAAAATTGTTAAGTCGAATTTGGTTTTGCTATTTTGGTGATTAATCTCTTGCTTAAGTTATGTAAAGCGAAAACTTCAAATAAAATTGTCATTTTTATAACTGCAAGTTGTTTTTGTTTAAATTAGCAGCCTGTAATTCATTAGTATGCTCTATACACTCATTAGTATGCTCTATTTTCTCATTAGTATGCACTATATAGAGCATACTAATTAGGCTTTTAAACAAAGGAAAACAAAAGAATTCATTAGTATGTTCTATATAGAGCTTACTAATGAGTAGTTATTTTACCCCACAATTTCCCTGGGTTTCAAAGCCCCCGCCTCTTTACATAATTTAAGACAGTTTATGGGATATATATAGAGCACACAAATACTCGGCACTGATTGGCTGAGTGGGTGTGACCATTTTCTAATTGTTTATATTGATTACAATCGCGGTAAGTTTGTAGTCGACATCGCCACCTTTTTTCTTTGTCTATCTTGCGATTTCATTGGCTCAAAGGATAGTCATTAATTTTGTCTGTAACAAGCAGTTGTCGAAAGCCATGTACTCATCAATAGTCCATTTTACAGTTGTGTGCTTGGTGACCGTACCTTTGAGTGGAAGCGAGGCTGAAGGTGACCTTGCTTTGATACAAACCTTTCTGCCTTTCATATGTTAATAATGTTTTTCTCATGCTAACTAGCTAAATTTACATCTGAAAAGCTCCAAGGTCTGTATCATAGCAAGGTCACCTTCAGCCTCGCTTCCACTCAAAGGCCAGGACACTAAGAAGACAACTGTAAAATGGACTATTGTGTAGTTGTACTCAAGCAAAACATCATTCACAATAGTGTTTTCACTGATGACGTGTGTTGCAGAAAAGTCATTTCAACTTTGAAGGGTCTTTTTTTTCAAGATGAAAGGCTTTCCCAATGCGAACATAGAGAGTCGCACGGGACGGTATCATAAAGCTTTTTTTATTGACATAATTTAGAAACAGATGAAACTTAGGAGAATTAGAAGGATCTCAAAATGCGGAAAAAATTCCTGTAGGACCACTGATAAAAAACAATTACGCGCCCCCTAAAGAAAATAACTTTCAACTTATTTTTCTTTTGTGTTCAGATATGCAGAAAACAAAAGTATCGCAAAACAACTAGCAGCTAGTTTAATTATTCTTATTATTCAAATTGCGACAGAAAAAGAAATTTTTAACACGTAAATTTACGATCATTTGAGGCCGGCTCAACTGGGTTTTTTTTGGCGACACAACATCCCAACTTTGAACGGCTGATACTTTGCTGTCTGAGCTCGGTCAGGCAAGCTGCTTCATACACGGGACATACATGTACTAGAGCTATTTGCAGGGAGTAATAATTTAAGTCTGGGGAAACTTTCTGTGGTAATTTAATCGGATAATTTGTGAGACCTTTGGAATGTTTTGACTGCTTATATTTCAAACATGAAAAAACACATGTTAAAAATGTTTTAGCGATTATTCAAAATCGAACAGTTTTTAAAATTTGTTTGAAATTTCCCATTTAGTGTGCTACACTTGTAGATTATAGCGCATTTATTCGCTTGTCGCCGGTAGCCCAAAATCGAAAGACATTTATAAAAAACTATTTTTGTTTACCGTTGCTATGAAAACGCTAATTAGCATAAAAAGAGCATCAGCCAAAACTTTAATCCAAGCCTAACATCTGGTATCAAATTCAGATTCATTGAGCTAAAATAAGATTATGTATAAGCGCATTCAAAAAAGGAAGTGTGACCCAAAAAAAATCCTTAGAGCTTATCATCATCGCTTCAGTTCTGAGAGCTCCGCTGTTAGGCTAAGCCTATCTATATACATATATTATGTTTATACCAATGCGGGGCGATATTTATTCTTCGGACGTCAGAACCGAAGAAGCGGAGTTCTAAAGAATTTTCAAGCAGCCGTGGGACATTACGGTAAAATAAATAGCATTTTTCAATGGGAATTTATGTTAATATTAATGTGATTGACTTTTTCTTTGTGTTTTCGTCAGTTTTTGAGAAATGTTTATAAAACGTGCCCAAATTCATAAGTTTCGACTTTTGCTTGCGAGGGCAGTTCCTCGATACGCTAGCCTGCGAGCAGGCTCACTTGTTTGGGGTATCGCGCGAATATCTTGGCGGCGAAGCCGCCAAAGCGAGCCGGCGAAGCCGGCGAGAAGAATGGGGCGAGGAAAAGTGAGCCTGCACGCGGGCTATTGATTTTTTAATTCACCGCGTTCGCCGACGAACGGGGCGATCCGATTGGTTAAAAATGACAGGCTACATAATTATGACAAAAACCAGGGCAATTTCACATCCGCGAAAATCTTCACGTGCAACTTTCTGTCATGTTTGTTTGCATTTTGCTTTGCTCCTATTGGATAGTTATCTGATACAGGTCAAATGCCCACTTGACACCTCGCAAGGGGCGGAATTAAAAAATCAATAGCCCGCGTGCAGGCTCACTTTTCCTCGCCCCATTCTTCTCGCCGGCTTCGCCGGCTCGCTTTGGCGGCTTCGCCGCCAAGATACTCGCGCGATACCCCAAACAAGTGAGCCTGCTCGCAGGCTATCGATACGCTAACGGTACGCGTTTTGCTTTTAAAAATAAACTAACGGATATTTGACGTAAATTTTTCAAAACAAGATTTTACTGACCGTTTTTATGTGTTTGTTTGTTCATTTATAGAGCGTTTTCACTCACGTGACCTTCAGTCCCGTGGGACTCAAATGACAAAGGCCATGGCAGCCATGTTGGTGTTCCTAACAAAAGAAGTTAATTAAATTCTTTTGTACGGGAACACCAATATGGCAGCTATGACGTCAAGTGAAAACGCTCTATACATAGGATGAAAATCAATTTTGTGTAAACAAAATAAGACTTTATACGTTGTAACTTCACTCGCGTCGCCTTATGCAAATATGTCTGTGCAATTTTTGCAATTTTGATTTCCAAATCAATTTCTCGGGCAATTTTTGTACGCAACTGGTGTATTTTATTCGGAAATTAGTAATTCTATGCTGTTCTAGACTGAGAAAGATTTGTTTTTCTAAGCTTTTTTGCACCCTAAATGGTCCTAAATCTACTGCGCAGACGGTTCACGTAATAGCGTTATTGAGAATTACTAAAATTGAAAAATTGTCCGGTCGTCAAGTGGCGACATTGCTGAAAGTACTGTTTTTATTTTCATACCTGAACATCAGATCTGAAATAATTAACAAACATGGATTTTTATACGAAAGTAAAAATTACGAAAGTAAAAAATGACGTGTTGAAAGGAGTACAGGAAACTGTGGTAACGTGTTCAATATTTATCGGCAAAGACGTGTTTCTTGGGAAAGATTTTGTGTTTTGAAATTGCACCGTATTCCATCGACTGGATGAGGTGTGGTCCTGTTAACATCATTCAAGGTCAGTTTGTATCATTAAGCTCATGGAACGATCCGTGCTCCTTCATGGGAAATAAAACTTATGTTCTCGAGGCATGTTATTTCTCCCTTATAAAATTATTCGGTCTCAAGTTGGGTGATCATTTTGGGGTTTTTTATTTTGCAAAATTAACCAAAATGTTGTGTAATGTTTGTATTGTGATCAGTTACTGTTTTTCCTCGCTTTTATGCCAAGAGAACTTTGACGGCGTTGAAATTTTCTCTTTGCCATTCGCAGTCTTGTCGTTACAAGCTAATACTCCCGTCAGAAGTCATTGTGACAAGTGTTGAACCAAGCACATTTTCTATGCTGCGCTCTGTTTTTTTGGGTCGGCGAATAAAATAGCTTCCGGCGTTTACCCGAGTTTTAGACTTCTTCTCCGCATAAGATACAAATTACTTCCTTTGATCTTGGCGAGAGAAGGTTAAGGTTTTCGTACTACAGTAGTTGAACTCCCGTCCGACGCCATTCGAGTTTCGCGCCAAAAATTACGCGTCTGATTCAAATGTTGCAAGTAAAAACAAGTCGTCCTTCGCGACTTAATCTACAATCATAGACAAAAGTGTTGGGAAGATTGGTAGTTTTTACTAATATTCTCTTTTTCTCCCCTCCCCCTGTTACAATGTTGTGTATAACGGGACATGTTTAGTGCGTAATTGTTCGCTGAGATCCCAACATTGGATAGGGGGGTAGGGGGAGACTAAAAAATTTAACTAATTATTTCTATTTTATATAAGAAGAACATTGATGTAATTCCCCACTGATGCTATTCATTTTCACAACCTTCCCAACTACTTTTGTCTGTAATTGTAGTCTAGATGTTGAGAAAATTCCTAATATGCAAAAATCACGACGTCATCAGATCGTTGTTATGGTAACACCGATGTCAATCCGTTCAAAAGTTGGGTTGTTGTGTCGCTAAAAACCCAGTTGAGCCACCTTTATAACGTGTTGGTAATGACTGATGTCGTCACGATTGACTAAACTTTTTATTCCTATCACTTGTACCTGTTCCTGTTCTGTTTAAATGACAGCTAATGACGAATTAAACGAATTCGCCAAAAAGAGCCCGGCCTAGAAGTTTCGTTTATGTCAGATTTTAAGCGACAAGTGTGAATTCGAAAATGCAGCTTTTTTTACAAAACTAGTTACAGAGAATATTTTCCTACAACTTACGATTAAGGTGGCTCGACTGGATTTTTTGGGGTGATACCCCCCAAGTTTGAGCATTAACTAAGACGCCATTAACAATGCTATGGGAAAACGGTCACCACAGCTGTATTAGATAAAGATAAAAATTTGTTAAGACCGGTGTTATATAAAAATCGGAGTTGCCATAGCAACGTAATGACACCATGACGTTTTTTACTTGCCGTCGTATTTCTCAAAACCAGGAGGTTTTTTCGGTAATCCTATAGCCGCCTCGATTATGGCAAAGATTGAACAAATTCTATAAGAGCGCTTTAGAAGTTTTTGGAGATGAAGCTTTGGGGGTTATAAATACAGTGAAAAACATACTATCGACAAAATTGGATACAGTCGAACCTCCTTAATACGGACACCAAAGGGACAGACCAAATTGTCCGTATTATAGAGGTGTCCGTATTATAGAGGTAGGGATTGTATGAATTTTTGTATCTTAGGGATCAAGAGAACTGTCCGCAATAGAGAGGTGTCCGTATTATGGAGGTGTCCGTAAGGAGAGGTTCGACTGTACTATCTAAAGAAAACGGGAACGGGAATGCAGTTTCATCTCATAGTAGCTTGATTCCATCTGTGATTATGTGCAAAAAAGTGAGGGGGATTGCTTTGGCCGATAGCGAGAAAGAAATATTTGAATGGTGTGCGTTCAGCTGAGCTTGTTGCCATTTTTGTATGTTATTTGGTCTACGCCTACAAATGTGATGATAATTTGGAAACCGCTTGATAATTTTTTTTTTAAATTTGGCAATCTCGAGATTAATCATCACTTTATATGGCCTGCTAGTTTCAAGGACAATGAAAACATGTAAGGCAATAAAATAGGGCCTCCAATGTACCAAATTTACCCGCTGATTTTGTGTTTACAAGTGAGGGTACTCATTATTCATGGGTATTGTTTTCAACTTCCATATGCACGTGCACAACTTAAGCAAAAAATTCATAGTTATTGATAAACTTATCTACCTTGTAGCATGAAGCGGGAGTTGAATTTCGCGGATTGCCGGAAATTCATTGTCTAAATAAAATGAGTTAATTTTCGAAGATTTTTTCGCTGGAGTTTATTTTCGTGTGATCTTATTTCCGCAGATTGTTGGAGAACCCGCGAAATCAGTCGCGAAAATTCGATCCCGCGAAAATTTCATGCCACACGCGGTAGTCTGTTTTTCGTTTGCATTGGACAGTGCGGACAACAGTTTAGCTTGTTGTTTAAAAGACTGGGCAAACACACTGATTCATTTATTATCTATATAACTGTCAATCAGTTTGGTAATACGTACCAACCATAGCTGTTTACGGCTTTCTCTTACTTAATAGGAGTAGATTGAGAAAAACTGCTGCTGTGAAGGTCTTATTGATTGCATGTTCAAAATTAAGGGAATAAAACGCAGACTTAGGCGTCGACAGGGTGTTGTTAGATACTGTTTTAGAGCGTGGCCTACATGGGTATGTAACTATGTTTGTAGCAAACCAACGTGTTGCATTTTGTCCATAAGTACGTCTCTTTTAGCCTATTCCAGGCGTTAAGATTGTGCAGCGGAGAAGCAGGAAAAACCAGGGCGCACCGAGCGGGTAAAACGAAGGGAGACTGGGAAGAGGGGGTGAGGTTCGCACAAATCCCGCTCCGTCAGCACTCGCAGTAATTTTTCTTCGCGCGCCAGCCATCCTTCGCTCCACACTATCTGAACGCCTGGGGCAGGCTTCGTGCTTTTGTACACGCTTGTTCGTATTAGCACTTTTATACAGAAATACAGCTAAAATCCGATAAAGAGTCGCAACCACTCTCACACGAGAAATCCTCGCAGTCCGTTACACTGCACATTTCCCACGAAGAATCCTCACTGGGTGTCTCACTCCACTGTCCACTGTCCGACACTTCTGCGAACTGTCCTTCGCTGAGAAAGTCATCGCACCACTCAATCTCGTCACGTGTCAGAACAATGACGTTGCCATCGGGATCACGCGCCAACCACGTGTTGTCTCCGTTTGACGTCAGCATTAAGCTGAACCTTCGTTTGATGTCAAGAACATTAGGTACGCTGAATTTGAGTGCGCTTAGTTTAGAAGGATAAGGTTGTAAGCAAGGTGAGTATTTCAACGATAGCTTAATTTCCAGACCGGGCTGAGAATAAAGATCAAATGTGCAGAAGCCTGGTTTACTTGCGCTTGGGTCAGTCCCTGTTAACACGCTGTAAAATTCTTTCATTTCTTCAAAATGTTTGACAAAAATATTAAACCTGAGCTGCTCGTTGCCGTAGTGAACCGAGCAGACGGTCCAAAGCGGGAGGTTTGGAGAGGACTCGTAATAATCTTGCCGAGCTACAGGGCGCATGTCTGTACGGCTGGCCAGTTCAATCTTGTGGTGGAAAACCCAAGGGGGGGAGTGTAAGTAGCTCTTGGCAAATCGAGCGTTGAGTTGATACTTTGTCTCCTCGCGTAAAAACAGCACAACACTTAGCGATTGAGTGCTTAAATGATCCTCGGTATAAATGTCTTTATCGTTTTTCGAGTGACCTTGCTCGTGGCAGAAAGCAAAAGGCCCTTTCTCTTGTTGCTCAATCTGAATCAGCTTAAATGCGGGATCGATCCATTGTAGTAAGGGGCTGTAGAGAGATTTCAATCGCGGAATCTCCTCAGTAGGGAGACTTATTTCGAGGGTGCACTTGTAAGGGTTCTTTTCACGCCAATCCATCTGTGGCTGACCATTGGGTACATGTTCGTAATGCGACTCCTGCTCGAGATCGTCGTCATCTTCATCATACCACGGCATGTCAGATACTGAATCTTAAAAGACAGAATAACAATTAAATCAACTTAAGGTGGCTCCCAACAGTTTCCAGCACTTTCCAAGACTAAGATTTTGATGGGTCATTATAACCACTCTTTATCAGTTGATGCTACAATCATGATATCAAACGAATGCCCAATGATTGGTGAACACGTTGTTATCATTTTTGTGACACAATATATTACTATAGCAACAGTATAACGTGCTGAAAACATCCTTAATTTTAGCTTTAAGTGTTAATAACTCAAAAATTACTCGGTTAACCCCATTTTTTATTGTCGAATTTTGATCAGCAGGATAAGATGCAACTTTTGGCAAAGTTTAAAAACATTCTGTAGATGGGGTTCAGAGCCATTGGGCATTCGTTTGATACCATGATTGTAGCATCAACTGATAAAGAGTAGTTTTAATGACCCATCAAAATCTTAGTCTTGGAAAGCACTGGAAACTGTTGGGAGCCATCTTAAAATAGTTAAAATTTTGCCACTACTACACAACCGAACACATTAAAAAGGCTTAGAGGCATGAGAGCGTTGATCAACTAGGCCCAACCCTTCGCGCCACACTCTGACACCCAATTATCTGTTCCGTGCCGGCAAAATGTTAGCTAGGTATAACATAAACTTTGTTTATAAGCAGCCTCAGCCTAACGGTGACTTTTGTGGAATCCGACTTCTTTGAATAGATTAAATATTTCTGTGGTGAGTTTTCTTATTTCAGTATTTCAGTCATTTCCATTTCGGAGTGATTTTCTTACTTGGCTCTGAGTTCAAAAATACTAAAATAGCGGACAACTGGACAATGCAACGTACCACAGCGATATGAGATAAAGAATAGTGAAAGTTCCAGACTTTTTTGTTGGAGCTTGTTAAAATATAGATGGGATATTGAATAAAAGTGTTAAAGAATGGAAAAGAATGAAAACGTTTAGGCCCTCCATGATATAACTTCCTGCGATAAAAATAGAGGGACCTCCCTTGATGCTTCCGCTGGAGTTATCATTGAGACTGAATCTATAAAGCTCTAAAAATAAATATAGACGACCACTACTCACTGAATGCTACTAAGTATTCCAATAATTCCATTACTGTCCTGTGATATTCCAATATAGACATTAAATCGCGTACTGTCTATGTTAAGTATAAAGGAAGTCGGACTATTTTTAAATCACTAATTTTACATTTTGCCACCTTGAAGCAACAAAATTCGCATACCTCGCAGATCTTGATACAAACAATTTACTGGAATCGTCAGCTTTCCATCTGCCATCTTACATGAAAACTGGTCTACTCGTGTAGAAAACCGCAGCTACTAACGGCAACAACGCGGCTACGTACGACAACGCTCAAAGCTCAGGTCACGTGACCATCCCTGCTTTTCGCGCGAAACAAATACGCAATGCTAAACTAATCGACAAGCCGTGACAAGCTGATGTTTACATCAGCGATAAACTGTCACCGAAATCGCAACAAATTTCGTTCAAGCTTTCACAGTGTCACGTAGACAGGTCACTAGGTCCATTTCCTCACATTAAACAAAATCTGGAATATATTTTCTTAGCTTCAATGATCGTTGGTTCCCCTTAAATCTCAAGTGCTTTAAAAAAGACGCTGCGCGGAAGCTACAACTCAGCCCAATATTGCGCAAATATTTCCGTTGCTATTTTACAAGAGATGTTTTAAATCTCTATTGTACTTAAATGATAGCCCAAAAACTGGAATATAGACTATCGTAGTTTCAATGATCGCCGGTTCCTCTTAAATCTCAAGTGCTTAAAGACGCCGTAGGAACCTACAACTGAACCCAATAATACGCAAATATTTCCGTTACATTCTCTACTGTCTGGTGATTTCAGAATTTATCTTTATCAAGAGAGCTCACTTAACCCTTTTAAAACTTTTAAGAGTGCCAAACAGCAAAATTCAAGAAAAATTCCAAATTTCATTTGTAAAATATTGAAAAACAAATGGTACCATGCAAAAGTACAGCTGAAGAGGTTTCATTTGAATGGTCACACCATAGGATTTCGTCAACAAACTCAAAAGTTAGAATTACACTACATGTCTCCAAAATTGACTCTTGGAGTGAAAGAGTTAACCTGTTCATTCCTAGAGTCAATATAGGAGACATGCAGTGTCGTTTTAACTTTTAAGTCTGTCGAGGAAATCCTATGGTGTGACCATTCAAATGAAACCTCTTCAGCAGTACTTTTGCATGGTACCATTTGTTCTAACTTTTAAGTCTGTTGATGAAATCCTATGGTGTGACCATTCAAATGAAACCTCTTCAGCAGCACTTTTGCATGGTACCATTTGTTCTAACTTTTAAGTCTGTCGAGGAAATCCTATGGTGTGACCATTCAAATGAAACCTCTTCAGCAGTACTTTTGCGTGGCACCATTTGTTTTTCAATATTTTACAAAATAAAAATTTGGAATTTTTTTATTTAATTTTGATGTTTGACATTCTAGGGATTTAAAGGGTTAAGGTAGTACTCCAACCTCAATCGACATCATCCTAAACAAAGAGCTAACAGTGAATACCGTTTGCATTTTCGTGAGTTGATAATTAGAGTACAAGCAATTACACGAAAATTAAAATAGAACATGTCTTTCTTAGCCTTAATTTTAGTTTGCCATTTCCTCTTCTGAAGCGCAAGTGCTTTGAGTCCGTTCAAGGTCCAATATTTCCTAAATAGTTTCGTAGTTATTTTTGACTCATGCTTGCCATTTTTGAGCTTTTGTGACATGAAAATGAGCGGACTGTTTTTTTACTAAACATAGGTTTTTTTCTGTGTTTTCATAGTACCGTTTCTGTCATTGCATGATTGACTGTTTGTCCTTATAGGGTGATGTTATTCCAAATAAACATTGTTGCCAACGTTTGTGTGGCTTGTTATTGTTTCCCCGATGTTTGTGTGGTTTTTCATTGTTTCTTCGCGTTACAAAAACATCATCACCACAGAGTCAACAAAACGACACGAAACTTCGCCAAACAAACTAATTTTCTTGCAATAAGTTTCTTGCATGAGTTTACCGAACATATAGAGAGTTATGAGCCATACCAAAAAATAACTTTAATTTGCAGGCATTTCTGATGGGAATATTTACATGTAGGAGCGAATTTAGGCAAGAACATTCCTATATTAAAACTGAAAGAAGTGAAAGTTTGGCTATTATCAAGACCTATCAAAGATCGTAAAGCGTGCTTTCATGTTGTGCAACAATTTGACCAATCAAGTTTACCTATCAATGATGTCGCTTCATTTTTTTTTTTGCAGAGAAATACTGTAATGAATTGTGTTTCTTTCTTATGTATGAGTTACTTTCCATTTATCTATAGGTTCAAGTTAATAGTCTCAAATTTATTTATTAAATTTATCATTTTCGTATCGCGGCACGATTGATAAATTATAATTGAAGAAATCAAAACCAATTTTCTATTTATCAAATTTATCTTGTCTTGTACCAGTGCTTGCTTTCTTTTAACTAGCACTCTGAAATCTCGATCGCTTCTATGAGTGAACTTTCCCCTTATGTCAAACAACACTGTAAAAGAATAGCGAATTTCTTTTCAGCGTAACAGCAGTGTAACTTCTCGTTGTCACTCACACGTGTCTGTTCAATAGATGATAACTACCTAAGTTAAGCTGAACAACTGACTAAGTTATGATTAACATTCTCTTACCAATATCCAACGCAAAAAGAATTTTTGCCTTCACCTCCTTTGCTTTACACCGGATCAGAGAATTATCGACTTAATAAAGCGCCTGAACAGACGTAACTTCTTATGTTACAAAATCACCCAAGTAAATTCGCCCACACGCGTGCACGCCTTGTAAACATGTGTGCTGAAAGCAAGTTTGTTCACCTTCAAAGGACAGGAAATTTCATAATTTTACATTTTTAACCGCAAGTGAACGGAACACTTTAATAATCGCACGCAACCAATTCAGCTCCGTTTTCACACTTTAAATTTCCTGAAGGGCTTAAACGCGGAAATTAAACCAATTTCTTAATGAAGCTGCCGCGCGAGGGCCTAGGGAGGATCATGGAAAGCTTTCAAAGTGACATTTTCGTAAGTTTTCTGATAGAAGATTTTGACAAGTCTAAGCTGACTAATTGTTCTAATGAAGAGATTTTAAAAGCTATACGCAAATTAAGCAATTGTTTATTCAAGTCACGAAGACAATATAAACCCCCGGTTCGTTCAATGACCCATGTCTGGTGCGGTGACGGATTTACGTCACAAACTGGAATACGCGTTACCAGGGGTGTGTATAATTTATGATAAACTTTTGATTGCGAGTCAAGAACGTGAGACAAAAATTAACCCCGAAGAGGTGCATTAGGTGCCCAAGACCAAACTTATGAAGAAAAATTTCATGTTCAGTGTTTAGTTAAGGTTACAGTGTACCTTCGGGGGTGTCTCCAGTATAACAGCTCTAGCGTCTTAAGATTACACTTAATATACCTAAACCATGATATCAAATTAAAGCTTTTAGAGCTGGCTATCTAAATATGGAAACCATTTGGTAATAAAATGAATTGTCGAATTTTTTACGACGTCTAAATTCGAACGTCCGAATCAGCTTTAAAACGCTATAACTCAAAGCGATTATTGTATTTTGCTAATTTGATTTGTTCTCGGGTTTTCGGACCCGAAGCGCTAAAAAAACGTGTCGGCGATTTCCCATATTCAATTGCAGTGAAAAGTTACAGAATATTTTCGAAAAAGGGAGAAAAAAAATTGGAGTGATCGCACGGAAATGGCTCTTGACGAAAAAATTTTCGGAAATAAGAAATTCGCCGAAACGTTTTTGTTGATTTTATGTTAGCCTAGCTTCTGTCCAAATTTGAGGAAAATCGAACAAATTCCCTTTGAGTTGTAGCTTTTTAAAGTGTCCCCTACAAGCGAAAAATTAACTTTGAGAAAACAGCGCTCAAAAAAACATATCGCTTCATAAACAAACTCCGCCCACAAAAGTTATACCGTCATTTCTCCGTCAATTTTCACTATCTTTCGATAATTTTTGTTTTGAATGAAAGTTCATTCTGTAAACTTTATTTTGACCCCCAAAAAAAAATTTCCATAAATTTTCGATCTGAAGGTACACTGTAACCTTAACCAGATATACAAACAGCACCACACTCAAAAGCTCTCATTTGACAATTTTCTGACGTAAAAGTAAAAGACAGCACGTAAAAGTTTGAACCATGACCCAATAGTGCCTCCAAACGTGAAAATTAGACTGGCTTTATCATGAACATGACCTCGGGTTTTAGAGTAGGAAGGAAGGCGTTCATTAACTGTCAGTCCACTGGTAACACGTCAAGATTCTGGTGATTACGGTGTATTTTAATACACCGTAATCACCGTAATAAAGTTACCGCGTGCTTCAAGCCAGGGGCCGGAGGGGGGGGGGGGGGGGGGGGGGTTCTCCCGTCAATTTAGGATAGGTGTGTGCCGCGAAGGTTCTAAAACAGTTCGGACCCTATTTAATGGCAGAAAATCGAAAATTGACACCTTTATTTAAAGGAAAAACGATAACTTAGAATTGTGTGAACAGGGGTCAATTTAATAAAACTTTTACAAGTGTAATTTACAAGTGTTGTTTTCAACCTCTGAAACAATGGCTACACTTGTAAATTTTTTATTGAATTGACTCCAGGTCGTTTTTATTTATTTATTTATTTATTTTCTGTACATGGAAAGTTTAGCATCAGGCATAGAATACTAAAACTTTACTAAAGCAAAGCTGAAAACGCGTATATTTTGTTTAGTACAATATTTCAGCTGGCCAGACCAGCCTTCTACAGGTATAAGATGTTACAGTAACATCAGTAACATATTATACCCGAAGAAGGCTGGGGTCAATTTAATAAAACTTTTAAAAGTGTCATTTACAAGTGTAGCCATTGTTTCAGAGGTTGAAAACAATAGCTGCACTTGTAAATTAAAAGTGGAAAAGTTTTATTAAATTAACCCCTGGTCTAGCCTGCGCGGAGACGTATCCGATTTCCTTGCTCCCCGCGGAAATATTATACTAAACAAAATATACGCTGTTTTCAGCTTTGCTTTAAGTTTTATATTCAATTCTTTTGGCTGAAGCAGATCCTCAAGGATCCAGCATACAAGCAGCGGGATTCTCGTATACGGTTTCTTGCCATTTAACTAGGCCTCAGTAGTTTCATTAATACGCCATCATAAGCCCATCTTTTTCGTTTAGCTGGGTGTTTAGGTACTGTAATTTAGCTAATTAATATCTTTTATAGGAACCCTAACCAAGGATCACAATACCAAAAATGATACCCTATTTAAGGAGTGAGAACCTCAAAAACCATACCCTATCCCGCGGCACATACCCACATAGCTTACATTTCAGAGTACACCCCGGGGGTGTGGGGGCGGGGGGGGGAGCGGGGGGGGGGGGGAGTTGGCTTAAAGGAGCAATGACATGGGGAATTTGGCGTTTTGGGTCAAAACTATCCTGAAATACTTCCAACACGAAATGTTATAGAACAATAATAAGACGATATCAAGTGAATTTTCGAAGAGACAATGAACCATAATATGAGATTTAGAGGGGTTTTCAAGATACAAAGCGATAACCTTGAAAAAAAGCAATAGGCGTAATGTATTATTCTGAAGAGGGATTTATGTATATAACTGATAGATGTTCCCAATCTAAAGAAATATATATGAATTTTTATGAAGCAGTTGTGTGCTCTGACAACTCGTTAACCACGAAGGGTACAATTTATTCTTAGATAGCACAGTACAACTAAAACGCCCTCTCCTCCCGTCAATTGAAAAAAAAAAACTGATAACACAAAATGATAACAACCATGAATGTACGTTTACGTGGACGTTATGGTCTGTATGAAAGTAGCTTTAGGACAAGGCCTGGTTTAACCCTCACCACTTCTTGGCTTATGTGATATATACGCTCTAATCTTTGAGTCTGATCGAGATCGAGCAGAGCTCGAGCAGTACTTTCCCATGCCGGACTGTTTATTATGCTGTACACGGTGGTTCTAACTTAAAGGTGCGTGAATGATTATAATATTAATAGCTTCTATTTCAGAAACACCATACAATTAAAGCAAAGCTGATGTGGTCGTGTAACTACACTAAGAGGATATAATACAGTTTCCTGTACATGTGGTACTGTTTATTATGCAGTACAAGGTGATTCTAGCGTATGGGTCTGTTGAAAAAATCCTGAAGTGTGACCATTCAGATGAAATACTGAGTCATGAGTATTTCCTGTGGTACTGTTTATTATGCTGTACAAGTTGGTTCTAACTTGGGAGTCTGTGGATGAAGTCCTGAAGTGTAACCATTCAAATGAAAGCTATTGAGCAGTACTTTCCTGTGTTACTGTTTATTATGCTGTACAAGGTTGTTTTAACTTTTGAAACTGTGGATCGGAAATCCTAAAGTGTGACCATTCAAATGAAATATGAATGTATTTATGTGTGTGTGTGTGATTTACATTTAGTTCCTGACCCTAATAATAAATTATTTTCTTCTAAGGATGGCTGCCCTAGTTTTCTAGCCCATTATGGTTATTTCGGGCAGCCAGTACTCTCCCTTAATTCTATTACTTATTGTAAATTTATGTAAATGAATAAAGCGTACAAATAAAGTTGTTGTTGTTTTTGTTCTTGTGGTGCTGTTTATTATGCTATACAAGGTGGTTCTAACGTTTGGGTCTGTGGGTGAAATCCTAAAGTGTGACCATTCAAATGAAAGCTACTGAGCAGTACTTTCCTGTGGTACTGTTTATTATGCTGTACAAGGTGGTTCTAACTTTTGGGTCTGTGGATGAAATCCTAAAGTGTGACCATTCAAATGAAAGCTACTGAGCAGTACTTTCCTGTGGTACTGTTTATTATGCTGTACAAGGTGGTTCTAACTTTTGGGTCTGTGGATGAAATGCTAAAGTGTGACCATTCAAATGAAAGCTACCGAACGGTACTTTCCTGTGGTACTGTTTATTGTGCTGTACAAAGGTGGTTCTAACTTTTGAGTCTGTGAATGAAACCCCAAAGTGTGACCATTCAAATGAAAGCTATTGAGCAGTACTTTCCTGTGGTACTGTTTATTATGCTGTACAAGGTGGTTCTTACTTTTGACTCTGAAGATGAAATCCTAAAGTGTGACCATTCAAATGAAAGCTACTGAGTAGTACTTTCCTGTGGTGCTGTTTATTATGCTGAACAAGGTGGTTCTAACTTTTGAGTCTGTGGATGAAATCCTAAAGTGTGACCATTCAAATGAAAGCTATTGAGCAGTACTTTCCTGTGGTGCTGTTTATTATGCTGAACAAGGTGGTTCTAACTTTTGAGTCTGTGGATGAAATCCTAAAGTGTGACCATTCAAATGAAAGCTATTGAGCAGTACTTTCCTGTGGTGCTGTTTATTATGCTGTACAAGGTGGTTCTAACTTTTGAGTCTGTGGATGAAATCCTAAAGTGTGACCATTCAAATGAAAGCTATTGAGCAGTACTTTCCTGTGGTACTGTTTATTATGTTGTACAAGGTGGTTCTAACTTTTGAGTCTGTGTATGAAACCCCAAAGTGTGACCATTCAAATGAAAGCTATTGAGCAGTACTTTCCTGTGGTACTGTTTATTATGCTGTACAAGGTGGTTCTAACTTTTGAGTCTGTGAATGAAACCCCAAAGTGTGACCATTCAAATGAAAGCTATTGAGTAGTACTTTCCTGTGGTACTGTTTATTATGCTGTACAAGGTGGTTCTAACTTTTGAGTCTGTGAATGAAACCCCAAAGTGTGACCATTCAAATGAAAGCTACTGAGTAGTACTTTCCTGTGGTGCTGTTTATTATGCTGTACAACATGGTTCTAACTTTTGAGTCTGTGGATGAAATCCTAAAGTGTGACCATTCAAATGAAAGCTACTGAGTAGTACTTTCCTGTGGTGCTGTTTATTATGCTGTACAAGGTGGCTCTAACTTTTGACTCTGTGGATGAAACCCCAAAGTGTGACCATTCAAATGAAAGCTATTGAGTAGTACTTTCCTTACTCTGCGATCAGAGGTTTTTTTTTTGTAACCTCAGCCGACATCCGCTCAATGTTTTTTATCATGCATGCACGGGATTTGTCACGGAAGTCTCGTTCCCAAAAGCATGATCTGGAATAATCAATGCCAAGGCCAAAAGCGCGCGCACTATATCACGCGTGTAACCTGCTTGTACGCGGTCAGTTTTGCAAAGTTTTTGGATGATCACCAAATATACAACTTAACTGGATAAAAAGAGTATTTTTTTTTTAATTTATCCAACTTCATAATGGTACAATAAATGTCTGACGGAGGAAGACAAACAACAGAAAAAAAAAAAACAAGGGGAAAAATATGTGTGGTGTAGTCCCGTTGTTACCCGCCGAAACTACGATGCTTTGCAGTTGGCAGCTAAACTGTATATTATTCTCAATGGCTGGGAGAACACCACAACTTAAAGTGGTCCTATATAGATTCTATAGAGCAAAACTGAAGTAGTAGTTTGGAGATAAAGTGCAGGATTGCAAGGATGGAAATGGATTACAGTTCCGGATCAAATTCGATTTCGCGACAGGCGTTCAATCATGAAAACATGATATCACTCTAATATATCAGCCGCGACACTGTCCTTTTAACGACTTGCCGTTCGTACTGGAATAAGCATCCATTGATAATAATTTCTTTGTTTTCATTCAAGATAAAGCCAACAGAGAGAGTGGAGAACATCACTGTGGCGGACAGCCCAGCTGTCCCGTCCACCGTTCCCTACAGCCACTTGGAGCGTTCTACAGTGAGTGCCCGCTGACATGGATGACCGCAAGCTAAAAGCTAGCTCCTCGCCAAAATCATGAAAAGACGATATAATCAGCCGGTACAATGTCCCTCGTAGATGTTGTCGATCATTTTGGGGAATTCAAAGCATTTAAAAACAAATTAGTCTGTGTTTGCATCCTTGAAATGTTCAAGATACGTTTATGAAAGTGAGATAACGGAGATGTACAGTGATAATGATCTCTGACAATGTTCTTTTGTTCTTGATGCATTTATGTAACTAAATCTCTTAGCATCAGAGCCCGGGGGGGTACTCAACAAAATTTTGTACGGGGATGCTCCGCCCCGAGGTACAAACCCTTACCCTTTCATATACCGTTTTTGACAGAAAAGGTACCCCTTTCATATACCTTTCATTGAAAATGGTACCCCTTTCATATACCTTTCATTGAAAATGGTACCCCATTCATATACCTTTCATTGAAAATGGTACCCCTTTCATATACCTTTCTTTGAAAATGATACCCTTTTCATATAGCCTTTACGTGCGTCTGTTCGATATATTTTGAAAGGCGCTTTTTATAATACTTTAATCACAGTTTTCCCTACGTTTTTTATACTTCAACTCGTGTTTTCGCTACCCTTTCCTATTCTTCGTGAAATCCCTACCCTTTCATATACTTCAACTCGTGAAATCCCGACCCTTTCATATACTTCCAGCCTCAAAAAGGCACCCCTTTCAGGCGGAGCATCCCCGTCCCCCATTATAGGGAGTCCCCCCCCCCCCCCCCCCCCCCCCCCCCCCCCCCCCCCCCCCCCCCCCGCATCAGAGTCAACAACAGGAGATCAATGTGCTTTGGAATAAAGTTATTTGAAAAAAGAGTCAACAAAGCCACAAGTTTTGTTGTTTTGCTAGTGTTTTTAGTATAACCAGATACAACGAACTACAAAGAACATTGCCTATAACCGTATAAGTTTGAACACCTTTGAAATCTTCAAGAGAAAGCGGACTCCGCACTAAACGAAAAAAAAAATGGTCGTGAAACCTGAGAAATTTCTTTGTTCGATGTTTTTGTTGTACAACCACAATAGAATGTGAACTTTGTTCATACACAAGTTATCCAGTCACAGGGTGTGATCGCAAAACAAAAGATGTACACGGTTTTAGTACTTTCAACAAACTTCAACATAATTAAAGTTCCTTTGTTTATCCGGCCATTTTCGTCCGTTGCAGGATCCCTCGACTAACTATGATCAAATAGAAGATGCAGAGGCCATATTCGTATTCTCGGTATTGAACTGGATCTAGCTTGCAATAAACACTCGTACGGGGGAATATCATTAAAAATATTTGCATGTCAAAAGATGAGCAAAAGCATGAGCCTCGACTGCAAGCTTGTTCTAGTTCCTAGTTCACTGACCGAAAATACGAATATGGTCTATTATAACAACAATGTTTGTGTGCATTATTGCAGCGGAAAGTAGTACTGAAACATTTGTTTACTATTGTTTTTCACTGAAATTTTCGTTGTTCTCGCATTCTCTTCACTCGTACTGAAGCCGTACTTCATCAGGCGAAAACCGCTTTTCAAATAATTAATGTAAAATTGAAGAAATATGGTGTAAGGGAGGGCCTGGTCGCACTACAGTCAAAAATCGAGGAAAACAAAAGAAACCACTCCAATGGGACACGCTTTTTGTGGAATGTTTTTGTTTTTATGTCATTTTGCACGGGCTAATTTTTGTTTTTGACTGTAGTGCGACCAGGCCCTTACATAAGAAAGATTGTTTCCTTCTCATCAGATACAACTAGGCCTTTTATCCCTTAAGTTTTCAAACCGCAAAATTTCATTATGTGATATTCCTCTTCAGGACCCGAGTATTCACAAACATTATCCTATGACCTTTCGCCATGTTGTGATAAATTCAGGAGAAGATAAACCGTGCATTCCCTAAGCGAAGTTAAGAACAACGAAAACTAAAAATAAGTGTTGGATAAAACCTTTGCGATACATGTATACTTACATTTTTCTGGCTTGAAAATGGCCACCTAAAGTTAAGTGTATTCCACGAGATCTGAGCGACTTTGCAAACAAATTTCACTGCAGATTCATTTTGTGATAACCTACTATTTATAATAAGTTCAGAATGTGTAAAACTGACAACTATAAATTAATCTTTACGCTCTTCTGCCCTGCACATTATTTAGAGAAAAAGCATTCTCAAGTGTGGCCGCCAAAAACAAACAAGCAAAAGGTATTAAGTTTGCTTGTTTTTTGATTAGTAGTGTCATGTTTGTTGTTAAATCTACAACAATAGGCGATTTTCACGTTGACGACATTTCACTACAACTACTGACTAGAATTCATTTCGTCTTTGATTCCTTATTTAAATTTTGTAGTTCCAAATGGAGTTTAAATAACAATAGCTCTAATTATCATAAGCCAACAAAAACCTGAAGGATTCTGGTAGGTGCATTAAAGGGATAGTATCACGAGGTCGAAACTTGAAAACGTCGGCCCACTTTTCAAGTTTGATTCCGCAAATTCAAAAAGGCCGTCGAGAAGTGGAGGTATTCGTTGAATCAAAAAATCCGTTTTGATAGCCAGAAGAAAGAAAAAAATCACTTTTAACAGTGATATGTCCAAAATTCCGGTGCAAGAATAGTGAACAGTGCCGCGCGTGGAACCTCGTGATACTATCCCTTTAAATGACGCCATCATGAACTGAATGACTCAATTTGCTTAGGAGAATTTCTTTTGTTTTCTGCAATGAATAGGAGAATTTACAGTTCGAAAATTATACTGTACTAATGTTGAGCAATTTAGTTATTATTTTGTTTTAGTGAGCGAACAGTTGTTGACTTGTTACAATGCATGTTTAAAATTGGTCACATTTCTGAAGTTCAAGGAAAGTTCAAGAACAAATTATCGCTAACAAGTGTGTAACAATAGTGAATGTTCTAGCTTCACCAGAAAGTCGCCAGATAATTTAAGTAAACAAGAAAGTAGATAATCTAGTTTCTTGAATAAGTGCTCACTCGATATTAAGCGCCCCCTGGAAGAAGCATTCCGCTTGGTATCATGAAAAATGGTATTTATGACAGTGTAGCATCGCGGAACAGGCAGAAATAGCTATTTTGCCGTCACGGACCCGAGGACTGGGTCCGCATGAGGGGAATTATGGGTTTGTTTCTGAGATATGTATAGTTGTTCGTTACGAATTTGAATCATTCTAGGTCAGCACTTGCTCGAACATCAACATTTTTATAATAGGCGGTCAAGAAATCATAGTTCCCATTCTGTTGGAATTTTAAGTTCATATTTCGTTGCGTTTATCACTTTTGGCGATTTTTTCTTCATATTTCAACATAACAAAGTAAGATTAAGTAATCATGAAAAAATATTGAGAGGACTGGTTTATTGCCAAAAAATGTCATGCTAGGTGGCAATAGGGCCTCGCATGGGGCTTCGCAGGTCAACGTTGCATGTGCATCTTACTTTTTTCTATTTTACTTTTTCTCGTACAGTAAGCATATTTTTCTTTAAACTTATTGCTAAATTTAGTTACAGTAAGTTCGGGTCTAATAGAAATAAAAAATCGAAATCCTTCCAATTATTTTTCCTGTTTTGCTTCCTCTATTTCGTTCAACACAACTTGTCGTAGAATTGTGGGAACCGTGTTTCTAGATCTGAAGGATCAGTAAGATTTCTTGAGCATGAAACTGATCATGACATACATGTGACAGGCAACTATCAAACTAATTTTTGCAATCAAACTTAATTATATATTATACAAATTGCCCAATATGTTTTGCAATACAAAACCTTAGCAGCTTAGCGTTTAAATTTACCCAGATTCGAGGTTCAAGACAAAAATCTAGAAGAAAACTGACGGGTAAACAGATCCGAGATACTTATTTGTTATAAAAGTTTTATGATTTGAAGAACACGTCGCCTTCTCGATACAGATTATTTTTCAATGCTAAAATATTTAAACTGAAAAAGAAAAAAAAGTGAGACTTTTATCTCCTTATGTTGAACTTGGTGTAGTGTTATGACCTCGAATAGTGTAATTGTTGCAAGGTTGTTAGACCATGTTTTAAAATAAAAACAGCCATTCCAAATGAAAAACGACTTTTGCAAAGCACACAGTGGCTGTTGTCTCCGAAGGTCCGACAGAATATATGCAAAACTTACCATGAAAAATGTATTAAAATCACGGTAGTCGCAATGAACAAAAAAAATATATATATTACAGAAAAAGCTTCAAGACACATGGCGGACATGTGATTTTTTTTTTCGTGAAACAGTGCACGTTAAGACCTGGATCGGCAGGGGGGCTTACCCGCGCACTTCACGCTATCATGCGTTCTTCAACTCATTATTGTTCAACTATAGAGAAACGAGGGAATACATATAGTCTACGACAATTTTAGAAATCAAAACTACCTTTCACTCAGACAACGGTGACAACAAAATAACTTGGGACAATACATCGCGTAGCAGCACTCAAAACTGACCTAAAAAATTCTAACATAACAACACCGGGCCGAGGGACTTAAATTCGCACCGCGCAAGTGGAAGTTGATGAACACAAATCTCCCGGACAGATAAAAAGCATTCTTGATCCAAACTTTAAGATTTATCTGGTAAATTTTAGTTTAAAGAACTGTAAAGATAACTTTCTATTTAATGATTCGTTACCTTAGTTTCAGCGAAATTTCTCGCTTTACGCCAAGAAGTCCGGGTTGTATACTGTAGCTTCAAAAACCTGCGTTTCGCTGTAGCGTCGCAAACTAATGACTTTTTATTAAGTTTCTCGTGATTGATAAGAAAGACCCCTTCGGCCGACAGTCACCATTGTGCTTTTAAGCACGTCATTTCGCGAGTATTTATGTAAAATGACAAGTAATCTCTAAAAAATTATGCCGCGTCCGGGAAGCGACTCCAATGTAAACAAGTATCGGTTATGTCCTCATTTCCTCTCGCAGCTCAATACACAAAATACCGCGTTTATTTGCCGAAGATGATACTGGGATTAAAATTGATAATTAAATACCCATATTGTATAAAATTTTCGTGACACAAGTTATTTGCGTTTTTTGCCAAGTATAAGAAAGGCGAATGTCTGGTGACGCGCGAAAATACAAAGTCATTTCAACAAATTCCTTGTCAGAGAATCTCGCGGTTCCGTCTTTGATTTGAGAACGCAAAACCACTGAGGATTAATATATAAAAATTTATTGTAACTGAGGCCACCCTCACGAAAAATAAAAATGTTTTTGTTTGTTAGATGCTTACTTTGCGGTTTGGAATGAATACTTTAGCGGTTTCCCAGAAATCTAGTATTTTGCTAAGATTGATTTTGTCCCCTTTGGCTGAGTAAAAGTATGACAGATTCACACATACATGCACGAAAAAGATCACATAATTGTGATTACTTATAGCGAGTGCTTTCATATTGACCCTCAGAAGTGATTAATTGTTTACTTTGCTTTCATTTTGGTAATAATTAGTTCATAAACTAGCTGCGCAACCTGCGTTGAACTGGTGTTGTCAGCTTGTCATGTGCAAGACCAAATCAGTGGTGATTTGGTTTTCCGGCCCCACGTGGTTTGGTTCACACCATTTTTATGCGCTTGGCATCGTACCGGTTGCCGTTTTTGCTTCGCGCGCGTGTTGACAGCAAACTTAGAAGTGTGGTGTAATATTTGTTCCTAATACTGTGACAAGATGATCTCATAACCATCTCAAAATGTGAGTTTTGTTGAATGTCTTGACATGCCTAGCTTAATACATGTAATTGCACTCCTTCCATTCCATTTCTTTATTTGCCAAATTTGTCATCATCTTTTTTGGTTTCGCGGCGAGTTTTGCGATTGTTGAACAAAAGTCTTTATTCTCTCCGTATTCACACTCGCTCAAGACCGCGCGCATTCGTACGACCAGCGCAAAAACGCAAAAACATGACAACCTCGTTCCCAGGGTCTCTCATCTCCCCCCCCCCCCCTGGAGCGAGCGAGAGAAGAGAGACCCTGGTCAACTCTGGTCACGTGCGTCCCAAAATCTGGGATGTAACAAATAAAAGACTTGAGGGAGGGGCGGCAAAGTGTAAAATTTGTTCGCTCTGGCGATTGCTTTAGCAGAGCATTACCAGTGAAGCGGCGATCATCCGCAGACTTCAAAACATATCCACATCGACTGGTTTTGAGAGTGCAAGTTGCTTTAGATCTGTAAATTAACGGTTGTGGAATTGTCGCGGCGCTTGAAGATTTGCCTCAGTAAAGCTAATTTTGGACTCGTTACACAATGCAGTCCAATTTTATTGTTTACTGGACGCCGCTAAGCTCGGTCTCGGCAGAAAATACTTTTATTACATGGCATTGTTCCGAACTGGGATGAATTTTCGCTACATACTATTTAGCAGGCGATCTTTAAGCTTCATTCAGTTCATTCGACAGGTACATTAAATTGTCGCCGTCTGTTCTCGGACGATGGCGAAGCAAGAAAGAAGCGCGCGACTGCCACGAAAAAAAAATTTTGACATGCAGATCGACTCTACACTTTTATAACAGGAAACGAGGTAGAGAAGATAATATAGCTTTTATTCTTCGTGGGTGAGGCATGTTGTTTTGTTCAACATTTACCAGTTCCAGTCATTTGAATGTCAATACAAGATTTTTACATTTCATTGTCACATTATACGATTGTGAAATTATTGAACGACAACAGTTTTATTCCAGTTTTGCATTATTCATTCACTTTTGTTTGAATCGTTTGATTGAACCTGGCCTGTTCCAGGCGTTTAGATTGTGGGGAGCAGCGAAAAGCGGCGCGTGGCGCTATAGGGTCGGTGCGAGGGAAAACTGAGTTCGTGCGCCACAAACTTAACGCCTGAAACAGGCTAGATTGAACCGTTTCCGGACATCAACCGACTCGCGCACAGCGCGAGCCACTGTGAAGAAAACGAGACAAAGTTACAAACACTGTCGACCCCTTCTTAGGAATATAATTGTCCAAGAGACACGTGACCAGAGTTGACCAGGGTCTCTCTTCTCTCGCTCCAGGGGGCGGGAAAATGAGATACCCTGGGAACGAGGTTGAAAACATGACTGTTTGCAGTCTATAGCATTCTAATGCCCCGTTCACACCAACGGTTAAACATGTTTAAATGTTGTTTAGTTTAACCAGGAGCCCATTACCCGGAGCGTGCAACTACCATAAATTCGTGCAACGGCGTTTTCACAAGTAGGTTTATTTTTAGATAAGCCTTTCCCGCGAATTGGTTTCGGAAAGCCAATCAAAAGCAATTGCATAATTAATAACTATTCACATGTTCACATTCCTGTGTGGTGAATGTCTGATTTCCAGTCGCTATGTGAGTATATGAATAGTTATTAATTATGCAATTGCTTGTGATTGGCTTTCCGAAACCATTCGCGGGAAAAGCTTATCTAAAAATAAACCAACTTGTAAAAACGCCGTTTCACAGGCGCAGTATGGAAGTTGCACGCTCCGGGATTATGGGCTCCTGGTTTAACTACGTTTTTAGCCTCTATCTTGAACATTTTGAAATGTATATGACTCAAACTACCTGGAATGGTAATAAAGTCAATAAAGTTTCTTTTAGTAAAGATTTCACTCCAAATATTACGGGAGGTTAGGAGGTATTTTTCTAAACCTGTTTTAAACTAAACAACATTGAAACATGTTTAAGCGTTGGTGTGAATGGGGTATAAGTCTCTTAATTTCTCATATAACTGTATAAATGTATGTCTAAGTTTTGTATCATTATTTTGTTTTATGATTTGAGCCCTTGAATGCAACTGTAAAAAAATTAAATGAAAGCTATCGAGAAGTACTTTCTTATTGTGCTGTTTATTTTATTATTTGAACTTTTTATTTTGTCGCTATCTTAATGTGCGTGCATTCAAATGAAAGCTATTGGCTAGCATTTTCCTGTGGTGTCGTTCATTATCATTCTGCGCAAGGTGGATCTACTTAATTTAATCGTGACCATTATCATTGTGGAGGCGCGGTGATCTAGTGGCAAGCGCGTAGGCTTTCAGCCTGAAGGTCGGTGGTTCAAGCCTAGTCGTGTTGTTTTCTTAGACAAGAAACTTTGCTCTGCGTTGTCTCTCTCCATCCAGGTGTCCAAATGCTGGGGTAACCTTGAGATGGACTAGCATCCCATCCAGGGGGGAGTAGTAATACTCTCAGTCGCTTTATGTTGAGCCATTAGGTTTGTGACGACTAACCTATGTCATTAACAAATATTCACCGAAGTGGAGGTGAATACTATTTGATATCCACTGGTTTGGTTTAATTAACAATTTTTTACCTCAGCGTCGATGATGAGTGGCAGATATTCCCCTCGCCGCTCCGTGGCTCGAAAAATATCCACCACTATCCTGAGTTTGAGTAGCCAATCAGAGCGCGCGAAAAACATTACGGTATGCATTAGTTTGGTATATATTAATGGAAGTTATTGAGCAGTACAGCTTTTATGTGTTAATGTATAACATACTGTAAAAAGACTGTTGTAGCTTTTGAACCATTAAACAGTAGTTCATGTAATGTACGTGGCTTGAAGAGTTTAGTTTGTTACTTACAAAATGTAACCAGATTTTGAACAGTTAAACGCACATTCTTGGAAGTGAAAGTTAAAGCTTGCAAGTGTAAACAACAAGAAGATAAATGAGAGACAATGTACAAACAAATACTTCTTTAATGTGCCTCTATTTTAAACATCGGTAAAATAAAAAACACAATGTTAAAGCGATTAATGGAATCTGATTTAGGTATTCCTTTGCCAGCAGAACATAGTGATAGTTCTTTTATTATCTTGTTTGTCCTCGCCTTTCAGTAAATTTTTAAAATTAACGTAGAAAATATAAGTTTAATTGCGTTTTGTCATTTCTTTCTTGTCTACCATGTCAAACGCATTCTACACTCTGAATTCAAGTTGTTGGCGCGGAACCTGCGGCACTGGCAATGCTTCCTCGATATCTTCTCCCCGTTCGAGCATGCGCTCTAACTCTATTAGTCGATTTACTCCATCACATAACCGCTGGACAGATTGCACCTGAAAGGAAAGCAGTTTGGGGTAAGACGCTTCAGCTAGGTTAAACGGGGATTGTTCTTTCAACTTGTTTTGCAGGAACGTATGCAGTGTTGTTCGAATGTTGGGAAACGTTTTGATGTTGCAAGCCACAACAAGTAATAATATTGTAAAAACAACTAAAATGTCTTCGTACGTGTTAAAGTGCCTATGAAATGTAATTTATTTTTTGATGTATTGAAAGTTTCACCTTTTTAGACCTTGGAATAAAAGGTTTAAAGTGTTAGGGACAATGCGAAATGCTTTTTTTATGGTCTCAAAGTTAGGTTGTTGGCGCTAAAAAGTGGCTCCAATTTGTGCGCGGCCAAAACCAGTGTCATATTACACTGTGACGTAAATAGTTGTACAAACTGCTGCGGGAATATAGAGAACAAGAGAGCTGACAAGAGACGTCGCTAGAGGTGGACCAATATTATGTGGCGAGCGGCCTCAAACATACGAGATATTAGAATTCTTCGATAACAGAGGGTGTAACAAAGCTTTATTTTGCTCCAGAGGAAAATAGGCCGGCGAAATACACGAAATTTGTTCGTCGACATCGGAAAGGGTACGTCAAGCGATGTTTTTTTTCAATGAAAGCGCATATTGTTAAGATAAATATTATTTTGCAAAAGAAAATAACATTCCGGCCGGTGAGGCCGTTTAATCAAGCATAATTTTTCCAATCCATATCCTGTTTGGAAGTTCCTTCAAGCCTCGGCTCGACTGGAGAGCCGTCGAAGTCAGTGAGGCCTACAAAAACATACTGACTCGATCGGCACTGACTGGCGAGTAATATAAATGTTTATACGGTATTCCGAATTATAAAATTCAAAGTGCAGCGACGCAAGTGTTCACTGGAAGGCGTCTATTCTACGGAACATCTATCAAAAATCTACACGTACAAATGCTATTCGAAACAAAATACATCGCTGAATCATTGCGTGTTCGATCAGATCAATTTTTATACAATGAAATATAAATCAGACATAAATGTAAACACGATACTTTGAACTCACTTACAAGCCGCCAAGTGGTTAAAATTTCTAGAAACGATCAATCGCTGGCAAGACACTGAACTAAGAAGCATAATTATTACGTATATACTTGAGTTCAAACATTTTGAATAAATAAATAAAAAAAATACGCTATCAAGGCACCTTGCCGCTAAAAATACACCATTCACATTCAATTCAGCAAGCCGCCTGAAAAACACCACCTCGGATATGCATAACATATCAGTATAATTTAGAAACTTTCAACTAGCAAGCCGCCAAGACATATCCTTCGCATTGAAAAAAGAACTTTAAGTAGACGAGCGAATTGCCACTGAGCCGATAAAATAAGTTCATAACCTCCACGCGCGATCAATGAACTTCAGAGAAGACCGGCCGAGTCGCTAATGCGCTAATATCATGATTGTTTGTACTACAAATATATCATTCGCGTTCGATAAACGCTAGTCAACGAGCCACTAAAAAGAAATAACAAAAACGCCTCTGCGTTCAATAAGCTTACAACTCAACTGGCGAACCACTGAGACGCTGTGCTACTGAAATGTATACCTTTCACGTTCAATAATCTAAATGATCAAAGTCCGTCATTTTCATGTTCACTTCCTTCGCTCAAGCGGCACAGTCGGTTCGTCTCGCTACGGCAAAACTACAGTGGACACGATCATTTCAGTTGATCAAGAGTGATCCGAAACTGATCCTCTTCACCTTCAGAGGACTGTAAAGAAACAAATTTGGCGCTGTCTGACATTTGTACAGCCAAAAACGTTGGCAAAATGACCATCACGCTAAAGGATTCCAAGGGAATTATAGCGTAAACAAACCAATGTGTCATACTATTTACGTAATTTACGTCATCACGCACGCCCACTCGCGCCCAGGCTCTCCAAAAATTGGAGCCACTTTTCAACCGAAGTGACGCATCTTCGAGGGGCTAAAAAACCGATTTTCTTTTTTTTCCTCAGGAAATGATTATTGTTTTCGTTCTTTGGACATAATAAACTAATGAAAAACGAAGAAAAAAAATTCATTTCATAGGCACTTTAAAGAGAATCTCCATTGGTATAACAAATTGACGTTAAATTGTTTGAAATAAAGTCTTAATTTATATTTAAACAAAGAAAAAAAAACAAGTGCAAATATAATTTTAGTGTACCAAAAAATGGATGTGAATATTACCTATTTTTGATTTAAATTTCCCGCGCGCCGCAATTTTGAATAGTTATGACGTGTTACGGTTGTCTAATAGCCCAATTTCGATATATTAAAATTCAACTTGAAACAAAGGACATCACTACGAGGCTTAGGGGAATGATAATAGGGATTTGTATGGTTTATTCCCCTAAGCCTCGTAGTGATGTCTTTTGTTTGAAGTTGAATTTTAATATATCGAAATTGGGCTATTGTTGCATACAAAAGAACATTGATTCAGCCATAAAAAAAATTCAAAATGGTGGCGCGCGGGAAATTTAAAGGTGAAAAAAGACGATATTCATATCAATTATTTTGTACGCTAAAAAAATATTACCATTAATATTTGTTATTAAAATAACCGAAACTTCGACTTTATTTCCAATAATTTAACGATAATTTGGTATGGTAATGGATGTTTCCTTTAAAACAAGTAGCCGGTTACGGCTTTACAAGCGGGCCGTTTGGTCTCAGTTTTTATATTTAATGGGTGGCGGACAAGTCAGTTGGGAAAGGTCCAATAAAGTAAATTTTGTTCCCAAAACGATGAACTTAAAAAAACATGTCTTATCGTGACATAAAATTCATATACATTGTGTGAAATGCGTGAGGGAGAACTGGATGACGTAATGCATAAAGTGGGCACGTCGCCAAGTCATCCCCTGGGCACGCTGGGCAACGGTCACACTTAAAACCTCTCATACTACAAATGAAACTTCTGCTCGTCATGACAAACAACTCCTGTCAAATTTAGCAAAACTGCATTAAGAACAAAAAAATGACACACGCACACACAAACCAAAATAAAATAACATACTTCCGAAATACCAAGGGTCTGGGCGCTATGAATGAACATCACTCCAGCAAAAAGTTCTGCTTCGGAGAGCCCTGTAAAGGAAAATATGGTGGACCTGTATTAATTGGTTGATTGCGAAAAGGAACAACGATGATGATACATAACAATAATAGTAGATAATTTAAAATATGCAAAGTCCTGGTAAAATCAAGCTACTTAATCATTTTAAAAAGGAATCTATTTATTAGAAGTAACGGTGCTTTAGGAAGTGCGGGCAATATTTCTTTTCTTTGAATGTTTTTTTTTAATCTTTGTTATGAAAGGTTTAGATAATGAGATCTGGGTATGAGGCTGAGAGAGTTAGGTTTTCTAATTTCCACTAAAACGTAAAGCTCCTGACGTTTCCCACTTCGACTCCGCATCCGATTACGTCGCTAGTGGGAACCAGCCCGTAAAATCCAGAAGAAGGTTTAGTACCAGACGCCATGCAAAGGGCGGCCAAACTAATATTTCGCCACGGTACTCTACGCCCCACTGGGCTCAACGTCGATTTTAAATCGGATTTTTAACTCGCATTCAAACAAAAAACTGTGATCTTGGATTGTCAATTTTCCCCATATGGATAGCAACATTCCCGTCAATCCGGCCTATGGTGTTTATATATCTCAATTGGTAAGATATGCTAGAATCTGCACATCGAAGTTGGAATTTATACATAGACTTCGCCGACTTTCATCACGTCTCCTTCACCAAGGGTTCAAATCTACGCTCCTTCGTAAATCGTTTACTAAATTCTTCAAACGCCACGGTACTGTCATTGAGAAGTATGGCACTACACTACGAGAAATTAGACTAGCAATCCAGAATTGAGAGACACCGCCGTATCCTTTGTTATTTTAGATCCTTTATATAATCCTAGCGCCCCTATTTAATTCTATATTGCTTCCATTCAGGTTGATACAGTTGTGCGCGTGCTTGGCTTATTTAGTTGACGTGTGTGTTTAGTTCGTTATTTAACGTACTACATTTATTTTGCGCTGTTTTCCTTACTAATTTGTCTTGTCAGTAACTGTGCTCACACTGTGGGTGGCTCCTCCTAAAATGTTCTGCAATTGGTATAGGATTTAATGGAGCCGAAACCAATTGTGGAATTGCACACATTTTGGGCATCCTACTGATGAACAGTTACGAAATTCAGACATATTTAGTAGCCACATTTATTTGAGGTCTGTCCCCTTTGAATTAAATTTTAATAGAACTGTGTGCGCGCGCGCCTGACGCAACTTTGTTTTTGCGTTGTTAGGCATTTAAAATAGCACGCGCACATTTTGAAAAGTTGCAGTCATTTTCACTGATGAAGAGGCAGCAGCCTCGAAACGTCCGAAATACAAACTTGTGGTGCTACACTGACATTTTTAAATCTTTGTTAAGTCTACATTTACGTTTTCGACGGTAACTTGTCTATAACTCATGACGTCAACAACATAGTTGCCCTTAACAACAACGTAGTTTTAAATTAAAACTTTGTCAACAAATTCGCTCGTGCCCTGCTCAACTGATAATCGTAGTAAAGATGATTTACAAAGTACGACAGATTTCGTGAAACAAGTTGAGAAAGCATGCCCAGCATGCTTTTTTTTAGAAGCGCCATCGTAATATGTCAGTGGTTCTACGCTATGAAAGGTCGGTATGGTTTAACAGCGGTTGTACTAAAAAGTGCAGGACGAGTAGGATATTCCTAAAAATCTGATCTCGATTGTGATGAGATTAGGACTCGGGCTCCTTCGTCTCCCGCAACAAAAGCGTCCCTCTAGATAGGGAGTACGAACTCGTGCCCTCGTTCTCTGAAGGCCCTCCCTCTTTTTTTTTTTTTGAGGGAGGGGGGTGAGGGAGTAAGTCCAGTGTAAGTCGACTCGTATAAGACACATTCAGTGTCACTAGTTATCGTATTGAATAGGTACCTATCTCTATTCTCAATTACTACTTTACTTTCCTTTTACCTCCAGTACGTAATTTCTCTTGAGTGCTGACTTAATTGAAATTAAGGTTAGATTGGCTCTTCAGATAAGGAATGCCTGAGTTTTTGTTCGAGCAAAATAAAGTGGCCGTAATAACAATTGGCTATATTAAAATTTGTTTGGATATAGTCAGAAGCCATAATACTAGCTAAAAAGGTACTATACCGGCCCTTCTTCTCTCAAGCTTGTATGCCGTGAGAATCCATCGAAGCCTAGGGTCCTAGGATAAAGGTATGAACACACTATTTAAATAAACCATCTGAAAGCAATGGGTCACTCGACACATCCCCGCGGTATTTTCAATACCTTACGCATGCGTTCAGCCATATCACCCTGGCAGTGGCAGCCATGGACAGATTTTTCGTCCATGTAATAGGACTCATCAGCCTGGCATAGCCATCGGACCCCTGTACGCAGACCCGAAAGCCGTTTTCAGAGTTACTGACATTACAATAGCTATGTCATTTGTAATCATTTCAAAGCCAGTGGGAAGAGTGGGCGGCAAGAGAAAGTGAGGTAAGAGAACAAATTCCCCATGCATACACTGACCTATTCCAGTGGCAATTAATGATTTGAAATCCATTATTAGTTCTGTGGTTATTTTAAGGATAATGCTTTATTGGTCAGTTTAAATAAAGCGATTTAATTGTAATAAAAAAATAAAAGTAACCTTGACGCAATTTAATACTATATTTTTAAATAAAGGGGATCTGTTCTCTTACCTCATTTAACTTTGCTGGGCGGTTAAAGCAAACGGAAGTCATAGAATTTTTGCAATGCCTACCTTATGAAGGTGATGCAGTTTGATACGAGCTCTGACGTCAAGCGCCGTGCCGAGATCGATTGGGTCCGAGACTATGTAACCAAGGTGATCGTCCCACATGAACTCTTCACCAGATCTCTTCAGCTCTCGCTCAAACGCAGCAATTCCACGAATTAACTTGTCAAACACGCCTTGCAAGTTCCCGCCTTTATCAAAGCATCTGAATTGCACGTGATCATCTTCATTAACGAAAACGACAAACGTATTGTCTCTATTGCGGTATATACCGCGTGACTCAGGCCAGTCACGTGCACGGCCTGAACATGTGATCAGTGGTGACGTGGGATGCGACGAAACGTTAAGTGATCCGAGGCTTGGGTCAGGAAAATCAGAAAGACTTTTATATTCACCTTCGAACTCACCTGGAATAAATTCAAAGATAGGTAAATAAATATATCAATCAATAGGGAAAATACGTCCCGCAAGTTACGGATTATAACCGGAAGTCGATTATTTCCTTTTTTGCGTCTTCTGCAGAAACGCACTATAAAAACACCCCACTTCCGGTTTGTGTTCGGCATCTTCGGGACGATAACGTTTTCGTTGCTTGAGGACCATATTAACCAGTCAGGAAAGAGAATTGTTTTATAGCTGGAGTTTTTCTCAATACAACACGCGCGTTCTTTGGTTGATTCGTGGTCACATGACATCTAACAAGCAAACTGTTTCCCCCTGAAACGTCCATGAGCGGGCAACATTTGCGAAAGCGGGCAACATTTTTTACGCCAGAGGGCAACAGTGCTCTGTTACCCGCTAGCGCACGTGATCAGACCGTGGCAAAAGGTGGCATGATTATGATGCGATTGATGTTTACCTCAAGTGCTCGGCGCATTTTTCAAACTGATATTTTTTTTTCACGACGAAGAAAGCTATATAGCAAATCATATACCGTTAAGATGACTATGGGGCCGGGAAGCAGCTTAAAACCGTGGCGCGAACGAGTTGGCAAAAAGCGGGGAGACTGGGAAGAGGGGATGAGGTCCCTTTCGCATGCACTGTCTTTGTGGATGATTGCTCAGTTTCTGTGGCTTTTGGTGAGGGAAGACCACCACAATTAGATGAGTATTAGATCGACTCATGTTAGACATTAGCAAGCTTTAATGGACGGATTGAAAATACTGGACTGATAAGCAGTTTGTTTGCTTTGTTCCTTATGAAATTAGGGCAGTTATATATGATAATGACAAAATAGAGATCAAATAAATTTTAGGATAAAGGGGCAATAAACCTGAGAAACCTGAATAAACCTGATAAAGGCTGGTACAGCCCAGCCGAAATATAAAAATACGAAACAAAATACGTTTTACTAGTCACTTTCCATTGTATATTTTATATGATTTATTGCTTATGTATAATATATGCTGTGTAGTTTGGGAACAGTGTAGGATAACTTTGTAAAGAAAGTAGCGGCTGCAGAAATTTTTCAGCAATAATCGCTGCTAACTCTGGCTCCTTATTATACACTATATATAAAGAAACACGCTGTAGTGTCCCTCACCTTGCAGCCACTCACCTCCCAGTCGTTTGAACACTATACGAATGAGGTCCTCAAGGTTCCTTCTCTCCCCTCGAGAGCACCCTGCTGGAAGGCTATGTCCTTGTATTGACCGTCGCGTGTGTAGTCGTACAGATAACACGAAAGCACTGTCCAGTTGGCCGTCGACAATCTTCCGGCTGTCCAAGTCTCTTGGGTGAAAATCAGTTTTCCTGTGACCATGGTATTCGTTGATGATGTCATCAAACAGTGGAGCAAACATTTCGTACGACTCTCTGTCTCCTGCTACTATCCCGGATGTGCGTTGCCATGGCACCCCCGGGTTGTCCACTCCCACTTGAATGGCTTTGTCCAGGGTGAAGCCGTTAGAGGTGGTCTGGTACCTAGTAGGTTTAATCGGACAAAAATGTCACGCTATTTTAGTTTATTTTGTGTAATTCCGTGACATAAAAGTGGGTTGTCATAAAACAGATTTTTGCCGGATTGCCGACTATGCTCGAAAATAGTCTTCTTTCTCTTTTGTACGTTTGGATATCCTAATTTAAGATAAGAATTTAAGATAGGAATTTCCTAACATAGTCTTACCTTAGTCCTGCTAATTATGAAATATTCGTTTCTTTATCACTTTTAAGTGATACAACAACAAAGAAAGACTTTCAAATATTATAAATAGTTAGGTTTGAAAACGTTGGCAAGGGAAAGCTTTTCCGTAATTTCAACGCAGCGCAACACCTATTTACCACATGACAAACTTGCACACATGTTCAAACATTTTTCAAAGCTTACTTTCATTCAGGAGGTTAGAAAAGTGGCATTCATGGATCGTTAAAATGAGTTTGCTAGAAAAGCTAGGTTCCCTGATAAATTTGTTTTAAAATTTTGTTTTTCAAGACGAAATAAAAAAGCCATTCGTAAAAATCAGAAAAAAAATAACGTTACATGACAAGGTAGTGCAGTAAAGCGGATTATCTTGAAGGTGATGTTACACGAGACGATACGCAACGACGATTTTTAGCGCAACATGGGTGCGCGGACGATGTTCTTCGCATTTTTTTGCGTTGCGAAGTTTTTGAATCAGCTTCAAAAACTTGCAACGCAAAAACACGAATTTTTCGTGCAACATTCCTGTCGTTAATTTTGTTGCGTTAAAAATCGTCGTTGCGAATCGTCCCGTGTAACATCACCTTAAAATACTCGGGATCTTACTACAAAGAGGACTGTTTAGGACTGAACGTTTGGAATGGTGTAGTACTGTTTTCCCCTCCATTTTAGTGCCGTTAAAGAAAACTAAGTGAAAGCTTATTAATATAGTTTTAACATTTTAGTTCTTTTAGCTGAATATTTTAGCGACGGAAAATTTTAGGCCGAAAGAATTAAATCTTATCCCCCAAATTAACTTGCTGCTTTCATTCACCTAAAATCCTAGCAGACCTTATTTCGTATGCAAAACGACATTTTTATCCTCGGAAAACAAAAGACGTTAAATTTTCCGATGTTATGAAGGTTTGAGGCGAAATTTTACTTAAGAAAACTCTAGTTTTTTATCAATACGAATTTTTAAGATAGCTATGGTCCGGGGGGGGGGGGGGGGGGGGAACTCCCATATAAGCATATAAAATGACAGGGGTGCTCGTCGTACCTTTTAGGGGTCAAAATTTATAGATTGGTGTACCGCTTAGGGTACTAAAATCTAAAATGACCACCGTTAGATTTATCGCGGTACCTTTTAGGGTATGAGCCGAAAAAATATGACAGAATATGACATGTGTTGTTTTAGAATTGGTACCTCTTAGGGGGTAATTTTTTTTTAACCAGACCCATCAAACGAGATTCTGGTACCTTTTAGGGTATATTTCGAAAATTTCCGACGAGCACGCCCGTCATTTTGATATGGGAGACCCCCCCCCCCCCCCCCGGGGGCTATGGCTTTCTGAACAGCTTGCCGCCGAAATGATTGATGGGTGCTCCTGGTTAACTTGATGTCAACAACTAGAGGATTAATTTAGCGAAAAAAAGAGAAAGAAAACAAGAGAACAGAGACTACAATGAGACAAACTTCGCTTTCAAGTTTCTGTTTAGCTGATTACATTGCACACACACACATACACTCCAAGTCCAACTCCTAGCGTGTTATTACGATTTGCTTCTTCTAAACTTTTATTGTTATTATTCATTTTGGCTCAAACCTTTCCGACGGCGATACATTTATTCCGGCCAATGCTAATTCTGGGGCAATATCCGCAGCTATGTGCTTGGTAACAAATTGGTATTGTTAGGAGAATTTATATGTTGATTACTTTTGGGCATCGCGAATCTGGAGAATACTGTAACGTAAACAGTTTTCTTAAAGGACTTAATATCACCACAGGAATTGACCACTTAAGATCGCACATATGTCTAGTCACAGCTAAGGCTTTCGTGAGCTTTATTCCACCGACTCGAAACCACATTACAAAGTTTGGCTCTTGGATACGAGGATGAACTATAAATCACCAACAGTCAGTCAGGTCAGTCATTCTCTACTGATACTCTAAGCCTACGGAGTTAAATAATTACTTCCTATGGTTTCTTTTCGTTGTAATGTTTACCTTAGTGACTCGTAAAGCTCTGGAGTAAGGTAGTTTGCCATCAGGTTATTGTGGAGGCGAAGATCGGGGAAATTCCCTTGAGGAGGTGCTCTTTCATAACCGTGCTCTTCCCTGTTCCAGGGTTTTATGTAATAAATGACATACAGTTCCCTCGCTACGTACACTCCGCAGCCGAGCGCCACCATCCCGAGAAAACGACGACCGGGAAGGTAATCCATCTTCGCTCCCTTTCACGAGTTCATTTAAAAGTTTTTTGCAGTTATTCCTACTGTTTACGCGCTAAATTTATTATTGCGTGAGACAATTCAATTTTTGACGTCATTGTTTTGAGTTCTTCGGCGGGCCAATTAGCACTTTAGAAACAAAACGAATGTGTCGATCCGAGCTCGTTCAAGGTATTAAGGCTATGTCTACACCTATACCGGATAGCTCTTACGCCGGCACGAAAACCATACCGGATAGGCCTTTCGTTCACACATGAAACGCTAGTTTCGGAACGATTTTTGTTCCGGAGCGCCGCTGCGACGCGGCGCTCGTGAAAGTGAATCGTCACATATCGGATAGATTCTCGTGCCACTCTCTGGCGCAGTGTGAACAGGCAATCGAACCGAACCGTAGCGGAAGTCAACAACTAGGAGCGAGGATTGAAACCCACTGAAAAAGAAGTAAATATCCAGTTATGGGTCGTTTCTGTTCACACCAGGCCGGAGTATTTTTCATGTCGACATGATAAGCTATCCGGTATAGTGTAGACATAGCCTAAAACTATGATTCTAATAATCTTGACATTTTTTCTTTATCTCTAAAATGTTAATTTACACTTTGTACGAGTAAACTGAAACGATCGGCTATTATATTACGGAACGGGACTGCTCAGAGCAAATTCCTATCCGAACAGGAAGCAGTCAGAATCGAAAGAAAAAGCCACCTCGTGAACTGATGTTCCACTGAAATTCCTATTTATTATTTTATTTATTTTTATTATTTCATGCACAGAATCAGAAGTTGAAAAGAAGCCAGAGGCATAACAAATATTGTTTTCCCTCGATTATCATGCAAAGGTTAATTTTGGAAGCAAGAGTGTCGCTTATCATGTCAGTTGATAGTGACAGTCAGGTGTCAAATAGTCACGCGCACGAAGTTTCCACTGGTCCAAACAGAGATCGTCGCTGTTTTTGAACGTTATAGCTATCAGACATATTAAACAATAGCCAGACATACAGGTCTCCCTTTTATAGGTGAAAAATTCATCTGCAGGAAACTATTGAAAAGGTAACGTGCTTTTAACTGATGTTCGAATTTACCGGCTAAGGACGTTCGCGCTAATTGTTTATGCGCATCTTTACTGCGCACGCAATTCATGTGGCAACGCACATAAATGGCTGGTAGCCATTGCGTTAACTTTGCTTAGATTTAATTCACTTGGATGGTCGGTGACCCCCCATTTTTTTTTTGCATTTCTGACACTAGTAACTCATTACCTAGCTGCAGCAGGAGTAATAAGCTCCTGGCTGCAGCAAAAGATTTTTAAAAAATCAATGTTAGAAGATTTTCGCGAACGTCTTTAAGTTAACAGGTTTCTAATAGCGTCCTGTAGATTTTTTCTTGACGTCATTATTTCCATTTTAGAATTAGAAATTTATCTGAAAAACAGATTTGTCCAAATTTAATAAAATGAAGAATATAAACAACTTGTGTAGTGCCCTATTCAAATTAAAAAGGGTCGAGATTTGCTATAAACAACTAATTTAATCTAATTTAATTTGCTTTAAGCAACTAATTTTAAATTTAACTATTTTTTGCCCTTGTCTCTTTATTTCTTAATTACTCATTTTTTGTAAACTTGTTAATCTTTGGAGAAATAAAATACTACTACTACTAATACAAAATTTAAATTTCGCAACAATCACGAAATTTGACAGTTTGTGCGACAATTCAACTGGCGATAGAAAATTGACCTTTACGTAAAGAGAATGTATTACTTCATGTTATTTTCCTTATAATCGCCTCAGTTGCCAAATAATTGAGCTTCCGTTATTTTTTATTTGTTTTTGGTCAAACACGAGGAAATAATGATTGCAGAATTCATAGTAAAGAAGTTTCTGCGGTAGCGTGACACTTGCGGGACTCATCGCGTGACTTAAACCAATGATTGTTTAGTCTCGATTCTGTCCTTTTCGACCAATTATAACGCCTGGTTACTAAGTGGGAAATCAATTTTCAAGACGACCCGAACAACATCATGGCTGCGAATGTAAGAAGGAGACAGGTCTCTCACGAAAGGAATGGAGGTGCTTTGGTCTTCGCAGTTATATTGCCCCATTCTCTACAAGTGTAGGAACTGGTATGACTATAATATTGTCTCTTTCAGGGGTCAATTTCTTAGACAAGAAGGACGAAATGGGACGCGCTCGAGCCCAAGAACTGCGCCACCGTGCCGAGGTTAGCTTATAAATTTTGTTTTGCTAGTGATCATAGTAATTTGTCGTTATTTAATAGGTTTTCGTTTTAGTTAAACAGTTGGAAAACTGGCTGTTTGTTTCATTTGTCTTCCTCCGTGAAACTACGGCTTGGCAGGTTTTTTTAATTCATCATCTGTACCCCTGGTGAGTTTTGATTTTTTTAAATTTCTTTCTCTTTTAGCAACTGAGAACGGAGTTGGTAGAACAAATCGATGGTCAGCTGAACGAATTATTGGATGACGTTTTACACGATGTAGATAGTTTAGAGCCGATTTTGGATCATTCTTATACCCCAAGGTAAGTTCCTAGTATTTTTCCTTTCACAAAAATATTAAGCTTACCTTACCAAATGCACGTGATAGATCGCGACTCGATGTCAAAGGTCCATGCCGGTCAAATTTATAGATTTTGGCAAGACTTTATATAGGGGGGAATTGAAAGACATAATGACTGTCGCAAATTACTCCCTAGCTAGGGAAGCTAGTTCTACCAAGAATGTCGTCCGTTCCTTGTGAGTTCAGTCATGTACAAAGCTCAAGTTGTGGGAAGGTTTCGTTTGATTGCCATTTACGACTTCAATTAAGTGAATTTCCCTGTGTGGAAACCCTCTGCGTCACAGCTGTTCTGAAATAATAAAATTTTGCGTAACTCGATCACGTAACTAATTGTTGTAGAATGTCTTGTGATCGATCATTGTTTTGTTGAAAAATATCCTTTCCTATAACATGTTATTTATTCGCCGTATGGAAAACATGACACGACATTTCAGCTTTTTATATAAATCCCACCTGTTAAAGTTGTCGCTAATTTGAGTTTTACGATGATTTGCTACTCTTTTCACATTTATACCCTAAAATACATTATCTACCGGGATGATTTCGTTGAAATGTTTCATATCTTTACAAATTGGACGGTTTATTTCAGGATTAACGTTTGAATCCCTTTTTGTTTGTGTTTGTTTAATTTGTTGTCGAGGAAAAAGTCATGAAATGTGTCGTTTATAAATATCAATAAAGGTTGATAATAATACTCTATGAACATGATTATTTTAAAAGCTCAGTGTAAAGGTAATTTTTACTTTATACATCAATTAGCTTTGAATCTCCTTTAAAAGTGTCTTAGCATCATATAAATTTGACAGATTCTCTCAACTATCCTCTTGGAAGAATAATTCAATTGAAATTCAACACCCCAAGTGTTTCAAATATCAAATAGCTTTTATTTAAATAGTCACACTTCAGGACAGTCCCCATAATATACATGTAACTCTTGAAGGATTAATCTGTTTGGACATCTTGCTGTGAGAGTGATAAATTTACAGTAGTCCTCAAACTACCACTAACTACAATAACACTGTTGTTTTCCTTTGAAATACACATGTTGAATAGAGACAATAGACCCTTCCATGACATTTCTCAACTATTTATTTTGGCCATGTAGTGAAAATCTAACGACACTGCTGGAAAGAGCACCTCAAAATAAATATTATTAGTATAATAGGTAAGTTTGTGAGTCGTATCTTGTAAAATCACAAAGTTATAGCTTTGTGAAGTCAGTTAATTTTACAGACGTTTGTATGCTGAGGGGCACAAACTTGTCCCCCCTCTAACCCTAACCCAAACCCTACCCCCTCCCCCTGGGCTATTTTACTAATGTTGAGGTTGCTCTTTCCAGCAGTGTTGTTAGATCAAAAGTTGAAAAAACTGTGAAAGGGTCTATTAAAGGCTATTGTGTGGACATTCAAATAATTTAATTTGTTGTTGGTTCTACTTGGTGATCAATTTCCTTATTAAAACTAAACATAAACAAACATGATCTAAAGCTGTTTATTATTTACTAACTTCTAGTCTTGGAGAACGTTTTATCTGTGCTGTTGACCACTTTTGGGTACAAGATGTTATTCTTTAACTTGTTCAGTTTAATCTTTTATCGGGCATTAATGACAAATTGTTTTAGAAATGCCAATATCAACCGCATTTACTGTAAACATAATCTGACTGACTAATGGCTATTTATTTGTTCGGCCAATTTAGTGGTTCACGTCCACTACATATGCCAGATATACACTGTACAGAAGCGCATGTTGATCTTTTAACTAAATACGTCTGAAAGCAACATGTCAGGCCATGCAAAAAAACAAAAAAATCTCAACAATAAAGAAAAAAATGAGCTAGCTTGTGCATACAAATCAGCTTTGCTCCATACTCGTCCTTGACTTATATTCTCCATATGCAGATGTGTTTGGCGCTGATGCATATTACGCGTAATGATAAGGAGGATAATGATGATAATTTTAATAGATAAAAGCACGCAGTTAGTGGGTTTGTGCAATAAGTACACTTTATTTAGTCTGGAAGTATATTTACTAAACTCCAAAACATCCAAAATGTAAAGCATGACTTTAAGCACTTTCATTCAAACACACTTAGACATTCCTAGAATTTCTGTAAAATCACTCGAAAACCAGTGATACATGACATGGGAGTAAAAACAATGTCTTGTTATAGAAATATCATATTGTGGATAGCAGACAAGATTTAACCATTTGGTATACCCCTGGGTGAACACTTTCACTTGTTTATTTGTCTAGACAATATTTCAATGACATGTAAATGCTTAATAACAGTGCTGTATTCTATTAAGCTGAGGTTATGATAGAAACAACTGCTTGTGTCGTTTTGCATCCTTTTTACCTATTATTTTCAAAGAATACTGGAGTGCATGCAAATTTGACAAATTTCCTAGATCATTAAACTGAGACTTTAACCTTTAAACAGCTTTCTGCTGCCTCCTGAATTTAGATTGAGATTTTGAGTCAATGCATTTTAAGATCTCATTATCATATCCACTGATGCAAGCATTAGTTCCACTTTAATTACCATGTGTGACTCTGGTTTTATTAATTATATGAGCCACATATAACTTTTCATGAGTGCTTATACTGCACACCAAGTTATACAGTCATGTCCAGCTTTATCATCTTTTCAAGTAGCTTTGTGGTAGGTTGAAATGAAATTCAGGTTAAAATGATTTTAACCCAGTTTGATTTTGAATTTCTTTTGTCTTTGATTCATTATCAAAGATCAGGAACAAAGGTAAGCATTTCAACCTACAACAGCTTTCTTGATGATCTTCATGTAATTTTGACCTTCTGTATTTGCTAACCTTGATCGTTTTTATTGTTCACTGGCCAAGCTTTTATTGCTTTTATCTGTAGACAAAACATTCCTTTCAGACATCAAAGACACTCAAAGAAATATTTCAGGAAATACCAAACAAACCTTCTTCTTTCTTTTAAACAAAATTAATATCACAAGACTGCATCAATGCATGAACAAGTTCAAGTTAATACTTCCTTCAAATTCATGTCTTTAACTTGTAATTAAATAAAGCAGTCAAGACAAACCAAGAAATGTGTCATTAAAATTCTTCAAATCGCCTTCTTATGACAGGTAAATTTAACATCACGATTTCCTAAGAAACATTTGAGCCAAAACACATACAGCTGTACAGCTATCTTAGTTATCAATTAATATGTGCTGGCTTTTTGTTATTTCAGAGACAAATTAAATGGAAATAAGGTGTTTGTTCCACGGCAGTCTGTACTAACGTAAGTACTTGCTTGTCATTTTTTTCATGCCTATACAGTTCAAGCTCAAACAATAATTACATGTAAAAGACATTTAAAAATGTACCTTTTTAAACTAACATACTTTTTTAAACTAGCTACTAGTTTCTTTTAATTTCTGATGAATGTATTTTTTAATCCATTTTTATTGATTAACCCATTCACACCTGAGGATTTTTACGTTTTTGAGTGATTTTCTGCATACACACGCGCCATAGGATTTCGTGACTTCATATTTGGAGTTACCATTGAAAGTGCTGCTGTTCTAAAACACTGAAGGCTCGAGTTTACTGGAAACGTCATTGTGACGATCTCATTTTGCTTGGTTGATTTGCAATAAAGGGTCCAATATGAATTATCTACGATTTTTGGTAAGTTCACAGCCATTTTTCATCTTTAGTAGCTGCCTGGTGAGCATCATTAAGCTTGGAGGTAGTTCATAGTCCACTTCTCAATGAAGCGAGTTAGGTGTTGTACTTCGTTTACGAATTTGGCTCGTTGCTCGTTAAACTGGAAAAATGGCCGCCTGGAAACGAAGTGGCTTTGGGGCTCAACTCTGGATGAATTTCTCGACCTACCGCGGCATATTTTGGAAGTTGCGACCACAGGAGAATACAACAAGCGCGAAATTTCGGCGGTGGGTCGGAGTGGCTGTGGACTTAGTATAAATATGAAATGTGTGGGGAAAGAATCGAACGCTGTCCAAATTTTTGGCTTTTTCCCAGCATGCAGTGCGGTGGTGATATTGAAAATCGAGGCAAGGTCAGTATGCATTAGAACGAGAGGCTAGAGCTCGGCCCGAGCAACGAATAAGAGCAAAAAAATTCACTGCTAAGCTAGGACTAGGACTGAATTTTGCTGTGAATGTTGACTTTTGGGTTTGCCATGATAATTTGAATAAAAAAACTAAAGGCAAAAACGTGATTTTTGTTGTTTTTCTATGACGTTAAAAACGGTCATTTTTGTTATTGTCCAAATTCAAACACTGATATTCTGCAAAAATCGCTGACTTTTTTGTGTTTATTGGGTATCTCAATTTGAAAGACTTTCTAGTCAATGCTCACAACTGCTAGTTAAGACAATGTTCGCACGATTGAGAAAGTTACAATTTTTTAAAGCAGTGGAGTCTTGTACGGGCGGTTACGAGCGGTTCAGGTGTCAATGGGTTAATCAAAAAATCTATTTTTCTTACAGTTGATAGTTTTGGCTCTTAAACCAGTCAAACAAAAAACCCTTAAGACTAGGAACATGTCATCACTATTTAATTTGAAAACAGGCATATGCATCAATATTTGGGGGGAAGGGTACTAGTTGCTGGCCAATATTTAGTGCAAAGGTGAAAGTTGCATGAAAGCCAACTTCAAGGGGTGGTGATTTTCAAAACTAGACATAAGAGGTGGAGTTAGAACAGCTGGTGACAGTCAGTAGTCGAGGGTCAGTTCATCTTGGGTGATCAAGTTTGATACTATTGCCTATCACGTGACCTGGCCAACCCCAAACCTGGGACCTAACCCTAAGTTAGGCCTGGCCCTGAGCCAAGTTACACCTTACCCTAGAAATTGTTCTAACCCTAGAATCTTAACACTAACCCTAGATTTGAACTATCCCTAACCCTAACTTTCGCCAGGGGGTGTCAAAAGCCCTGGTCACGTGACCTTTATTTTTCTTCATTAACCCATTCACACCTGAGGATTTTTACGTTTTTGAGTGATTTTCTGCATACACACGCCCCATAGGATTTCGTGACTTCATCTTTGGAGTTACCATTGAAAGTGCTGCTGTTCTAAAACACTGAAGGCTCGAGTTTACTGGAAACGTCATTGTGACGATCTCATTTTGCTTGGTTGATTTGCAATAAAGGGTCCAATATGAATTATCTACGATTTTTGGTAAGTTCACAGCCATTTTTCATTTTTAGTAGCTGCCTGGTGAGCATCATTAAGCTTGGAGGTAGTTCAGAGACCACTTCTCAATGAAGCGAGTTAGGTGTTGTACTTCGTTTACGAATTTGGCTCGTTGCTCGTTGAACTGGAAAAATGGCCGCCTGGAAACGAAGTGGCTTTGGGGCTCGACTCTGGATGAATTTCTCGACCTACCGCGGCATATTTTGGAAGTTGCGACCACAGGAGAATACAACAAGCGCGAAATTTCGGCGGTGGGTCGGAGTGGCTGTGGACTTAGTATAAATATGAAATGTGTGCAGAAAGAATCGAACGCTGTCCAAATTTTTGGCTTTTTCCCAGCATGCAGTGCGGTGGTGATATTGAAAATCGAGGCAAGGTCAGTATGCATTAGAACGAGAGGCTAGAGCTCGGCCCGAGCAACGAATAAGAGCAAAAAAATTCACTGCTAAGCTAGGACTAGGACTGAATTTTGCTGTGAATGTTGACTTTTGGGTTTGCCATGATGATTTGAATAAAAAAAACTAAAGGCAAAAACGGTCATTTTTGTTATTGTCCAAATTCAAACGCTGATATTCTGCAAAAATCGCTGACTTTTTTGTGTTTATTGGGTATCTCAATTTGAAAGACTTTCTAGTCAATGCTCACAACTGCTAGTTAAGGCAATGTTCACACGATTGAGAAAGTTACAATTTTTTAAAGCAGTGGAGTCTTGTACGGGCGGTTACGGGCGGTTCAGGTGTCAATGGGTTAATGCATTTTTTAAATCAATTTTTATTAATTAATGTATATGTTGTAGTTAATTTTTTATCTCAGTTAATTTTTGTTTTTTCATTGTTTTTGGGTATGGTAATATCTGCTAATAAATTTAAAACAAAGGAAAAACAAAAATTAACTGAGATAAAAAATTAACTTCAACATACATGTATATTTTAATTTTATCAATTTTTTTAATATTCCTATTTTAAAGTGCCATGGGCAATTAGTGAATTTGGTGCTATATACATGTAAATATTACTAGTAGTAATCATAGATTATAGTGCGTCTCCTTATCCCGTGGCACCTCATCTTAGCCTAGTACCTCAGTTTCATGAATTAATTCAGCCACTGTTGAAAAGGGCTATGTCGCGAGATATGTCACGCAGGCAAAAACGTCGGGCCGTCATCAAACAAATTCAGGCTATCGCCGTGGAATCGGGCAAAATCCTGCCGTGCTGTGTACTCCGAAAGGTCTCAGATTTTTCCGACATATAAATAGTATATTTGTCTTAATTTCATTTCGATTATTTCTCCGATTCTGAAATCATACTCCTCAGTACATTTACTAATACCGGAACCGGAAATGAGAAATTTCGACGTTTAAGTCACGCAACATTCAACGTGAAATTTCGCAAGATTTTTCGGATAAAATTACAACTACCAATTGCAAGTATAAAGACACAAGACTGTTGAATATAATTCCTTTATTAGCTAGACAAATTTTAGTCACAAAACTGCGAAATCTTTAGTCGCAAATGCGCCCGATACAGGCGCAATTTCGAGCACTGTAAAGTTAAATTATCTGCGTTCGCCTGGCGCGGCCGGTCAGTGAATTATTGCTACAAGACATAAGCGAATTGCACCGTACCGTAGAACATCGCGAAGAACGACGTCGGTATTTAGGTGAAAGCTTCCCAAATCAGGCAGAGAACCACAGCAAAATCAAGATAGAACATTCAAAACATACCAGAACGGCAGCGAGGAAAATCTGTAACTTCTTGCTTGATTCCAAAGAGACCCAACAACTTACTTGGTCCGGAGAAGAACCTTCGTCCAATTTTTCCACTGCGTACTTTTACTAGGCATTGAAATATTGAGCTGTACGATTCCAAAATCGGGAAAATATCCGAAACTAAATCAAGACAAATAGATTATTCACATGTGACATTTCGAAACCCCAGCTCCCCAGGATGATGCCTGATTTCCACGCGATGCTGGATACTATTGTGACGTTTCAAAATGGCGCAGATTTGGTACCGACACTTTTCTCGATTCGTTCCGCTTAGCCTAGACGATGCGCTAAGAATGCTGGATACTATTGTGACGTTTCAAAATGGCGCAAATTTGGTACCGACACATTTCTCGATTCGTTCCGCTTAGCTGACAAGATTAGGAAGCGTCTCCTTCGTCGACGCAATTATTAATATTATTAGTATTATTATTATTATTATTACTGTACATCTAGTACAAGCTACATGTATGTGTATGTTGTTTATGTACTAATCGAACAGTATGGGATATAATCAGCATAACGCATGCAGGTTTGAATAAATATTACATATTTTATTCCAGGGTTGTGTTGTGTAGTGAGATGTAGGCTGTTTTCTTTGGCACCAAAAAAAAAAACAAAACAAAGATATTACAAGAATAATTTTATTGCAACTTGTCCCATTTTTTATTGCTACACTGTATGTGCTTCTCTGTTTCCAGCTGGTACCTTTTCATTCATTCATTCATTCATTCTTTTCATTCATTCATTCTTTATTTGCCATATATATAACATGTTTACAGAGCAAGATGAAAATAATAAAGGATTTGAGAAAAAAAGTGAATGGCGAGGAGACCTGAAAGAAACCATGAGGCTTATAATGAGTCAGGTTTCCTCACCTAAAAATAAACTAGTAGTTAAACTAGTTTTATAACTAACCTTGCTGGTTAGTTATAAAATGCCATGATTTAACCCTTCAACTTTCAAGAGTGCCAAACATCAAAATTCAAGAAAAATCCCAAATTTCATTTTGTAAAATATTGAAAAACAAATGGTACCATGCAAAAGTACTGCTGAAGAGGTTTCATTTGAATGGTTACACCATAGGATTTCGTCAGCAGATTCAAAAGTTAGAACAAATGGTACCATGCAAAAGTACTGCTGAAGAGGTTTCATTTGAATGGTCACACCATAGGATTTCATCCACAGACTCAGTTAGAACAAACGGTACCATGCAAAAGTACTGCTGAAGAGGTTTCATTTGAATGGTCACACCATAGGATTTCATCCACAGACTCAAAAGTTAGAACAAATGGTACCATGCAAAAGTACTGCTGAAGAGGTTTCATTTGAATGGTCACACCATAGGATTTCGTCCACAGACTCAAAAGTTAGAACAAATGGTACCATGCAAAAGTACTGCTGAAGAGGTTTCATTTGAATGGTCACACCATAGGATTTTGTTGACAGACTCAAAAGTTAGAACTTCATTACAGTGTACATGTCTCCATAATTGCCTGTGGGAGTGAAAGGGTTTATTTAACCCAGGCTTTCACTCCCAGAGTCAATAATGGAGACATTTTAATGTAGTTCTCAGCGCTCCAAGCTCATTTTTTCAATAAGTCGTGACCTACATTTTTAAAATGGTCTCCATTTGAAAATTTCGGTCGCCAAAAAATTGTCGTTTCATTAATGCAAGATACTTCATGCTACTTTACATGAAGACACTACTGCTGAACGTTTTCAAAATGGCCGCTCAATGAATTTGAAGCTGCGTTACACAGATCCTTATGCCAGTACACATGCCTTGCGATGCAAGAGGAACAGATTTAACGATGATTCAATTAAAAATCAATAAAACTTAAAGTTCACTTTATTGTTTTGAGCTTAAATCCTTTGGTCGCCATATGGTGACCTTCGCCAATAAATTCAGTCGCCATATTTTTTTGTCACTCGTCATGGCGACCAAAGTGGTCGCAGCTTGGAGCGCTGGTTCCAACTTTTAAGTCTGTGAACGAAAGCCCATGGTGTGACCATTCAAATGAAACCGCTTCAGCAGTACTTTTGCATGGTACCATTTGTTCTAACTTTTGAGTCTGTGGATGAAATAATAATAATAATAATAAATTTATATAGCGCTAATACTATAAAATAATATTCAAAAGCGCTTAACAATAAGAGAAAAGTAAAAATAGGATTAAAAATGAAATCCTATGGTGTGACCATTCAAATGAAACCTCTTCGGCAGTACTTTTGCATGGCATCATTTGTTTTTTCAATATTTTGCAAAATGAAATTTGGGACTTTTTGCTTGAATTTTATTTAATGTTTGGCACTTTTGGGAGCTAAAGGGTTAAAGGTACTTTGCTGTTTAACATTCTCATTGTAAGGTGGATTTTCTTTTGCCATAGGGAGCTCCTTGAAGTTAACCATATCAAGACAATCTACAATATCTTTGTAGCTTTGCTCATAGTGTTTATCATAAACACTGTAATCTATGACTACATTGATAATGGAAGGTAATGTCTTAGTGTTGTAATGGACATGTTCGTGTGTTTAATTCACTTTTTTCACAATGGTGCAAATTCAATAATGCTAAATGCTAGCTGTATGCCGATCATCGATTATAATCATTCAATGACTGATCAAAAACTTACAGAGACGCGACAATTGATTGCACTTGGAGCACAATCAATTGTCATGGAAAAATGAATTCTAATGTCTAAGGGCGTGTGTTTCTTTTGGACATTTTCTGCCCATTTCAACAACAGAATACCTCAAAATATTGCACCTATTCCTCTCGTAAAATATGTGAGTTGCTGCTTTGACTATGTGTACCCGGAAAAATTTTGGTGTGTGAGAATGTAAACAACGTAGTTTTGTTAGCATATTTTGATTTCAGAATGATAAGAATAAAATTATGTCCCAAACAAACACGCCCTACATGAGAAATAAACAGATTAAAATGAACATTTAATATCTTGTTGGAGTTTGTCCTTGTGGGGGTTAAAAATGGAAAGTATGATCACTGAATGTGCCTTACCTGGTGTGGTTTTGGGAAAACTGACAGTCAATATTCACAAATTTGATTGATTTGGAATCGTGTTTGCACTCACCTAAGTTCTCAGTGAAATTTTTGTTCAAGCAAAAAATTGTGCCTGATTAATCCTATCTAGAGTGCTGATAAAACTTTATTCACTAGCAGACCAAAGGAATTCAAAGATTTGTGAGACATAGCATAACAAATGAATAAATATGAAAGTACAACGAAACGAACAAAAGCAACATCAAGTTTCAAGTGTTTTAGTGAGGTTAGATGTGGTAATTTACTGCATTTCCTCTTAAAAACAGTAAAATGGCTAAACTACATCATAATACAAACAGTTTCCATGGTCCCTTGGGTTGATGTCCATGTTCATGCATTAAGCATGAAGTAGCTGGTTAACTAATGCCCATTTTTCATCTCCTTTGCAGCCTATCACTGGACTTTTCAATTCTAAGATGGGCGTTTGGAAAGCCTTCAACTGTTGTCAGTATCTGGCTCGTCATGAAAGTCATGGCTATGTCAGCATTTCCTCTTTTCATGTCGTGGCACACAAACAGACATTCATGGTTACCGCTGCCAGACATTGTCTGGCTATTTCTGTACATAACATACCTGATTGTTTTTGCAATATTTCCTGTCCAGGAAGTCTGTCAACACAACTTAGCACCTGCGTCTTCTATTATCATACTTGCAGAGCAGGTAAATAAAATTGATGTCAGGACTCAAGACTACGCAGTATAGCCAATAAGCTATAGGCTACCTGTATTTAAAGACCCAGTTTTTCCCAATATGCATTATGCCCTGCGAGCATCGGCAGCCATTATCTTGATCGTGAAAAATCCAGTAGGTCTTGTAGCTCTTTGTAATCCATTTGCATTGGCCATGTCAGTCGTTAAATGTTTATTCAAGTACCTTATTTATCAGGCAACACTTAAGAACATATTTAATTAAACGAGTTTGAAGGGAACAGAAGCACGAGACAATATAGTCAATATAATATTCCTTTCCATATGATTGAATGTTTGCCACAAGAAAAGTAAAACCCCTGAAAACAATAGAAGCCTTGCTTCCATGCAAACCAAAACAATAACAGAGGTGCATGAAGCATAATGGACAATACTGGGTCTTTGATTTCTACAGGGCACTTTGACTACTGTGCATGATCTCTTCCATACTTTCTAATTTGACAGGTTTGACAAGCTTGACTGTACTCCATAATCTCTTTTGCATGGACTACATGTAAAACCCTGGCATGCCCAGTTGATAGTTTCGATTAATATGGATTACATTATAATCGATATTAATTAATAGTTATCAATACCATTTATGGCTTCACGCATGTTGATGATGCAAGCACCAGAAATAAAACTTGGTTTTTATGTTTCCTTTGTGTGATGAGTGTTGCAAAGTTGTTGTGACAATGTACGCAGAATTATCATAACAGACTGTCTAGTAACACTTTATTTTTTTGCTGGTGCAGTAGTTGGATGGATGGATGACCTCTATTTTAAAACGATAAGTATTAAAGCTGTATGAGCTTGTGGGGTTGTAGTTAATCTGTTAGTCACTGGCCACTCTAAGCTAGTTAAGTTGATCTCTAGCATTGTTTATATTGTTTTTACAGTGTGATTGATCATCTTATGAATAATATGTTGTGGATTAATTTTTACTTTTAGTTTGAAAATTCAAACCAGTTTAATTTTAATTTTTCTTTCCGTAATGAATTTGAAGGACAATAAGAATTAAACTGGTTTGAAATTTTTCAAGTCAAAAATACTTTAAGCCGCAACAAAAGTCTTCTTTCTTTAAACTTTGTTTCTAGATTCGTTTTATGCTGAAAGTTCATGCTTTTGTAAGAGAAAATGCACCCAAGGTTCTGTCCCACAAAAAAGTTCCAAAAGGTAAGGAAACTAGACTTAAACACGGACCCGCGCTATAAAAGGAACCTTGGCCTGGCCAAGCCGCCAGTCATTTCACATTTGACACCGAACTGTCGACATCACGTGCATCCTCTCGCCAATGGAGAACCGTTACCGGCGCGAAATTCAAATTTGGCAAGCTAAAATATTATATTCATACTAAAAGGCGCATAAATTCAAATAATGTTTTTAGTTTTATTTTCGTGAAAGATAAATCCTATACAAGATTGAACTGGTGAAGGTAGAATTAGACCTATTTTGGGGGGCAACGGTCTTCCTCCGTGTTGCTCGCAATGTCAGCCATCTTTGATTAGCCATTGAAGCAGTGATGGTGTGACAAAAGGGGGCGGAGTTTTCCCTTTTATAGCGCGGGTCCGTGTTTAAAGTGCCCATAACGATTTTTTTTATTTTCTTATCTAAATCTACACGTCACGTAATGTATAAGGTGTAACAATTCATATTCCTTGTGATTTGATTCAATTTCGATTATTGCCTTTTGATTTGGAATATTTCGATTCGATTATGCAATGTTTCTTGCAGAAAATTTTAGACTTATCTGTTGTACCGTCTTTAGCCGGAAAACCATAATATTTCCACACAGCTGATCTAAAAGATGCAGGCAGAATCACGATTGCTTTGTCGTTCGTCGCCATGTTTGAGCAGGTGACAATGAGCGTGTTGCGCATGGTTTGCCTTATTTGGAAATTCTCAAGGGGTGGTAGAAAGGCAGCAATTTTACCAGCCGAGGCAACTCAAAATGGCACATGCACTGCAAATGCCTTTGCTCGTCAATCAAAAACGCACATTTTAAAGGGTTCTGAATTCTGATTTCACAATATAATAACTCATTGAGGGCACCATGGAAAAGGTATGCAAAAATCAAAAACCAAAATCGAAACGTGGAAACAAAAAATCGTGAATCGAACCGAATGGTCATATAATCGCGATGAATCGAGAATTCCATTAATCTTTACACCGCTAATCATTATTATCATTGTTGTCATCATTGTCGTCATCATCATTGTTGTCGTCATCAATGTTGTCATCATCATTGTCGTCATCATCATTGTCGTCATCATCATTGTTGTCGTCATCATTGTTGTCGTCATCAATGTTGTTGTCATTGCCACCGCCCTCCTTTTCCTTATACATGTAGTCCTAAAAAAATTCATTTAATAAAAAGGTTACAATCTCAGACACCAGTTATCAATACTGTATAAAAAACATTTTCTTTTCTCTGCCTCTTCCATAAAGGGCCAAAATCCAATCCATCAGAGAAATCTGATCAAGCTGATCAGGGAACTGACGACAATACAGCAAACAGTGAAGTCGAGGACAAAGAGACCAACCAGCCCCTGCCAGAGTTTGGCCAATATTTGTACTTCTTGTTCTGTCCAACGCTTATCTACAGAGATCAATACCCAATGTGAGTGCAGTTTATAAATTAAAATCACAGACTTGCTGTTTTGTAGTCTTTCACTCCTCATAGCAGTCAACTGAAAAGGTTGAAAACTCAAGAAAAAACCCAAATTTCATTATTTTGTAAAAAATAATGATCCTTTAAAAAGGATTAGTGAAGTACTGCTGAAGAGCTTTCATTTGAATGGTTAGAACCACAATACTTGCCCCTAGAGTTGGCTTTGGATGTGCAGAATCTTTTCTTGTTATTTTCTTATATTTGACAGATTTGTATGATGTCCCTTGCTCCAATAAAACAATGAAAGCTAGAAAATTTCATTGTTGTGTTCTGCATCTTGCGCATGAATTTACCAGAGTGTATCACCTTAAATACCGTTGCAGAGGTAGTCTTAACAAGTATAAGTTTGACAAGTTTCTCACCTTGTGTAGGGGTAAGGAGGCTATGCAAGATACCACCTATCGGACGAGACCAATGGATAAAATTTATTGGCCTTAAATATTGAGATGAGACTTTAAGAGCGGATGTCTGTAAATATCGAGAATCCGACGACACTGGCAAAATTTCGAATTTCTTTTTATTTTACCAAAAGAACCTATTTAGTGACCTATTTTCGAAAATGGGTTTAAAAGGTTCGATCTCATTTTACTTTTTTCAAAATTTCGATAAGTCGAAAATTAGCCTTTTGAGTCCGCGGGTGCTTTCATGGACCATTGAATTTTGGCTATTTTGGACCATTTTCAAAACGCTTCTGTTATCGCAACATTCGGTGTCCTACAATGCCTTTGACACAGTGAATAAAACGTCTTTTTAGCTTTCTTTTGCAATAAAATTTTGTCGGAAATGTAAACTTTAAAAATCATTTTGGTCTTGTACAAAACACCTATCTTCGCCATGTAAACAAGAAGGCAAATTTAAGGAAACTTCGACTTAGTAAAATGCAGTCTGGTACATGAGTTTTAGGCAAAAAAACAACACTACATTATAGCTGAATCTGTCTTTTATTTATTCTGAAATTATTTTTGGTGGCCCGTGAATACAGCGCTACTGAGAGATTTATCCGTGAAGGCTATTTTTAGCTTGACACCAACTTCGCATTCGATTTAATTGAATTTTAAGCGCTGGAATGACGGCGAGCTTAAGAACGAAACAGCGAAATTGGCCCTTAAACAGGTCTTTAAAGCTTTGAAAACAACATTTACATGTTTAAGCTATAATATTCATATGATTTTTATCTAGGACGCATTCAGTTAAAATGTAAGCTATAATCATATGTGTCATTGATCGACTTTGTTGCCGACGTATCAAAATACGGCATAAGTCTTTGAACAGTTCAAGGAATGTTTAAGTTAGCTTATCTCGCCTTTTCCTTGTTGTAAGCAGCAGAAATACAAGGATTCTTACATAGATATCTCACAAAAACCATGGCTTGCTTGACATTACAGCATTTGATATTCGCAAAATGTTGTTACAGACGTTTCGTTATTTACACACAGTGTACTCACATAAAAATATCCGATGACTTCCAATCCAAATGTCGCAGACATAAATGTACGAGAAAACATTAAGGACAGAAAAATATAGTCACATCTTGCCGTCCATTTAGTTGTATTAAGCGATACAAAAGAAACCATCACTCGTAAATAACAAGAAGTCAGTGAAAGGCCATAAAATAATTGGTTGCGTGACCTAGACACGTTCACATGCACTCCCAGTGGACCAAGGAGAGATTATTTATTAAACGAAAAAAGCCAATGATGCGGGACTTGGGAAGGCTTAATTGTATTTGACTCCCACATCCTCTGAATTGAATCAAACGAAAATAAAGGCCGAAAACTGAAAGAACTGATTCAATACTACAAACTTGTCATTTTTCCCGTGGGTACCCCTGTCCGTCGCTACTATTGCCATGCTAGATGCGTACCTTCTGACAGCATACCGGTTATACCGGGTTTTCAGTTAGCTTTCAAGGGGGGAGGGTGTATTATATCCGGGGGGGGGGGGGGGGGGGGGCTTATATGCGGCATAAAAAAACGTTTCAAAATGAGATAATATGAAATGGCTGAGACACACAGCATTATCAGACTTATCAAAATACGTTTTTTCACTTCATTTCAATATTGCTCTGCACTATACATAGGCTTAGACACAAGTTTCTCGACAATTCCTTAAAAGTTGCCCCAAATTTATAAAAAAAAAGTTGCTCAAAAGTTGCCAATTTTCCAAAAAGTTGCCGAAAAGTTGCCCCAATTTTGCCCTCCTTTTTTCACCACGAAGTTACTGGCGCGGAAAAAAATAATGTGGAATTGCTTTTATTTGTGATTCATTTCTTCAGATATAGATACTTTTCTTAATAAAAATCATATTTCTTTCTTTTAACAAAACTAGATTACAAACGAAAACTGACCAGATTACTGTCCCAATAGTCAGTTGTATTATGTACACAGAATCCTTTAGCAGTGATACTAGTAAAGGCCATTGCAGTAATACTAATAGACAGTCATCACTTATGGGACCAAGAGCTTTTTCCTCTGGTTGCCATTGTAGCAAAGCATTACCTCCAATGAATCAATAATGATTCGTCTGGATTTTCCGCTTTCTTGAAATAGCGCCCTTAATTGGAACACTCAGGTTTGCTCCGAGCCTTTTGGCTTTCTCGATAGGATCATTTGATTCACCTTCATTCGAAGAAATGTCCTCCTCTGAACTTTCAACAAGAGCAGCCATGTTGAAAAACTTGCTCTTATTGGTGATACTGCTGACCGGAGTGACCTCAAAAACCACAGGCAACCCATTTAAGTAGCCAAAAAGAAAGGGTCAGGTACTAGTACTGCTGAGAGGAGCTCACGCACTTTTTATGTCATGTTTGAGTCATATTTATGATAAGTAAGCTCTTATATCATAATCATATATTTATTAAAATACTTTTGGCTGTAAAACAAAAAAAAGTTGCCCGAAATGGCAAAAGTTGCCAAAACGTTGCCGAGCAACTTGTGTCTAAGCCTAACTATACATACCGTATACGTTCCTAACATTTTAATTGAAATGGTATAGTGTTCTGTTAAAATGTTATATCATGGAAATAAAGAAAAGAAGGGGAGGGCTAATATCCGGGGGGGACTTATAACCGGAATAATATTTTTGTTTGCAGGTGGATGGACCTAAAAGTGGGCGGGGAGGGGGGGGGGGGGGGGGTATAACCGGCATTTCTGAAATTGCGACGTTAGTGTTAAGAGTTGTTTTACCAGAAAAGTGTCCCTGATTTGTGATTTGTGGAAGGCGCTGGAATCGCCAAATACTGTGAGCTGGATACCCGACGTTAGCCAAACAAAAATAATATTCCGGTTATAAGCCCCCTCTGGATATTAGCCCGCCCCTTTTTTTCTTTATTTCCTTGATGTAAACATTTTAACAGAACACTAAACCATTTCAAATAAAAAGTTAGAAACGTATACGGTATGTATAGTGCAGAGCAATATTGAAATGAAGTGAAAAATGTATATTTATAAGTCTAATAATGCTGTGTGTTAGTCCGCTCAGCTTATTTCATATTATCGCATTCCGAAACGCATTTTTATGCCGCTTACAAGCCCCCCGGATATAATACACCCTTCCCCCTTGAAAGCTAACTGAAAACCCCTTAGGTATAACCGGTATGCTGTTAGAAAGTACGCATCTAGCATGGCAATGGTGGCGACGGACAGGGGTACTCACGGGAAAAATGACAAGTTTGTAGTATTGAATCATTTCTTTCAGTTTAGGCCTTTATTTTCCGTTTGGTTCAGGGGTTGTGGGAGTCAAACGCAATTAAGCCTTCCTCATGCGGCCCGCATTATTGGCTTTTTTCGCTCCCCGGTCCACTGGGAGTGCATGTGAACGTGGCTAGGTCACGCAACCAATTATTTTATGGCCTTTCACTGACTTCTTGTTATTTACGAGTGATGGTTTCTTTTGTATCGCTTAATACAACTAAATGGACGGCAAGATGTGACTATATTTTTCTGTCCTTAATGTTTTCTCGTACATTTATGTCTGCGACATTTGGATTGGAAGTCATCGGATATTTTTATGTGAGTACACTGTGTGTAAATAACGGAACGTCTGTAACAACATTTTGCGAATATCAAATGCTGTAATGTCAAGCAAGCCATGGTTTTTGTGAGATATCTATGTAAGAATCCTTGTATTTCTGCTGCTTACAACAAGGAAAAGGCGAGACAAGCTAACTTAAACATTCCTTGAACTGTTCAAAGACTTATGCCGTATTTTGATACGTCGGCAACAAAGTCGATCAATGATACATATCATGTACATATGATTATAGCTTACATTTTAACTAAAATGAATGCGTCCTAGATAAAAATCATATGAATATTAGATAGCTTAAAACATGTAAATGTTGTTTTCAAAGCTTTAAAGACCTGTTTAAGGGCCAATTTCGCTGTTTCGTTCTTAAGCTCGCCGTCATTCCAGCGCTTAAAATTCAATTAAATCGAATGCGAAGTTGGTGTCAAGCTAAAAATAGCCTTCACGGATAAATCTCTCAGTAGCGCTGTATTCACGGGCCACCAAAAATAATTTCAGAATAAGTAAAAGACAGATTCAGCTATAATGTAGTGTTGTTTTTTTGCCTAAAACTCATGTACCAGACTGCATTTTACTAAGTCGAAGTTTCCTTAAATTTGCCTTCTTGTTTACATGGCGAAGATAGGTGTTTTGTACAAGACCAAAATGATTTTTAAAGTTTACATTTCCGACAAAATTTTATTGCAAAAGAAAGCTAAAAAGACGTTTTATTCACTGTGTCAAAGGCATTGTAGGACACCGAATGTTGCGATAACAGAAGCGTTTTGAAAATGGTCCAAAATAGCCAAAATTCAATGGTCCATGAAAGCACCCGCGGACTCAAAAGGCTAATTTTCGACTTATCGAAATTTTGAAAAAAGTAAAATGAGATCGAACCTTTTAAACCTATTTTCGAAAATAGGTCACTAAATAGGTTCTTTTGGTAAAATAAAAAGAAATTCGAAATTTTGCCAGTGTCGTCGGATTCTCGATATTTACAGACATCCGCTCTTAATATTCTGTGTACACAAAGCTTGCATAATTTGCTAGTAAAACAGCACAGGGAGGTTTGAATCTTTTTTAGTTCCTACTGATGATAATGTGGCTCAGGCTATACCAACAAGATACTGTCTTCTTTAGTGGGGGAGCAGAGGAACATAAAGATATCACCCCTGCAGTCTCTTTGTGAAACAGTGGGTTCTGACCGAGTGCAATAGTTTTGAGCATTTGCCTTATCCCTCTGATTTATACCAAAGACACCAGACTTTCTTCTTTAAATACTGTATATATTTTCTAATCTTGTCATCAATATTTTGATATTGATATGATATTTTAGGACTCCTTACATCAGATGGAATTATGTGGTGTCAAATACTGTTCAAACGCTGGCCTGCATCTTCTACACTTACTATGTGTTTGCTCGCTTCTGTGTACCTGTTTTCAGAAATATTGGAAAGGGACATTGGAGTTTCAAGTGAGTTTATTTATTGTCAGACCAAAGGGAGATCAAAGGCTCCTACAAGCCAACTCATGAATACAAAACAACCATTGGACCCTCTCATAGATCCTATGTGTTTTGCTCCATCGACCCCCCCCCCCCCCCCAACGCCCTCTGTGTCCAACTTCCCACCCTCCCCTTTCTTCATTGCCATCCCAACAGGTAAGGCGGTTGTCCATTTGGAACAGGTAACATACATGTGCAAGCCATATGCACTGGTCAGTGGAATTACCAAGAAAAGTTTACAGCCGATAGATGGAAGTAAGGAAGGATGGAAGGAAGGAAGGAAGGAAGGAAGGATGGATGGATGGAAGGATAGATGGATGGATGGAAGGATGGATGGAAGGAAGGTTGGAAGGAAGGATGGAGGGATGGAAGGAAGGAAGGATGGAAGGAAGGATGGAAGGAAGGAAGGATGAAAGGAAGGATGGAAGGAAGGATGGAAGAAAGGAAGGAAGGAAGGATGGAAGGAAGGAAGAAGGATGAAAGGAAGGATGGAAGGAGTGACAATTTGCATATTTTTCCCTGTCTGCTATAACTTTTACCAAGCTTAGCATTTTCACAAGTTAAAAAGTAACAAAAGGGACAGACAATGAATGAATGTAGAATGTGCAGTTTATAAGTACAGTGTAACAAGCTTGTTGCATTCAATTTCTACAGTACATTCATATCACTATCTCCGAGTAAATAATCATTTTTCTTTTCAGGCATTTCACACTTTCTGTGTTCAGCTGTATGCTTCCAGGGACAATGGTTCTTGTGCTTGGTTTCTTTGCAGTCCTTCACTCTTGGTTGAATGCCTTTGCAGAAATGACCCGTTTTGCTGACAGAATGTTCTACAAGGTACATAATAAATATGTTGTGAATAATAAAGATAATATTTATTTTTAATATAAAGCCGGTAGAACCCCGCTAACTCGAACTCTGAAGGGAAACGAAAATCAGTTCGATTTGCATATGGTAACAAGAAAGTCCAACAATTATGACTTCGAGCTAAGTGTAACTTTAACATTTCGGTACATGTTTTTGCAATACTAAATGAAGTTTGTAGTGTACGCGTATGACTACAGTCCAACTAAATACAAAACAACATTAAAGAATAGAAGTAACCATGTCCGTTTTCCTATTTTCACTGCCAAGGCAAAAAAGACTGCATCCGGTAATACTGGTAAGAACGTGAAGTGAATGTTAAATATGTGATCAGTACGAAGTTACAATCAGATAACAAGCAGCCTATTTTCTTGATACTGTATTTTGAGAAGTCATAACAACAGAGTTCGAGTTATCGGAGTAAAATTGGGCCAAGGGAAACGAAAAATAGTTCGAGTTAGCGGGGAATTCGAGTTATCCGAGTAAAAATGACTCAAAAATAGGGCCAAATCCAAGGGAAATCGAACATAGTTCGAGTTAGCGGGACGTTCGAGTTATCCGAGTTCGAGTTAACGGGGTTCTACTGTATAAAGCAGTTCTCAACTGAGTGTGGAAAACAAAAACCAAAGTAATCAATCTGGCCAATCACAAAAGTCGCAGACAATCCAATGAACCAATCAGAACAGTCGCAGACAATCCAATGAACCAATCAGAACAGTCGCAGACAATCCAATGAACCAATCACAAAAGCCGCAGACAATCAAATGAACCAATCAGAACAGTCGCAGACAATCCAATGAACCAATCACAAAAGTCGCACACAATCCAATGAACCAATCTGAACTTGAAGCAAATACATGTACATATAGCTGGTACCAAGCACAGGAAAACAATCCATGTGGGAGTAAGTCATGATTGGTTTTGGTTTCACTTATTGGTTGATAATAAAAATAGCGCAAGATTTTTTAGCCAATTACTAAAAGCGCACATTGTGGTAATACAAAATCAAAGCAGTATTTACTAAATTATTTTCATCACTCAAGTTAGAAAAACTGCACGTCTATTACTGATGAGCAATTTGTTAGAATTACCATCTGAATACTGTGTTTTGTTACAGGATTGGTGGAATTCAAATTCTTATGCAGATTATTACCGCACCTGGAATGTGGTAGTACATGACTGGCTGTATGCTTACATCTACAAGGACCTTTATCGGGTGCGATATATTTAATTTTTTCTAATAGTTTATCCTCATAGAATAATAATTATCTTGTGAGTGAGATTTTTTTTTTTTTTTTTTTGGGGGGGGGGGGGGGGCGGGGGGGGGGGGGGGGGGAGGGGGGAATAGATACAGTATGTTAATAAACTGTGGCTTTCATCTCATTTGTTTTAATTAAATCAAGACAAGATGGCATTCTGACTTGATGAATAGTTGGTTTATTTGAGGCCCTAAAACAACAGAATCAATTGATCTATCAACAAACCAACCAAATGAATGAATCAGTGGATATGTTGTAGTTAATTTTTTATCCCAGGTAATTTTTATTTTTCCATTGTTTTTGGGTATGGTAATATATGCTAATGAATTTGGAACAAAGGAAAAACAAAAATTACCTGAAATAAAAAATTAACTACAACAGATATTCTGAAACATTGAACTCATTCATACAGTCAGTCGGTCAGTCAGTTGGACGGTCAAACGGACAGACGGACGGTCGGTCAGTTGGTCGGTCAGTCAGTCAGTCAAACAGTCATCAATAAATCTTGTTGTTTGACAACAATCTTGTTTGTTAATTAATCAGACTTTCCTAATGTGTTCTTTGTTCAGGTTCTCAAGAACCGTCAAGTGGCAACAGTTTCCGTGTTTATCTTGTCCGCCATTGTTCATGAATATGTGCTGATCTTCGCTTTCCGCTTCTTTTACCCTATTCTTCTTATCATGTTTGGCGCAGTGGGATGTAAGTAATTCTTTTTTTCAACTTATTACATTGTATTTTAACTTGTTATCAATAATACATTAATACATTTTAACTTACAGTATTACAGTCAAACCTGTATATAACGGTCACCCTTGGGAAATGGCCAGGTGACCGTTATATACAGGGTGACCGCTATATGCAGGTTTCCTTTAAACTCTACTGGAAGTTAATGAATAACGTTTGTATATGGAAATAATATATCAATTTACATTTTATTGACAATAACAATTAACAGCAACGTTCAAAATACGAGTTAAAGGCCCCTAAAATGTCCGTGGAAGAAAATAAAAATAATATAGAGATAAAATGTCTGATAGAAGAGGAATTTGACGCGGAGCGCTATCATAGTCTATAAAACAACAGCTGTCAACTTGACAAGTACAGTGTAATAATCAAGGAACTACGCAGAATTCGAAAGTGAATATAGTTTGGTACGGAAAATACAGGTGTTAGTTCGAAGAAAGAAACTACCGTATTGTTTGAAAGCGATATGACCTGCTTCCGAGAGCAAAACATCGGCACTTTTGTTGCTATCTGTCGCAACCATGTGTCGGACGCAGGCGATGACACGTATTTGACATGTATTTGTAGTTGTATTTCGTATAATATTTGTATTTGTGTGCGACCCCTGCCCTGGTAGCTTCAATTTAATGAGCTGTTGAATAAAGCTTGTCATGATTGGCTAATGGTTTGATCGTAATCCAATTTGGTGACCGTTATGTACAGGTAAAAAATAATGAAATTGTGGATTCGGGAAGTCTAAAGGGTGACCGCTTCCGTTATATACAGGTGACCGCTATATACAGGCAAACTTTACAGTAAATATTAGGCACGATTTTCGGGAAGTTGTTCGGTGACCGTTATATACAGGGTGACCGCTATATACAGGGCCGTTATATACAGGTTTGACTGTATAATGTATTTTAACGTATTATAATGCATTTTAACTTATAATAGACCAATATCACGCTAGCATGGCACAAAAATATATTTGGTTTATTGGGAAAAAGAGCCCAGCATCAAATTCAGCATATCGATATTAGTAAAACTACAAAGTTTTGTAAAGATTGCTAGAAAACTGACGATATGAAATTTTGAAACTGAGCATTTTTACAAAGAAATGTATGGTGGACGGGCATAGATTGCCCGTCCAGCCTCGTTTTCGTGTTTTTCCCATACATTTCTTTGTAAAAATTAGGCCAGAGTACTAAGTTTCAAAAGCTCATATCTCTGTCAGTATACGAGCAATCTTTACGAAACTTTACAGTTTTACTAATATTGATGTGCTGATTTTGATACTGGACTCTTTTCCCCATTAAATTAAATATATTTTCATACTATACTAGCGTGATATTGGTGTATAATGTGTTTTACTTTGAATTCGTATTTTACTTTTTTATTTTATTACATTTTAACATCATTATAATGTATTTTAATAAAGAAATAAAAAATGCGCCGAGTACATATTTGAGTTATATAAGCACGTGGGAATTTCCCATAACTATGGGAATTATAGAAACCTCCGGTCAGGAAGTAAAATTGCAATTTAACACTGACACTGCCTTGAATTGTATTTGTACTTGACCAGAAATCTGCAAACATTTACTCCCAGCAGAAATTTTAGCTGTCTCGATCCGCAAAAATGTCCTGCCGCAAAACAAATTCAGTCGGCAATCTGCAAAATTTTCCTGCTGCAAACATTTCCTAGTACATGGTATGATGCAGCATTTTAACTTAAGATAATGTATGTTTGACTGTTTCAGTGTCGTTTTTGTTTCTAAAACCAACGAAACATGATAGCGTGTCTCGGGCGTCTCAGGCGTGGAACGTGTTCATGTGGATCACCCTGATTATCGGTAATGGACTACTGATGTGTCTGTACAGTCAGGAGTGGTTCGCTATACAGAACTGTCCAAGCAAGAGTGTAAGTACAACAGTCTTATCGTCCCAATTCTTTACATTGCCTGTTTCCCTTGGTCGATTGCTGAAACCAAAATGGCGGCAACTCAAACTAATGATCGACCTCAACTGATCACCCTGGAAAATAGGGGACTGTGAACAGTGTAGTTTTCCCGCACTTGCCACTGGTTGCATGATTGTTTTCCCATGCTTGCCACTAGTTGCATGTTTTCCTGTGCTTGCCACTGGTTGCATGTTTTCCCGTGCTTGCCACTGGTTGCATGTTTTACCATGCTTGCCACTGGTTGCATGTTTTACCATGCTTGCCACTGGTTGCATGTTTTACCATGCTTGCCACTGTTTGCGTGTTTTCCCAATCCACTTTTGCTCTGTCGAATCTTTCTATTCAATTTAGTTGTGTATTTGGTGGCAGTTGGCAATATAACATGGGAATTAGCCTAGCAAAATGTCAATATTTCAGTGGGAGTTGCAATCTGGAGGCCTACATATACTGTAAGTACACATCCACTTCATGAATATTTACAGTGTTTATTGTCTCCCCAACAGGAATCCTGGTTGGATCGATTGACGCCTCGCTCTTGGAGCTTGGAGTGTATTGGATTAACTGAAAACCTGGGCAAAAATTGAAACGACATCAAGCGTTTTTTTTGGCAAGCGAGTGCTGTATTCGTTCTTTTTCAATCCGACTCCCTCTCCCCCTGCTGCCTCTTTTGACTTACCCAAATTCTTCGTCCCTTTTCCTTACCCAAGATGTTGGATCAATACACAAAGGAATGTTTAGTGCTTGCCTGCCTAGAGTACGCATTTACTGCAGGCTGCACTATGGCTTACTGAGTGTAAAACGAATCAGAGCTCACAACATATTTCTGCAGGGAGCTGAATCACCATAAAATAGTCAACTGTAAAAGGAAAGGATTTAAATAAGTAAGAAAAATCGATTGGGGTATATTGCGTAGTAATCTCAAGTCAGTGCTTTGATTTTATCCGAGAATTTAGTTTTATCGACTGAGTCGATAAGGTAAATTGACCACCGTAAAAAGATTCAAATAGCTGACGTTTCGAGCGCTAGCCCTTCGTCGGAGCGAATCAAGGAATTGTGGGTAGTGTGTGGTTTTATATAGTAAGCGGTGGAGCTACGCTATTGGTGGAAGTTTGGTGACGTGAAAAACAAATGTAGATTAGTTGAATGAAAAGCGTTCGTTGATTCCGTGGGGTTTGAGAGTGCCGATTTGAAAGATGATTTTTTGTTCTAGGTTTTTACGGCTTTCTGTGTTACCCTGGTGTAGGGAAAGGCCGCAGATTGTCATGTGTTGTTTAGAATGGTTAGTAAGATTAAAATGGCGCGCGACTGGTTTGGATGCGTCTTTGTCATTTTTTTCAACGTCTCGGAGATGTTCACGAAAACGGTCGCCCAGTCTCCTCCCTGTTTCGCCAATGTATATCTTTTTGCAAAAAGTACATGTTATGCAGTAGATAACATTTACGGAGGTGCATGTAAAACGATCAGTGATTTTAATAGATCGTTTGGGTCCTGTTATTTTGTCCGCGTTGTGAATGAAAGGACAAGTGTTACATCGTGTGCGTGTGCATTTGAAAGTTCCCGGTACATCGTCAGATTTCAGTGCGCTCGTAACTAGAAAGTTGCCTATGTTTTTGTCACGTTTGAATGAAATTAGTGGGGGTTGTGAAAAAATTCTGCCAGTTTCGGGGTCGTTTTGGAGTAATTTGAAATTTTTTAAAATGATGCTTTTGACTGTGTTGTTGTGTGGGTGGAAAGTGAGGGTGAATGGAATTCTCTCGTTCTCTTCCATCTGTGGCATTTGTAGTGCTGATTGTCTGTCGATCTGTTGTGCACGTTGTTGGCCCGTATTAACAACAGAGTCAGGGTACCCACGTTTCTTGAAAAACTGGCACATTTCTTCTGATTTGTTGGAAAAATCAGAGTCATCACTACATAGACGTCGAAGTCTGAGAAATTGAGAATACGGAATGGCGTTTTTAACGTGCGATGGATGTGAGGATGAATGTAACAGATAACTGTGGGAATCTGTAGGTTTGTAGTGTTGTTGTTAATACGGGCCAACAACGTGCACAACAGATCGACAGACAATCAGCACTACAAATGCCACAGATGGAAGAGAACGAGAGAATTCCATTCACCCTCACTTTCCACCCACACAACAACACAGTCAAAAGCATCATTTTAAAAAATTTCAAATTACTCCAAAACGACCCCGAAACTGGCAGAATTTTTTCACAACCCCCACTAATTTCATTCAAACGTGACAAAAACATAGGCAACTTTCTAGTTACGAGCGCACTGAAATCTGACGATGTACCGGGAACTTTCAAATGCACACGCACACGATGTAACACTTGTCCTTTCATTCACAACGCGGACAAAATAACAGGACCCAAACGATCTATTAAAATCACTGATCGTTTTACATGCACCTCCGTAAATGTTATCTACTGCATAACATGTACTTTTTGCAAAAAGATATACATTGGCGAAACAGGGAGGAGACTGGGCGACCGTTTTCGTGAACATCTCCGAGACGTTGAAAAAAATGACAAAGACGCATCCAAACCAGTCGCGCGCCATTTTAATCTTACTAACCATTCTAAACAACACATGACAATCTGCGGCCTTTCCCTACACCAGGGTAACACAGAAAGCCGTAAAAACCTAGAACAAAAAATCATCTTTCAAATCGGCACTCTCAAACCCCACGGAATCAACGAACGCTTTTCATTCAACTAATCTACATTTGTTTTTCACGTCACCAAACTTCCACCAATAGCGTAGCTCCACCGCTTACTATATAAAACCACACACTACCCACAATTCCTTGATTCGCTCCGACGAAGGGCTAGCGCTCGAAACGTCAGCTATTTGAATCTTTTTACGGTGGTCAATTTACCTTATCGACTCAGTCGATAAAACTAAATTCTCGTGTTTCATCCCCCCACCGACGCAGCACCACAGTTTCTCTAGAAACTAACCCCATTCATTTCTTTGATTTTATCATCTAAATGATAATAGTTACTTCCAGTTTATCTCCGTTGAGTTGCGAGTATAAACATTCAGTAATTAAATAAAATAAATACATTAAATTGGTTATTTAGGAAGTCAATCCGGCTTTAAGTTAAAAAGTAAACTAAACTGCAGATACCGTGAACGATCTATTGCGTCACATTGGATCAGATACAAACAGTGATAAAGACCACTGCAAGGACCGATCAAACAATGTGAAAAGGCATTCTCTCGAAATGGCACTACGGTCGGCCAAACCTGACATGATCAGCGCTCAAAACTAGAAAGCAGACACAGACAGCTGTTTCGGGCTGTTTGGCCCTTGTCAGTGTGCCGTAGCTAGAACATAATGAGACTCGGAACCATTGCACCTATCTCATATATGTCGCTAAACATTATAGAAAGAGACGTGATAGGGATAGCATTCTGTATCTAAAGGAGAAGAATGGTTTGGCCATTCCCTATTTCTCTCCCTATGACACTGACATGTATCGGTTTGTTAGGTTGAGTTGCTCTTTGGCCATGTGCCACAATTGTTTGTGGCGTGACCGTTGCGCAATTTTCCCTATCACGTCTCTTTCTAGAATGATTAGCGACATATATGAGATAGGTGCAGTGGTTTCGAGTCTCATTATGTTCTAGCTACGGCACACTGACGAGGGCCAAACAGCTGTCTTGTGTCTGCTTTCTAGTTTTGAGCGCTGATCATGTCAGGTTTGGCCGACCGTAGTGCCATTTCGAGAGAATGCCTTTTCACATTGTTTGATCGTTCCTTGCAGTGGTCTTTATCACTGTTTGTATCTGATCCAATGTGACGCAATAGATCGTTCACGGTATCTGCAGTTTAGTTTACTTTAAGTTAAAGGAGCTACGTCATAGGGCTTTAACCCTTTCACTTCCAAGGGTGCCAAACATCAAAATTCAAGAAAAATCCCAAAATTCATTTTGTAAAAAAATTGAAAAACAAATGGTACCATACAAAAGTACTGCTGAAGAGGTTTCATATGAATGGTCACACCATAGGATTTCGTCAACAGACTCAAAAGTTAGAACAAATGGTACCATGCAAAAGTGCTGCTGAAGAGGTTTCATATGAATGGTCACACCATAGGATTTCGTCAACAGACTCAAAAGTTAGAACAGTACTACACTACATGTCTCCATAATTGACTCTGAGGGTGAAGGTTTAACGGCGTTTCTGACCAAAACTGCCCCAAATTAAAACTAAGTACCTTTGTCAGACACACGAAATGCTTATAGAACAATAAGAGGAAGATATCAAGTGAATGTTCGAAGAGAGAATCTACCATATTCTGAGTTTTAGCGAGTTTTCAAAGACACAAGACGATAAACTTGAAAAAAATTGGGCCAATTTTTTCAAGTTGCAATCCATTTCCATCCTGGCCATCTGCAAACCAAGAAACTTACTTTTACTTTTGGAGCACCAGTAGAGTTATTTTTAACAAAACTGGACCATTATTTTTAGGATTCCACTAATAGAGCAGTTTTCAATTAAGTGTCAAAAGTAATTACACAGTTGCTTTGGTTTTGCATTGATACGCTTTGTGATTGGCTAAAAAATCTCGTGCCACTTTCTCGACCAATCAGAAGTAAAATCAAAACCAATCGTGACTTGCTCGCACGCGTTTTCCCGCGCTTGGCGCCGCCGACATGTAATTGCTTCGAGCTCTGATTGGTTCATTGGATTGTTTACGACTGCTGTGATTGGTCAGAGTAATTACTTTGGTTTTGGTTTTACTACACTCAATTGAAAACTGCTGTATGAATATGAATGTCCTTTGGGCGATAACAATAGAGTGACACAGTCCCTTTAACGCTGGGAACATGAATATGTTCATTCAGGCAGTTATTAAAAATAATCTCTCGTCGAAGTTGCCATTTTTCTTTTTTGGTTAGGCCCAAGTTACAGCTGGCATTTCAGTGACTACCTATAAAATAAACAATGTCTTCTCCAAGAACCTCCACGCTTCGGCGGACACTTCTAGGTTGAGGAGAAGCAACAATAATTTCATTCGGCTTATTAAAGAAACGTCGTCCCCGCTGAAATAACGTGTTTTCATGATAATGGCCGGAGTTGAATAGGAAGAAAATCGCCAAAAGTGATGAACGCAAAGAAATATGAACTAAAAAGACAAAATCAAACTAAAAAACTCAAAATTCCACTCGAATGGAAACTTTGATTTCTTGACTGTTTGTCAAAAAATCAAAATTGATGAACTGTTATCCATTCCATCTACAATTCTGCACTTTATACCCAAACTACTGCTTTTGTTTTGCTCTCAAGAATCTTTTTATTCAGTTAAGTTATATATTTGGTGGCATTTGGCGATATAACATGAAAATTAAGTTAACGCAATTGGGTTATTTCGCACACAAATTCCCCGATGTCTTAGGGCGCGGTTTTTTGGGACAAATTCTGGCCATTCCAAAAACAGAATACCTCTAAATATTGCACATATTCCTATCGTAAAATATGGAAAGAAGTCGCTTCTTTGACAATGTGTTCCTGGAAAATTTTTCTTGTGTGGGAATATAAACAACATAGTTTTGTTAGCGTATTATCATTTCAGAATTACGAGAATATGTCCCAAAAAAACGCAGCCTTAATGCGCGTGACCTGATCACTTGGGAGTCCAAAGTTGAAATTGTGGCTTTTCTGGCTTGGGAAGTTTTACAGTTTAGAGGTGTCTATCGCGCTCTAATAATTGAGCCAGCTGTTAAGCGGTTTTAACAGAAACTAGGCGATTCGGACTTCTTCCTCGGAGCGTCTTCGTGGTCAAGACGGAGAATATATTGGGCAACAGTTGCCTCTGTGTGGAAGATATGACTTTGTTTTGATACAAACCTTCCTGCTTTTCATAATTATGTAAATCAAGCTGAATAAAAACAAGTTAGCATTAGAACATGATGTACTACATATGAAAAGCAGGAAGGTTTGTAACAAAACAAAGTCAACTGCAGCCTCACTTTCACTCAAATGGTCTATTGCACCCGTCACTCATTCAGTCACCTCCCTGCTATTCATTAAGCAACGAAGCTATTTAGAACCTCTAATTTCATTGGAACTGGGTAAAGAACCTTTAGCTCGCCACGACCCTCTCGTAGCTCAGTACTTGCAGTGTGTGACCGGTGTACGTCGATGACACGATGAACGATACATCTTTTTGTTTTCAGGGCTAGGGTGCCTTGCTTGTTCCGTTTGTTCAATTGTTTTCTTAACCAATCCTGTGAGGTGTTGTGAGAGCTTCCAGGCGCCCTCTGTTACGCAGCTCGTACAATGTCTTCTTAGATTTGCTGAGAAAACAATAGAACAAACAACACGACAATGGACCCTGAAAACAGAGCCGCGTGATACCCAGGTCCAATGAAATTAGAGGTTGTAAAGAGCTGCGTGGTATCTGTCTGTATTTGCGTAACCAATGATTTTCAGGCTCAAGGGTAATAAATGCTCAGTTGCGCGCGAAGGGAAATAAGTAGGCATAACTACTAGTTTATCGCCTTTATTAGATTTTGTTATGTCATATCGTGACCGCTTTAGAGCATTTTCAGAGCGATCGTATTATTTTCTTCTGTATGAGAATATTAGAAATCATAGCTTTATAAATAGATAACTATATTACAAATATGCAAGCTTAACAAAAAACGATTTATACAACAGAAAGTGAAAAAAAAATCAGGGACTGTAAAAAATAATATCCATATTTAAGGTGATTCCCTATTATAACATACTTAAAGAAAAGCGCGCGCTGTGATTGGTTGATACGCGCCATCCATTTTCCAGTGGGTAGCACGCTCGCGTCACTCAGCTTGTTTTGCCGGCAATTTTAACATGTCTTCATGATATGTTATAAAAGAAATTGTAAACGTCGCAACTGTGCCTACATCGAGTTATGGATGCACTTGGGAGGTTTGCTAAGCTCTCAAGAAGCTAGAGTCACTTGAGGCATCTCTTACGCTTCTTTCGTGCTTAGCAGCCTCCCGCGTGTATCCATAACTCGATCTGCGCACGCTGCACGTTTACCATTTCTTGAGTATTGCACCGCGTATCACTACTGCGCATAATATCTTGCGTCATTTGCGCGTGCACGAACGCGTGCGCATTCCGAAGAAAGAGGGTTTCCTTTGAGGATTCAGTTCCTTTAGTTAATAAGTTGTTTTCTCCTAACCGAGTATGGTGACCTTTCTTTTTTATTCCATGTATTTGAAGAAAATTCTACTTGCCATTATATATATCCAAATTTGAAAGATTTTTCTTTAGTAAATTTTGAAATATATGTTGAAATTGCCCTATCATTTGGTCACTTTCTCTTTTTCGTTAACTTTTAAGGCTTTTCACGATGACATTGTTCTGCTACCATGACAATGTTAATATTTCATTGCTTATAATAACTTTCTAGAAATAATGGTTGCCTTTCGCTCAAGGCTAGGATTTTCAATATTGCCGTCACAAGCTAGCAAATTAGTTATATACTACAGCGCTATAATGTGAAAAAGGGAAAGGTGACCCCCCTCTTTTACTATGTTTTTTGAGGTACTAGATGTAATAAATTACTGTATAAAGTTTTAGAAAAATTTCATTATAACTTCTTTTTTGATGGAATCACCTCAAGTATGGACTGTCCACTGACTGTTTTAAATGATAGATTCAACTATGATGTAAAATTCCAAGTCAATGTTGACATTCCAATATATAAAGATAACATTTTCAATTTCCTCTTGACATTAAATATTTATATGCTTTGAAAATTCTGGCCTCCTCCCAAAGTCTGTAGGCTGAGTAAAGGGCTACACGAAAGACTGGTAAAGAGGACAAAAATGCAACTGACTAGGGAGGGGGCAGGAAAAGAGAAAACATGAAGTCGCTCGCCTTGGCTCCCCACCCCCTCCCCTCCTTTTTTTTTGTCCTTTTGCCCCAGATCCCAGAGTTGACTGCGGAGGAGGCTTTGAACAACCTCGTCCCAGGGCCTTTTTTCAAATTTCACGCCCGACCCGCCATTTTGAATTTAAAAAAAAACGGAGAAGGTCCTGGTGACGAGGTTGGGCTATGAAATATTTTGTCATTAAAAAAGAAAGTAGTCTCGTCCCCAGGGCCTTGTCCGCTTCAAAATGGCGGGACGGGCGTAGAAACACCTGCACAACGTTGCCAAAATACTCCAAGTATCGTGGAGTATTTTGACACGAGACACGCGATTTTCAGCGATTAATAGGCGTGTTCGTTTTCTGGCAAAGCGTTTTTTCAAACGAAACAAAGACATTTCATAATGTTGTGCGCGACAAAACACGCCAGGATGTTTCAACGCCCGTCCCGCCATTTTGAAGGAGGAGAAGCCCTGGGGACGAGATTGAAGTCCCGTATGTTGCCGTCATTTGGGTCGTCACGGAACACTTCTCATAATAGATACAGTAGTAATAGTATCATCGCTGCATTATGACACATAACGTCTGTAGCGTGATAGGTGTGACCTAATGACAGAAGAGACCTAATACGTCATGGAATACCTGAATACCTTTCCTCTAAATTTGTTAAACGAAATGAAATGCGCTATTCCCTGAGGGACTCTGATAACAAACTAGTCGTCCCGTTCCCACGAACTAATTACATGAAAAACAGCTTTAGTTATAGTGGAGCAGTTCTCTGGAACAGCCTACCCTGTCATATGAGAGAAATGGAATCTCTAGGTCAATTTAAACGATCAGCTTATCTGAATTTTTAATGTAAACTACACACGGCATTCATGAAAAACAGGTTTATTTAGATTAGTTGTAGTTAGCTTTGTAATTTGTTTAGGCTAGTTAGGTTAGCTAGGTTAGGTTTCCTGATGATTTTACCGTGTTTAAATAAAGATTTACAGTTACAGTTACCGGATATCAATGGTCAATAGCATACGCTCTTATATACACAACATAAGCATGAAAGCGAGGCCAAAGGGCCACATCGCATTGAAATGGCAGAAGCGCAGCCGTTCCGATAATAGGAAAGACTTGACCTTCATGCATTTCCGAAGGATCCTTACCGAAGGTTAGTTTCTCCACCGTCCACTTTTCAACTGACTTTCATTTACTATAACTGCTCCAGGAATATCTCCTGCGGTTAATTTTTAATCTCTAAATCACAAATCGCTTTGTTTCCGCCGCCACATTTACTGTTTTGAAGTTTGCAGTAAGTTTTGGTGGCCCTTAGGCTTAGGCCTCGCTTTCATGCTTACGTCGTAAGTGTGTATACACCACGTTCAAAGAGGCAAAATGCCGAAGGTCGCATCTGTCAAAGAGTTCTCATCCATCTCGCTACAAACGTCTGTTTAGAAGGTACAAACAAGACAAAACAGTATGAAAGAAATATATTTTTGGAATAAATTATTTTTTTATCGAGACTTTATAAACTTTGGGGAGACTGAGCTCCAGCTTTTGGCACTGAGATTTCTGGGATCGTTAACCAATGAGCTTTGATTGGTTAATGGTTGTCTTGGAAACCATCAACATAATTGTCGTACCCAAATGATCCCAAGAAAGCTTAGTGCTGAAAGCTGGTGCGCAGTCTCCTGAAGTTTCTTCTGTTTATTTTGCTCCAGATGGTATATGCCCGGTGCGAATTACGGTAAAAAGTACTCTATGATTGAGTGTAACAAAAAAGGGTTTATACATGTCGATATGTTTTCAACCAGAAAAAAAAAAACAGAAACAGCTAAACTATATGCACCAGAAGCAATTTACACTGACACTTTAGGAAAGCTACGTGACGTACTCACGCAGCCATAATCGTCCAATAAGAAATCAACGCTCCTGGTATCGCTATCAGACATGTCAGCTAAAACCAAATCACTTCCGATTGACGCGGTATCCATGTCATCCATGTCAGCGGTACTCGCTAAAGAAAGTTCCAAGTGGCTGTAGGGAACGGTGGGTGCGAAAGGGCTGTTCGTCACAGTGATCTTTTCCACTCGCTCTGATGGCTTTATCTTGACTGAAAACAAAGAGATTGAATTGTCATCAATGGATGCTAATTTCTATTATGTCCTTTACAAGAATAAAATATCTGCTCGCGCATGCAGTATGGTTCTAACTTTTGAGTCAGTGGATGAAGTCCTAAAGTGTGACATTCAAATGACAGTTACTAAGCAGTACTTTCCTGTGGTGCTGTTTATTATGCTGTACAAGGTGGTTCTAACTTTTGAGTGTGTGGATGAAATCCTAAAGTGTGGCCATTCGAATGAAAGCTAATGAGCAGTACTTTCCTGTGGTACTGTTTATTATGCTGTACAAGGTGGTTCTAACTTTTGAGTCTGTGGATGGAATCCTAAAGTGTGACCATTCAAATGAAAGCTATTGAGCAGTACTTTTCTGTGGTACTGTTTATTATGCAGTACAAGGTGGTTCTAACTTTTGAGTCTGTGGATGAAATCCAGCAGTGTGACCATTTAAATCAAAGCTTTTGAGCAGAACGTTCCTTTGGTGCTGTTTGTTCCTCGATATTTTACAGAATGTTTTTTTCGTACTTTTGATCTCAGCCGCTTCTGGGACAATGCACTTCTCCACATTGCATAAATAAAATGCCGAAAAAAGACCCGGTGTTACCGGGGGTATTATAAAAAAGGAAAACGACAGAGAGAAAGTAATAGGTCAAACCCTAGCTCAGGAGGCTGTACCGTACCTGGATCGATATCGCATCGCCAGATGTCAAGAGTTCTTGCCATATCCGCCTGATTACGCGTCTTACCTCCAAGCACCAACAAACAGGCCATAGGACGAGCCAAACTCTTTCTCAAATCCGCGGCGCTGACGGAAGAGTCCACATTTAACATTCCGTGGCTTTGCACGCGGCCTTTCAAGGGCGGGCAAACTCCCTGGGAGGGAAGAATCTGCGCTCTATTTCCCGCGGGAGCGTTATTGTGAGGTTCCAGTCGAGTTGAGTTTTCGCTAGGTTTTCCGTGCAGGGAATCATCCGACAATGTCATCCCTCGAGAATTCTCGTAAACTTGAGCACAGAACATGGATGCCGGTCGATTTTGACCGCGTTTATCGCCGTAAAACTTAGCCGTTGAGCTGGGTAACGGTGCTGTTAAATCAAGAGAACCCAATGAAGTCGCTGACCTTTCCCACTGGCTGACGGGTTCGCACCAGGAGTCCCCTCTATACTCCTCACGGGTTGTCGGTCTGTTGTCCAGTCTCTCATCTCGTAGGAATCCGGACGGCATAGGGGTACAGGGTGGGGCAGAATGAGACGTCGACGGTCGAACAGATACTAGAAAAACCGAAGAAGAAACTACACCTACGGAGAAACAGCTCCGGACGGGCGGGGATATCCCTCCCCGCGGACGAACAGTGGTCCATGTACGATTTCCTAAAAAAGGTTGAGATAAAAAGCAGTATTAATATAATTTTAACATACATGGCCATACAACAGTACGAATTATAAGTTAAACATGAACATGAAGTCAAAGTGTGGCATCTTGTCCCAAGGTACGTTTTTATCAAAAAAAAAATAAACGAAAAAACAAATGGGAATTTCGTTCCCCACGAACTGGCAACACATAACTCTTGACTTGCTCAGTGAACCAACGAGTTTTTCAACAGACATAACTTGTTTGACGAGTTTCACATTAGAGACAGATAACTTGTTTGACAAGTTTCACACCAGACATATAACTTGTTTAACGAGTTTTCCACCAGAGACGGAAAACTTGTTTGATGAGTTTCACACTTGAGACAGATAACTTGTTTAACGAGTTTCCTACAAGAGACAGAAAACTTGTTTAACGAGTTTCCCACCAGAGATAAAAAACTCGTTTGACGAGTTTCCCACCAGAGATAGAAAACATGTTTAACGAGTTTCACACCAGAGACATAACTTGTTTGACGAGTTTCACACAAGACAGATAACTTGTTTGACGAGTTAACCTTCCAGTTGCGAAAATATGACTCGACTGAAGGCCAGTTATCCGTTCGTAAACAGACCGATAAGTCGGTAAAAACTTCTTATTGCGTGACAGTAATAATTTACTCACCCAAATCAAACCGCCACATTGAATTTTGTAGAGCGCCACCGGTTGTTTCGCCTCCAAATATTAACATACCATCACCAACCTTCAGAACACAAAGGTAACAATCAAGTTCTTAGAGCGTTATCAATTGAGTGTCGAAAGTTATTTCGCGATTACTTTGATTTTAAATTCCTGCGGATTGGCTAAGAAATCTCGTGCCACCTTATCGACCAATCAGAAGTAAAACCGAAACCAACCGTGACTTATTCGCACGCATTTTCCCGCGCGCGACCACCTCTCGTAAGCGACCGCGACTTCTTTCAATACTGTTAATTTTAATTTTTCTATTGTTTCTCCCATATTTCGATGTCACCACAGACGCAAATTAAATAACGTGTTACAGTACAACTCAAATAAAACGAAAATTTTGTCCATTACGTCAAAACCTCTGTATGATACATTGTTATATAGCTGGAGTTTTTCTCAATACAACGCGCGCATTGATTGGTTCGGATTCATGATGACATGACATCTATCAAACAAGCTGTTTCCCCCTAAGCGGGCGACATTTGCGAAAGCGGGCAACATTTTTTATGTCAGAGGGTGTCATTGCACTGTTGCCCGCTAGCGCACGTGAAGAGACCGTGACAAAAGGTGGTCGAGCCCTCGGCGCGTTTTTCAAACAGTGTTGTGTTGTGGTTTTTGTGTTGCTATATAACAAATCATTTAATGATTGATCCCTCGGGAAACAATGAATTTTGTTTCCCTCGGGACAAGTCATTAAGTGTTTAATATTTTGCGCTGATAGGTAGAGAAGGAAACTGGGCCGAGTGAACTTTCGCAACGACTTCTGGGTTCGTTACAGGGGACGCTTCTTTTGTCTCTGTCCCCAGTAACAGTCCCAGAAGTCGTTGCGAAAGTTCACTCGGCCCAGTTTCCTTCTTGTTTCTAAAGTGGCGAAAAATTACTGCATGTTCATGTGAAGATGCAGATGACCTGTTCAGGCTAAGACCCTTGTAGCCTGACCTCTCGTTTTGGCTTTGCAGTTTGGGTGGTCGCTTACGGGAGGCTCAACTGTGTTTAGAGCAGTTTTCAATTGAGTGTAGTAAAACCAAAACCAAAGTAATTACTCTGACTAATCACAGCAGTCGTAAACAATCCAATGAACCAATCAGAGCTCGAAGCAATTACATGTCGGCGGCGCCAAGCGCGGGAAAACGCGTGCGAGCAAGTCACGATTGGTTTTGGTTTTACTTCTGTTTGGTCGAGAAAGTGGCGCGAGATTTTTAGCCAATCACAAAGCGTAGCAATGCAAAACCAAAGCAATTGCGTAATTACTTTCGATATTAATTGAAAACTGCTCTATTACGGGGAAAAGGAACAACTCCACTGCAGTGTTACCTGGATTGCAGAATGGCCAAACAAGGCCGGGGGACCACCGCGACTTTTAATCCTTGACCAAGAATGAGACACTTGATGGAAGAAAAAAAGCAAAGAAGAAAGTTTTTCAGTTTAAACACTCATTACACAAACAATGTAGCAAAAATACACCGGAATCCGTGTTCATTCTATACGCTTTTTGTTTGATAAGCTTAATGTCAGTACAGTGGAACAATTTCTTACGGACACCTCTCTATTACGGACACTTCACTTGGTACCGGCAAAATGCACATATATTTTCTATTTAAAAACCTCTATAATACGGACCCTCTGTAATATGGGCCCTCTCTAATACGGACCCTCTGAAATATGGACCCTCTGTAATACGGCCCTCTGTAATACGGGCCCTCTGAAATATGGACCCTCTGTAATACGGACCCTCTGTAATACGGGCCCTCTATGATACGGACCCTCTGTAATACGGACCCTCCGTGATACGGAGCCTCCGTGATACGTGCCCTCTGTAATACGGCCCCTCTATAATATGGACCCTCTATAATACGGACCCTCTGTGATACGGACACTCTGTATTACGGACCCTCTGTAATATGCACCCTTTATAATATGGGCCCTCTGTTGTACAGAGAACGGATACTAAATCTCGGCCACAGAGAGGACATGTACATTAATATAAACTTTACCTCTTTATTGCGGAAACTGCAGTTATGACAGTTCCTCAACGGATAGAATCCAATCAAGTTAATTAATTAACACATCGGATTGAGTTTTTTTTGTGTGATAAGAGACCAAAACTATTAGACTGCGTAGCAGGCGCCCGAGAGGAAAACTGGGAAACTGGGGAGAGAGGGAAAGGACGCCTGCAATGAAGACCCCCTTTTGTTCATTTCTGCGGACGCTGGCGGCCGCAAATTCTGATTGGCTATTTCACGCTGGGCGGTGAACATAGTAAATTCACGCGTGAAGTCATCCATGCGTAAAAGCGCGTGCCAGTTTCTGATTGGTGAACGTATTGACAGTTGACGTAATAGGCTATTTCCGAGTTGCCTTTAGCCTCTCTATCAAAGCGAGGCTAGGTGCGAACCCTTTCATATGAAAATGAGTTTTCATTCACATGCAAATAAGTTTTATTTGCATGTGAATGGAAACTCATTTTCATATGAAAGGGTTCGCACCTAGCCTCGCTTTGATAGAGAGGCTAAAGGCAACTCGGAAATGGCCTATTCGATTACAAGGAAATCGGTGGGCTAATGCGAATAGCCCGGTTTTTATAGCAGGCGTTCCTTCCCTTCTCCCCTTCTCCTTTTTCGTGCCCCATCCCCCCTCCCCGTTAACGCCAGCCACGCAGGCTAAAAACTATATGCAGTGAAACCCGATAAAACGGAGTGCCAAGGGACTGGGAAAATGTGTTCGTTATAACGGGGGTTCGTTGTATCAGGGTTCTTTTCCATACATTTTATTATAACTGGGCTGAACATTATCGTTCGTTATACCGGGGTCTTCGTTATATGGGGGTGCCACTGTAAATAATTTGTCAATTTTTAAAGCAACGACAACTGACTTGATTTTAAAAGACATGTTTCGACAATCCTTTGTCATCTTCAGTTTGAAATTTTAAGTTACAAAGTTGAATTTATACTAAGTAAATGAAAATGCTAATGAGAGAAAACACCTTTGACAAATAAATGAAAGAATGTGTGACAATACGTGATTAAAAAGAAAGTTTTAAATTAACATGATGCAACTGTTGGTTCAAAGAAGGTTGTTCCCATTTGATATGTAAAGCTTCCTAATTCTTAAGCTGAAAATTGGTGGAAGCATGATCTAAGATATTAAAACAAATAGGTGAACATAAACTGTGGCATTCTTTAGAGTCTTCCAGGTGTTTGAATACGTGAGAGACCCTATCAGTGGATAAGTGCTCACGAACGCGTGTGGAAAAATGTCGGGTGGTTTCGCCGACGTAGCAGGCATTACAGCCCGCACACAAAAATTTGTAAACAACACACGAACGGAGCCCGCTCGGGATAGGGTCTTTCACGCTAAACATGTTGCCGATCTTGAAAGACGAAAAGACTAATTTTATATCTATATTATTACAATAGCGTTTGATAAGTTGCCGAATCCTTTTCTGTGTAACACTGGAAAAATGGCCTGTATAAGGTAATTTAAAATACCTTAAAAATGTCCCATTTTTGTTCAGTTTTGCACAGTGTTTTCCCCCACACCCCTCGCCCTGACAAAGCAAAATCCCTACCCCTTCTTAAACTAAAACGAACTCGAACAATTCTTACCGAAGCTCCATCTCCAAAGATCGTTTCTGGCCTGTAGACCTTCCAAGCCTCCATACACCCACATACCAGCCGCCCCAACGGCCGCTGAGTGACTGTACCGCGGGCCTGGCCCCTCGCCTTTCCACTTTATTCTAACCCATTTTGAAGTGCCTGCAAAAACCAATATATGCTTGAAGATATATTAATCGGTGAGGGAGGACGTGAGGGAGTCATTTGTACAACGAAACAGGCTACCCAAGAACTAGAAAAAATTGCCAGTCGCACAAGCTCGTTCCCAGGGTCCCCTGGAGCTTCAGGGTACGGGAAGAAGAGAGACCCTGGGAAAGAGGTTGCCAGTCGCATAACCAAAACCAATGTAATCACTGTGGCCATTGACAACAGACGCAGAAATCAAATAAGCCAATCAGAGCTCGAAGCAAATACAAGTAGCCGGCGCCAAGCGCGGGAAAACGCGTGTGAGTAAGTCAAGATTGGTTTTTATTTTACTTCTGATTGGTTGAGAAAGTGGCGCGAGATTTTTTAACCAATCGCAAACTTGAAGCGAGTTATGTAAAAAAAAAAACTTGAAGCGAGGTATGTAAAAAAATGTGGACATTAGTGATCGCAAGACCAATAAACTGCCGTTTTATTCCACTCTTCAGCAGGAACTGGCTGGGGAGGAAACATGAGTTAGCCCGAATGCCGCGCTCTTGGAAACTTCTACTGCACAGAATAAACATTTCGTAAAACGACAAGAGAACTGACGTTGTGTGTCGTTTGAGTTTTGGTAGAAAAATTCATTTCTGTAAAAATCGCTTATAAGCCCTGGCCTTATACAACTTTGTAAGTTTTTTTTGGCTGGAAAGCAAAATATATTGTGATAAAGAACCATTATTGTAGTAAATTTTTCTTGGTTTACATTTTTGTAAATATCTGTCGTAAAGGAGCTGTGGTATGCTTATATACAGGAGGGGGTATAACTGGAAAAAGGTTTTGTTACCAAACTGATGGGCCTATAACCGGGTGGGCCTATAAGCGGGAAGGGGGGGCTTATGTATTAGCTTAGCGAGGTAGAAACGGTTAAGACTCACCTAGCTCGTACTGCCAGAGCTCATCACTCGCTCCTCTCATGTCAATGTACCCACCAAATACGAACATGGAACCTTCATGACGAACAGCAGTGTGAGAACGGCGCGTGCCTGGGCCCTAAAATTACATCAACAAAAAAAGTAAATTGCGAGACGAAGTAAATTAGAGCGGTGTTCAATTGAGTGTCGAAAGTAATTTCGCAATTGCTTTCGTTTTGCACTGCTATCAAAACCAAAACCAAAACCAAAGTAATCACTCTGGCCAATCACAACAGACGCACGCAGACAATCTAATGAACCATCAGAACTCGAGGCAAGTACATGTAACCGGCGCCAAGCGCGGGAAAACGCGTGCGAGCAAGTGGCGATTGGTTTTTGTTTTGCTTCTGATTGGTTGATTAAGCAGCGCGAGATTTTTTAGCCAATCACAAAGCTAGCAATGAAAAACCAAAGCAATAGCTCAATTTCGATATATTAAAATTCAACTTAAAACAAAAGACATCACTACGAGGCTTAGGGGAATGATAGTAGGAATTTATGTGGTTTATTCCCCTAAGCCTCGTAGTGATGTCTTTTGTTTCAAGTTGAATTTTAATATATCGAAATTGGGCTATTGCAAAATAGGGCCTGGTCGCACTTCAGTCAAAAACAAAAATTAGCCCGTACAAAATGACATAAAAACAAAAACATTCCACAAAAAGCGTGTCCCACCGTAGCGGTTCCTTTTGTTTTCCTCGATTTTTGCACGGGCGAATTTTTGTTTTTGATTGTAGTGCGACCAGGCCCATAGACAAATTTGGCTAACGCATTGTTGTACCCAATTCAAACCTTTTGGGATTAGAACTCTTTGTTCGTCATATTTCCATATCAATGAAGCATTGATATGGAAATTATATGGAAATATGGTGAACAAATCTTATTACAAGAATGTTTGAATTGGGTACAACAATGCGTTAGCCGAATTTGTCTATTACTTGCGACGCTCAACTGAAAACAGCTCTAAATGGCGGCAAGCACAGACGCATGAGAAATGATTGGTTTGATGCCAAGACACGTCTTAGGGCCTGGTCGCACTACAGTCAAAACCAAAAATCCGCCCGGGCAAAAATCGAGGAAAACAAAAGAAACCGCTCCGGTGGGTCACGCTTTTTGTGGAATGTTTTTTTTTTTATGTCATTTTGTACGGGCTAATTTTTGTTTTTGACTGTAGTGCGACCAGGCCCTTACATAAAATAAAAATAAGCAATTCTGTAAAAGATTCGTGAGTGAACCAGTTATTCATATCATCATCAAAGTAATTAAGACAGCAGCAGCTGTATCTCAAAGAAAACTGATGATGCTTCTTCAAAGAAAAGTCAGTCTTCCATGGCTGATTTCAGTGGCACTCGAGAGGTCAACACACGTGAAAATCGGTCTACCTCTAAAAGCTAATATAAGAACAAATTTCTTTGCGAAGCTTACCCAGGACTTGTCCGCTTGTTTTCTCCACATGCGTGTACCTGTGGGGAAGTGTGGGGGAAGTATTAGTACAAAAGAACTAAAATACAAGACATAATTAGTTGAAACACCACGAAAAGTCCAAAATTTGTTAGTTCAGAAATGTAGAGCACGTCTGGGCCATCTCTTCTCGCCCCAATGTTGCTCCTCTCTCCCCAATGTTGCGTTCGCATAATTTTTTTTTCGACTCTAGCATCTTGAACATCAACATTGAAGGGCAAAGAAGGGAAAGAACGCGGACACCGTTCCAACAAATGTGACCCATATTGTAGCATCAACAGCAGTGAATATACTGTACTTACGAAAATTGAATGTCCATAAGGGCGTTTCATTTGTCGCAGTGAATTCTCCTCCGAACACGAACATGTTACCCTGGAATGAAAGCATGAATAAAATAAAATAATTAATTAATTAAGAAATTAAGAAATAAAGCGTGCACAAGGTATTTGCCAGTGATGAAGGTTTTTTTCCTGATAAATGATGTACAGCAGTAGTAGTAACACGAGGCCCTTTTTCTGTCGTTGTGGCATGAATTGCGCAGGAAGTAGTGTGTTTAACACCCCAACATTCCAACTTAACTCGCAACGAAAATTACACCTTTATTCGTTAAGAACGCGGTTATAATAACACGGTAACACGAAGTAATAACACGGTAACACGCAGCAATAACACGGTAACACACAGCGATAACACGGTAACACGCAGTAATAACACGGTAACACGCAGTAAAAACTAACTAGAGCGCTTTTAAAATAAAAACATGCTGATCACAACGCTAATCTTTAAGAGAAACACCGAGGAGGGAAAAAGGCAACATTTAAGCAAATCACATCTGAAAGCAAGGAAACGGAGCTCCGTTTTAAAAAATGGTTTGAGCACTGTATATGCTCGTTATCAGTGCTTGGTAGAACTGAAGGGCCGGACACACAGTGCAAACATCGCACGCAACTTTTGCGTTTGAGGTAGTCATACGAAGCAACAATGCGCGCAACGTTTCATGCCACAACACCGCTGAGCCGAATGTTCACAGATACAAGGAGTATTTGTGGATGGAAGTTGAACAATGTCGCAGATGGTGGCCTGATTGTACTTCAGTGTTTGTGGTGTGGTGGTCACACGGTGTAATTGTGAAGTTGCTTGCGATGTTGCGTCGTGTGTCCGGGCCTTGAGTCATCCCTTTCAAAGTTATAGAGTGAGATGCATGTGTCATGCATGTGTTATGCACGTGTTACCTTGTATGCGAGTGCAGTGTGTTCCTGCAGGGAAGGCGGTCTGAACTCGCCTTCTACAGTCACTTGGCTCCAAGTGTTGGAGGCTGTGAAGAAACAACAGTACAACAACTTATGAAGAAAAGGAAGCAACAACACTAAGTTCGCCGCAAAAGAGGAAACGTTGTTGCGGGAATATTTTTCGCCGAAACGTTAATCTGTTTTCGCGCGCACACAACATTTGTTTAAGCGAAATGTTTCTAAAAAAAAAAGGCAGAAAGAAGTTCTGTTTCCAAGACTCTCGTCAAATCTCGGCGACTGTTGTCGATCTCGTAAACTTTCGGAGACTCTCGCCAACTCTCGACGACTCTCGTTCTCGTTTGCGCCCCGGTATTGCTTTGCACAGTGTCATACTACAAGCGTCCATCTCACCTATATCGTATCTCCAGAAGTCTTTAAGCGTTCCTCGGGTTCCTCGCCCTCCATACACGAAGACCTCTGCACCCCATACGCATACCGAGTGCCTATTGCGGGCGCAGGGCATGCTTAGGCTGGCTGGGAAGACTGGGCTCCATAGGTAATCTGCTTCTGCGTAACTACCGCTGAACACGGGCTCTGAAGAACAAAAGACAGAATTAAAGGTCACCCAATCTGAACCGCTTCTCGTAAGTGACCGCGACCACTGGTGACTTCAATTTTTCTATTGTTTTTAACCTTTGGTAAGCAACCACTCGACAATATTTCAATGTCACCACAGACGCAAAATGAATCATGTTTTAGAGTACAATAGAGCAATTTTCAATTGAGTGTCGTAAAACCAAAACCAAAGTAATTACTCTGACCAATCACAGCAGTCGTAAACAATCCAATGAACCAATCAGAGCTTGAAGCAATTACATGTCGGCGGCGCCAAGCGCGGGAAAACGCGTGCGAGCAAGTCACGATTGGTTTTGGTTTTACTTCTGATTGGTCGAGAAAGTGGCGCGAGATTTTTAGCCAATCACAAAGCGTAGCAATGCAAAACCAAAGCAACTGTGTAATTACTTTCGTCACTCAATTGAAAACTGCTCTAAAACGATAATTTTGTCCCTTGCATTAACACGTCTATACGATAAAATCATTTTGCCCTGATAGGTGCTTTGTACATTGAAATGCTACAGGTTCAGATAATGCAAAGCCCTATGGCCTGACCTCTTGTAAGCGACCACGTCCTGTAAGCGACTCACCTGGGTATTGCATTTTGGCATTGGCAGTTTGGGTCGCTTACGGGAGGTTCGACTGCATAGAGGTGTTCGCAGTTCGCACTATGGAGATGTCCGGGAAAGCCACATATAACTACAGTCGAACGTTTCCTTAGGGATACTTCTATAATACGGACACCTCTATAATACGAAAAACCTCTATCATATGGACACCACTATAATGCGGACACCTCTATAATGCGGAAAACCTTTATAATACGGACACCACTATAATACGCACACCTCTATAATACGGACACCTCTATAATACAGACACCTCTATAATGCGGGAACAAGGGTCTGTCACTTTGGCGTCCGCGGTACTAAAGAAGTTCGACTGTATTGCTAAAATCAGCGGGTGTGTCAAGTGTCATGCTTACCATTTGTTGCGTGGTCCTCATGTGCTCCTTGCTGTAAGCCATCGACCCACGTCTGGCTTAACAGTTCTGAGCGTCTGTAGAAAAAAAAAGAAGACTCGTTAGCGTTATCAACTACTTTGTTATTTGTTCGCATCGCCTGGCCTGCATAGCATTGGTTGAAAGCACTTTGTAGCAGATGAGGCGTCGAGCTATGTCCAAATTTCAGTGCCGGTTAAAAGAGGTTTTCATCATTTGAGTGTCAGAAGTTATTTCCAAGTTTGCTTTGATTTTGCACTCCTACGCTCTGTGATTGGTTAAGAAAACTCGTGCCACTTTTACAACCAATCAGAAGATAAAACTAAAACCAATCGTGACTTGCTCGCACGCGTTTTCCCGCGCTTGACACCTGCTACACGTATTTGCTTCGAGTTCTGATACGCTCTGTGATTGGTTAAGAAAACTCGCGCCACTTTTACAACCAATCAGAAGATAAAACCAAAACCAATCGTGACTTGCTCGCACGCGTTTTCCCGCGCTTGACGCCTGCTACACGTATTTGCTTCGAGTTCTGATACGCTCTGTGATTGGTTAAGAAAACTCGCGCCACTTTTACAACCAATCAGAAGATAAAACTAAAACCAATCGTGACTTGTTCGCACGCGTTTTCCCGCGCTTGACACCTGCTACACGTATTTGCTTCGAGTTCTGATTGGTTCATTGGACTAACGGTGTCTGTTGTGATTGGCCAGAGTGATAACTATTTTTACGACCATTAAGTTAAACCGCTCTAAGGCCAAAAATCATACTTGAACCTTAACCCACAGTCAATTATCATGATGGAGACATATAGTGTAGTGATAATTGTTTAGTCTATCAACAAAATCCTACGGTGTGACCATTCAAATGAAACCTCTTCAGCAGTACTTTTGCATGGTACCATTTGTTTTTCAATATTTTATAAAATCAAATTTAGAATTTTTCTTGAATTTTGATTTTTCGTACTCAATCTTGGAAGTTGAAGAGTTAAGCAAGCTGACGTCTGAGTTTCTGCCTTCGTCAGGGCATATCGGGGTACTTGATTGTAGGTCCAGCTACTAAGAACATATTAGAAATCAATGGACTGCACATACATAACTCTGTGACTCACCGTGTCCCTTGTTGTGTCGATGTGACAACAGCAGATGGTCTGTGGCTCTCTCGCAGACGATCATACTGTGAAAAAGACGGGGAAGAAAATGTAAGGTAGTGTTACACTATTCAACGTCTTATTTTGCACAAAGATAAAATGATCTACATTTATTCTCTATTGTTTGTACTAATATGGCCCACGATATTGTTCGGGTCTGCCGTCAGTCACGTTCGCGTAGCCTGCATGACAGGCGCTTTATATGAGCCAAGCGGGGCGAGCGAAGGATTTCGCGCTTACCTCGTCTCGCGCTCCGCGCGAAATGCTTCGCTCGCTCCGCTTGGCTCATAAAGCGCCTGTCATGCAGGCTACGTTCGCGCGCCTCTTGTCGCAACTTCAGTTTTTGACCTTCTCAAGCGCACGGCAATACAAGACTTACTTGAAATCCTTTGTTGAACTCCTTGTCCTTAATACTGGTATGCTTGAATACCGAGTCCAGAATGAGAGGGTGTTTTCTCATCCAGCTTACGAACTCTGCCTTGGTTAGTTTTCCATTCTACGGACGTTAAAACAGATGGTCAGCGATTAATCAGTCAGTCAGTCAGTCAGTCAGAGAGACAGCTCAAAACATTTGGCTGACTTTCTGAATTTCAACCTTGGCTGAAATTCAAGTTAGAGATGAAAAGACGGACAGGCAGACATACAGTGAACTCATCAGATAGACACAGGCTGACAGACAGTGAAACAAAATCAGCTAGACTCAGGCTGACAGGCAGTAAAATAGCATCGGACTGACTGACAGATAGGGAGATTGAAAGACAGGCAAACAGACAGACAGACAGACACAAAGACAGACGACACAAACCGTAAAATCAAATCAAAAGTAACAGCTATTGCGTTCGCCATGATTTTACTATCTTTCAGAAATCAGTGAAAATAAATTTCCAGAAACTGTTTCTTGAACCAGCTGAAACAAACAACAGTTAACTCCTTGTACCGCTGGAGAAAACACACTCGCAACGTTTTTCTATTTTGTATGTACTCCGAACAAGTGAAGAAATCGTGTAGAATCTGAGTTGAGATGAAATAACTGTTGTTTTACAAAAGCCATTCTGTTCAATTACACGATGTCGTTTGTCTTCATGTTTTTATAAGTGGAAAGATTGCTTCTGTTTCTCGTTATCGTATTGCTCCGACCTTCCAACAAACGCGTGATGGCTGAAAGCTTTCTCCTGAGGGCGACAAAACTCAATTGAGCATACGTAACTTTATTTAGACACATGAATAATTTCAGTATTATGAATAAATTAAAAGACGGCTGTCGTTCGATTTCTGATCTCCTCCTGTATCTAAAATCTAATCTTCTCTGTTGTCGAAAACTTGCATCTCCTACCAACGGTTTCTTAACGTCAAAACGATCTTATATACGTGTGAGATTCGCCAGTATTTCCATTGCTAAATATAAATACAGTCTTCAAGTTCAATACTCACTGATGCAAAATGCAATAAAATTGGCCACATTTAACCATGTTACTATAGATTTACCCCATGTAAAGGTCAACAAGAACTAAAATTAACAATTTAACTTCCAAATATCGACCAAGCTAAGGATTCTAATTTTTACACTTTAATAACAAAAAACAAGGGCTTTTCCTCAACAGAAACATTTTTCAACAGCGTTCGTTTGCATGGTCACAATTTTATTTAACCGCCAAAGAACCACCGATAATATTTAACCGATAAGGTTTCACTCTTGGAGCTTAAAGGCAGATGTGAAGGAAATTATCTGTAGGCTTTTTGGCGGCAATATTTTGTGCTACCACGGTCATAAATTAATAGTAAATTAACTACGAGCAAGAGCAACGAATATTGACAGCAAAAGATCACGTTTACATCTGAATCAAACCTTTCTGGGTATATCTGCGCCCGTCTTGTGCGATTTCCGTTGCTTTTTTCGAGAAAACACGCCAAAACGTACTTGTTATTTCGAGTTATTGCAGATGGTTATTTAAAATACTACGTGATATTTTCGCTAACACGCTTCGCAAAAAGCGATTGAGCTATACAAGGAAATGCTAATGATGTCATTAATTTGAATATTTAAAAATTCAAAAAAAGACTTCTCAGTTATTTCAGGTGCTCAATATGGGGTATGAATAGTTGTTGTAATCGCAAAAGCATATTATTGACATTGTCCACTCTTGTCAAAGGTATGACTCTTTGTTATTGTACACTCAAATGAATAAATAATGAAAGATAACAAAAACGGACATAAATAAACACAGCAAAATTGAAAAGTCACGATATAACAATAGGAGACAAAGCAATAAATAATCCTTTGTAAGAATTTTTGGTATGAACAAGCAGCCTCTTTCGTGATTCAAGAAAAAAAAAAGCGCAGCGATGTGTGCGATAAAATCTAGGCATACATGCGTGAAATGAATGATATAGTAAGGTCTTTACTTGTTGTAGAATGCATAATTAACATACTGTGAACACACAGCTAGCCCTATGTACCAACAGCCAGTTCATTAAACATCAACTCACCGTAAAATCTTGCTTATATGAAGTCCTTATAAAGACGCATTTATCAGGAAGGTTACAAAAACCTCATGCCGGTTTATATTAAACCGCTCTCTTTATAAGAACGTTGCGGCTTTATAGTCAATCCTACGCAACCGTTAGTTTTTTTCGTCGCATACACAAACAGTGGCTGCGCAAAAACGTGCTAATAACATACACTGTACCCAGATCTTAAGATCTGAGATCTTAATACCAACGTCTTGTGTTCTCTTACTTTTACAACTAGCTGTTTCAACTTGGGCTATTTTTCTTTCTTTTCATTCAGAAATATGATTTACTGAAACAAGAACTTTCGGTCCCTCGGCCTCGACTAAAAAAAATTAGACGTTCTTGTATAAAAGAATGTAATTCCTCTCCTTTCCTCGAGCTCACGTACACGTTAACTTATAAATCGTGCGAATATACATGAACACACAAAAGATTGGGTATTTTTTGGTGCTGCGGAAACTATTGTTAGTTAGCTATTGTGTTCTGATGTGAACATTGTTTATTGTCTTTTCATAGAGACCACACACACTTACATGTAAACTATTGTAGTTGTAATCACAAGAGTGCGTTCGATCCGGGGGAAGTATGAGCAAGGGAACGAAAGCGAGGCCTGGAGTGGGTACCAGATTCCAGCCGAGAGGTGCCCCTGAAAAATGTGCGGGGCAGCTAATTTGACGTTCTCAAAAAGCTTGTCTTCACGAGATTTGGAAGCGTTCTCCGAACGTCGAACGCAATGAAACTTTTTAAACCTTTTGCATTACGTCATTTGGTGATGACGACATCCACAGAGGTGTTTTTGAAGGGGTGGGGTGGGGGATTGGTATTGTGATCCTTGCAGTACTCCAAACAAAAACGTAATGGTCTAGTCTGTCAAAACTAAACAAACCGTCTAGTATTTTATGCTTGATGCCAAACAGAAAAGAAAGTAAAACGACCTGTTCACGTAAATTTGAGTTATCGTTTTTGGTATCAACAGGAGCTTTAATAAGCTCCTGGTATCAATATTCGAATTTCTAGGGTCAGGGTTGAATTGACGGGAGTACCCCCGGGCATCTGCAACTACAGGCAGCCCAAGCTCACGTCACGAGAAAGCAAAGGATTAATTAATTAATTCTTTGCTTTCTCGTGACGCGAGCTTGGGCTGTCTGTGCCGCAACAAGAAAGGACTAAAAAAAAAAGAAAGAAGAAAAGAAAAAAAAGAAACTGCGAAAAATCATGTTCGGACGCACGTGAGGCCATAGGGAACCCACAGGCCCGGCGGGAGGGGGGAGGGGGGTGCACTCTCCCAAAATACCTATACGGGTATGTGCCGCCCAATAGGGTCTTAATTTTGGCTCCAAATTCGGAGACCTGGGCGGCACATACCCACCCAAAACATACCGAGTACCCACCCCGGGCCCACAGGCTTATGTTATTTGTAAACTGAAAACGTTCACTGGGAAACTGTAAATGTAATGAAAATGGTAGCTATAAACTTGCCTGTTGTTGTTGAATCTGTTGCGATACGAAACGATGTGAGTTTTGTTAATTTCGTCGCGTCGCTTTCGCCATTACCGGATATTTTACAACGCTGTTATGTCGAGTTTCACCGCTGTTGTCATGCGGCTCTGAATATCATCTGACCTTTCACCGCGTTTTATAATCATGACGCGCATGGTAAATATTATTAATATCTTATCCGAAAATAGCAGCCAATTATAATCACTTCCTGTCACGCGCCTGCGGCTAGCTGTCATGTCCACAGAATGTAAAAAAATTCACGAACGTGCAAAGCACTGGTGCAAAAGGAGCGATTACAGAATGCACGGCCACTTTGGACCTCATTTATAATACTGACTCGGAACGGCAATGCTCATTCGGTTGAAAGACGTTGGAGGTCAAACAAGGTGAAAGCCGCCAAGATAAGAATTCATCACATATTGGGACTCTTTATACAAGTGTAAAGAACCCCTTAATTTTTGAAGCGGGGGGTCCCATACTCCCAGGACAGAATACGAGCACCTAGTCATTACGACCACTTTTTAGACTTTTTGGATGCACGTAAAATGAACTCATTCAGTCGATTTTATATCTGACTCAGCAGCCTGTGAATCCATGAAGGGAGAATAAAACCCTAACCAATTTTAGGTAAATACAGTCTAAGTGTCACTTGAGATAGTCGATAGACCCTCAACCCTTCAACTCACAAGAGTGCCAAAATTCAAGAAAAATCCCAAATTTCATTTTGCAAAATATTGAAAAACAAATGGTACCATGCAAAAGTACTGCCAAAGAGGTTTCATTTGAATGGTCACACCATAGGATTTTGTCGACAGACTCAAAAGTTAGAACTACACTACACGTTTCCATAATTGACTCTGGGCGTGAAAGGGTTTTGCTTCTGCTGAAACTAAATGACTGAAACCCACTAAAAGCGTGAGATCTAAGAACGATGACGACCCCGGAGGCGCCAATCGGAAGTGAAATTTTTCCATTTTGTTGCGTTCTGGCTTGTCAACAACAGATGAAACTAAATGACTGAAAACCACTGAAAGCGTGATATCTATAAAGAACAATGACCACCCCGGAGATGCCAATCGGAAGTGAAATTTTTTCATTTTGTTGCGTTCTGGCTTGTTAACAACAGATGAAACTAAATGACTGGAAATCACTGAAAGCGTGATATCTAAGAACAATGGCGACCCCGGAGGCGCCAATCAGAAGTGAAGTTTTTCCTGTTTCGTTGAGTTCTCGAGTATAATCCAAATCACAGATGAAACTGAATGACTGAAGACTGCTGAAAGCGTAATATCGATTTTTTTTTTCGTTTTGTTGCGTTCTCGCGTATAATCCAAATCACAGATGAAACTGAACGACTGAAGAAAACTGAAAGCGTACCTGATATCCCAGTTTTTCCGATTTGTTACGTTCTCAAGTATAATTAATATAAACCGCAGATAACAATCCTAGAGTAGTTCATATGATGACGTATTTCCTGCAATTTATTGCACGACAATACAATGTATATATAATTTCCTTGTAACTGGCCGGGTGACTTTGTGGCTTCATTACATTTTTGTGTAAAAACTTCAACCACTTTTCAGGACTTTCAATGATATAATGCCATATTTTCAAGGACATGATGTTGATCTAAGAAAGTTTTGGAATTTCCATTTAACATCATATTTCTTTTTCATATGAAAAAGCCAGAGTTATTTTAAAAATAAAACAAATTTTAACTACTTTCAAGCAACAGATGTACTTCTCAAGGACTATCAGATCACTGAAGTTTGACTTTCAAGGTCCATATGACCCCTGAATTAAGAAATCCGTCCTAGAAAACCTCTTTTAATAAGGTAATAAGGCTGTACTACTCACAATACTCTTGTCACACTGACTGAAAGCATCTCTGACAAAGTTGTCTACGGCGCTGTCTACTTCTGACAATTTGATGGAATCGGCAACACCTACATTGGTAACGTAACAAAAACAAGAAATTGTTAAAATTATACTGCTTAGTTTTGTCCCTAGGCTTTTGCTTAAAAGTGAATTAAGGTGAATCCATTGAAAAAGAAGTAATTTTTACGATTTTCTAAAACTTGGTCCAGATGGTAATTATGTTATGAGCATCACAAAAATGAAATAAAAAATGAGGTCACCGTGCTCGTTTTTGCACAACATGGATGGCCATTATAATAACTATACGACCTGCGAGGTTTCATTACTGAACCATTGATAGTAATCAGAAAGGGGACTATAATTTCTAAAAAAAATCATTGCTTGGATTAAAATAATAGAGCAGTTCAACAAAATTGACTTTGATCTTACATTATAAACTATTTTAGTTGACCAGGAATTAAGATTATGAAAGAAATTAAAGAATTCGCGGCGTGCGCGCATACCCAACACTACCTGAAGACGTGTTCTTTACAGCATTCAAATACAAATATTTCAAAACAGAATTTTTAACTTTTCTTTAAATCGCGATATATTGTAGTCAACCGTGTGTCATTTAAATTTCTGCATTAAAAATTGGGGGTCACCGTGCTCGTTGTCAAGCTATTGTTCCCGACCAGCGCGAAATCCTCTTTGTAATTGAATCCTTAAGGTGGCTGAACACAGTTTTACTGTACCTATGCATCATTTATTGTCATTTTAAAACCACTTATGACTGGGCGCCCAAAATTGGCGAGGCATAAGATTAAGCAACAAGCTTTATATTTTGATATTTTTGTTGAGCTTTTAGGGTGTTGCCATGGCAACACGGTGGATTGGAAATCAGCCTGCAATATTTGGTTTCGTTTATTTTCAGAAAATCTAGTCATTAGATTTTGTCCATCATTTGTCTCTAGTAAACTCGTAAAAATATTCGCATGTTAACACTAGTCTCATGTAATTTTGACAGAGGGATCTTCCGTAATTTGTTGTTTAATATGTTCGCGTTTTGTAAAAATCTCCTCTGTCAGATTTCAAATTTTTGGTGGCAGTCGAGTTCGGCATATTCGGAACTATTATTGTGCCAAATTTCGTGAAATTCTAATGAGTGGTTCCGTAGAAATCAGCACGTTTCCGAGGAAAGTCGCTAAAACATCCAGTCACAATTTTTTGGTCAACTGCGCATGCGTTGCATTTGACTGGGTTCTCGATCCAAAGACAAAAACGACCAAAAAGCTAGTGTATTTCTTCAATGGTTCTATATATTATCTATTGATTCAACAAACACTTTCGCGATCCGCGCTGAGCAAAATAAAATGATCGCTGAATAGGCGCCACGTTTCTTTTTCTCAAAACTTTGCACGCGCTGACTCACGTAAGCAGCTGAAATTGAAGAGCGCGCGCAAACTGTGTTCAGCCACCTTAAAGGAAACCCTCTTGCTTCGGAGTGCGCGCGCGCTCGTGCACGCGCAAATGACGCAATTTATTATGCGCAGTAGTGATGCGCAATGCAAAACTAGGGAATCACCTTAAAACCCAAGTAGTTGAATTTTTGTCCCTTTCTATCATGAAAGTACATGTAGACGTTTTGAGTAATTCAAATTTAATATCTTTCCTTTAGTTAAGTTTTCTATTGTTTGTAATACTACTCCTGTGACATTGCTCCCCAAGAAAATTGTGACATGGGTTGCACAAGACAATAATGAGATGGGTCACGCAAGTCAACAGTGACGTGAATTATGCAAGTCAATAGTGATGTAGGTCACACAACTCAACACTGATGTGGGTCATGCAACTCAACAGTAACATTTGGGTTATGCAAGTCAATTGTGATGTGGGTCACACAAGTCAACAGTGATCTGGGTTACCGCACAAGTCAATAGTGACATGGGTCATGCAACTGAACTGTGATGTGGGTCACATAACTCAACAGTAACATTTGGGTCATGCAAGTCAACTGTGATATGGGTCGCACGAGTCAACAGTGATGTGGGTTATATAAGTCAATAGTGACATAGGTCACGCAACTAAACTGTGATGTGGGTCACGCAAGTCAATAGTGATGTGGGTCACACAAGTCAACAGTGATCTGGGTTACGTACATGTAAGTCAAAAGTGATATGGATCACACAACTGAACTGTGATGTGGGCAATGCAAGTGAATAGTGATGTTATGTGGGTTACGCAAGTTAATCATGTTGTGGGTCATGCAAGTCAATAGTGATGTACGTCATACAACATTTTCCTCCCTTTCCACCAGTCATATGTCTTTGGTGGAGAAGAAACGAAACACACCCCTTCATTTTTATTAACAAAGAAAGTGGCAAAAAATACAAAAAAATGTACATACCTTGTGACTGGTTTTCTCCGACATGGACAATTCTTGAAAAGAAAGAATTTTTAAAACCAAGGTAAATGATAAAATCCTTATTCTACTGAAGGCTGGAAAGCCAAGGGATGTACTCTCCTATAGTATATAACCTGTAGGTATGTGCCCCAAGGAGTATGGTTTTTGAGCCGTTTTTGCTTGAAAATGAGTACAGATTTTGACCCAAGATGTGCACAAGCAGCCACAAGGGGCCACAGGCTACTAACCTTTGTCTTTGGGCGACTGGAAAAAACTTACTCTTTGAATGAAGCTTAAGTGCTGGGCACCTCAGATTTCATTGTTGGAAGCCTTTGGACTTTCCGTTATTCTTCTAAGACCACAGCCACATAATTATACACTATAATTATACACTATAATTATACAATGTAATATGATAATTAATAGTGAGTTATTGGACTGAGTGGAGTACAATTCAGGGAGAAATCAGGCATGTAATTTAAAATCGGCCGAGCGCGTAGCGCGAGGACAATTTGAAATTACGAGCACGATTACCCCTGAATTGTACGACACTAAATTCAATTATGAATTTATCACATCAATAACAAAATTCGAGATTAAAAGTCTATGTGGACTTTTTTGTACTCAAAGCATCCAGGATATTTTCTATCAGTTTGAAAGTAAGAGGAAGACAGCAAAAAAGAACCCATTAAAGACAGTTAGTGCAACTGATTGATGCGCGCATGTGCAACGTGTCCAATTACAGCTATCCAATAACAAAAAGTTGTAATTGGATAGCTGTAATTGGATGCCCATGTGACCACGCGCCAATTACGTAAGAAATATGCATGCGGATGACCAATCACAATCGAGAATTTTGTTATTGATATGGGTGATTCCACGTTGCGGACATTACATTCAGAAACAAAAATTTGAATTTGAAGCTCTTGCCAAACCTTTACACAGCTAACTGAGGTGCTCAAACTTATGTATTGAATTACTTTTAGTGACCCCTTACATTTTTGCAAAAAGCAATTTAATTTGTTCTCAGTACCTTTGAGAAATAAATGTAAGAAAATATGTTGCGGACATTACAGCAAAAAACAACCACAGTGTTCACGTGACTTTCCTAAATTTAATTTCCTGTGAATTAAAAAACTTGACAAGAAAATAATTGTACTTTCAAAACTTGGTAATGATGAAATTTTCCAACTACTATGAAAAAATTGTACATAACCTACTTTTGTTGATTCTATAAACAAAAATTTGCGTTGCGGACATTACACAGAATCTGTTGCGGACATTACATTTTTGGGAACATATTTGAAATCATATTTATTTTAGTCTGTTTCTGATGCTGGGTATTTGTATATTATGTTTTAAAGTGTTTTATTCAGAAAACAAAGCTCTACAGTAAATAACTTACTTTTATCATTTTCTATGTAAAATCTCCTGCAGCTGACATTTATAATTTACATATTTTACCACATTTCAGCCAATCTGTTTTGAAATACTTTTAAAATCAGTATTATTTACTGGGAGACAAGAAAGATGACATTCTTTTGTGTTTCTGAGACTGTATTATTCACTGAATATAGAATGGGGTTTTTTATTATTGAGTTAAGACTTGTAAAATAAATCTAAAAGATAAAAATTATATTAATCATGCATTAATTACCAGTGAATGCTATATAACTGAATCTAGTTCAGATGCTCATTGCATTTAGGGTTGATTTTGCCAGAATAGGAAAAAGGGAGATTTACAGCTGGTCAGTGATTTTCTTCAGAGATCATGCTCACAAAACAATTTGGAGCATGCTCAATTTGGAAAACCACTGACCTACAACTGCAAAATTCCTTCATTTCCTCTCATGAAAGTCTATGCAGTAGCTCAGCATGAACAAATTGAATAACAATGCCCAAGACAAGCACTGAAAGGTCACGAATTTCCAGAAAAAAGTTAAAAGAAGATTTTGAAAAGTATAATTTCTATAAAAGCAAAGACAGGGAAAGAAAGAGAGCTGAAAGAAGCAAGTCAAAGGTTCAGAGTCCAAGTGAAATTGCTCGACAGAAGAAGTTAAATAGGGACCGTGTAAGGAAATGCAGAATCTTAAAGAAAGCAAAAGAAAAGGCAACTTTAGTCCCTCATGAGCAAGAAGAATCTAATGTTTATACCACACCACAGGCATTAGGAAAGGCTGTAGGAAAAGTTAAGTCACACTTGCCTAAAAGCCCAAGGAAGAGAAAGGCTGTTATAGTAAAGTTAGCCTCTTCTACAGGTGTTGGACTCCCCAAGAAAAATAAAAAGCCATTCAGTAATGGGAACTCATGCCTGTCACCAGAAGTAACAAAGAAAGTCCAGTCATTTTATTTGCATGACTCTGTTTCCAGACAATGCCCTGGAAAAAAGGACTTTGTTGTTAGCTGGCAGAATGGCAAGAAAGAGCACTGGCAAAAGAGGCATTTGCTATTCTCCCTGAAGGAAGCACATTCCCTTTTTATGAAGGATAACCCAACAGTTAAAATTGGGCTCAGTAAATTCAGCTCTCTACGCCCAGTTAATGTTCTCCTTTTCTCTGACATGCCTAGGAACGTGTGCATGTGTCGTTATCATGAAAACATTAAGCTAATTTGTGATTGTCTTAGCAAAGAGATCCCTGAATTTCCAAGCTACCTCTGGAACTTTTGTGGACAATTTTGTGTGCAGTTCAAATTCTGAAGAGTGCATGCTTGGAAAATGCATGAAGTGCCCCAACTGTCTTGACACCGTCACAGAAGGAACAGCTCTAGAAAAGCCCACCATGTGGTATGAGTGGGAGAATGTTGAAATATTGGTGCCAACTGCCAGAAAGAAAGACTCTAAGGTCACAAAGGTGGTAAGAAAGATTAAGAAGATCTGCAAGGAGGGCACCATCAGTGATGTAGTTGCATCACTTCAAAGAAAGCTTCCCACATTCCTAGAGCATGTCTTTATCAAAAGACAGCAGTCCAAGTACTTTGAAGAGAGGCTAGCAAATCTTGACAAGGAAGAGGCTGTTGTTCAAGTAGATTTTGCAGAGAACTACACCTGTAAGTATCAGGATGAACCCCAAACTGCTCACTGGAACCAGGGGCAAGTTACACTCTTCACTGTGGCTGTTTGGACAAAACAAACTGCAGGTGGAGATAGTGTGTGTGAATCTCATGTTATTGTGTCTGATGAAATGACACACGACAAGAAAGCCGTGGCAGTGTTCATGTCTCAAGTTATTGACAAATTTATCAAGAAAAGGCACCCAGATGTCAAACAAGTCTACATATTTTCAGATGGGCCTAGTTCCCAGTTCAAGAACAAATATATTGCCAATTTTCTCCACACACTTAACAAGATTGTCCTTATCCAGTGGAACTACTTTGCTACTTCCCATGGAAAGGGAGTAGTGGACGGGATTGGTGGCTCAGTTAAACGCCTTGTATGGAACGCGGTGATATCAAGAAAATCACCTGTTGTTGATGATGCCCAGTCCTTCTTTCAAGTCGCCAACAGTCTTACAACATCAGTGACTGTTTCACTTTTAACACAAAAGGAAATGAATGATATCTCAGATTCACTATGTCTTGAGAAATGCTTCAGTGAAGCATTGCCTCTCCCTGGAATCTCAAAATTTCACTGCATAGAGCCTCAAGGTGATGGATGTGTGAACTGTCGCCTATATTCATTACAGTCATTGATTGAGAATAGATCCCCAGATGTCTATCCCTATGAATCTAATGATTCTGAGTCTTTCAGTGAGGAAATCAGTGAAGATGAAGAAAGCACTGAGAGTGAAGATGAAGAAAGCACTGAGAGTGAAGATGAAGAAAGCGCTGAGAGTGAAGATGATGTTGAGCTTGTCAAAGAGGTTCCAACGAAAAGTCCCAGTAGCACCAAGAGAAAAGCAAAGTACTCCAATTGTAATGTCAAGCAGGGCATTCCTGATGAGCTCCTCTCTTTGTTCAAGAAAAACGTACCATTTTGTCTTCCTCATTACATAAACACTCAAGTTGAAGCAATCTTGAAAGGACTGATAGTCTTCCATGGAAGTTATCTGATATCTATGAATGACTTGCAGAGCTTGGTTGGGAACCTGAAAGACAAATGGCTGACAAATTTTGTCATAGATGAATACTTTAAGTTGATCCAATCTGCTAGTCAAGAGAATGACGTCAAAGTGAAAACCGTATCTTGGGAGATTTTTGAGAAGTGCACGATTTCTCTTGTAGCTAAGCACTTACAACAAGGTGAGTCACCATTCACGCAAGATCTGATCCTGATACCTTACAACACAACCCATTCAGAGCACTGGTTTCTTCTAGCAGTTCTTCCAAAGAAGAAATTAGTCATTGCCCTAGATAGTTTAGCTGGTGACTTTGTGAAACCGACAACACGGAAGGCACTTAATAAAATGGGCTCTGTGTTGAAGGATATTGATCTTGGCTGCAACTTGGAAGAGTGGGCTTTCATTTGCAACACCAAAGATGACATTCCTCAGCAGAGCAATATCAATGATTGTGGTATCTACACTTGTCTCTATGCAAGGTGTCTGGCAGGACTTGGGCCAATGATCCAGGAAGCTTGCATCCCTCAATTAAGGCAATGCATGTTGTTTAGTCTGCACAGAGGAATTCTGCATGAGATACCTCTGCCAGCCATAGTAATGGAGGAGTACTATGCTGTTGATTACCTAAACAAGTTCTACATAGGAAGGGCGCTCAGCATTGCAAACCAGTTCGTCAAATTCAAGTTCTTGCATAGAGTATTTGATCGATATGTTTGGCCAGGGAGGGATGACATTGATCATGTACATGTGTCTTGTGTTTTCTTTGGTCCAATTGCCCTTCAAGATACAGGCCCTTTTGTTCTTCCTGACTGTGTGCAGCATGATATTGACAAGATATTCAGTACCACCCGCTGATTTAACTTTAAATGTACACCTGATTTAGCAGGACTGTGTACCAGTACATGTATTTCTGAAGTGGCCAGAGCAATGGGATGTTGTGTATATATTTGTACATTATGACTATAATCATGCAGTTGTTTTTAATGCACATGTTTTGTTGCTTGAAAACATTTGAATACTGTTAACTTGATTGTTCTGTTGTTAAAAAGTTAAGTAATTTACACTCAAGTTTATCATTTACATGCATTTAGAAAGCCATAGTTTAGCATGTTTTCCTTGATTCTTGTAAATTATAAAGCTTCTTTTTGATTGTGTTTTGATAACATTGGTGCTTAAAAATAAATCATATTCTGTTCAGAGATTTGTAATTTGTTATAAAAGTCACTATAATTAGTACTTAAGATAATAAAAGAACATGTAATGTCCGCAACGTAATGTCCGCAACACTTTTGCCCACTTAATTTCTAGACACAGGAAACCTGCCTGGGTAAGTTTCTTTGACTAAAATAATGTTTATATCAAACTACAAGAGCAGCATAAATATCACTTGAAAATAGTGTAAATCTTTTCAACAATTAACAAAAAAATGCCTCAACGTTGCGGACATTACGTAATGTCCGCAACACAAATTAAATCCCTTTTTTCTCAGAAAGAAACAAGTAGTTGGGTAATTATTAATAGCTCCATGATTGTTTAAGGTAAAGGCTATGCACACATACTCTAATGTCTATTGTGATCTTTTTAGTGTTTCTGATATACTTTCTTTAATTAAGTTCCCTTCAACATTTTCCAAATAATGAGATTCAAATAACCCCAAATTCCGCCTCCCACTGAGTGGGCATGGTCAAGATGCACAAAATCTTGTTCAATTCAAACAGGCCAGTTTATCAGCTTTCTGCTAGTAGTAAGTTTCAATAAGAAATTGGATTTTGAAAATTTTCACTTTTTCCGTGTCTCGTGTGGAATTGCCCATATGATTAATAAAGAAAGATGGTAAATGTTAAGCCTGGTAATAAAATAAGAAAGATGTAAATATGTGCATCATGTTATAAGAGTTATAAGGGCAGGGGGCGGGGGAGGGTACTCTACAATTTTTTAAGTGGGGGTGTGCCGCTGGGACTCAGAGACCCTTAACCTATACTAGACCATTTTAACTGCATTTGGTAACCATATTCTAGACTAAACGCCAAAAACCCTACCCTATCCTAGACAATTCCAGACTCCCTATTTTCCAGAAACTCGTTCTCTATCACAGTCTAAGATGCCAGGGGAAAATGCCGTACTGCCTGCCGTACCAATTTTTAAATGTCATTTGCCAGTAAACCTCGTCTAGACTAAATTATTCATGCAGCTGATCAGTTTCGCGGAAAATGATACCCTATTCTAGACCAAAAATCTCTGATTACTATACCCTATCCCAGACTAAACTGCCTGAAAACCATACCCTTCACAGTGGCACATACCCATATAGCTCATATATGGGAGTACTCTCACCCCCGGGCCTAGTATATAGCCTAACTTGCTGCAAGTCTCTCGAGCTCAGTGGTAAGAGCATGCGGATCAAGGTCATAGTACATGTAAGTTCAAATTCTGTCAGGGACTCAGATTGTTTTCAATATTAATTGAAGGGCCGAGAGCATGTCCAGCCTATATGACTTTTTAGGCCTTTTTCTATTTTTTCTCGCTCAGAATAGCTCAGAATAGCCTCATTTTATCGTACAACGAATAACATCACAAGCCCTTGTCGAATTTGCACTAACCCTAAGGAATTTGACCAATTTACCTGAAAAAAGCAGAGTTCTGGCCCTCCAGTGCTTTAACGGTACATTCAGAGCGTAATTTCGAAGCCATTTGAAAGCAGTTTGGCCGTGAGAATACGCGACTGCAATACTTCTGACCAGTGCCAACAACTAAACGAAAATACCGTTATTTACGCACGCCTGGCTCGCTTATCTATCGTGAGCTCACTGCGGCAACACATCGCCTCTGTAGCGTGTGTGTAAGCCAACGTGTATGAGGCCCATCCGGTGATTGAAAGACATCATTAAGTCCGGAAATCCTTGAGTCTCTAGCACTTCTCAAAGAAACGAGTCGTGTTTCTTGTCCTTCCTTGTGTCTGAAGCGCCATTTAGCGCTCGAGGTGAAAAACGGACCTTGGTCGGGAAGACGAGCCGGCGGGAAAGTCTGGAATCACTTCGGATCAGAAAAGGGGCAGCGTTGAGAGTTGTGGGCCATTTCCCATCCCGTGCCGTGGTCGAAATGCCCGATATCCGAAGTGCTTTGAGACTTCTAGTATTTTGCAATAACTTTCGGTTGGGAACTCCATTTCGGTTTTGTTGTAGGATTTCCCGACATGCTTTGCGACAGTGGTAGATGGGTCCGCTGTGCGTGGTCGGGCACTTGAAATACAGCTTTGGGCAGCTCGAAGTGAGTTGTTGCTGGCCGGCGGGAAGACGTTTCGCATTTGGAGTCTTTAATGCAACATTAAATTCGATCTAAAAGGATTTTGAAATCGACGGATACGCGTTTTGATGCGTATCAACCTTTTAATAATAAAACTTAGGCTGAAGTGAGCATGTGTTCGTCTGTGGTCTAGTGGTTTGGTTGGGGATTTGCGCTCGGACGGCTCCAGGTTCGAATCACGCTCAGCCTCATTTTTTTTTTTTTTTTTCTTTCTTTCTTCGAACTGGACATTATGAAAGTGATTTACTTTTTTTGCGTTCGTCAAAATTTCTAACGTTTAATTTTACAAAAATATCGAACCGTGTCAGTGCGAAAACAGAAGCTTACCGCAATATTGCGTTACAATAGGAGCCTTTGATTGATTGATTTTTTTTTTTTTGAATACGGTATTTCTCGAAAACGACGGAAAAAACAACGGAAAAAAATTCGGAACAATGTTTTGCAACTAATTTCTAGTTCACATGCCAAAATTGGACAAATCTGAGCAAGAAAAAATAAAAAAAGGCCTAAAAAGTCATATAGGCTGGACATGCTCTCGGCCCTTCAATTAATATTGCTCTGTTCCAAATCTGTTAAACTGGTATACTACAGTGTAATATGCTTGCATATTTTGTGTGTTAGATCATACTGCAGTTAAATGATGTCATAGTCAAATAATTTTCTAAGCCACATTATAGTTACTGTAACTGACTCGTAAAATGCAAACTTTGAGGCATTACCTTGCGGCTGCAGACAGTAAAGACTTGAGCATGACAGTTATCTCAGAAATACTGACCCCATCACTCCCTAAAAAGAGTTTTCACATTTTTATATATCTACTGGGAAAGTACTGTACACAATTAAAAAAAAAATCAAATTAATGATAGACAAAGGAAGGAAGTCATTCAAAATTTGGACCTACCATCAAGATTGAACTTTAGCAGCAAAAAATGACAAACATGCGGAGAAAAAGAACAGTACATGTTACATGAAGAGAATTTTATTATAAGCATTCATGGACCAAGAACCAAAGGTGAAATCCATCCCTCTACCCCCAGAAAAAACATTAGGGTTCACTGCACCATATTTGTACATCTCTATCACTGTTACCATATCAAAGATGATCTGTCCCCTTTCTTCTGTTGAACCTCTCAGACACAAAGCAAGGCCACCTGTAAAAAGCAAGCAAATAAGTCATTTAGATATAATTACATGCATTTGCATGAATCTTTTACATGTAACAGTGGCAGGGTTTTGTGGTGTTAAGCACTTTCTGCGTTAAATGGACTTTCAACCTGAAGGTCAGTGGTTTGAGCCCAGTGGTATCTGCTATTGTATTGTTTGCTTATGCAAGGAAATTTGCTTCTCATTGTCTCTGTTCATTCAGGTGAATATTTAATAAAATACAAGGGTACTGGTGAAATACTGCTGGAGGGTGATCTTGCAATGGACTAGCATACCAATCTGGGGAGGGGGGAGGGGGGAGGTACAGCTGAAGGCTGTGGGTAAAGTCACACACGAGCCACAGGTCACCCACTCAGCCAAAGCGTAACCCGGTTTCTGTGGCATGAAGCAACTAGGAGTATTGCTACTCCACACTGGATGGGATGCTAGTGCTTCTCAGGGTTATACCCCCAGCATTTTGTTGCTTTACATACCCATTTATATTATACACCTGGGTAGAGAGAGACAATGTGGAGTAAAGTTTCTTGTCTAAGGAAACAACAAGATGGCCATGACAGGACCTTGAATCACAGACCTGCAGATCTGAAGTCTATTGTGCTAACCACTGCACCACCGTGTCTCCACATCCATGGGGGAGGGGGGAGGGGGGGTAGTAAATATATACTCTCAATTGCATCATACTACAGAAGGTAATACATGTAGGTTGAGCTCTGGAAGTTATGGGCCAAGTGGCTTGTGAAGACTTCACCTATAAAGGACATCACTTAACAATAGCTTAGTGTCATTAATTTTAATGTTAAGTTTAAAAAGCTCTTTCAGTATGTAGAATAGATTTATCCTACCTAAAAACTCATCACAATCAATGTGTCCATTTCTGTCTTTATCAAAAGCTGTAAACAGTCTCTCTGCCAAAACCCCATCCAAGGGAAAGTAATGCAGGCTACAAAGGAAATATAAAGACTTTCAACTAAGCCAACAGTTTTGCTTTAATTAACCCTTTCACTCCCATATTTAATTATGGACACAGGTAGTGTACATGTAGTTCTAACCTTTAAGCACTCCCAAGCTTTTAGCCAGCAGGGTGTCCAGGCATCCTGTGGATGCCCACTTTTTGAAGAAATTCATGAAAATTGCACCTAATCCTTTAAAAATTTATGGTGGGAAATATCTTCAGGATGCCCACTTTTCAATTTCTGGCTAAAAGCCTGGTCACTCCTACAGTTGGCAAGTGAGGTGATCGAGAAGGGGAAGGGGAAGGGGAAGAGGAAGGGGAAGGGGAAGAGCAGGGCGCGACAAAAGCGCTGTCCGATAGCCCGGGGCTAGTGAAGCGACCCGTCGGGCTAGTGTCTTTTTGTCGGAGTTTGCCCGATGGGCAAGCAATATTTGATGCCTTTTCTCATCATTTAGTTAAGAATTAAAATAAGAAGTGTGTAATAAACAGTTCTCTAGTGAAAGTGAATGTGAGGAACATTTTAAAAATGTAAGAAAATATCAACGGCGAACAAAAGAAATGGAATTGAATGATGCGTTTTCGTAAATAATTAAGTGCTTATAATGTACAGTAGCGGCCATAATTGTGTTCTCACTCCTCTGCTTTCAGGTCTTTAAAATCGCTGTTGTTTTCATTGTATTAAGTTCAAAGTAAACCAGTTAGGATCTGTCTTGTCGATTAAGACCGTTTTCTTTAAGCAAGCTAGACAACTTGAACATTTGCCGACGCAGTCATTGCATGACATGTAAGTAATACTGAATAGATTGTTTTACCCACGAACTGCAAATATTTTTGCCGTCTGCCGTTTGCCATTTCCATGGGTGAGTAGTTTCACATTTCTCAAACTCATGAACATGTGAATTAACTTCGATTTTTCTAGTGGATTTATTTTATGATTTGAGGAAAAGTAAGGATGATAAACTGCAAGCTGCCGTACGTTTTGCCGTGTACACGTAGCACACCGTGCGTAATTTAATCTCTTGATACTCGCAAGCAAGTCACGTAATATAAAATGTGTTATTTTTGTTGTATCAAACTTCCAAAAGGGCTTGCAAGATTTGTTTGTTTTTAATAATTAATTTACTTTTGGGCTAGCTCTTCAGAGATCCGGGCTAGTAAACTAAAGTAGCAGCTTGCCCAAAGGACAAGCTGATTTTTTCATTTTCATCCCACCCTGAAGAGGAAGGGGAAGGGGAAGGGGAAGGGAGAAAAAGAGGGAGGGAATAGGGTTAAGCCTGTGGACAAAGTATTGAAGTCACCACTGCCCCATGTAAAGAATATTAACCTTCAATAATGACTGTCAATGTTGGATGCAATGGAATGTAAATCTTCCATCAAGCAGCCAAGAAAACCATGAAAGATCCCAAGAATTCAATATACAAATAATCTCTTGAAGGAAACCTGCTCAAAGCTGTAATTATGTCAAAAAGTAGCAGAACTCTATGGTATAGCATTGATCAGTGAAAATTCCACAAAAACTGCTGTCACTAAAACAGATGCAAAAGAGGTCAAAATAATCAGATCTACATGTAGACAGTTTGTGTACTAATTGTACTTTGCGATAATTAGAAGACTATAAATTCAGTCTTCATTAAACCCTCCAAACTAAACTATATCTGCCACATTGTGGCAGATACAAGAGCCAATGATCAAACAACCTAAACAAAATACGGCATGAGTGTTGGAAGTGACTTGCGCAGGCTTGCCAGCTAATGGTCATTTAGATTATATTAACATCGCAATTCTATACCAATAGGTTTAAAAAATTTATTTATAAATGATAAAAATATACAGTATATATCTCTAACAAAATGTTCTACTTACAATGTATTCCTGTCAATATACTTGTCCCGGGGAGAGAGGGCTGCTAATTTATGGTATACATTCACCATGTTTTGAACTTCACTTTCTGAAACTGGTTCAACAGATAAAAGTTAATGCCGAGGCACTCATCAAAATGAGCTTTTATTGCCCCTTTTATAATCAAGAGTGCCCAAAATCAAATTCAGGAAAAATCAAAATTTCATTTTGTAAAATATAGAAAAACAAACGGTATCATGCAAAAGGACTGGTCAAGAGGTTTCAATTGAATGGTCAAAGCACAATAATTATAAGATTTCATCCACATAAGTAAAAGTTAGAACGTACTTCAATACATGTCTCCAGAATTTACTCTGGGGACTGAAAGGCAATAATGATCATCGTATAAAGTGAGGTTGTTCTGCAAAAAGTTGGGTAATTAATACGGCTGAGTATTTTTACAAGTCAGATATTTTTTTGAGCCTTTAGGCAAGAAAAAATACAAACAGAGCAGTAAAAATGCCTAGCCTCATTATGAAAGTTAGATAATAGAAAGGTAAATACAAGTCAAGAATCAAATGGTAATTTAGAAGTTTACTACATAAATATTCTTGTCTATCCAAAGTTTCAATGATCTTCATAATTGCTTGATGCCTTTTTTTCATCTTCATTTCCTTGGATTTTGAAGCCAAATTGAACATGGTGGTTCCAAGTAAAATGTTTTTGTTATACTGATTAATAAAAAAATAAATGAACAAATAAAACACAAATTGTGAATTATCCTTGCACAGGGCATATATTGTATGATCTGTGACCTCTAACATGGGTGAATTACAGTGGACACAGCTTTATTATTGAATATATTATATTTATATACAACATGGTAATAAATTATTAATTATGGCTTCACAGTTGTATAGTAAATTGAATTTTTTTTTATTACAGACCTGATGAGGAAGTTTTCTTCGTTTTATTATTATTAATTTTTTAAAACTAAATAAGCTTACATGTAAGCTAATCTTACTGTTACAATTTACATGCAAGCACCAAAAATGACAAAACCAATAAGCTTAAAAAACAATTCAAGTTGTGAGGTGTTCAATATTTTTATAAATTAGCTACATGTAAATTACAAAGTTGTTTAATACTCACGTTTGTTTAATGGACTCTTCTTGTACAGATCTTTAGGCTGGCGTGCGGCCTGGACAACAGGGCTGCTTGCTTCTACAATGTTTGATCTTGGTTGAACTTGTTTAGCAAGGTCTTGCCCCATTACCGAATAAGCTTAAACTTCATGCTTTTTGACGCTTCATTGCTTCTTTGTTGTTTGATTGTCATTATAGTCACCAACATTCAGCGAACATTACAAAGGCTAAAAATTACACCTTCCAAATTGGAGATAAACAGCGGACATCCTTCGTGTATCCATGCCGATGACTTCTCAAAACCAACATAAGGTCAAACAGCTTTCCATGCACGATGTGACTCAAACACGGAAAAAAACCGGGCTGACAAGATACAACTGTCGTTAAACGGAAAGGCAGATACAAAAGAAAGTTAAAAATTACTGATGTCCACTGGATCTTCGCGTTTCCGTGCGTATGAACAAATACCAATTAAGAAGTTCAAATCTTGAGCTCGTATATCTGCCTTTGTCACTATTTAGGTGAGCACCTGTTTCACTAAAAGCACATTTAGGTAATATTATATTTTACAGGCGGAATCATCAACGATTTGCATGCTTCGCCAGGAAACGGTCAAACAAAAACACTCGTGCTTTGAACGCGAGGAGACCGGACCCTAAATATGGTGCAAATCCCGGACTAAGGGTACCAGGGACGGTGCTCAACGATTGTCTTCAGGGTCTTCGTAATTGCTAAACGTTTTTCTAACAAAAATCAGCTTTGAAATGTTTTAGAAAAATAATTTCTCTTTCAGATATTCTATATATCAACAAAAATCTATCCTTTGCGCAGAATTGAAGCACGAAAAGCAACAACCCGTCCCCAGGCCTCTGAATACCATTTTTCGCTTCATTTTCGGTCACGTGGTATTGTAATGTGCTCGAGGACATCTTCCCGCGGATTTCAATTTTGTGCCTAATTTTAGGCTAAATGTAAGGTTAAATCCATTTTAAAATTGTTTCAAGTGACAGCATTGAAGTACAATTGCCACGAAGAATAAGTTGCTATCCATCAAAGGCTTTCATGTAAGATTTTTTTGTTGCTGTTAAAAATGTTTTGCCCACGCAGAAGTTCTCTGGACTTCATGTTAAATAGTCTCTATTGCAACTGTAGCAGGCAGACTGTATTTATTTAGAGTACATCAACCTGCCCATATGAGCTTTGAGAATGTTATGCACTTTACATACAGTGTCGGTTGAAAGTCAGATAAATGCAAATGCAGTGCATTTCTAAACCTGAATGTTTAATTTTTCCAACCCATTTGCAGACAGCTAGCCATAAATTTCCCCATTCTTCAAGTCAAAAATGGCAAAAATCTTTAAAATTATCAATTTTCAGACCAAAATCCTTGGGGGCTGCACACATCTAGCAATAAGTGATTATATCATTATCATGATTCTGTTTTTAAATTAGCTTTTTATTGGTTACATATTAGAACGTCATTAGTTTATTTTAATTTCTAATTAATTCTATAACATTCTAATAACGGAGGTTTTAGACAAACAATTAAGAATAAAAATTAGCGATAATAGTGTAAAATGACGTTTCGATGACTCACTCATCATTTTCAAATTCGTGTAACTAAAGTCTTGTGACTCACAAGACTTTAGTAACATGTTATTAGAATAACATTCAAATAACGGAGGTTTTAGACAAACAATTAAGAATAAAAATTAGCGATAATCTTGTGAGTCACAAGACTTTAGTTACACGAATTTGAAAATGATGAGTGAGTCATCGAAACGTCATTCTACACTATTATCGCTAATTTTTATTCTTAATTAATTCTATAACAATAAGTTTTATTTTTATTTTTTATTTATTTATTTACTTTTGTTTTCTAAAGTGTAATGCACTTTTGATCATTTTATGTTAAAAAGCGCAATATAAATTTTAATTATTATTATTATAATTATTACTATAGACTATATAATTTATACGGGAGTATCCCCAGGATTCTTTCCACCTCATACTTTATAGTCTTTAAATGCAGAGGAAGGCCCTGCAAATGGGGGAAATGAGGAATGTTTTTGTTATTTTTGCTTTTTTGTGTAGCAATTTTTATTTTTTAAAGGTCAGCACACACAAAGCAACTAGTGGCAGTCAGACTACATGTAGTTGCAGTGACCAAGTCTCCTATAGTTATTTACACAAAGACGCTGGTTGCAAATGAGGATATTGCTGTGATTAGTGAGCAGGACCAGTCACTTCAATTTAAACCAGTTTGAATTTCTGTAACCAGTTGCCGACCAAATTTTGATCACTGCGACTAGATGTTTTGTCAAAAATTAGTAGTCCACATGAAGGTGACAAGTTGGCAGGGGTAATTTGCTGAATGCCGAACATTGTTCTCACCTTTAACAGTAAATAAAAGCTTAAACCAATTTAAATCAGTGCTTAACCCTAAATACTGTCAATCAGTGCTACAGTATTTAGGGTTAAGCGCTGATTGAAATTGAATGTGGTTAGCTTTTATTTACTGTTGTGGATAAGAACAATGTTCGGCGTTCGGTGTTCGGCAAATTACCCCTGCCAGTGACAAGTCACCCCTTGTATCCCACCTTAAAAGGAATCATAACTCTCTTTTGCCCCTTAAGGGCCGATACTTGATGTGGGGGAGGGCCCCTGGGGGGGGGGGGACTCATATACGCTATATAGGAATGTGCCACCCGATAGGGTATGATTTTTGAGGTGCTCAGTCCTTAAATATGGTATCCTTTTTGGTATGTTTGGTATTGTGATCCTTAGATATTCCTTAGATAGGGTCACTAAATTGCAGTATCCACCCCAGCACACAAAAATGAAAACAATATGGTCTGTTAAAACTGTACTACACGCCTTGGTTTTGGGCCTTAAAAAGGGTATCAAATCTCGATTTTCTACCCTTAAATAGGGTCAGGGTTTGAGAACCTTGGCGGCACACACCTATCCTAAATTGTCGGGAGTACCCCCCCCCCCCCCCCCCCCCCCCCCCCTTCACTCCAATTATTATCAGCTACTATTAATACTGGTTAATATTTCCCCATTCTCAAGTCCTCAGTAGGAATGTCCGTACAAAATGTGCTTTGATGAGTTGATAGCTGTCTATAAGTAATTCTGTCACATGGCTATCAGCTAAATATATGTTGTGGTTTAAATTTTTCTTTGGTTTGAAAATTTTCAAACCAGTTTAAATTTTGTTTTCCTTTGTCTTAGATTATGATAATGAATCAAGGACAAAGGAAAATAAAAATTAAACTGGTTTGAAAATTTCTAAACCAAGGAAAAATTTGAACCACAACATATACATGTACATGTACACTTGTAGTGTTGTCCATTCGTGTATGTTTAGTTCTAATCTTCAGGCTTGTTGATGAGCTTCTCTTGCCAACTCATTTTCATGGCTTTGCTGCTAACATATGAGGCTCCCAAACACCTGAGCTTGCTTGCAAGCTATATGCTGCCTGTTCTTAAAATTAAAATGACAATTTATAGTCCTTTGCACTACATTTATGCAGTCTTCTTCCCCTAATTTTCGAGACTTGCACAAGTTTGAAAAGACCACAAGATTATTGTTATAGCAATGAGTTAAAAAAATGAAAACTGTGTATAGTAAGTTTCTGGCTATTAATAAGCACAATAATTTTAGCTTTTACTGTGTTTAATCCAGAAATCCTGGGTAAACTTTGTCTCAATCACAAGTGTTATAAAGTACTCATAATCTTTAGAATTACACCTATGCAATGTAATTTTGTTTCCAATCATCAGACCTTTGCAACATGGGGTATCCCTATACAGAGAAGAAGAGTTTTGAATGTTCCACTTGCAAGAAAAGTTTTGAAAAAGCAGGGAATTACAACAGACATTTGAAAAACCAGTGGTCATCAGTTTACGTGTAATCAATGTGAAAAGGGGTTTAGTCAAAAATCCAATCTTCAACGCCACATGAAACTTCATGAGAAACTTACTGAGAAGCCCTTTAAGTGCGAATTTTGTGAAAAAGCATTTACACAATCATGGAATTTGATGGTACATGAAAGAATGCACACAGGAAAGAAGCCATATAGGTGTGGAGAGTGTGATAAAAGTTTCAGACAGTCCACACATCTTCAGTTGCATAAAAGAGTACACTCTGAGGAAAAGCCTTACAAATGTGACCAATGTGATAAAACTTTCAAACAGTCAGCCCAGCTTCAGCAGCATAAAATGCTACATCTTGAAAAGTACCTTTGCAAGTGTAGTTTGTGTGAAGCAAGGTTTCCAAGGGTGTCATCTCTCAAGTCCCATGAAAGAACACACACCAAGGAGAAGCCTTTTACATGCAAGCACTGCAAGATGTCATTTCGATTTAAATCATGTCTTCATAGGCACAACAAGACCTGTTACATGACGGCACAGTCCAAGATATGCCCTATGAAAGGTTTGGAGGAGCAAGATAAACTTAAAGCCTCAAAGAAAATTGGATATTGTTGCACAAAGTCAACCCAGGAATGTTGGATTTGTCTTCAAATTTTTACTAATTCAGATGATTTACTGAAGCACATTGATGGACACTGTCAGAATGTTGACAATGATCATGGTGCGGACAAAACAGGGCAGTAAATTACAGAACAGTGTAGACTTGGCATTATTGTTATCTTTTAAGGCACCTTAATTCACACAACAAACTAAGTTAGCAAACCCCAGCAAGTTGGAAAACTTGTGTTTTCATACAATGTATTACAAACTTCCACAAACCTCAACCTTGTTTTTCTCTCATAAAGACTGCACAGGTTTACTTTTGATTGGTTGAAAGTAAGTATTGTTGGTTGACAAACATTCACATGTAAAAATGTAAGTTTGCCAGCTCAAAAAAGTTGCTGAGAATAGAAGCAATGTTAACAATGTAGTGTAGTAAACTACTCTACCCTCTAGTTTGCCAACTTCAGTTTGTTGTGTGAAGGTGGTGTAACAGTATCTAATCTTGCATGATTGTATGTAACGTAACGATTCTTCTATGTCACGCGTGTTGATTACGTCAAATGTAATTTATTGCATGCAGTACTTTTACTCGAGCATGTGCTTTTGTAGTAATGGCTGAACAAACTACTTGAGTTGAACTACGAGTCCATTTACAGGTGGCTTTACAGTTCAAGAAGAAAAGGAGCTATAATTGTAACAGAATATAACAATGGTGCTAGCTGAGTTTTCTGTGCAGGCTCAGGCTAGACTTATTTATTTACTTAAAGTTCTGTCCCAGTCCATCAACACTAAAATATTTTATGATTGAGATGTAAAATGGTGCCAATCAATTTTCTTAGTCCAATCATTATGCCTGCTGGAGAGTGGATGAATGCTGGAGAGTGGGGAAATTCCCAGGATATAAAAGTGACAGGGTTTATTGATTGTCATTCTTAACAGGCATATTCAAATTTGTGGTTTATTTATGGTCCTACTGTGCAGTGGGTGTTTAACTCTAAAAGCAGGAATGAGAACTTACATGTAGGGTTAGTGATAGTCATCCCACCATACATGTATGTCTCAAAAGAAGGGTTAGTATTAGATAATTTAGATAACATCCACCTACACCACCTTGGACACCTTATTGAGACTTATATCACTGATAAGCTTTCAGTTAAGATAAACTGTTCATATAGTTACATTTAGGCCTAAACAACCCAAGAAGCTACAATCGTCGACAAAAGTCTTTGGGACACTTCAATAAAAGAGCACTCTTGACTATTTCTTCAAGAATTATTAAACATTTCAGCCACCGGGTTAGTAGAAATGATCCCCTCCCCCTCCCCCTCGGACAATGTTGTTTAAACTAGTTTTAAGCGCTGAAATCAACTTTGTGATGGGGGGAGGGGGTATTTAGCAAGAATTTCTCTTGACGGTTAAGAAAAGGTAAGAGCGTCCCAAAAATATTGTCGAAGATTGTAGGTGGTACTCTGGTAGCACTTAAAAATCGATTGAAAATAAAATTCTAAATGTCTACATTACATCATATAATTCTCAGTAAGTGTCCAAGGTGGTTTAGGTGGATGTTATCTAAGTTGTAAACCAAAAGAAAGGGCTCCAGGGATATGTCCCAACCCCCCCACCCCCTCACCATATGGAACCCAATTGGTGGTGAGAACTGGTTATCTATTAAATACTTATCACAATATAAAGTAAATATTTTTCCTTCAAATTTGTTGTTGTTAATATTTGTCAAAAAAAGATCATTCTCAATATTTTCCACAGTACTTTTCACATAGATGAGAAATGTTGATTGCATTTTCTATTTGAAATTCTCCCATTAAGGAACAATTTCATTTAATTTTTTTAGTAACTTGAATAAGTCTTGCAGAAGTTGTTTTGAGTTCCAAGGTTTGTTATTTAACTTCTCAAACCAGTCCTTCAAAGCATCATCAGCTTCATTGACTCCAGAAGTGAGATAATGTTCATAAACTGGTGCAGAACTGAGTTGATACATAGGCTTGTGAGAATCTGGAGTGAAAAAGAATTTGCCTCCATGTTCAGATTCATAGTATGGGCTTAAATTAGTAACATTCTCCACATAAAGGGTTCCAGGCAGGCAGTGCATAGAAACAGAAGCATCATAACTTGATTCATGACCAATCATACATTGCTTCAAAATGGAAAAGATCTCTAAAACACGTAGTGGGACTTTGTCCTCTTTCCAATGGATATCCTCTTTATAGTTCTTTAACATGAACAGGAGTATGTTCTTTATATGGTAAGACCTAATAAGCTTGTGACAACATCTTTTGCAACCAAAGACCTTACTTAGTTTTGGAAGAAAAGCTGACAAAATACATTTTGCAATGCAATAGGTCCTTATGCGACCATCTTCTGGTTTGAAAGAAAGAAAGTAAGAAAGTTCTAGCTGTGGAGCTGTGATTCTTGTAGAAATTGCTTCATGCAAATTGTCTTCATTGCCAATAATTGCAAACAATTCTAGTGGTGACTACTTTATGATGTTATTAATGTATCCAAACAACAACAGTTGAGTATTGAAGTAGCCAATCGCGTGTGGATTGACATCTTCTGGAATAGACAGAGTTCCTTCAAAGTCATTGGCACTAATGGGCAAACAAAGACATAAATCGATGTCTATGTTCAAATTGAACTTTTCATACACCAAATGTAGTGTAGTGGCTATACTAGAACCACATGGTGTTTCACAGTCTTCTGTCACCACCCATTTCCACCCAGTTGCAAGACGCTTCTTAAATATTTCAATAAACAATTCCATAAACTTAGAACGCAGAGCAACATCAAGGACTGTCCCTGACTGATCCTGGCCTTCAAAATTAAATGGCAGCAAATCCACAACAGTTGGGTCCTTAACGTATATTCTTATCACGTCCTTTCTGACGACAGTTTGGAACAATTCCTTGTTTGAAAAATACTCCATCACGATTAAAAAATCAAATTCATCTGGTGCTTCGATTTTCGTTTTCTCGGCTACACTTCCGGCTTGAACAAGTTGGCATTTTTCAAAGCATTTGTAAGACTTTCCAAGTTCCTTTAGAGACTCACTCAACATGGCCGTTATTTGATTCAATATTTCAGTACTTGTGCGATTGTTTTGAATGTCGAGTTGGTGAGAAAAACAATGTAAAAATGTATCAAACACTGGGCCAACCGAACCTGGAATGTCAATTTTTTGCAGTGCAGATACATTTTCCTCAGCGTTATCATGCCTTGTTGTCTTTTCTGATAATTCCCATCTTTCATACGGCCAGTTGGGGATCTTCACGTTAAAACTATGCTTCTCATTCTCTAAAAGAAGCTTTGAAGGTCCCGTCTCCATTGGTTTTGACGCCATGTCAAATAAACCATTTTGAACAACTTAAAGGTGGGTAACCTGTGGTTCATTCTAGGATCGTGAAATCTTCGGAAAACCGAAGATTACTTCCCGTTCGCAAGGAATTATGGGACCTAAATATGATGGTCATGTGAGAGCAGTGATGTGACATCTCTTGGTTAAATTGAGAATTTTCACCTTCTAAATACAGTATTTCTTTCGTGCCAAGATGTCTTCCCTCTTTAGATCGGAGGAAATGACATTGGCCCAACTTTTTCTTCAAGCCGAGGCAGCATATTCTTGTGTCAGTGAACTGGGAGAGTTGGTAAGGAAGAAAGGCATCGTCGCCATTTTGTTTCGATTGTACTTTCGAGACAATTTTCTATGCTTACATTTGGTGCTTTGGTCTCAAAAGTTACGTTACGTATTTAATAATGATATATTTGTTTTTCTCTACTTCTTTTTTTTAAAAAGGGTCTTGTGCAATTTCGAGATGTAAGTATTCGGATATTTAGATTTTTAATGTGTGGGTGTGTTTGATCATATTTGATGTACCAGTCCAGGTTGTACATGTAAAGTGTAATGTACACCAGTAGTAACCTTAAGTTTTTATAGATCATCTTGATCCTTCATTTTATAACTTGCCATTTTCATTGGCAGCAGAAACTGTTAGAAATAGTCATCAATAATATTTTTCAATGAGAATTTCTCAAGTGATTCATCAGTCATACGGGCATTTGGCTTGAGATTGTCGCAACGTAGTGGGAAGTTTGATCACCATTAAGTGCTTTTTGGTGATCATTGTCTAAAGGTTTCATAAGCAAATTCATTAAATAGTCATCACCACGTTTACCCTTTACAGTGTGTTGCGTCTAATTACCCTGAGCACCGGCCCAACAAACTTTTTTACAATTATTTAGCCAATCAGAGAGTGCAAATTAAATTGATGTGCACTCCTCCTTGCAAAGTTAAGCATGATGGAATGTATTAATATTTTCGCTTCGTGTTTATCACAGGAGTGTAAAGTCAGTTACAAAATACGAATACGAAGACTTTATTCACTTTATTGCTTCACACAGCCGCAACTACAAAAATTATTATAAGAATAGACGATTTTCCTATTCTCGGTATTGAACTGGAGCAAGCTTGCAATGGGGGCTAATGCGAAGGAATATCGTTAAAAATATTTCCATGTGAAAAGAATCCCCCGCATGTGCCTCCTCTGCAAGCTAGTTCCAGTTCAATACCGAGAATACGAAAATCGTCTATTAGCTGATGATATCGTGGTAAAAAGGTTTGCTGGGTGCTCATGGTATTAGGTGCGTTGCACTATAACTCCCAAGAGTGTCATAAATCAAACTTCAAGAAAAGTCCCAAATTTCATTTTGTAAAACATTGAAAACAAAATGCAAAAGTACTGCTGAAGAGGTTTGATTTAAATGGTCACACCATAGATTTTGTCAACAGACTCAAAAGTTAGAATTTCACTATATCATGTCTCCATAATTGGCTCTGGGAGTGAAATGTTTTTTTTCCTACTAAAATTAACTCCAGGGATTTGCCCAGGGGGGAGGGGGGGAGAGGGTAGCTTTTGGAATTGACTGACACATTAAGGTGGCTCCGTTGTTATTTCGGACACACTCGTCTATGACAAACTTTGCGTCATAACTGTGACCTCTCACAGGAAAACGATACTAACGGATGCCGTTCGCACGGCATGAACGCACGGCTAGTGAACGGATGATGAACGGATGGCAAAGCCGTTGAGAACGGCTAGCTGTGAACGGATGCACGGCTAAAGAAAAAAATTGAACGGCTGGCTGTGAACGGATGAACGGCTGAAGAAAAAAATTGAACGGCTGGCTGTGGACGGATGAACGGCTAAAGAAATAATTCGCACGGCTGCCAGTGAACGAATGAACGGCTAAAGAAATAATTCGAACGGTTGGCTGTGAACGGATGCATCGCGGCTAAAAAAAATACTTCGAACGGCTTGCAGTGAAGTGAACGGCCGAACGATTAAAAGAAAAAATCGAACGGCTGGCATGAACCGCCAAAGAAAACAATTTCAAAGAGCTGGTAGTGAACGGCACAATACAAAAAGAAGGTTCCAAAGGAAGATTATAATAATTAAAACCAACAGGCAAATGCGATGGTATGATCAAATAAGGACACGTCTACATCACGAACAAAATATAACCGAAGAGAAATGTTTTTAGAAAACAGAAAGAATTGGTGTTCCAAACACCCCGACTTAAAACAGTGGTCTTGAAACAATCGGAGACCAGACTTTTCCGAACAAAACCAAACTGTATTTACATAACATTTGGTTCATTCACACTCAGTTGCCGACAGCGAAAATCAAAACGTAAGTGTTTTACGGTCTAAAAATCTAAACTCTTCAAGTAAATTGATCGCTAATTGTTACATTTAAAACAAGAACATTATTTAATCGACGATAAAAACATGTTTGTTGCCGGGCATCGAACGTCGAGTGAAAGTTGAAAGCATGCAACTCATATTCACCGAAGCACAGCATTTGCTGTCATTTGTATACCAAATGATTTTCAGGTAACGCAACACACTTTTTGACAGCCAATCCCGCGATTGTTTCGACTTAAAACAGTGGTCTTGAAACAATCGGGGTCCAGACCCAAACAGTGGTTCATTCACACTCAGTTGCCGACAGCGAAAATCAAAACGTAAATGTTTTACGGTCTAAAAATCTAAACTCTTCAAGTAAATAGATCGCTAATTGTTACATTTAAAACAAGAACATTATTTAATCGACGAAAAAAACATGTTTGTCGCCGGGCATCGAACGTCGAGTGAAAGTTGAAAGCATGCAACTCATATTCACCGAAGCACAACATTTGCTGTAATTTGCATACCAAACGATTTTCAGGTAACGCAACACACTTTTTGACAGCCAATCGTGCGATTGTTTTGACAATAGCGCGTTGTCTTGGTAACTACTTGAGTTTTACTTGCCTTTCGCACGTGTGTCAAGACAAAACCAAAAAATGGAGGAATGCAATCATGTGGATTCATCAGTTGAGCCAGAGCAAATCGAAGAGAAAGTCAAGCAATTTCTGCAAGCTGGATGCGGATGTTCACAGGGCCCTAAAGATGACCAGTGTTCTCGTCAATTCTCGGAAGAAGTTGTGCTGAGAAATTTAAACAACTGCATGGAACTTTCTCACGGAGAACTGGATTTAGTCATCCTCGCAAACATTCAAGCCTTATTCACGGGCACGGAAGTAACTGGCGAAAAAAGAAAGCGCGGTCCGCGGTGCAATCACTTTCAGATGATCTTATTGATTTCCGGCGGCCATCATGGTGTTCCTCGCATGAATAAAACTGATAAGCTGTCAGCGAATGAAGACAAAAAAATCAACTAAAAGTCACCGGCTCTTTGCCAGTTCAACAATAATTTTACCGTTTTCATTGCTAAAGTACGTAGTTTCACTTCTCTTTTTCTATGAAGTGCATGCTGCGCCGCTCAGTAATTAGTTAATCTTATTGTTTGAAAAATTCACAGGTAAACACAGATAAAGCGTCGCCGTTCATTTCTTTCGCTTAACGGATTTAATGGGTGAAGATTTGTTTGAACGGTTAGTAGCCTTTTTTTTTAACGGATCACCCAGGATAACCTTAAAGATAATTATTACAAGTTCAACAGCCCAACAGTGTCGCCTCTTTTTCTGTGCCGTGCCGCCGCCTTTCATTTTACTTTTCACATGCAAATTGCGTGCACTTTTTACCGCAATGAAGCTTCTAAACTGTCAGCGAATGAAGACAAAAAAGTCAACTAAAGTCACCGGCTCTTTGCCAGTTCAACAATAATTTTACCGTTTTCATTGCTGAAGTACGTAAACGTAGTCTCACTTCTCTTTTTCTTTGAAGTGCACGCTGCGCCGCTCAGTAATTAGTAATCTTATTGTTTGAAAAATTCACAGATAAACAGAAAAATTAGCGTCGCCGTTCATTTCTTCCTCTTAACGGATTTAACGGGTGAAGATTTGTTTGAACGGCTGGTGGCATGATTTTTTTTCTGAACGGATAACCCAGGATAAATATAACCTTTAAGATAATTATTATTACAAGTTCCAACAGCTTCTGTGCCGCGCTGCCGCCTTTCATTTTACTTTTCATATGCAAATTGCGTGCACTTTTTACCGCAATGAAACAACAGTGTCAGCGAATGAAGACAAAAACAAATCAACTGTAAAGTCAAAGTCACCAGCTCTTTCGATAGCTGTTGAATGGATATTACGGTTGCCGTTTGTTTTTTCTCGAACGGATATTAAACAACGTTTCGAACAGGTGAAGATTTATTTGAACGGCTGAATTTTTTTCCGAACAGTTAACTTTAGCCGTTCGAACGGTATAATATTTTTCGTGAACGGGCGACCCTTGCCGTTCGAACGGCTGAATATTTTAAGTGAACGGATGACTCTTGCCGTGCGAACAGCTAAATATTTTAAGTGAACGGATGACCCTTGCCGTGCGAACGGCTGAATATTTTAAGTGAACGGATGACCCTTGCCGTTCGAATGGCTGAACATTTTAAGTGAACGGCAGGTGAACGGCAAGTGAACGGTATCAACGGTTTGAACGGCTATCCGTTAGTATCGTTTTCCTATGAGAGGTCACAACTTTTCCGGCTCTAAAGCAATGCTTATAAAACTTTGCGAAAACTTACAGCTATTATTTAGCAATAATATGATAGAATTCGATTTCACTGGAAAAAAAAAATATTTTTAGTGATAATCGAGCCTAAATGAACCTCACGTTTTGAACAAAATCGCACCCTGTGAAAAATTTTGCTGTTATATTTGTGTTAAATTTCTGGAATCAGCTTACATTGACTTAATACATACCCTTACCAAGTTTCAGCAAAATCGTTGGAGCAGAAGTGCGGAAGTATTAAGGCCATCAATTTATTCTAAGAATTTGCACCTTAGTTAGGGGGGCGTACGTGATATGCGCGCGTAATCAGCGTTGTCCCCGCATTTAAAAACAATGTACCCCATGGAAATTTCTAATGGAGCGTACATGCTCCCTCCCCTCCTGGGGTAACTAGCGCGCATATGTCGTTCACCCCCCTTATAAAGTGCGAATTCCTAGAATAAATTCCACACATGCTCATTTCATATTCATAAACAGAACTCTGAAAGCTGCTTGTCAGCTTTGTCTGAGCTCAGATGCAGAGCAGCTTATAATCACAACAACTATTTCTCCAATTTGAAGCCCTTCTAAGCAAAAAATAATCGATGTAAAAGTATTGCAGTACCTTGAAATTCATGTGGAAGGAGTTTGACACCAAACTGCTGGATAATTTTCGAAAAATGATGGAAAACGCAGCATTGGAGATTTGAGCAGGTCTTGGAGCATTTTATAATATTTACAGAACTATTGAGTAGTCTTTTTAACGGTTCGCACGATTTGCAATCAGCTTATAATTCATATTTAGCAAGCATTGGGAAGGGTTCTCCCAGAAATTTGGGTTCGTAGATTGTTTAGTCAAAGAGCATGAAGTATTTAAAATTTTAAGAGAATTTTAGGGCTAAATTTTGATGGCGTTAATTCTTCCGCATTTCTGCTCCAACGATTTTGCTGAAACTTGGTATGGGTATGTATTAAGTCAATGTAAGCTGATTCCAGAAATTTAACACAAATATAACAGCAAAATTTTTCACAGGGTGCGATTTTGTTAAAAAAGTGGAGTTCGTTTAAGCCTGATTATCACTAAATATATTTTTTCCCATTAAAATCAAATTCTATCATATTATTGCTAGATAATAGCTGTAAGTTTTCGCAAAGTTTTAGAAGCATCGCTTTAGAGCCAGAAAAGTTATGAGACAAAGTTTGTCGTAGACAGGGATTCTGACAGGGTGCGGGAAAAAAACTAAAATTGTGCGGGAGTTTTGAGGCAAATTGTGCGGGAAATAACGTCGATTGTGCGGGAAATTGTGCGGGATTGCGCAATCCTGTGACCAACCAAATATTCAATCACCAGTGTTCTAGCCAGGCCAGAAAAATATGTCAGGGGGGAAATTCTGCATAAATGAAAAATACAAATAGATTTTTTACTTTGGGGATTAAAATGTACCCAGCAATCGCCAATTTGCGGCTGTTTTTCTTCACCAAAGTTTATTTGTCTCAACAAAATCACATTGCGTGACACGATGAACTCGATCGGGTAAAACCTAAATACCACATTTAAATGAAATGTTTCCGATCTGTTGCGAGTTCCTTTATGAAAAATCCGTACATTTTATGTAGTTTGAATAATTGCCATTAAAGGTTCACACAATTTCTTCGAAAGTTTGCCGCAAAAACAGAACCTCGAGATGTATGCAAATTGCGTGCTAAATGTAATTTGATAGCATGGTTGTTTTGCATTTTCCTGAATGAAAACTTCTTTTACTTGATTGAAAAAATCAAATCCAGTATTCTGATCAGAACTTAATAATTTTCTCCTATCAATCCGAAGTTCCAGCGCTTTAATAGTTTGTTTGTCGATTCGCAAACTTGATAAGTTCTTTGCGAAAATAATTCATTTCGGCGTGACCGGGTACATTTCTTCGGTGTTTCTTCTTCGGTCCCCGACATATTAAACTGAAAGAGAAAGCGAAAGCGCTCGAAAAAATATCAACAGGCCGCTAAGAAAAACGACATAATGTCTGAAAAACGACAACTAAAAAGCTACGCGAAAAAATCTGTAGGAAGTCAGAAAGAAGTAAAACTGAGACTAGTTCCCAGGACGGCGAAGAGAACGCCTTGTTGTTTTTATATCGATCCTCTCGAGCTGTTCGAGGAAAGCGTGGGTTTTCTCGATTGTTTGGAAGGAAAATGGGCTGAAAATAGCCTAAAACGTTTCTCGAAATCTTGGTAATGAATAGAAATACCTGATTTAATTAAAATTTTAATCAAATATTTCAGTATTGTGCGGGATTGTGCGGATTTCTAGGAATTGTGCGGAATTGTGCGGGTTTGACCGAATTGTGCGGTCCCGCACCCGCGCATCCTGTCAGAATCCCTGCATAGACGAGTGCGCCCAAAATAACAATGGAGCCACCTTAAATGGCAACATTCTAAGTTATGTTAATAGGAAAGTAGAAAGTCTTTCAAACTTCTTTGAAAATCTTTTCTAAGCATGGAGATGGGAGGGAGTATTTATTGAATCTTTGGACCATGGGATGTTTTTCGAGGGGGAAGTAAATTAATATAAAACAAAATGTAACGTTTTACAATAATTTTAATTTAATTTGGTTGATTTTCTTCCCAGCTTAATCCAGATGTGAATGCTTTTCAACGCAAATTTGTAAATGAAGTCAGACGATGTGAAGAGATGGAAAGAAAACTCAGTACGTGAAAATGTGTGATTAGGGTGTAAAACATCAATACAGCCCTTAATTAAATATAGCACTTACTAATCTTACTACTAAACTGGTACACCCCACAATTTTTTTTAATTTCTTTCAGAATAACAATATAAGTTATTAAGTTTTTTTTATGTCTTATGGTTCAATTTGTTTTGGTTTCAAAATTTTCAAACCAGTGACTTGTTATTTTCCTTTGTCTCAGATTCATTGCCATATTCTGAGACAAAGAAAAAAAAATTAACTGGTTTGATGAAACCAAAGAAATATTTGAACCACAACAGATGCATGACATGGTATATTTCAGGGCTCGAAATAAAAAAAAATTCTCAATCGCAATTTGCGAGTTATTTCTAAAATTTAGTCGCAAGTTTGAACATTTTAGTCGCAAAAAAAAATAACTACTTCTACCGGAACTGGAAATGAGAAACGAGAAGTCTGAACAAGTGCGCCTGTGATACACTTCTTGGAAACTGCGTTAATGGAGCATGAAATCGACGATTAAGACACGCAACATTCAACATGAATTTCACAGGATTTTTCAGATCAAATTACAACTACCAGTTACAAGTAAGACACAAGACTGTTGAATATAACATTCCTTTATTAGCTAGGCCGTAAACAGGCGCAAAATCGCGACTAATAGACAAATTTTAGTCGCAAAAGCGAAATCTTAAGTCGCAAATGTGCCCGATACAGGCGCAATTTTGAGCCCTGTATTTGCCTATACCACGTGTTTGATTTTAAACACTGCACAAAGGAAGTGTGATCATGTGATACAAAAATGTTTTTCACATGGTTCCAACAATAATATTATATTTAGGAATTTGGAATTGTCACAGCATCGGCACCCCAAAAAATTACAGGTGACACAGGGTTGAAAGAAAGTCCCATCTGGTCATCCGGGACAACAAGATTTTTGCGTCAGGCAAGTAACTTTCCCCACTCACTCATGGACAAACCGCCTGTGAACTACATGTAAACTTAAATAACAATTTATAAAAATAAACTTGTCTAGACCAGGAAAACTTAAGGCTTGCCTGCAAAAAGGGCAATCTTTAATTTTAATTTTTTTCAAGCCCTGTGACAGGGTTTAATACAAATAATAAACTAGTTCAATCTTGTTGAGAAACCGATACATGCACTATACTGACTTGCATGGACCTGTCTAGATCCCAATAGTGGTCATGTCAGCTTTACAATTATGTTGTTTGTTTCAAGGCTTTACATAACGATCTCATAACTACTAGATTCCTAATGGACTACATTTGTAAAATAAATGATTTATTTTGATAGGATTTCTAAACAAAGAAATAGAAAAGGCTGATATCCATATTAGTGACACTGGAGAAAACCCAGAAGCCCCTCATCCAAGAGAAATGATTGACCTTGAGGTGGGTATACTGACATCCCTCTGATCAAGTTTTTAGCCAGCAGGGTGTCCAGGCATCCTGTGGACGCCCACTTTTTAAAGAAGTTCATGGAAATTGCACTTAAGGTGATTCCCTAGTTTTGCATTGCGCATCACTACTGCGCATAATAAATTGCGTCATTTGCGTGTGCACGAGCGCGCGCGCACTCCGAAGCAATAGGGTTTCCTTCAAGGATTAAAGGATTTCGCGCTGGTCGGGAACAATAGCTTGACAACGAGCACGGTGACCCCCAATTTTTAATGCAGAAATTTAAATGACACACGCTTGACTACAATATATCGCGATTTAAAGAAAAGTTAAAAATTCTGCTTTGAAATATTTGTATTTGAATGCTGTAAAGAACACGTCTTCAGGTAGTGTTGGGTATGCGCGCACGCCGCGAATTCTTTAATTTCTTTCATAATCTTAATTCCTGGTCAACTAAAATAGTTTATAATGTAAGATCAAAGTCAATTTTGTTGAACTGCTCTATTATTTTAATCCAAGCAACGATTTTTTCTTTAGAAATTATAGTCCCCTTTCTGATTACTAGGGTTCAGTAATGAAACCTCGCGGGTCGTATAGTTACTATAACGGCCATCCATGTTGTGCAAAAACGAGCACGGTGACCCCTATTTTTAATTTCATTTTTGTGATGCTCATAACATAATTACCATCTGGACCAAGTTTTAGAAAATCGTAAAAATTCCTTCTTTTTCAATGGAATCACCTTAATCCTTAAAAAATTTATGATGGGAAATATCTTCAGGGTGCCCACTATTCAATAATTTCTGGCTAAAAGCCTATCTCCGATGATTTCATTTGTGCGTTACTAATGAGTTTAACTCAATTTTGGCTTTAGGCGCAGTTTGAGCAGCTTGAAAATGAAATGAAAGACAGCAATGCAAATTATGAAGCTCTCATGAAAAGTTTCTTGGAGCTGACAGAACTCAAACACATTCTACGCAAGACACAGACCTTCTTTGAAGAGGTAACCGCACCCCCATCTATATAAAGTTTCATAAAGAAGATATAAAGTGAATTCTTAAGGGGAGAATGAACAACAGCATGTTATAAAAGACACAGGGAAGCAACTTGAAAATTGTAGCTGGCCATCTACAACTAAAATCACACATCAATAGCTTCAGTGTACTAATATAGCAATTGGTAACAAAACTGGACTGTTATTTTTAAATTTCCTTTGATACAAATAAAATGTCCATTGGCTTTTTAAAGTGAAAGTACCATTGGGTGTTGTGACATAACAGCATTAAATTACCTGCTAAATAATTATGGCCTTCCTCTCTGAATCGTGTTCATTTGTTTTGCCATGGTATTTGTGCTAAACTACTTGTTGAAACTAAGTAAAATGAAAATCATACTGGTTTGAATTTAATTTAAAACCAAAACAAAAATTGAACTCAACATTTACTCCACTATGTCATTTAAAATCACCCAAGAAACCTAGCAAAATATCAAGTTTTTATTTTGAAAATTGCACTCTTATGGGTGCTAAAGTTCAAAACTAATTAGACTCTTTTCCTGCAAAAAATATATTGTGAAAAAAGATACCGCAAAAGAACACTGCTCAGGAGCTTTCATGTGAACTGGAATTTAGAAAGAAGTTTCTGTTATTAAACTGTATTAAAAAGTAATTAACTCAGATGTTGTTCTGGCTAAAAGATTGCATCACCATGTGAATGGCCACACATTCTTTGAAGATAATAAAAATGTTAAGGGGGGCATTACAGGTGAATGTGAAAGAAATAAGACTTTTTAAGAGGAATAGAAGAAAGAAAAGTATTTTGAGACACCAACAGTCAATATACATTTACCCATTGTAAGAACACCAGTTTGACTATTTTGGTGTCCATCTACTAATATCAGGGATTCTGACAGGGTGCGGGAAAAAAATTAAAATTGTGCGGGAGTTTTGGGGCAAATTGTGCGGGAAATAACTTTGATTGTGCGGGATTGTGCAATCCTGTGACCAACCGACATATTATAAAACTGAAAGAGGAAGCGAAAGCGTTTGAACAAATATCAATAGGCTGCTAAGAAAAACGACATAATGTCTGGAAAACGACAACTAAAAACAGGGATTCTGACAGGGTGCGGGAAAAAATCCAAAATTGTGCGGGAGTTTTGGGGCAAATTGTGCGGGAAATAACTTCGATTGTGCGGTAAATTTTGCGGGATTGTGCAATCCTGTGACCAACCAAATATTCAATCACCAGTGTTCTAGCCAGGCCAGAAAAATATGTCAGGAGGGAAATTCTGCATAAATGAAAAATACAAATAGATTTTTTACTTTGGGGATTAAAATGTACCCAGCAATCGCCAATTTGCGGCTGTTTTTCTTCACCAAAGTTTATTTGTCTCAACAAAATCACATTGCGTGACACGATGAACTCGATCGGGTAAAACCTAAATACCACATTTAAATGAAATGTTTCCGATCTGTTGCGAGTTCCTTTATGAAAAATCCGTACATTTTATGTAGTTTGAATAATTGCCATTAAAGGTTCACACAATTTCTTCGAAAGTTTGCCGCAAAAACAGAACCTCGAGATGTATGCAAATTGCGTGCTAAATGTAATTTGATAGCATGGTTGTTTTGCATTTTCCTGAATGAAAACTTCTTTTACTTGATTGAAAAAATCAAATCCAGTATTCTGATCAGAACTTAATAATTTTCTCCTATCAATCCGAAGTTCCAGCGCTTTAATAGTTTGTTTGTTGATTCGCAAACTTGATAAGTTCTTTGCGAAAATAATTCATTTCGGCGTGACCGGGTACATTTCTTCGGTGTTTCTTCTTCGGTCCCCGACATATTAAACTGAAAGAGAAAGCGAAAGCGCTCGAAAAAATATCAACAGGCCGCTAAGAAAAACGACATAATGTCTGAAAAACGACAACTAAAAAGCTACGCGAAAAAATCTGTAGGAAGTCAGAAAGAAGTAAAACTGAGACTAGTTCCCAGGACGGCGAAGAGAACGCCTTGTTGTTTTTATATTGATCCGCTCGAGCTGTTTGAGGAAAGCGAGGGATTTCTCGATTGTTTGGAAGGAAAATGGGCTGAAAATAGCCTAAAACGTTTCTCAAAATCTTGTTAATCAATAGAAATACCTGATTTAATTAAAATTTTAAGCAAATATTTCAGTATTGTGCGGATTGTGCAGATTTTTAGGAATTGTGTGGAATTGTGCGGGTTTACCGAATTGTGCGGTCCCGCACCCGCGCACCCTGTCAAAATCCCTGTAAAAAGCTACATGAAAAATTCGGCAGGAAGTCGGATAGAAGTAAAACTGAGACTAGTTCCCAGGACGGCTAAGAGAACACCTTGTTGTTTGATTTATATCGATCCGCTCAAGCTGTTCGAGGAAAGCGAGGGATTTCTAATTGTTTGAAAGGAAAATGGGCTGAAAATAGCCTAAAACATTTCTCGAAATCTTGGTGATCAATAGAAATACCTGATTTGATTATTAACATTTTAAGCAAATATTTCAGTATTGTGCGGGATTGTGCAGATTTTTAGGAATTGTGCGGGTTTGACCGAATTGTGCAGTCCTGAACCCGCGCACCCTGTCAGAACCCCTGTAATATTATTATTAACTTCATATTCTAATTTTGAAACTTCACTAAATCTTTAATATTTGTGGTAAAAATCATCAAATCCAAAGAAATTCACAGAACATTTTTGATGACATTCATTTTTGGATTGCTTGAAATGTTAATAACTAAAGATAATTCCATAAAACTTATCCTAAAGTGCCTATGAAATGAAATTTTCGACTCGTTTTTTTATACTAAAAATTTGGAAGTCCATGTTCCACTGATTTATAATTTTCCAATTTAAGTTATGGTCAAGCAACGAAAAGTATTTTTTTGGACATCCAAAGTTGGTAAAAAATGAACTTTTCATGTCCTGGGGCCTGGAACTAGTATAAAAAGAAACATACATGTAAAATGCACCATCACTGCAACAAACCGTTACAAATGGCCAGATCTTCACCGCGGTCAAACATCTGTCGCGTTTTTCGTTTCATTTAGTGGGATTTCATTTAAAATTAGGTAGAAACATGGGCAAGGATGTATAAAATAATTAGTTTATGTAACTATCTTTTCATTTTTCTCAAAATAATGAACTTCTTTTCGTTGAAAACTGACCAAAACGCTTCGTGCCTAAGCGAAATTGTGTTGGCAAATGGCGCCAACAATTCTGAAGTTCATAGTTTTCAAATGCTTAGGACCTTTTTAGTAAACTTTCAAAACGTTTAGTGAATTGACAGTGTATTGGTAATATATTAAACTTTAAACAGTGAAAATGACAACCTTAACTTTGAAGTACATATGTACATTGTACTTTGCTTATTTTTTGCAAATTTCTCTTGTTTAACCCTGGTGGAGGCTGGATCTGGGTTTGCAGACCTCAGGGCTCAAAATAATGGTCAGTAAACGGACAATGTCCAGTCAGAATGGTGACTTGACCGGACAAAACCTTCCAATGCCGGTCATATTGACCGGTCATGTACATTCTTGTATACAGTCTTGAATAAACAGTCAAATTATCAACTGAATATCTCAGTCACGTTCCAAAAGAATAAGAATTTTGAAACTTTGTAACGAGTCATTCAGAAATAGAGAATTTTGCAAGTAGCTTGCGGCTACATATTACCAGAATACAGATGTTTTGATGATTGATAAACTGCTTTGCAATTGCGATTGTTTTTTTCCATCCATTCTACGTTAAACATCCGGGAGACCCAGACTGATAGGCCCGGCTACTAAGCCTTGCAGTCCAAGAATAACAGGGTTTTGCGTGATTTTACTACGAACTCAGTTACCTTGAAATGGGATATCACATCATGATACAACGACAAAGAGATCCACAACTTTGCATGTTCAATCACATAATCATTAAACATAGAGCAGTTAACTGTTTCCTATTTTTTCTACATGCCAAGCTGAAGCATGGCAAGTTTCCTCACTTGCATAGTTTGGTACAAGCTTACGTGATTACGAAAAACTGTCAGTTTGAGCATTGCCGTAAGTTTCCTTTACATTACAACCTAATTTTAAATCTCGTCAAAATAAAAACGAATTAAACTGTTTGCAAATTAAGATAGAATTTGATGAGCAATTACTTATTACTGCACCGAGTTTTGATTGTTGTTCTAATAAGTTGCCTGCCCCGCATTTTGAGTTTGATGTCGAAACGGGGATCAAAGGCTATAGTGAAATTGTTACTTCTGTTTTGTCAATTAAAAAAAACACTTTTTAAACGGTCTTCGACTTGAGGGGGCTTTAGCAATGATTGTAAATGATATAAGAAACTATATAGAAACTTTTTTTTCAATATTATGACCGGTCAGAAACAAGACGTGACCGTGCTCAAATTTCTTTGACCGGTCAACATGACCGGCCACCATCTGGAAATTATTTTGAGCGCTGGATCTAGATCAGTATTAATACTTGAAGTAAAACAAAAGAAATGGCAAACTGATCCTTATGGCAGAAAAACAGAAGCAGAAGAAAATAACATGGTGACGTCATGAGTTGTGCAAAAGTGCAGTATTGCTTTCAGATGCTCCAGTATTTCTCGTAAACAAACCACTGTTTTAGCTATATTTTTAGCAGTTTTGCTCAGTTGGAAATGCGACGATGAATTTTGACTACCATGTTGATTACGAAGGTCTGCACAACTGTTGACATCACAAGTCCTAATTTGCATATTTTGGCTGGCGCTGGTTGTCCCATATTTTTGGCTCAAATAGGCCAACGTTGAGGTAAGAAAAAAAATAGATTGCAAGCTTGACCATAACTTAAATTGAAAAATTACGAATCAGTGGAACATGGACTTCAATGTTTTAGTGTAAAAATAGGTAAAAAATTGGGCGGACACGAAGCTCTCGGAATGCCTCATAGGATTGGCTGAGAAAACAATAGAACAAACAACAGAAGAATGAACCCTAGCCCTGAAACAATAGAGCTTCGTGATACCCAGGGCCAATAAAATTAGAGGTTCTAAAGAACTTCGTGGCACCTGCAAAAATTTCATTTCATAGGCACTTTAAGTACATGTAGGGGAAGACTAGCATTAACCTGTCAATGCCCTCTTAAAGCATGGTCATCCTTCCCTCTACTCAAAAAAGTATCTCATCACACTTTTATTTGGTAGCTGTGTATATTTATAGCGTAGTATTAGAACACAGTGTTGTGTTGGTGACTTTGATTAGGCCGAACTACATGTGCATAATCAACAACAGATCCATGAACCACAGGGAACTGATGACATGCAAGCGCTGTTAGGAGAAGAACCAATAGGAGTGTCCAGCACAGTAACAGCAACTCAACTAGGGTATGTTTTGACAAAACTGTAAAACATGCAAGCTTTATTCTGATTGAGAGCAGACGAAATGAATAATTAAGTTGGTTGCTACACATGTTGTTATGCAGAGATACATGTAAAGGTTACAGCCTCGCCATTTGAGCTAACATGTTCTTGTGTTAACAAAAATTGCACTTTAATTCAAATTTGGACATGCAATCTTTAAGGTGAAATTGTCCACAAAGACAGTTAAATACTGGTGCATTACATTATTCCAGTAATTATCTATACATTCCTCCTCTGGAAATTCCAGTTTAGCTACATACTTTCCTTTAAGTTCAGCTTTAGATTACCCCACCCCTCAGAATTTCCATTGACCTTCCATGAGGAAAGTATGGTTATTTGTTTGAACCACACAATATTTACACTGTCCTGTTTCACCTGTTATCGTGCTACATTTTGATGCTTACATTTTGCTGTGGTAAGTGCTTTGTATATTGCTTCTGGAGGCATGGTGGTCTACAGTGTAGTGGTCAGCGCATCAGACTTTCACCCTGAAGGTCAGGTGGTTTGAACTTGATCTCTGTGATCATGTTGTTTCCTTAGACAAGAAGCTTGGCTCCATTTTGTCTCTCTGCACCCAGGTGTACAAATAGGTACCAGCAACACAATGCACATGTACATGTAACCCTGTGATGGACTAGCATCCCATCCAGGGGGGAGTAGTAATACTTATAGTTGCTTCATGCCACAGAACCGGGTTAAGCTCTGACTAAGTGGACTACTTGTGGCTCGTATGCAACTTTACCATTATGATCTGTCATTGTTTTACTGTTAACCTTTAAGATTTGTGACTGGAGTGATAGCTCGTGAGCGAGTTCCTTCATTTGAGCGTCTTCTGTGGCGTGCCTGTCGTGGTAATGTGTTCTTCAAGCAAGCTGAGATAGAGACTCCCCTTGAAGACCCAAGCACTGGTGACTATGTTTACAAGTGCGTCTTCATCATCTTCTTTCAAGGAGATCAGCTCAAAAGTAGAGTGAAGAAGATTTGTGAAGGGTAAGTGCAGCACTACAGTTTGCCGACTATAATAGCTATTTGCTGGCTACTAATGACGTACAGCCCTATATATATATATATATATATATATATATATTATTGACCAAGCATGAGAGCTGCAGTGGGAGAATATTGGCCTGAGGTCTTGACAGTATGGGCCAATGGCAGCGACTGAGAGCCGATATTCTCCCAGCGTAGTCCCAAGCAAGCTTGTTTGCTGTTTGTTTCCGAAAATGCGGTAAAATTCTTACGGGAATTAAAATCTCGGAATGAATTTACAAAACTGGCGCATCAACTTGAAAACTCCATTCAAATTTTCAAAAATACTGGTCACGTGTGATGGAGCATGGCTGTAATAGTTTTTTAGATTGGATACAATTTGTTTACAAAATGAAATAATAATTCTGATCATTGCATCTTTTCAGTTTTCGTGCCTCACTATACCCCTGCCCAGACACTGCCGCTGAGAGACGGGAAATGGCCATCGGAGTAAACACAAGGATTGAAGATCTTCAAACTGTAAGAATATCGCCTTACTTAGGAAATATGTTTATTGTAATAGATGTTTTGGTGAAGGAATGGACAGAAAATTTAATAAGGATGTGATCATTTATTCTACTGCTTTTTGTTTTTAGGTGTTAAATGAAACTCGTGATCATCGTCATCGTCTGTTGGTAACTGTGGCTAAGAACATTAACCAGTGGTTCATCAAGGTATTTACAGTCATGTATGATAAGTTGTTTTGGCCGTTTCTATACTAGGGCTGCAGTTTGCTTGTTACTCATGCACGTAGCGGCATGAGTTATAAAATGGCCTTCGTTTTTTTTTATTATTATTTTTTTGTGTGTGTGTGTGTCATGATTTTGCATGCGAATTTATGCTCGCATATTTTAAATTGTGCACTTCCGGCTCATAGCTTTGCCATTTACACTTCCTGTTTAGTGACTTCCGGCTACTCTCACTTCCGGTAAAACAGCGTTACTGAAGTGTCACGACAGCGTCTGCTACAACCTCACTTACATTACTTACTGTATGTTCACTGGCTTCGCACAGCCTTCATTTACAAAACATTCAATAGTAAACAACGTGGTTTGTTTGCAGGAATGATGACTGAATGAAAGGAGTAACTCTTCTCCATGTCGGACATCTTCTTATCATGTTTAAAATATATCAAAACTTTCTTACACATGCGCATGAGTATAGGCTGCTTGGAGCCTCTTGTTTGTTTTAAGTTGCTTGATTGTCAAAGCATAGTGTAATAGTGTGCAAATACACTGCCACTATGAATGCATGTACATGAGATTTATACAGTCAAACCTCCCATAAACGGACACCGTCAGGACCAGAGAAAGTGTCCGCTTAAGGCGGGTGTCTGCTTATGGGAGGTGTCTGCCTTCAGGAGGTTCTGTTAGCGGAGGTTTAACTGTATTATTGATTTGTTCACTTTTATTACTAGGTCAGGAAGATCAAGGCCATTTATCACACCATGAACATGTTCAATCTGGATGTGACTCAAAAGTGTCTCATTGCCGAGTGTTGGTGTCCAGTGAGTGACTTGGATAAGATTCAGCAGGCATTGCGTCGCGGTACAGAGCGCAGTGGGGCTGCCATACCATCCATCCTGAATCGCATGGCTACTCGACAAGAGCCTCCAACTTTTAACAGGACCAACAAGTTTACGCAGGGGTTTCAAGCTATCGTAGATGCTTATGGTGTGGCTAACTACCAGGAGGTTAACCCAGGTAATAAAGTGGATTTTGATGTCGAAACTTCTGGATAATCACAAAATGATGATAAAACTGTAAACAAAATATACATTGTATTATCCAATTTCTACAACAACTACAACACTTTATTTATACAAGGGGTAGTGAACCGGCTAAATTCTATTTTACTGTGATTAAAATATTCTAAAATTTTAATATACTAAGAAACTGAATCAAGATGCTGGGCATCACAATATTAAAATATTATTTCATATCTATTTTGATTTGGTTCTTGTTAGTGTGTTTGCTATGAACATCCAAAATAATTAATAGCCATTGAATACAGGTTCATGAGACTGATAAAATTGTCTGACATTGTTCCTTTTCTTTGTTTGTCCAGCTCTGTTCACTATCATCACATTTCCGTTTCTTTTTGCCGTCATGTTTGGGGACTGTGGCCATGGCTTGATAATGTTTCTGTTTGCTTTGTGGTTGGTGTGTAATGAGAAGAAACTGCAAAACTACAAAGAAGGAGGAGAGGTGAGTCATCGCTATTGCAAAATGATGTTTGCAGGATTGAAGCTGGTTTAAAAACAGTTTTCAACTCTTTCTTGATGGACACTTCTCTTAGGGTGCTTACCATTTGTCAGAACTGGCTGGCCAGACCGGTCCGTTTGTAACTAGAATGCATCTTGTTGAAGACTTGTTCCTACTAGTCCATCAAAAGGGTGCATACTATTTCCAAATTTACCAGTCTGGCCGACCAGTTCTAACAAATAATGGAATAATATTTACGAACTGAGCGGTCCGGCCGGGCAGTTCTGACAAACGGTAAGCGCCCTTAGTTACATGTAGACACCAGCAGTTGATCCGTACTGCCCTTCAGTCACTCATTTTACTGTAAGGAAACTCTCTGTAAGATGGACAACTCTCTAAGACAGACAGTTGCACTGTAGCTGTTTTTGATATGATGGTGTCCATCTTAGAGAAAACTATTGATGACTTTAAAATCTACCACTTCATCTGACACAGTTTTCTCAAGGCTTCTAATTCCTTTCTGTTCTTAATGATCTTTACAGCCAATTTACCGATAGCTATATACATGTAGCTCATGTTGGAGAATATTTAACATGTTTAAAAATTCTCCGGCATGAGGTTTTTTTGCAGGCCAGGTGCAGTGTAACTCTGGGAATCCAATCAAGGGCTCCCATGAGCCAACTCGTGAATACAAAAAATTCCTCCCCTCCCCTCCCCTAGATGTTTTGCTCCACCCACCCTGTACCCCCTGCATTCAACTTGACACCCTCCCCTCCCTCCAATGCCATCCCAATGGGTAAGGCAGGTGGCCATTACATATTACAGGCTCAATGTCCACCCACCCTCCCCTCTCCTAGGCATTTTGCTCTACCCACCCCCACCCCTTGCATTCAACTCGGCACCCTCCCCTCCCTCCAATGTCATCCCCACAAGTAAGGGAGGTGATTAGTACATATTGCAGGCTCAATGTCCACCGACCCTCCCCTCTCCTAAGCATTTTGCTCCACCGACCCTGCACCCCCTGCATTCAACTCGGCATCCTCCCCTCCCTCCAAAGCCATCCCCATGGGTAAGTCAGGTGTCCATTACATATTTCAGGCTCAATGTGACCCTCCCCTCTCCTAGGCGTTTTGTTCCACCCATCCCAAACCTTGCATCTAACTCCCAACCCTCGCCTCCTTCCAACACCATCCTCATGGGTAAGGCAGGTGACCGTTACTTATTGCAGGCTCAATGTCCACCGACCCTCCCCTCTCCTAGGTGTTTTGTTTCACCCACCCCCACCCCTTGCGTCTAACTCCCAACCCTCCCCTCCTTCCAACACCATCCCCACGAGTAAGGCAGGTGACCATTGCATATTGTGGGCTTACATGTAATGTTAACAGCCAATCAAGTGAAATTTCGTCCTACTGGCTATGACTCGTGCAACATTCCATGTACAGCATTCGTAAGGACTAAGGGGCCGATTACATGGCGAATTTCAGCCCGGGCTGAAATTTCAGTCTGGTAGGCAGGCTGGAATTTTGTTGTGACTACATGTCGAAATTCAGCCGGGCTGAAATCTCAGTCCAGTAGGCGGGCTGGAATTTTGTTGCGACTACATGGCGAATTTCAGCCCGGGGTGACAGCCCACGCCACCATCTTGTTTTATTAAAAACAAATCATTGCGCATGCCCAAGTGACTTTTCTACCCAGGTGACCTCGCTTTTCAGCCCGGGCTGAAATTTCATTCTGATTACATAAGGTTTTTCAGCCCGTTTGCCCGGGCTGAAATTTCCAACCCGGTTAACTTCCTTCATTTAATCGCAAAGAAGATTTTTTGTTCAAGAAACCGGGCTGAAATCTCAGCCCGCCTAACCAGGCTGAAGTTTGCCATGTAATCGGCCCCTTAAAAAACGATAATGTTACTTGTTTTGCCCTCTCAGATGTTTGATACCATGTTTGATGGCCGCTATATAATTCTGTTGATGGGCCTGTTTGCTATCTACACTGGTCTTGTCTATAATGACTGCTTTTCAAAATCATTTAACATCTTTGGAACTGCATGGGATCTCAGTGTCGACTGGGGATCAATCACGTAAGTATTTTTTTTAAGCTCACTGTAAATAGCACACACACAGCTGGGGCTAAACTATGGAGTTTGGTAATTAGGGTACACCTGTATGCTCTCTCTTATACGTACACCTTAGTCCATTTTATTATACTTTTAACCTATGAAATTATCCCTCTTTGCCTTGTAATCATGTGCAAACTAAAAAAATAATTTTCAAACAAAAGAGGGCTATTTAATATTGGCTGCCAGTTTGGAATAAGGTGTATCATAGATTTTGAACCATGTTTGAAGACTTGAAACTTTGTTGCTATCCAACTAAACATCAGCAAACTTGGCTAAATTACTAATCTTAACGTACAGCTGTAGTCTTTGATGCAGTGGTGTTAATTTATCGATAAAATTAAATCTGCAATTTAACCCAGTCCCCTGTTTGTCCTCAAAATGACCTATAGCTATGCAGACAGTACTGATTTGATAAACAATCTGAATTGGAAAAAAAACTCCAGTATAGTGAGAATCTGTAGTAGCGGGGGCATTCAGCTACAATAATTTTAACAGGACTTGAAGCCCTGTCGATAATAGTGCTATAAAGGGGGTGGGGGGGGGGGGGGTGGGTGGGGGGGTGGTGAGTGAGATGTGACTGTATAACTTATGATGTATTGTTTTGGTAGTGTAATATTTTGTCAAATTGCTGATATATCTGTAATTATTATTCAGCCCAAAGGCATTAGAATCTTATGAGAAATCCAAAGAAATAATGGTGGACCCAAAGCAAACATACCGTGGAATTCCATACTTCTTTGGCATGGATCCAGTAAGTATACATGCACTGACCGTATTTTTCTATCACATCCAAAAAGAAGGCGTCATTTTCCAACAACTACCAGAATTCACTTCGTTTTTCCTTGCTTATTTAAATTTTGTCATTCCTGTGAAGCTTGCAGTACCAATCAAAGGTATTAGTGCATTTGCCGGATTTTGCCGATGTGGAATTGCAGTTTTGGGCTGCAGTTGGATCTGGGCAAAACCTTATCTGATTTCTTCGCAGAAAACAAAATAACAGCAGACAAGGTTTCCTTGCATCCCTATGCACTAATACCTTCAATGGGTACTGAAAAAATGAACAACAATAGTCCCAATTCACACAGTATCAGACACCCTTCTGGCAACTAAAACCTTGTTTTGAACACACCGTTTTATTTTGCAGATCTGGCAAGTGGCCACAAACAAACTCACCTTTACCAATTCATTCAAGATGAAACTCTCTGTTGTGTTTGGTGTGGCACACATGATGTTTGGTGTTTGCCTTAGTTTCTTTAATCATAGGTATGTACAGTTAAAGCGCGTCTTGCAACCACTCCAGGGTTCAACATCTCTGGTCGCCCAAGGCAAGTAAAGAAACTATTGGCAGTTTGAATGTCCAAGGGAAGGGCATTCCATAACTTGGGTTCTGCAAACATAAATGCTTGATCACCGAGAGTCTTATTCGACTTAGTAGAAGGATACTGAAGTAAAATTCCATTTTAGTGCACAAAGGTTATAATGAAAAGCAGTAATGATTGAAATAAGTTTACCAAGGTAGCCATGCTAGTGGAGGATTTGGTTTCATTTACATATCCAAAATGATTGGGGCCACAAATGAGTGACCATAATGGCCACTTTATAAAAATAATCTTTCTCTTATTATTGCACTTACCTAGAAGATTGTTTCTCTTTTATTTTAGGCACTTTAAGAAACCTCTGAACATTGTTGCTGAGTTCATTCCTCAGGCAAGTAAAGGAGATTACATGTACATTACCCTTTAACACTCAAGAGTGCCAAATATCAAAATTCAAGAAAAATCCCAAATTTCATTTTGTAAAATAATGAAAAACACATGATACCATGCAAAAGTACTGCTGAAGAGGTTTCATTTGAATGGTCACACCATAGGATTTTGTCCACAGACTCAAAAAAAAAAGTTCTGGCTTCCAATTTTCAAATTGTATAGACACGTTGGCCAAGGTGTCAAGGTTACTCGGGACTTAATCACCTGCAAGTGTAATGTTCAAGTTGTTGTTTCTGTCAGAAGTTGTACACTTTCGTTCTCCTGGGAAGTTAAACCCTTTTGAGGCATGACACATGACACATTATCATCCAATGAAAAATGCCATTAAGTTAGGAGGTGTAACAAAAATAAATTGTGCAGCGGAGAGATAAGGCTATTGTGATTTTGATGGGGTTTATTTATTATTTGTGGAGACACAGTGGTGTTGTGGTTCGTGCGTTGGACGTCAGTTCTGAAGGTCGGTGCTTCAAGGCCTGTTCTCCGGCAGCCGTAGTGTTGCTTCCTTGGACCTGAAATGTCACTCCACATCGTCTCTCTCGCCCAGGTGTATAAATGGGTCCAGGCGACAAAATGCTGGGGGTTGCCCTAAGATGGACTAGCAGCCCATCCAGGGGGGAGTAGCAATACTCCTACATGTACTGTACCTTATTACATGAAATTTTCGGGACACTTTTATTTCGCGATTTTGTGAAAATTTTGTATTTTGAATCACTTTAATTTTGCGTTTTTGAGTAAGACACAATTTATTTCCTTGGCAATTTTATTTAACATGTGTTTGAATCAAAGGTCAGCATTAACGTCAAAATTAACAAAAATGCAACAGTGGAACTATATGTCAACATATTGACCTCAATATTCAATATTCAATTAATGACCACAATATCTATTTACATTAAAAATTCCTACCATGGACTCCGAAGAAAAAATGATGTTGTTTAGAAACATATATACAAGTCTCAGGAGTTATTTGTGTATTAAAATGTCTTGATATGGATCAACAGAATAGTTAAAAATATGATTTTGTAAATGTTTCAGTGGTAATAAACTCATTATTTCTTGATTATTGACATAATGTGAGTCACTTAATTTTCGCGTCATGTTATGTTCGCGACACTTATTGTTGGCGTCACTTTAATTTCGTGAATTTTTTTAAATCATGAAATTAAGGTGTCGCGAAAATTTCATGTAATAAGTTAGTTGCTTTATGCTACAGAAACTTGGTTAAGCTCCAGCCATGTAGGTGTCCTGTGGCTCATGGCATCTTTACCTACCTCCCATTTATTAATTATACTGGCTTTGTCACTGCAGGTTCTGTTTTTATTTTGTATCTTTGGCTACCTTGTTATTTTGATTTTCTACAAGTGGATTTCCATAAATGTCAATAGTCCACATGTAAGTGCTAATTAATAACCCTGTATCTTAATTTGATTATGTTTTTTCCGTAATTAATATCCTGAGTGTTTTATGGTCAATGAAATGATCATGTTTGTGTTTTGGGGTTAGCTTAGTTTGTAGGGGTTAGCTTAGTTTGTAGAGCACTAGTTTGCTTTGGGGAGGTCACAGGTTCAATCCCCAGCCGGACCAACACTGAGGGTCTTAAAATACCATAAATCCTCTACTAACCCCCTCCCTCTCAAATAGCCCACCCTCTCTAATCACCCCCCCTCCCGCCTTTTTTTGGAGCAAGAAATTTATTAAGCCCCCGTCTCCCCCTTCTTTTTCCTTCACAACCAACACAATAAACGACAGACTGTATTACAGGTACATTTTTACCCTTCCAATCTGGGCACAAATCACTTGCAGTACTCACAAGCTTTAGAGGAAATATTACCAGAATTGGTACTAAAAAAAAAACAAAAAAATATTGTAATTACAGAAATCATGAATGTTTTACACTTCAAAGTATGTTTTATGGAGGTTTATCGATGTGCAGGAAGTTTGGATGACATTGGATTTCATTACTTCCCCTCTCGCTTAAATAAAGATTTTTTATTCTGTATTTACTAGTTTGGTAAAAGGGCATTTAATTCAGTGAGGAAAGACTATTATTTATTATTTCTTATTATTTTCTTGAAGCAACCAAGTTTGCTGTTGGCTCTAATCAACATGTTTCTTGAGTTTGGACAAGGCATTGAGAAGCCGGACTTGCTTTATTCTGGACAGGTGAATAGAAATTCTCCTTTTTTGTCACTATACATTTGTTATACATGGTAGCAGTAGTAGTGAAAAGTCAAGGCTGTGCTCCTAGAAGAACCACAGGGAGCCCAACCCCACCCAATTATATAATCTGGGTTGGCTAGCACTTGAGCTTTATGCAAAAAGTCAGGTTTTCTAGTTGCCCAGAGACAATTTAAGTTGGTAGCCTGAGAATTCATTATGGGTGATCACACCCCTGATTCTCATGACCTCCCTGATTGATTAAACATTGATATTACAAGGAGAATTTTGATGCTGATCACCAGGGCTGTCATTAAAATTTGAGACAGGCGTTGCTCTGATCTTAACACCCGTAACAATCTTGTTGCTTTGTCGTTCAATTTAACCTATGACAGGCAAGATCACCCGTAACATCAAGGTCTCATCAAGTGCACTCACCCGTAACAGATGCTATGGTTGATGGCCCTTAAAGTGCCCCTGTGATCAAATTTTTTATTTTCATTTTTTTACATTTTCGTGTACAATTAGACTTTCTTACTCATCTTGCCAAATTTCAATTCATATCGGACATCAGAAGTCTTTTTATTTTAACATTTATTTCCGAGAATTTACGGCCGCCATTAATCAACCTTGTTCCAAGGCTTGGTTGCGAATGGGAGAAAGTGACGTCAAAGACTCAAACATACCTTATGGGTTGAAATTGTAATAACAATATTCAGCATAGAAAATTGCACGAAGAACAAGTACAAAGTTTTTGTTGCTTTTCGCGTGATTTTCAATACTTATTGTTATTATAATTTCAACCCGCGAGGTATGTTTGAGTCTTTGACGTCACTTTCTCCCATTCGCAACCAACCCTTGGAACAAGGTTGATTAATGGCGGCCATAAATTCTCGGACATAAATGTTAAAGTAAAATGACTTCTGATGTTCGTAATGAATTGAAATTTGGCAAGATGAGTAAGAAAGTCTAATTGTACACGAAAATGTAAAAAAAATGAAAATCAAAAATTTGATCACAGGGGCACTTTAACTCTTGCAGGACGGGCCCTATAAATATCGTTCCCTCAGGAATGATGACGAAAAAAATTCGTAAAAATTTGCGTTATTTTCAATCCCCCCCAAATTTGGAGGGTAGCGTGACAGTAGTCTAAGCCAATCACTGAGCAAGTTTGAGCCGGACAGCTTACCGTTTGACTACATGAAGTTGTTGACAAAATACAATCAAATTTTTGCAAAGTGAATCGAAGCGGCGAAGAAATTAAGATCCTCCTGTGTCGACCCAAACGAAGTTTTGGCGTTGAAAAATGGAAGATAGCGACAATGGATGAATTTCAAGCAATAAAGAATCTGAAATTGATCAGTTCTAGCGAAGAATCAATGTTATTAACCTTGAAAGTGGAGCGGTGTTTTAACATGCGGTCTTGTGTAAACATGCGGTCCGACTGTAAGGTAACTCAAAAGGCAATTATGATATTTAGACATGATATTTACCTTTGAAATCTGGTTATTGCTTCGAATAAATGTCTTGGCTTACTTTTGGATAGATATCTGGCAAATAAAATGGTTTTTGAACCGAGAGGAAACCAAAATCGAGACGCGATGCGAGATCTTTTCTTATCACGTTTTGTGTTTGCATAATTAATTAGGTCAAATTACTTGCACGAAAATTTTATTTGCACGCAAGTGGATTCCTCTGTATTGATTCACTTTGGGAAGACCCTGGTGCTCAATATAACAAGGAAACTTTTTGCTTTTAACTTTTTTCTTGTACTACCCATCAGTTTGAACTATTATGCTTTTTTGTCCAAATTTATAGGCAATTGTGGAACAGTTATGCTAATTTATGCTAATTAAATGCAACATTATGGTATATTTTTTCAAAAAAAAAATTTTTTGGAAAAATTTATTTACTACCCTTTCATATGAGATATAGCTTTCCACACAATTGTAAATACCTATTGAGAAAATAAATAAAGAATAATTTTGTCTATTTTGACACTTTTTTGCTCAGTCCTGCAAGAGTTAATGACAACCCTGATCCACTGTTGGGGCTTAAAGGGACACTGTCACCTATTTTTAGTATCACTTTGGAAAGCCAAAAAACATATTTGTTTGAATGGAAACCTTACAATAATGGTCTAGTTTTGTTAACAAATGCTCTACCAGTGCACAGAAACTAGTATTCGTTATCTTTGGTTGTGGATGGCCAGGATGGAAATGGATTGCAACTTGAAAAAATTGGCCAATTTTTTCAAGTTCCTCCTAAGAGTTGTGGAAAAATCACAGAAAAACTTATTATGGTTTGTTTTTCCTTGAAGAAATCACTTGATATTATCTTCTTGGCGTTCTAAAAGCAATTTTATGTTTGAGCAAAGGTACTTTGTCATATATTTAGTGTATGTTGACCAAAACGCAGCAAAGTCTGCGTGACAATGCCCCTTTAAGGGTTAAGAGAATGCAACTACATTAAATACATTTAGTCTGTATGGTCTAATAAAAATAATTTAGCTTAAACTATTGCAAGTGACGATTTTGCCATGAAATCCAAATTACTGAAAATAAGCTCTGTTTTGGCCCAGCTTATCATGTAAGAAACAGTGTGCCTCATCTATTTTCTGAACAAAAGGCTGAAACACAATAAATTAACCCATTACTTTGCTAAAAACTGAACCAACTGCAAGCAAAGTAAGCACTACTGATTTTCTTTGTTGTATGTTTGAACTGAACTTTTTTGTGTTGGTTGCTTGAGTTTTGTTAAAAAAAAAATAGGAAGGCTAGCATTTTAGCATTACGCTCTGAATGTAAACAACCACTAGAAGGCCAGAACTCTGCTTTTTTCGGGTGAAATTAGTCCAGTTTCTTATGATTAGTGCAAATCGGACAAGGGGCTCACCAGGGGCAAAGACAGGAGGGTGAAAATAGCCTGAGAAACATGGGCTTTTGAAATATGTAGTGGGATAGTAATTTTTTTCAAGTTCACTAGCCCAGTGGCTAGTGAGTCAGCTGAACAGATGTTGACCCCTGAATAAAGCTTATTAATATATTATTTGGAGTAGTTTCTATTTCAAGGCAAAATAATCACTGAAGTGCTACAGAGTCCAGGACAAACTCTAGCTTTATAGCAGAAGCTGGTTCTTTTTGTTTTTCACTGCTTATGTACTGAATTTTTTTTTTATTTTAATGTTGTTTCTTCAACAGGCTGTTATTCAGCCAATCCTGGTAGTCATCGCAGTGTTATGTGTACCCTGGATGCTGTTGCTCAAGCCACTCTATCTCCGACGCGAACACAAGCGTAATGTAGAAGAAGTAAGTTGATGTGTACCACAACATGGTGTCCTTAATCCTTCTACCAAAAGCATCCAAGATTAGTGCTGCAACGATACACCGGTGCACCAGTGAACCACGATATTTTTTGTCACGATACGAATATCAATATTTGAACATATTATGATATTATGATTCTTCATTAACATTCAGAAATTACTGTCTTAAATGACTCCTTACCCAAGTCCAAGCCTTTTTATAGCTATTTATTATACAAAGGGACAAGAAAGTTCCAACCTTGCTTCGTATAGCTTCGCATGCTTCCGACACATATTTTTCATAATTAGTTGTTAGCTGACACAGTCTTGCACGCCCATGGGAAAAATATGCGGTTCGTCGCAAAATGTCTTCCCATGTTGGTGGAAAAATGTATGTAATGACGTATCGTATCGTGTATCTTATCGTGGCACTTGTATCGAGGTATGTATTGTATCGTGAGAAAATGTATCGTTGCAGCCCTATCCAAGATTGAAATTTTGCATGAAAAGGGGAAAACAAAAATACATGTAACCAAATGAAAGTACTTGTCAATAGCTTTCATTTGAATGGTCACACTTTAGGTTTTCATCCAAATGCTCAAAAGTTAGAATCACCTTGTACAGCCTAATAAACATTACCACAGGAAAGTACTGCTCAATAGCTTTCATTTGAATGGTCACACTTTAGGATTTCATCCACAGACTCAAAAGTTAAAACCACCTTGTACAGCATAATAAACAGCACCACAGGAAAGTACATGTACTGCTTAGTAGCTTTCATCTGAATGGTCCCACTTTAGGATTTCATCCACAGACTTGGAAGTAAGAACTGCACCATCTTGTAAAGCATGTAGTACCGGTAGGTAATCTGTACAATGTCTGTACAATTCACTGATAGTTAGGTGAAAAAAGTCTTCAGCACTCATTGACACAAGTTTCTGTTTGTTTATAGGGTTTTCAGAGGTTAAGGTCAAGCTCCCCAAGCCCACCCCCTGTGTCAATAAACATGGGAGATTCAACACATGATGGGGGTGAAGTGGTTCATAATGAGGGCCAAGGAATGGCAGACCAACATTCTGATGATATCCATGAGGAGGTATGGCCATTTGCAGTAAAGAGCATTTACTCACACGCCACTGGTAGACATGCCAAGCCAACCGCTGCAGCCTGGCCTTTACACATATCAGAATGCTAATCAAAGGTTCCGATGAGCATTCTGCACACCTTCTGACCCTCCCCTCCCCTCCCCTAGGCATTTTGTTCCATCGACGACCCCCCCCCCCCCCCCCCCCCCCCCCTCCCCACCCCCTGCATCCAACTCGTGATAGGTGAGGGAGGTGACCATTACATACTGCAGGCTCAATGTTTACAGTCAATCGAGCAAGCAAAATTTCTACCCAAATGCTACAACTTACTCAATCAACACTTTGTATATTCACGAGATTATAAATGGGGATGCTAACAAAATTACAAGGTTGCACACAACATTTACATGGTATTCCAACTGAAATCTCAGGTTAGGTGAGAAGGTCAGTAATGGCGGATGCAACAAAAAGTACTGCCTGCCCTTCAGGTGACATGACCCCAGTGCTGTGTCAGAAAAACATTTTCTACCTATTTTGTTTCACTCAGCCAGTGAGAAATTACCCTTTGTATTAGATAATTATTTTGAAAGTTGAAAAAAGAATCTAATCTCATGACCTATTTATATAGTTGCACTTTTCTTTTGTTTTCTTTCTCTAGTTTGACTTTGGAGAGATCTTTGTGCACCAGGCCATTCATACTATAGAGTATTGCCTTGGTTGTATATCCAACACGGCTTCTTATCTACGATTGTGGGCGCTAAGTCTGGCTCATGCAGGTGAGATTAGTGGCTTTTCAGGGCTGTTGGTACGACCTTTTTTTCTCCACTTTCCCTTCACGGCCTGCTTATTGTTTGAGAATCACAAAGGTAACCTGTATGCACATGTCTCCCATTTCCTTCGCTTTATGCGAAAAGTGAAGAAGCAAACTAAATAAGACATTTTACATGCGCCGGCTACAGAGGGGAAGTCAATGAAATCTAACTTTCCCAGGCAGTTGGCAAAGTCTGTACAAATTGTTAGTGTTCTAGCATTATTAGCCTGTGAACAGGCTTCTTTTTGGGGAATTGGGTTAGGTTAAAAGACTGGGGAAGAGGGAAGGGGCGTTACCCAATTCCCCAAAAACAAGCCTGTTCACAGGCTATAGCATTATTTTCTTAGCAATAATGAAGTGGTTCATGAAAGGAAGTCCTAACCGGGTGTATATAAATTAGAACAGGCAAATATAATGAATTGATGTGTACCAAAGATATTTGTGGTTTTTCCTTTAGAAAAAGAAAATGCTCTCCATGTTTCCATAGGTTACATGTATGTTAACACAAGTGGCTTTGGCTCATGTTAACACAGCTATTTCAAGTTCTCCCAAACTTCCACAAGTATTTAGTGTTAGCATAACGTTTGGAAACACAGAAAGAAAGATTTCTATTTCTTTTAAGATATATGTTGTAGTTAATTTTTTATTTCAGGTAATTTTTATTTTTCCATTGTTTTTGGGTATGGTAATATATGCTAATGATTTTGAAACAAAGGAAAAACAAAAATTACCTGAAATAAAAAATTAACTACAACATATACGTCAAGATAGTTTTCTTTGTTTCAGAGAATAGTTGTCAATTTTTGGACGAGGTTGAGCAAAATATCATGATTTATCATTGGCGAGCAAATCAAATGATTGATCTGTGAGACACTGACAAATCACAGTATTTTGCGATACCCATTTTCAATAATAAATTGTTGTATCATTTGATCACTGAGTTTGTTTTATGCTTTCGTGGTGTTTTGTTCGATGAGACAACAAAGATTGCTCTCAGATAACTCTGGAAATCGGGCTGCCATTGTAGAGGCTGGAACAGAAGAATTATTTACAGCAAAACTACTTTGCACCATTGTGCGCATTAGGCAGTTAATCGCAGATCACGTGGTGGGCTCTTGGCCAATCAAAAGGAAGAAAAAAATGCATCAAATAATAATGATTATTATTATGGTAAATGATTTTCAACCAATCAGGGCGTGTGTAGTATCTCGCATATGTTATAAAATTAATGTAAATGTTAAGCACCCCTGGTTGATTTGTCATTGCAGAGTTGTCAGAAGTATTGTGGAGCATGGTTCTTCACTTGGCGCTGAGTATGAAGGGAGGACTAGGTGTTATTGCCGCCTTTGCTCTGTTTGCATTCTGGGCTGGTGAGTTTTCTCTCTTTAACCATTCAACTCCCAAATTTCTTTTTGTAAAATATTGAAAAACAAATGGTACCACACAAAAGTTCTGCCAAAGAGGTTTCATTTGAATGGTCACACCATAGGATTTCATCCACAGACTCAAAAGTAAGAACAAATGGTACCATGCAAAAGTACTGCTGAAGAGGTTTCATTTGAATGGTCACACCATAGGATTTCATCAACAGACTTAAAAGTTAGAACAAATGGTACCATGCAAAAGTACTGCTGAAGAGGTTTCATTTGAATGGTCACACCATAGGTTTTCGTCAACGGACTCTAAAGTTAGAGCTTCATTACATGTGTGGGTTGAAACGTGCAACTGTCTCTTGTACGCTTCAAAACAAGCTTCCGATTATTCAATTTGCTAAGAAGTTGTTACAGCCATATTTGGAAAATCAAGATAAAAATATTAACCAATCAATTCACCAGAACAACTTGCTTCCAATCTCGAGGGACCGAGGGGTTTCCAAATATGGTACTAAGCAAAAAATGAAATTCGGAAGCTGTGAATGTGAGTTACATGTTTCAACCCACTTATGGGTTTCTGCCCGCACTGAATAAGCTTTCTATAATTTTTCGCTAAGAACAACAAATATTTAAACAGGGTAACCACTTCAGTTGTACAACTGTTATCAGTGTGGGCCCTGTAAAATAAAACTAAAATAAAAAATTTACAGAAAATTTACATATATAATAACAGATAAAAATTTATAAATTTAAATCTGTAAAGCACTATATTGAACGGATAGAATTTAAGAATTAAAAATTGCCCCACTCTTATAGAATAACGCGCGTTTTTTTGATCTCTAACTTAATTTTTTCAATAAAAAAGGTCATTACTGTGCCTAGTGTTGTGCGAATGGATGTCACGGCGTTTCGTGTTAAAATAATTGGTGAATATACGAGGGACACGCCCCTGAATACATTTAAAAACTAATTGTTTTACGTGTTCCTCTCGTCACTCTGATAATGTCTTCCATCCCAGACGACTAATAATAGCATCACTTGGTAGGTCCCGCGAATTCTTGAGGATTATTCTGCCTGCTCGTCTTTGTAATCGTTCAATCTTGAGTTCGTTTTCCTTGCTGCAGCCATGCCAAGTTACGTCACAATATTCTAGAATAGGTACTGGTAGAACCATTGCTTTGTAGAAGCGGTTGGCAGATTCTGTTGAAGTGGTCTCACACGTGAAAAAAAATCCCAGTTTCTTAGATGCCTTTGCAGCCACATAGTTAATATGTTCATTAAACGAGAGAGAGTTATGAAGGATAACACCGAGGTACTTAAAAAGTGTACAGAGCTTAACGGAAGCTCCATCCAGGTTAAGAGAAAAGTCCTCTGTCACTCCAGACTGACTTAGTCGTTGGCGAGTTCCAAATAGTAAGCACTCTGTTTTCTTCATATTTAGAAAAAGGTTTTTTTGTTTTAACCAGTGGGAGACAGCCGCGAAATCAAGAGACATTTTCATTTCAATCTCCGAAACTGAATTGGATGAGAGACAACAGTATCATCAGCATACATCATCAGTTTAGAAAATTGTAGGCATGATGGGAGATCGTTAATGTACATTATAAAAAGTACAGGGCCTAAAATGCTACCCTGTGGTACGCCGGTTTGGACAAGTTGAGGGTCGGATAATACACCATCGACGCCTACCACTTGATTCCTGTTGGTCAGATAATCCCTAAACCAGCTTAAGGAATTATCCTTGATTCCGAATCTTTGTAATTTGTGTAAGAGGCCGTCATTGGGTAGGGTATCAAAAGCCTTCTTTAAATCGATAAATAAAGCACCAGAGAGTTTTCCTTAGTCCATCGCTCTCAGTATATTGTCAATAAAGTATGTGACGGATCACTGACTGATTTCCCTTGTTTCCAGTGTTAACTGTTGCTATCCTGTTGATTATGGAGGGACTTTCAGCCTTCTTGCATGCTCTTCGTCTTCACTGGTAAGTTCTTTCTAGTGTCAATTCACAAGTTGATAATCCCTATTTGCAATGTTACTGTGACCACCAACACTATATCACCAGCTAATTTTTAACATTATTTTTGTAACTGCGGATATGTGTGAAGCAGTAAATGAACAAAGTCTCCGTATTTTTTTCTAACTAATTTTACACTCCTGTGATAAACACGAAGCAACAAGATTACATTCCATCGTGCTCAACTTTGCGAGGAGGCATCTCGTCAATCAATTCATGTTTGTATTAAAAAGCAAAAGACACGAATAGCCCAACTAAAAATCACAAACCGAGAAAGAACGAACGGAAGAGCAGCCAAATTGACGCACCGAAAATCAGAGCACAACTGAAACTATGAATCACCGAGCGACAAGGCGGCCGACAATCGAACGCAAAAACCCGCAAGCAACCAAGAGAAGGACTGAACGAATCTTGTGTGCCAGAAGAAAAAAATTGTATTAAAGAAAGAGCCCTTAATATGTGGCTTATGCTGTCATTTATATTGAAACATTAGAGTTTCACCCTAAATGTTTTAATACCTGTTGCAAACCTTTAATTTAAAACGAGTAGGCGTGCCCGTCAATTGAATTTGCGCTCTTTGATTGGCTAACTTGTAAAAAAAGTTTGTAGGGTGTTCTGTTTTTTGTTATAAAAGTAATTTTTTTATTACTTTAACCCTTTGAGGACGGTCCCGGCCAAAATCGTTTTTAGAGGAACGATAAGACTCCACTGCTTTAAAAAATTGCAACTTTCTCAATCGCGCGAACATTGCAGTTGTGTGCATTGACTAGAAAGTCTTTCAAATTGAGACACCCAATAAACACAAAAAAGTCGGCGATTTTCGCAGAATATCAGCGTTTGAATTTGGAGAAGAACAAAAATGACCGTTTTTAACGTCATAGAAAAACAACAAAAATCACGTTTTTGCATGCTTTCAGTTTTTTTTTATTGAAATCATCGTTGCAAACCCAAAAGTCAACATTCACAGCAAAATTCAGTCCTAGTCCTACCTTAGAAGTGATTTTTTTTTGCTCTTATTCGTTGCCGGGCCGAGCTACAGCCTCTCGTTCTAGTGCATGCTGGCCTTGCCTCGATTTTCAACATCACGACCGCACTGCATGCTGGGAAATATCGAGAATTTTTGACAGGGTTCGTTCCGTCCCCCACACATTTCATATATATACTAAGTCCACAGCCACTCCGACCCACCGCCGAAATTTTGCGCTTGTTCTGTTCTCCTGTGGTCGCAACTTCCAAAATATGCCGCGGTAGGTCGAGAAATTCATCCAGAGTCGAGTCCCAAAGCTGCTTCGTTTTGTGGCGGCCATTTTTCCAGTTCAACGAGCAACGAGCCAAATTTGTAAACGAAGTACAACACCTAACTCGCTTCATTGAGAAAGTGGACTCTTAGCTACCTTCACGCTTTATGATGCCCATCAGGCAGCTACTAAAGATGAAAAATGGCTGTAAACTTACCAAAAATCGCATACAAACCATATTTGATCTGTTCGTATCGCTTAAGGTGGCTGAATACAGTTTGCGCGCGCTTTTCAAATTTCAGCTGCTTACACGAGTTAGCTCGCGCAAAGTCTTGAGAAAAAACAAACGTGGCGCCTATTCAGCGATCATTATATTTTGCCCAGCGTGGATCGCGAAAGTGTTGTTTTTCGTCTTAAAATCAAACAATTTGTTGTTCGTAAAAATGTTTGTTGAATCAATAGATAATATAACGAACCATTGAAGAAATACACTGCCTTTTTGGTCGTTTTGTCTTTGGATCGAGAACCCAGTCAAATGCAACGCATGCGCAGTTGACCAAAAAATTGTGACTGGATGTTTTCGCGACTTTCCTCGGAAACGTGCTGATTTCTACGAAACCACTCATTAGAATTTCACGAAATTTAGCACAATAATAGTTCCGAATATGCCGAGCTCACCTGCCATCAAAAATTTGAAATCTAACAGAGGAGATTTTTACAAAACCTACACATATTAAACCACAAATTACGGAAGATCCCTCTGTCAAAATTACATGAGACCAATGTTAACATGCGAATATTTTTACCACTTTACTGGAGTAAAATGATGGACAAAATCTAATGACTAGATTTTCTGAAAATAAACGAAACCAAATATTGCAGGCTGATTTACAATCCACCGTGTTGCCATGGCAACACCCTAAAAGCTCAACAAAAATATGAAAATATATAGCTTGTTGCTTAATCGTATGCCTCACCAATTTTGGACGCCCAGACTTTAGTAGTTTTAAAATGACAATGAATAACGCATAGGTACAGTGAAACTGTGTTCAGCCACCTTAACGAAGCAAAAACACTACGTCAGAATGACGTTTCTTGTAAACTCGAGCCTTCAGTGTTTTAAAACAGCAGCACTTTCCATGGTAACCCCAAATATGGAGTCACGAAATCCTATGGCTCGTTTATATGCAGAAAATCACTAAAAAACGTAAAAAGTCACTGTCGTCAATGGGTTAATGCCAAACTGTGATCATCTCTCACATTTTGCGTTTTATTTTGCAGGGTCGAGTTCCAGAACAAGTTTTACAACGGCCAAGGATACTTGTTCCAGCCTTTCTCTTTTAAGTTGATAATAAGTGGGCAGTTTGAGGAATAGTGCAAGTTGCTTTCCCCGTAAAACAACTTGAGACAAATTAAGGATTTATCATTGATATTTTTTTCTGTGGGGTGTTCCTGTGCAACGTCGGTAACCAGGGCAACATAGAACAAGATTTAAGGCTCGTCTGCACGTTCTAAAATTGTTTTTCAATATTTGTTGGTTCAACAATGTTAGAACGTGTCGCCGGCTTGTTAGATGATGTCTGACTAACATGTTCTGTTCGATGAATGTTTTGATTTCGATCAAACATTCTTCCAACAAAATATGTTAGTCAAACATCATCTAACATGCCGGCTACACGTTCTAACATTGTTGAACCAACAAATGTTATATAAACATCTTATAACAATGTTAGAACGTGTGGCTGGGACTTCAGTTGCATTACAGAACAAGACTCTTGTTCTGTGACGATGGTTATAGTACTCGCACAGTTTGTGGTAAAAATAAAATTCTGGTGCCATGTGAAAATTACGTGCACCCTGTGAGGTAGTAGAGACTGATTTGTAATGAAATTCTGCTGTGTGGAAAACTATTTAATATGCTGTTAAAGAATTTTGGATTTACCAGTTTGCTGGAAAATCAAGGAAAATAAAACAAGAGTACTGATCTTTGACTTGCCTTTTTCTTTCTTGGCCAAGAGCGCGAGGTAAATAAAATGCAGTTTGCAAACGACATGGAAATTCTAGAAAGTCCTACCATTCTTTCTTCGAGCCTCAAACAATTGCCTGCTTAGCACAAAGGCTCTTGAGTGAAAGTGAGGCTGGCGTTGACTTGTTTTGATACAAAAACCTTCCTGCTGTTCATAGGTTATTCTCAAACTCATTAATAATTCATGACAGAACACACGAGAAATGACTACCGTGAAGGAGGTTTTGACATCCTGTCCTGATTTGCATAGATTTTGGCGATTTTATTCCTTCGTTTTCTCCGCATTTAACGATCTGTTTGAGAAGCTGTATCAAACACTCGAAAGAGCGTTTCATCAGGTATTCAAACACCTTGAAGTGGGTTAATAATCAAAGGCTCCTATGAGTCAACTCGTGAATACGAAATGCTCTAAATTAAAAATAAAATATTTTGCACACCTTTGGACCCTCCTCTCCCCCTGGAGCTATCCTCAACCGACCCCCACCCCCTGCATCCAATTCTCCTCCCTCCAACCGCATCACCATGGGTAAGGCAGGTGACCATTACGTATCGCGGGCTCAATGTTTACAGCTAATCGACCGATCGAGTTAAATATCTACACAATCAACGCTTCGCGTATTTATCTCTTAAGAAATGAAAAGATACGGCTGTAGACAGACCAGAAGTGAGATTAACAACAAACAAAGGAATCCAATGGCCCTTATGCATATTAAGAACACCCCCTCAAAATTCACCCCCAAGCCTCGTTTGTGAACAAAATACTTCACATTTATAATGTAACATGGCCCTATTCTTTTCCAGACTGCTAACAGTCCCTCTGGGTAGTCGAGCCGGCGAGCAAAACGCGATCGACGATGCGAGCGAACAGCCCGTCCTCCTCTGAAATTAACGATTATCGTTAATTCTCAAATTGCTCTGAATTTACGATTATAGTTCATTTAGAACACTGTTTCCCAGGACATTTCAGAAAAGAAGAAATAAAAAAAACCCATGTTATTTGGACTGGATTCGAACCCGGAACTACCGCTACTAGGAACGTCTTCTTCCACTAGACCACCGAACAACAAGGCGATGGGGAAATTATATCTGCAAGATATTTATTCGAGTCTTGCATAGAATATCATTGATCTATAGTGATTAGGCCTAAGCGCTGATTTCAAATGGTTAGCTTTTTGTTGAGGTTTGGTGATCAAGCTTTTCCATTTACTTTCTAAACTTATTTTCAAGCGAGTGATTTTATAGGCTTACTACAGGGTGTAGAATAAGCGCATGAATTTTATTATGTTAAAAAATTGAGGTTTGCTCAACCAGCAGCGTGGTGGTCTAGTGGTTAGAAGAGAGGATATCATGTTGGTCATCGAAGGGTCGTAGGTTCGAGTCCTGTAATGTAATGCCGTATCTGTCCGAACACTAAGGATTGTTCTTTTTCTAAATTAACTATAATCGTAAATTCAGAGCAATTTGAGAATTAACGATAATCGTTAATTTCAGAGAGGAGATCATTTTGTAGCGAAAGTAATGCGAACCGAGGGGGCTCTGAGTAAGAGGCAGGAAGGGAAAGTTTCCCCAGTTTCCCCTCGGCCCGTTCGCTCGCTCCAGTCTCACCGTCCTTGTTTTTGTGATTAGCTCGCCCACTCGATTCACTGAAAAGGGACAGCTGGCAGTGTAATGTTTTTCAAGTCGATGATCCCCAATTTGTTTTTGTTTGTTTTGTACTGTTGGGTTGGGTTTTTATATTTGCATTTCTGACAAAGGCGACTTATAATCTAGCTGTATCAAAAGTATGTAGAAGATTTTCGCGCGAACATCTTTTAGGGTGAGAAACAATGGTAGTTTCTTAGGCCATTTGCTTTATGATGGGCGGTACTCTTTTACGGTATAAGATCCTACAATGGCCTTTTCCGTACCTGAAAAATAACGATAAAAATAGAAAAATGTTGTCATAAATACTGTTAAATCTGCAAACTCATGTTTGTCGAGCTTGTTTGTCGATATCTTTATTTGTTGATGATCTCATAAGTGTTGGCAAAAAGGATGAAGTAAAGGCGAATTATAATATAGCTGTGTCAAAAGTATGTAGATTTTTGCGCTAACGTATTTAGGGTGGGAAACAAACAAAGCCATTTGCTTTATGATGGGCGGTACTCTTTTACGGTATGATATCTGGCAACGGCCTTTTCCGTATCTGAAAAATAACGATAAAAATAGAAAAATGTTGACATAAATACTGTAAAAATCTGCAAACTCATGTTTGTCGATATCTTCATTTGTTGATGATCTCATAAGTGTTGGCAAAAAGGATGAAGTGATGTAATTACCTCCAACTGCGGTCGCGACAATTAGAATCACTGGAGCCGTATTTCCTTAAATTTTAAGCATTTATTTCCAATTTTTTTGCGCCGAGTTTTTTATAACTGCCTTCGAAGTGTTTGGATATGTTGTGGTTCAAATTTTTCTTTGGTTTAAAAATTTTCAAACCAGTTTAATTTTTATTTTCCTTTGTCTCATGTTCATTATCATATTCTGAGACAAAGGAAAACAAAAATCAAACTGGTTTGAAATTTTCAAACCAAAGAAAAAATTGAACCACAACAGATACCTGATTAAACACTCTCTTTCGAGTGTTCGATATAGCTCAGTTCTCAAACCATTAATAATTCTTGGACAAATTCAAAGCAAACGTTCATCAAATTTTATGGTAATTAGTATCACATATTCTAACTCTTCTTCATGGTAGGGACTTGATTTGTTGATGATCTCATCAGTGTTGGCAAAAAGGATGAAGCAATATATCAATTCAAACACGAAAAAGTTCGGAGTATTTCAAAGGATATCAAATGACCGAGAAGTGGGTAAAAGAAAAAAAACGAAGCGCAGCCGATTTTTTTGAGCCGAGTTTTTTAAACCGACTTCGCGAAGTGTTTGGATAGTTCATGAAACACTCTCTTTCGAGTGTTCGATATAGCTTCTCAAACAATTAATAATTCTTGGACAAATTCAAAGCAAAAGTTCATCAAATTTTATGGTAATTAGTATCACATATTCTAACTTCCTTCATGGTGGTGACTTTCCTTGTTTCTCTTCATGAATCAGTATTAACTGTCCTCCCATTCTCTTTAATTTACGTGTCTTGTCAGTCGTCTTCTCGGCATTATACGCTTTCTGGTATTTATGAGATAACGAGGGCTTGTCGTAAGTTACAATATGAGCTGTCACTATAGTCAAACTTGTGAGACGGTCATCCTTAGGAATGTCTAACTGAACGTTCAAAGGCGCTATGTCACCATTTTTAGAGTTACGCTAAAAAGCCCGAGAGTCATATTAATATCAGTGGAAACCCAAAATAAATGATTCAGTTTTGTTTTAAATTATTGTACTGTGCTCTGAGAGTAAAACTAAATGTCTTGGGCTGCAGATGGCCAGGATGGAAATGGATTGCAACTTGAAAAAATTGGGGAGAAAGATAAGTGTGGAAGAGTATTTGTTCCGCAGAAAGGGTTGTATAACTCTCTTTGCGACATACATAGAAATATGGAAAATCGTAGAAACGCGAGTGCATTTCGTGATTTATGAGCGATGTTTTGAAAATTCTTAAAATTGCGTCGGAACTTTGAGAACTTTCAAAGCACCACTCGCTCTCATTAATCACGAAATCTCCGGTGGCACTCGCGTTCATACGATTTCCAAAGGAAATGAAATAAACCTGTTCACCAGCACGCAATGTTCAGGCTGAAATGTATATTCCGACTAGTGCACTAAAGGCTTGTTTAAACATGCGATTTCTGATGCGATTTTCGTCGCGCTCTCCAATGCAACTTTTGTCGAAAGTGTAAACTAGCGGCGATTTCCTGTGCGACATTAGCTTTTATTTGCTGTGATTTCCCAAAAATAGCCGACAAGTTGCATCAGGTTTCGAACATGTTCGAAACCTCTGCGACATCGCGCGACAAATCGCTTCCAAATCGCACTGAAATCGTCGCTAGTTTACACACTCGATTTGAAGATGTAACGTGCGCGCGACAAAAATTGCACCGAAAAGTGCGACAAAAATTGCACAAAAAATCGTCTGTGTAAACGTACCTTAAGAATGTCGTGTATGACAAAGGTGCTTAGTTTTCATTTGGAAAGTTTTAAACAAAAAACATAGCTCTTCAAATACGAAAGAGGCGTCAGAAAGAATATTTGTTCCCAAAGCGTTGCATAACTCTCTTTGTGACAGAGGAGAATGCGAAATCGCATGAACGCGAGTGTATTTCATGATTTATGAGCGTGGGCGATGTTTTGAAAGTTCTTTTAAGAACTAAAAAATTGCGGCGAACTTTGAAAACTTTAAAAATATCACTCGTGCCCATTAATTACGAAATCTCCGGTGGCACTTGCGTTCGTTCATACGATTTCCAAAGGAAATGATGTAACTTGTTTACCAGCACGCCATGTTCACGCTGAAATATATAGATGTTATTGAACTAGCGTGAGGTCCGTATTGGGAAAATATTGGTCGAGTTCTGTTTATGGACCGAGCCGAAGGCCTGGTCTTATAAACTTGCAAAAAAAAGACTAATATTTCCCAATACGGACCGAACAAGCTAGTTCAATAAAGATTTTACTATATAGGTTTTCTTGGGTATTGCTTTGAGTCCGCAAATCTTGTTTATCTCTGTTGTGTGCGCGGAGCAAGAAAAGTTAGTGTTGACGCAGGTAAACATAAATTTTCGTTGTACAAGTCCGACATAACGGTTAAAAAATATTTCTTACTTAAAATTTAAAACATTTTCTTGTGTTTTCCGCGAAAACCGAAACAATTTGAGCTGTGTTGGATACTTTGCTTCGTAAGCGGTCCATCTTAGCGGTCCGTATTGCAAATTTCGGACCGCTCAGAGAACCAATCAGAATGCTCCTTTCATCCAGGAGCAGTTTGCCTATGTAATAAATATTCGTATATGACTTTTTTTCACAAATTAAGTGACCGTTTAAGATAACAAAATAACTCCGTGCTGGGACTGATTTACAGAAGGCGACCGCGATCGCTCAATAGAGGTGGCTATTTTAATATTGATCAGGTTTGCCGCAGGGATATAACTTGTTTACCAGCATGCCATACAAAAGAAGTTAAATTAATGATGTTCCAATATAAAATTATTCACCATATTTTACCAACAAATAGCTTGTTACATAAAATGAAAAAAGTTGTCTCTCCTTTCTGCCCCTTTTGTCCTTCTGAGTGTCAAACCATGTGGCATTTGTTTGTACACTGTAGGCAGGCCAACTCATTTTGGAATAAATTTCAAGAGTGGTACTCGGTTTCGTGCAATACGAAGATACTTCTTTCAGAATTAGAGATTATGTTTGGAATTATACCTATTCGTACGAACTGTTTAGCCCTCAACCATCTCATTATTTTAGGCAAATATTTCTTGTATGTAAACGCTTTAAACACAGTGATGTATCATTTTGGTGCTTTTGTCTCGTTAGTGCGCGAAAAAATCAATCTAGAGAAATACATCGCAGTCACGTCTGAAAAGGAGAAAGAGTTCGAAAATAAGTGTAATTAATTTTGGCCATATGTAACATGACTGCCTTGTGAATTTAAATAAACCTATTCGAGCGATTCAAGAAAAGAGAAGTGCTAAGACTGCTTTGCATTGCATTCAGTATTGTATTGTATGTACAGGTAGTGTAATTGTATAAAAAGTGTGTTATATTCAATTTATCCCGTATATTGTAATTTATAAAGCATTATATGTAGTGAATGTAGTTTAAGTATCCGTCATGTAAGTAAAAGTTTGTGTTGCAATAAAAAAAAAAGCACGCCATCTTCATGCTGAAATGTATATTCGTATATGACTATCTTTCACAAATTAAGTGACCGTTTAAGATAACAAAATAACTCCGTGCTGGGACTGATTTACAGAAGGCGACCACGATCGCTTTAATAGTAGAGGTGACCATTTTAATATTGATCAGATTTGCCGCAGGGAAGAATTTCCGGGATTCTTTCCGAGTGCGCGTTATTGCTGAATACGTGTTTGACTGTAATCGCCATCAAAAACAAACAAAGAACATCGAACCACGTATTATATTGTCATTAAGGACGTCGGGCATTTTAAAGCACTCGAAAAATGTCAACAACACTCCACCCACGTGTCCGATAATTTTCTACGTTTTCTGTCGTGCAAATACCCGTTGTGATTTATGTCAACAAAATGCATGTTTGGCCTACGTAATTCTTTATGTATGCTAAACATAACTTTCTCTTTGATCATTTTAAACCATACATGAACACTGTACTCGAACTACTTTCTTATATAGTTTGCAGAAAAAAACAATTCTAAGATTTTTTTTTAAGTTCTGTTAGTTTATAATAATAACAAGTAGGAATGCACTTCAAAAGCAATAAAACACTGATGCTTTTCCATATTTTACGCTTTTTTGTTAAAGCGTGCCCAGGTATTATAAATACACCTTATTCGGTATTTGGCAGATAATACCGCGGATATTTTATGAGCTGTGCAGTATATTTCCGAGCCCCGCAGAGGCGGGAAAAAATACGAGCAATGAAAAAAATGAATTAATTCTCGTTTTGAACCAGCAGCTATTCCTCCAGCTAAAGTATTGCAACTTTTTCAGCCTACAAATGGCGCAGATTTTACATATTTTTCGTGTCGGTACGTTTGGTGTTGATGGGTATAGATAGATAGATAGCCATATTTCAATAGGGAACTCATTCAGTCTTTACAATGTAAAAAACTGTTATCAATAGAGGCCCTGTGTATAACAATAGAAAAAAAATATAACAATAAAGGAACCAATTGTACGAGAAAATACTATGATAAAAAATATTGCCCTTATACGGTTAAATGATGTAACAGTGGAATAAACAAACATGATTTTTCAATTTTTAATAAACCCAACCGGTCTAAATAATGATAACATGCTGTTTCGTCCATGCTCTCGCGTTGAATTCATAACATATTTATCAGGCCCCCTACAAAACCTATTTGCGAAAGAATTTTGGACGTAATCAAAATGTAAAATACCGAAGCAGTGCGAGGCGATCGTAACAAGAATTTAATATCGTTGTTTTTTATTCCTGTCGCAATTTATAAAAACTCACTGATCGTAAATTCTATGTATAAATAACATGTTTGGTCACTGCGATTTTGTATTGAAATGAATCACAGAAAATACTCTTAATTCTACGATAATTTTGCCGCAAGATAAAAAGCAGAAAGATTCATTATAAAAGTACTTGAACCAATACGATCGCGATTCCGCAAAGTTCATATCTTTTCGATCGCCTTGGGTACATCTTTCAATTTGATTATTTACTTAAACGCAACTACTATAACGATAAAATTGTGCGAAGTTAGATCCCCGTTGTCATCCATGTATTTGCATTTTCTTTGAAACGTCATGTATTAAACTAGAGCGCACATAATAACGAAAAGTGACAGCTGTTATAACAGGATGACGAACAAACGGTCGCGCTAAATATCCAGTGCTCATTTTAATGTAAAGACGAGCTGCGAAACACCGACCGATCTGAATCTAAGTTCACGATGGTCTCCGCCCTGTTCTGCAGTGCCAGATTGAATGAACTAGTGCAACTCGTTCGCCTCCGCGGAACTTTTATTTTGGCTCTTTGTGTTTTAAACTCAGTGTTTTCGCTCGTGGCAGCTCTCGGGAATCTCCTAGTTATTCGCGCCCTGTGGAAGGCCTCAACCATACCGTCTAATGTGAAAACATTGTTCCTGAGTCTCGCTTTCTCTGATCTTGCCGTGGGAATGTTTTCGCAGCCAATGTATAGTGGCATCATGGCGATGATGTTGAAGATGGCATCGACTGGAGAAAACGATTTTGCCTCATTTTGTCCAACAATTGTAAGCGTATGTTATTTTGTGATGAATTTTCTTTCTTGTGCATCCTTTCTGAATGTCATCGCTATTGCAGTCGATCGGCTTCTTGCTATTTTGCTCCACCTGCGATATGAAGAACTTGCCACATCAAAACGAGTCATTATCACTTTGGTGTCTTTATGGTTGACAAGCGCTGTCGCTGCCTTTATATTTATAGTACTTCCCAAAGGCAGTTTCATGGTGGCTGCGATTATCGACTTTGTAGGGCTTCTCTTCACAACTGTGGCGTACAGACGTGTTTACAAAATCGCAAGATCCCACCAGAATCAAATACAAGGCCAACTTCAGTTACAAAATATCCAAGCAATGGAGTTAAACCGACAAAAGAAGTCTGCCTATAATGCTCTGTTTGTCTATTTTGTTTTCCTAGCTTGTTACCTGCCACTTGTTCCCTCTATAATATTGTTGCAAACTAATAGCTCGCAAATTTCTTTTATGATAGCTTACCACGCTTCGATGTTTTTAGTCCAGTTGAATTCATCATTGAACCCTCTAGTTTACTGCTGGCGATATCGAGAAATTCGTGAAATTGTGAAAAGCACAGTGAAGAAAATTATTCGCAAGAACGAGCACTAGTTCAGTCTTTTTTAAAGATGAAGATAGGATAGGATCTTCCCGCGGTTTGTTCTTAGCGGTTTTTGCGATAATTAATTTTCCCAGTTTAGCTTGACATAAAAGTTAAGCACATCACATGAAAGTCATATCACGGCTATATTATTTGAGGAAACCCAGATTTTTTTCATTTATACAGATTCTCCATTAGTGGGTAAAACAGCCAGAGGTAAGCTGTAGTTTTTAATCCATTAAGCCGGGGATATATTTTTTTAGTTGCCGAAAAGCCGTAATCTCTTCTACTGTTTTCGCCGTAGTGAAATGCTTAGCCCACTATAAAAACGTCGGCTTTCAAAGCAATAATCAGAACGGAAAATGCTCTAAGTTTATGCTCAGTGCATGATTAATGATCCTAGCTCACCAGATAAAATTTTTCTCCTAACATATCCTTTTAGCTTTAATTGAAAGCGACTTAAAATGCCATAAAGATATACCGCTTATAAGTGACTAAGATGATGTTTGCGGCTGAAATGATTCATGACTAAGAAAAAATGATTAATAAATGCGTTGTTTTACCACTTGTTTTTCGATAGAGCAGTGGCATTCCCGAACATCTAAATTGTAAAATTGTATGGGAGAGAAGCCCCCAGATCAGACTATAGATTCGATTGCCTCCGTCGCTCTATTTCTTCTTTTGTGCTTACACGATGAAAACTCCCAGCTTCACCTCTGACACCGGACATGCTGTTTGCCAAAATTACAAGAATATGTAAACAGGCTTTGACACTACTTTTTAAAACACGAGACGTGTTCATCAAAAGATTCGAGATGTGATTAGCGAATACAAAACTGAATAGCAGTCTTGGACCTTCTGCAAATAAAAGGTGCGACACAAAATAGTATATATGTATTCCCGATATTGAGGTGTGACATGTATAAATCAAAGTTGCATTAATACATCATTAAATTGTGAAAGCTGCAACGTAAAATACGATGCGATGATATAAAATAATAAAAGGTGAAATGAATCATGACACGAAAAGCTGCGCCGGAATCGAATAAAGTGAAGCAACTATTTTGGTAAACATTTTGTGATAAAAATCAGCGATAAAAAATTAGAACGACGTTCCGATTTCTCCGAGATCATTTTCAAGTTCAAATAAAACTATGTATTTACATACAATAAATAATCTCGCAATTCGGCTAAATAAGTTTTATAATTTAGCGCGGATCGCCTGTCCGACTGTTTGTTGTGTTTATTTCACTTTTGCACAGTGTTATCCGGTTCCTTTCCGTGTTTCTCTTCATGATGTGATCACCAACTGCTGATCCCTTGTGTTCCACGATCCGCTAACGCAGGTGTCCGAACAGGTATAGCCAACAAAATACTGCTCACTCGCACAATGATAAACACTTTTTCGCATTTAACAAAATATTATAAGATAAGATATAATATAGGATATGATAAGATAGGATAGGATAGGATAAGATAAGATAACACATGATAAGATAAGATAAGATAGGATAGGATAGGATAAGAAACAGGATAGGATAGAACGGGATAAGATAAGACAAGATTGATAAGATAAGACAAGATAGATAAGATAAGATAAGATAGATAAGATAAGATAGATAAGATAAGATAAGATAGGATAAGAACTAGGATAGGATAGGATAGGATAGGATAGAACGAGATAAGATAACAGATAACATAGCGGATAATTAAGATAACGGATAAGATAGAACTGTTTCTGCGAATGGTACAAATGGAAAGGAAAGAGAAAAAATATATATCTGGCCAAACAACTCCAGAGAGGTCATGGTGAATGACATGGCAGATGGACAGATCTTGAAAGATCATTCACTAAAATAATACCGGAGAGGAAGTACTATTTGTCCAAGGGAAATTCTCAGTTATTATTTTGGTTTTCGTCATAATAGTCTCACTCAGAGAGCGATTATGCTAAATCGGAATGTTTAGTTCACGTTATACATTTAGTAACTTTGACCGTGCTGATCATGGGATCAACACAGGTGGGCTCATTATCAATAGGAATTAAGATTTTGACACAACTTCCCTTGTTTAACCAAAATATCGAGACCACCACGCACCAAGATTTTCAGTAGTGTTAGGTAAACATAACATAAGGTTTAGCTGTTATATTAAGGACATTCAACTCTATTACTGATTCACTTGTACTCAGGGGGTTTCGCGGAAACACTGAAAAAACTGTCAGTTTCAGTGATGGGTAAGCCTTATCCAGATACCGGGGTGCAGGGGCAAGCCTAATTGACCAAAACAAAACAGAGTGTAGGCATCTCCTGTCTATAATCAAGGTAATGCTGGGTTTTCTTGGCCAAGGGGTACATCGCAAATATCTACATATGCTTCTGAATAGATTAGAGTGTGGTTCTTATTCACAAAATACACAAACATCATGTATACTCTCTTATTAGACAAGGATGCCCACTCAAGTTTGTCCACATATCTGTGACGCTACTTGATACGTCGATAGCCCTCGACAACGAATTAGGCTACCCGACACTAAGAATATCACCCTGTCCAAGTTAGGTAAGGTTACCGAACGGGCGTGCTGTAGTTTACTATTGGAAGTGCAAACATTGGCAAAGGTACTGCGCCCGCCGTTCGTTTATAGCGAACTCACAGGGCGAAAGTTTCATCATCGGCAAAATCCCGAAGACTCCGTCGGCATGTTTTAAGAATACGAGTTCGTCTTTTAAGTATCGTCTGGCATTTGAGCAGCTGGTTCTTCTCTACCTTGCCAGGATCATACTAGCCCCAGGAGCATCGTAGCAGCGTAACCTGTTTCCTTGAAAAGATTAAAAAGTCACTGAACAATAGCAATACCACGACACAAATAGGTAAACAACAATAGTTTCCACACCAACACCAAGAAATACCCGTTTTCTTGCTTTTAGTTTTCATGCAAAGGGTTAGCCTGTACCAGGTGTTCAGATTGTGGGGAGCGACAAAAGCGAGGAAACTACAACCATAGACAAAAGTATTGGGAAGATTAGCAGTTTTCGCTATAATTCTTTCTCCCCCCTTCCCCTGTTACAATGTTGTGTATAACGGGACATGTTTAATGCGTGATTGTTCGCTGAGATTCCAACATTGAATAGGGGGTGCGGGATTTAGAAGATTAACTAATTATTGTTATTTTACATTAAGAGTACATTGATGTAATTCAGCACTGATGCTTTTTCATTTTTACAACCTTCGAAACTACTTCTGCCTGCAATTGTGGCTAACTCCCGCCCCAACCGTCCCCCCACCCCGGGGGCTATCCCCCTCCGTCAGCACTGGTCCTTCTAGCCACGTCTGCCCTTCGGTTCTCACTATTTGAATGCCTGGAGTGCGCTAATCCTCCCTTCCAAAGGGTTGTTTTTTGCCACTCAACCACTTGAACTCGAGACCCCCTTAAAGCTGAATACTGGATGAAATGCTCCCATCTCGCTAATATCATCAAGAGAGATAACACGACGCACTATGAAATACCAAACTTTTATTACAAGTGTAACCCACTACAAGCGCATTACATGCAGTAATTATGAAGTATATACTTTTGTTCTCAAACAAGGTTTTTCGTTGGTGGTCTGGCCGGGTTGTTCAAAACACGATTATCAATTTTGAATCCACTTAAACAACGCAACAATTAAAAAATTTCCAAAGTTTTCTACCCTTCAGTTTCGACTTTACCTTGTCTTCACTACTAGCTACAAATGACCTTTTGAAAACATTTTTAAACAGAGAAATGGAATCCTCGGTTAACTTTTAATCCGGGATTAGCGTTAATCGGCTTTTGAACAACCGGGCCTTTCAAAAATGAGTTTAGCGTTAAACGTCCAGGTATAGAAAATCTCGTTTCACCTGTTTTCGTTATTACAGTGAAAACCCTGCACTTTAGAAAACCTCTCATGATCAACCACTCACCAAGAGCACCCGACAAATCGTTTCGGTGAAAAGTTGATCGGAAGACCTTGGTCATTTTAAAAACTCGCAGTAAATTCGATTCAAAACGAGAGTTTTCTTGAGTAAAATGTCGCGCCAAACTTTCCGGTACATCGGAAAATTTAACGCCTTTTGTTTTCGGCGGGGAAAAAAAATGTCATTTTGGGTACGAAAAAGGTCCGATAGGATTTGCGCAAAGGTAAAAAGTTTTCTTTAAATGCACTAAAATGATTTGGAAAAACAGTTCAACGCCATTCCAAGCTATTTCCTAAGCATTTCTTTTTGGGTGTCCTTGACGTATGTCCAGGATTGCACACAAGCATTGTTTAATAAATACTTCATATTCGACAGAGTGATTTGTCATTTTCATATCACTTTTTACTCCTAGGTTTGACTCAAGTCCCAATAGCGATCAACATCAATTTTCTCCTTGTGTTATCAATGCATGTTCAAGTATACAGGTCATGAGAATTAAGGAAATGACTTGATATTTTAACAACTTCTTCCAACTAGTACCATAAGACATGTATGAAGGCCAGTAAGGAGAATTTGTTAGTTGATGTTGGGGCTTACAGGGTTAAGCCATACTATCTTGTTAGTCTTTTCTTTTACTAAAAAAGACCATGCACGGCACATCAGCTGTGTTTCGCATGCAGGGTTTCGTCTACCTAGGGGTTTTGAGGGGTGGGCACTCCCCCCCCCCCCCCCCCCCCCCCCCCAACCCCCCATAACAGTCGCTGCTTTCGGGAGAGCTTTCAGATCTATATGTTGTCTGCATGGAGAGAAGTACGTGTATTTGAACATTTTATGTGTCAAATACCCTTTAATAACCGTCACATATTTGAATGTTAAATACGTACAAAACCTAAGTTAAAACTCTTAACTTCACGTCTTGTCTAGATTACATCTCAGCGCATTTTCATTACAACATTTTCCGGCGAATCCCTAGGAACATTGTGGCCGTCAGCCACTCGGAACTTCTCCCCCAAACGAAAAATCTTACATAGAACCCTGTGGCATGCAAACTAAAACTTCAAAAATGAAATACACTCGTTAGAAAAAAATGGTTCTAATATTAACATCGCATACAACGCTTTATGTTCATTTTGACTTTTAAGTTACGTTAATCAAAGTGTTTACATCTTTAATTGTTAAACGTACCAAAAAAATATATTTACTCTTCCATAAAAACTTAGAATTTAAATAATAGCTTAATAATTTGCTGCTAATGAAATCAACCTGCTGATGAATTATATTTATTAACAATATTTCAACAGAGGTGCCCAGTTCAGCATAGCTTTTCCACTAAGTAAAAGTTAAACCGTTTTCAACTTTTTTTTACAGCAGGGATCAAATTCACTTTCTTACATAGCATACATGGACTAAACAAGGATCAAATCCACTCTCTTTGAAAACCTTCTGACAGCGCTTTTTAAAAGCCACTCAATTTTAAACTGAGAAAAAAACATGGCAACTTGGGATATCTATTCAGTCCCACGGGCTGTTAACTTTCCATTGATTCCGCCTTGTTTGCAGAAGAGTTCTCATCAAACTGGGACCTTTCTAATCCAAGGAATCTAAGAGCATTTCCAGCTAACAGTTTATCCTGTAACATAACAGTGGATAGTGTTAAAATAGCCGACGCAGCTGGTGGGATAGTTTGCACAAACGCTAAGGTTTAAGGTAGCAGAGATGCGATTACAAGCGGCGGAGCGTAAATAAAATTTTAAAAAAATCAATCAATAAATTTATTTAAGTGTCAACGGTATTTAGCACGCGAGTACTAATTGGGGACACTTTCCAGATCTAATTGGATTTGGAAGTGTTGGTTTTTGAGGAGAGGGGAAAACCGGAGTACTCGGAGAAAAACCTCTCGGAGCAAGGAGAGAACCGGCCGGGAATCGAACCCAGGCCACATTGGTGGGAGGCGAGTGCTCTCACCACTCCACCACCCCTGCTCCCCAAAAGGAATAGGCAGAAAGGAACATTCTTTCGTTGCTTAGCCAATCATAACTGTGGGTCAGCTGTCAAAAGCTAGGTCAAAGAGGTTTCAATGAAATTCTTACTTCCAGATCCTTAGTCTTCGTGGCAGGCACTAGTAAGTGAAGGCAAAGGGAAGATTTGGTCACGTGCCTCCATGTGCTTCGCGCACATTCCCAAATCCCCCTTTTTGCTCCCCTTTCTAGAATTTCTTCCTTTACCACGTTCTCCTTTCACTTCAACTGTACAGCCACACTGTGAGTCGGATTATTGACATCCAACTTCCAAGTCCATGGTTTAAATCCTATCATATGACCACTCACATAAAAGCTCTTCACAGTAGTTTCTTATGGTGTAGATTCTTTGTCACTACAGTCAAACCTGCATTTATTAAGCGGACACCCTAGGGACCCTCGCTAGTGTCCGCTTAATTGAGGGGTCCGCTGAATGCGGGTCCGTTTTACAGGAAATATGGGAAGAAAATTTAGGGGCCCAAGCAGCTGGTGTCGACTTAATAGAGGGTGTCCACGTAACATGGGGTCCGCTTAATACAGGTTTTACTGTATTTTTTTTTCACGAGTTTCTTGAATGATTATTTTGGGCACTCGAGCGATTGAAAGATTAGTGATATCGACACAAAATAACTGTATTATTATATCACAAAACTTCTTATTCTGCTGCTTCCTGTTGTCTCGCTAATGCAGTGTTACCTTCCAGTTTCCGGTTCATGGCAAGCGAATTGGTGCAAAATTCAAGGAATTGAAATTCTATCAGTTTCAACCAAAGTCGTTCAAGCTCAAGCTTTTTCCTCTCACATCAACACACTATTTTCAAGGTCAAGCCATGCAGTCATATCACAATCAAGGTCGTACTCATTTCAAGTTCAAACTAGAATTTTCAGCTCACATTCAGCACTTCAATTTTTGCTTCAAGGTCAGGTCAAAATACTTTCAAGTTCAACCCCAGGAAAACACGATCAACAACCAAAACTAGCTTGTCACCCGTCTGACCCTTCACCAATCATATAGAGCGTTTTCACTCACGTGACCTTCAGTCCCGTAGGACTCAAATGACAAAGGCCATGGCAGCCATGTTGGTGTTCCTAACAAAAGAAGTTAATTAAAATTCTTTTGTACGGGAACACCAATATGGCGGCTATGACGTCAAGTGAAAACGCTCTATTAGGGAGCTTTAGATTTGAGTATGAGTACGAGATTGAGCTTGAGTACGTAACAGACTGTCGGTAACCTGTCGGTAAACTGTTGGTTATCTGTCGGCCGACAGTGGGCCGACAGTCGCTGGAAGTGAGGTGTTCTTCGCTTTTACCGAATTAAAAGCCAGTCGCGTCCTCAGAGCTGTGGATTTTTCCTGTTGCTGAACAGAAGATGAGGAGACTCTAGGTACAGAATTGGTGTGATAAATGGTTGTGTAAAGCACACAAACAAGGTTTGAAAAGTCGTATATATTTATATATCTTAATCTTTTATACATGTACATGTACAGTTTCAGATTTTTTAGTTATGTTTTTTTATATAGATTAGGTCAGTTAAATTCTTTTTTATGTTTAGTTAGGTGTCCCCTATTAGGCGAGGGTTTTCCCCTCTGCTAGATATTTTATTGACACGTTAATAAAGTTTTTATGTTATGTTATATTATGTACTCATACTCAATCTCAGTCTAAAGTTCCCTATTCATAATGTCCAGATTCCATTTGACTGTTAACCCTTTAATTGCGGAATTTCGCTCAAAACACGCTTTTTGGGGTTAAAAAAGTGGGTTTCGTAGATTTTTTGGCCAAATTGAGCGTTTCCTGCGCTAAAAATGCGTATTTGTGAACGGGGGCAAGGTTTTTATATAGTTTCTGAGTTAAAACGATCAATTTTATCTTTGCTGCAGCTGTAAACCGATACTTTAGACTTAAAAAAAAAAGAGTTTTCCCATTTGATTTTTCTTCTTCTCTCTTTTCCTTTCATCTTTCCCTCCCTTTCTTTACTTGCTATCTTCGGCTATTTATACACTTTCTTTCAGCTGGAAAAAGTTTTGACCCAACCTTTTAAGGAACTCGAGAAATGAATCTGGAAGAATGTCCGGTGTGTGAGCCAAATTTGGCACTGATTTTGCAACAAAAATTTAACAGGTTTTTCCTGCATACCTCCGGAAGAATTCAACCGATTCCCAAAATTGACACATGAATGCAAAGATCTGTCCATTCTGCATCAACTGCATGTCAAAGTTAACTTGTGACGTGTGAATTGATGACGTCACAATGGCTTCCATGTGTAAAACCCCAAAACCCGTAAAAATCGGGGTTAAGCGTGTAAAGGGTTAAAATTCTTAACTGATCCAATTCTCACCCTCAGTTCTGGGTTGTCTTTGTACACATCCTCGATCAGTTTTCCTGGATGATGTTCTCCAAGAGGAAATGGGTAATCACTCCCTAAAATAACATTCTCCTGAAAAAGACACACAAAAAAACCAAGACTCAGTGCTCTAGACAGAGCAAAACAAAAGAGTGGGGTACCATTTTGTCCCTTGCATCAATACCGCTATATGATAAAATATTTTGGTCTGATAATTGCTTTGTACATTGAAACTGCTACAGGTTTATTCAAAGTTAAGACCCTTTGCACATGGTCTAACCTCTCTAAAGCGACCACCTCCCGTAAGTGACCATCTTGGCTTTGATCAACACTACTGTACTTTGAATTTGAGTGTCCAGCTCTGCATGTCATTGTTGTTAAAATACGTCCAAGGTTTGTTTACACTGTACTGGTCAACACAGTCATAATTACCTTCATGCAGTGTGTTATAACCAATTTCTTATTAATCTGCACAAACTTCGCAAATAACTTCGTCATGGCCAAACAATTGCAAAATTGACTTAAAAAACAACAACAAACAGATCGCTGCATAATGTCATGCTATTACCTGACCAATGGTATCAACCAGATATTTGAGAGCTTTTTCATCGTGGACAAGACAGTCGGTAAAGATCTGACCAATGTACTTTCTGCAAAATAGAACAGCAAACCAGAAAATAAGTGTTACTTTCTATTGCAGGCTTCTGCTATGAGGTGAGTCCGTACAAATCTCAACCACTTGGCTCACATGCTTGAAAGTATCGGAGACTTGTGCAGCAAAATTCTTGCATTTCGATCAGCCTGTTTCTCACACCCATACACAACACATCTAGACCCTGGAATGTTTTACCTTAATGATTCAGAAAAACTGGAAAAACAGTCGAAAGGAACAGGTTTTAGCTCGGGCAAATTCTCCTACAAACTACTCATTTGAAGTTTCTACAGGTCTCTGACGTCTCTTCTGCTGGTGAGCTTTTCTTTGCATTTGGGACTTCAGGAACATGCAAATTTCATGGCGGCTGTGAAAATGCGAAAAGTAGGGTTGGAAAAAGCGATCTTCCCATGCTCTGATTTAAAAACGGTTTGGAGAGGTAAATAAATACACAATTATTTCTTTTCGAAATATTCCAAAAAATAAATCAACATGTCAAAATTTGATCAAACTGGCGTTTAAGGCCACACGCCACTTTACATGCAGTTTGGTTGCTTTAATTCATTTAGTAATGGAAAATAATTAATTATGTGTTTAATGTACTAACCTTGGATTAACTGGGTTCTCTTTAGCACAGAGATCAGGTCTGACATTAAAACCATGTTCAATACGACCAATTGTGAATGGAAATGCTCCTCCTGTATGGAAAAAAAAAATAAAAGACAAAAACTGTTAATTGTGCATATTAATTGTGCATAAATTATGTCAGTGGAAGATGCAACAAAAATAAGGCCTGAATTATGTGATTTCTTTTAATTTTAACAATAGTTTTAACTCTAGATCCCTCCATGATTTTAAGAGCAGAACTGCAGGTAAGGTAACTGAACACAAATAGATTATACACACAATGCAGTAGATGGCATGTACCTCCATGAGCGAAACACACTTTCAGTCTTGGATATCGTTCTAGAACTCCTCCAAAGATCATGCAGCAGATCGCCTGTGCTGTTTCACTTGGCATTCCTGCAAAAAGACAAGGGACAAGTTAATGCTATGTTTTTGCAACGTTTCACTTCCGGCGTCAGTTATGGAGACATGTACTAATGTAGTTCTAACTTTTGAGTCTGTCGACCAAATCCTATGGTGCAACCATTCAAATGAAACCTCTTCGGCAGTTCTTTTGCATGGTACTATTTGTTTACCAGTATTAATTTTTTTACAAAATAAAATTTGGGATTTTTCTTGAATTTTGATTTTAGGCACTCTTGGGTGCTATTCCTCCACCCCACCCCCCATGGATAGTCATTCAATATTCTGAGGGGGAAGGGGTTTCAAAAGGTAAAGTTTTTAAGGCAAGTATGCAGTGTCTGATCTAGGATTTCCATCTAGGGGGACAATATGTCCCAGTCAACAGTTTTCAGGGGGACATTTCAGTTTTTTAAGGGACACTTAAGTGTATTCTATTTAATATAAAAAACAACTCTGGGTATAGAATTGTTTTCGTACAATATTTTTATCAACAACTGAAATAAATGTATAACTTATTAAAGTCTGTTTATAGAGATGAACAAGTTTATTCATTGACAAATGTATTTTCCTTGCTTCAACAGATCTTTTTTCAATTTCATCTTAGAAATGGAATGCAAACTAATATAACAAAGATATTATTGTGTGTTGTCTGTTCATCTGTGTTACAGCATTTTTCCACTCTTTAAATATTAAAAAGGGAACAAGTACTGCATCAGTATACATATGTATATCTGTGTATTTCCAGTATAATACCCAGCCTTGAGTTAAACTATCTCATGCAACAGAAACCAGATAAAACACAATTTTTGGATTTCTTTTCCAGAAAAGAACAGCCTAAAATTATATTGGTTTTTAATTTGGACGAATCAAAGCAAAGCTTAACAGTTTTATTGCTTCAATAGAAGAGAAAATTGAGAACAGCCTAAAATTATATTGGTTTTAATTTGGACGAATCGAAGCAAAGCTTAACAGTTTTATTGCTTCAATAGAAGAGAAAATTGAGAACAGCCTAAAATTATATTGGTTTTAATTTGGACGAATCGAAGCAAAGCTTAACAGTTTTATTGCTTCAATAGAAGAGAAAATTGCTTGATGGTTGACTCTCCTGATCTTTTCCAGGTCCAGCTTCATCGGTTTCTGCGTTTTCAACATTGTTTTCTGGTTGATCTTGGCCAAAAAATACCGAAATCTTTCTTTTTTTTTGACATGACCTTGTTCAGCTCGATCAGTCACCACCTCACAAGCACGTGGGTTTCAATGAATGAAATCCCCTATAGCGATTATTTATACTAGTTTCCAGGGACCTGGAGTGTGACGGCCATTTGTTTATGTCAGACTCGAATGAGCGACTCGAGTAGGATTCTCTGCATTTGGGTTCTCGTTTTCGCATTCTCCTCAAATTTTAAACGAGATATTGCTTTCAAAAGATTTTGAACAAGGAGAAATCACAAATTCCTTGTATCCACAAAATTTGAAGTGCGCCAAAATGACCCAGGAGACGAATTTGAACGGGACATTTTTGCTCAAACTGCGCCAATCCTGCAATGGCGCGCTCTAGATCAGACACTGAGTATGAAGCTAAAAGAAAATTTCCAGTAGGGTGGGGGCGGGGGTATTTTCTGGAATGACACCTTTTGTTACAATCTATGGGTCTCATTCACAGTAATTTACCATGGTGCACCCCTGCCAGTCATTAATATGGGAGTCCCCCCTTTCTTACATATGTATCTGAGTGGGTTCATAGAGTGTTTTATGGAACTTACCAACAAGCCATGGTAACCAGTATTTGGACATTCTTCCCCCTAACTCCATATCCCAGGGATGGACAAAAATAGCACATCCTAATTCTTCAGCAGCCTAACATGACAAACAACAAAGAATGTTAATGAATAATAGTGCAGCAACCATACAATTTCTCATTATACGATACATATCTCGATACAGCTGTCACAATAAGATACACGACAAGATACACTAACAAATCCCGATAGTCTTGAAATCAAACAATCTGTCATGTTTATCTTTTATTCCTCTGTAAATTGGAAACACAATATTACAAGGGATGTACTGTACCCTCTTGAATTTGAATGGAACAGTGCTTTATGATGCCACATATTGCTCGTGTCTGGCCATAAATTATCGAATGGGATGGCTTGAATATATATGGTCCAATTCTCACTCAGTCAAGCCATCCAAATTTCACGGCGGTACATATTTCTCGCTCTCTTCTTGCTCAATTCTCATTTGTTTGTCTTGTTTGTGTCAGTTGAATTATCGCCATGAATAGGCCATTTCCGAGTTGCCTTTAGCCTCTCTATCAAAGCGAGGCTAGGTGCGAAACCTTTCATATGAAAATGAGATTTCATTCACATGCAAATAAAACTTATTTGCATGTGAATGAAAACTCATTTTCATATGGAAGGTTTCGCACCTAGCCTCGCTTTGATAGAGAGGCTAAAGGCAACTCGGAAATGGCCTATTGTCACGTTTGTTTCTCGCTGATTAGCATATTTTTTATGGCCTGAATCTGGCTGGTGTCTCGCCGAGAATTTTCGTATGCCTGTTAGTGTTTTTCGTTTACGATTCTCGAAACTAAATAAGAAATTGTGTTATGATGGGACTGAAAAAAGTGAAAAGCCAACTTAATTTATTGTAGCAAAACTAAGTAAATGTAAGGAACTATATTTGTATTAATATCCTGTTTCAATACCGATATTTGTATTGTGAGAAATAATACCGCAATAAATTATTTGGGTATACACACTTACGACATAAGCATGAAAGCGAGGTCTAATGGCCACATCGCAATTAAAATGGCAGAAGTGCAGCTGACAACTACGATTAACTAAAAAACTCTCACAAATGCTGCACCCCTGCGCTTTGTAATAATCGTTCCGATAATAGGAAAGACTTGACGTTTTATGCATTTCCGAAGGATCCTTACCAAAGGTTAGTTTCTCCACCGTCCACTTTTCAACTGACTTTCATTTACTGTAACTGCTCCAGGAATATCTTCTGGGGTTAATTTTTAATCTCTAAATCACAAATCGTTCTTGTTTCCGCCACCATATTTACTTTTTTGAAGTTTGTGGTAACTTTGGTGGCCCTTAGGCCTCGCTTTCATACTTGCATTGTAAGTGTGTATTGTGATATATCATTCTCAAACTCATTACAATAATTCATGACAAGAACACAAAGGAAATTACTACCGTGAAGGAGGTCTTGATATCCTGTCTATATTTGCATAGATTTTGGCGATTTTATTCTTTTTTTGAGAAGCTATATGAAACACTCGAAAGAGTGTTTCATCAGGTATCCAAACACATTGAAGTGGGTTGAAAAACGAGGCGCTTTTTTTTTGCGGTGTTTGGATATCTGATGAAACACTGTTCCTCCTGTTTGATATATTACTTGCTGCACTAAAATATACAAATGCAAATCTATAATGCCCTGACCTCATTTAAAGGCAGTTCACATATCTAAAACAATGCAATGACCAATGTACAAGTCGGCTTGAAGATCAAACAAGAAAAAATGTAAAAAAAATTTCCAACTTTCAACTACTCCCATTCTGACATTAGATCTGGGCATTGCATTCTTGCACCTTATTCAGAATTTAAACTACATATAAATCATATTTCAAATGATATGTTGTACAATACAGTGGAATCCCGATTTTTCGAATACTCAATTTTTCGAAACTCCCGATTATTCGAACCAAAACTCATTTCCCTTGGATTTGATTTCAGTCAATACCACTTTCGATTATTTGAACTCCCGATTTTTCGAACCAATTTCCGTTTCCCTTGGAGGTTTGAAAAATCGGAATTCCACTGTATGTACTAAAAGAAATTGCTTACCCTAAACACAGGGTCTAGTTCTGGGGCATCAAGATTCCAGTCATTAATATGAGAACCAATTTCAACGCCAGGGAAACCAAGCTCCTTTGAAATAAAAACAAATTATTAATGGACAATAATATCTCATTCTGTTAAAATGTAACTTGTTTTAATATTCTTGGTTTTCACATGACGTCATAAAAATTAAAAAATCTAAAGTATACGTCCTACAAGGCTGTTCCTAACAAGGTATGTGGATACAAGTGTTATAATCTTTCACAAAAAGTTTCAGGTTTTAACGATGTTTTGCTTCCGATTTACAAAGGTTTTAAATGTGTCACGCAATGCGTCACGCTATTTCAGATAAGCCGCGAAAATAAACAAAATTGAATCAGCTGAAAGTTATTGTTTGCATCATAAGTGCTTATAAGCCGAGTTAATGGAGCCTATAGCAAATACAATATTTTTGGATGTGATTTTTGGTGTAATTAAGACTGAATTTTTGGCCGCCATCTTTGTGCCCCTGAGAGCGGCACAAAGATGGCCGCTCCATACATTTCTTACTAAAAATATCTAATACTCGTTCGCCTATAACTCTTGAACGAAATGCTTTTGCGCTTCAACATTTGGCCAAGATGTGTAGTTTTAAACTCTCTACAATTCCATAAACATTTTGGATTCGAAATCTATTTTTTAATGCTTCTGAATTTTGATATGACGTAAGTGAAAGCCAAGAATAGAAGCTATAACTAGAATAGGTGAAACATTCTAATTTCTTAGCCAGACCTACAAGTACAGTATGATATTCTTACCTTTACACATCTTGTTAGTTCTTGTACTGCAAGTTCAGGTGCCTTCAGAATAACAAGATAATTAGCAAACTCCAAAGTGTGCCAAAAATCAAAGTTCAAGAAAAATCCAAACGTTTATTTTGTAAAATATTAAAAAACAAATGGTACCAAGCAAACATACATGTACTGACTTTGGGAAGGAAAGGGTAAGTAAAGGAATTCAAAAACTGACATTTGGATAGAAGGGTGCAATTCCATTTTGTTTGTCCAAATCATTATCTGTAATTTTATTGGTTTTGTCAATGTGTAATTGAAGGGCTTGGTCAAACATTATGCTAAGCGGACAGTTTCCAAATTAGCTATTTTGGCATACATTCCAGGAAACAGTATTTTTTTAGACAGTGATGAGCTTTAATAATTAATATGAAGAATGAGCTTATCACTTTTCCCCAGAAACTAATTCCACTCAAGCAAAGCATTACTGGTGTCTTTACTCAAATTTTGAGGAAAAGTAATAAAGGCTTATTCTCTACATGTAAGCCTTGTGTTGAAACATTTATGGGGGGGGGGGGGGGGGGGAGGTGGTAAGTGGTATATTTAAACTCATACCTGCATTGGCAGGGTTCCAAGTCCAACAAATCTCTTGGGATGATTCTTAACTGTCTTAGCAAGATCATCATTCAATATACGGCACAAATCCAATGTGTCTTCTGGCTTGGCCTTAAGAACATTTAGAATACATTTGTAAATGACGACAAGAAACTTATGTAACTAATTACTAACCTTTTAAATTAGTGCAACAAAAATTGAACATAAACATTGCTCACATACCCAATAGCCAAACATCACTGGAACAGTTGAAAGAGCTTGAACTGTGACGCCTGGAAGAAATAAAAATTACAAAATATACACGAGACAAACATCTAGGGTGGTTTAGCTGCATTGTTTGCATTTGCCATGTATCAACCTGACTGCAGCATGTACACTTTTCATGTGGCATACACTTGGAAGACAATGATGGGGCAGGGAGCAAATAAGGTTGAAGGATGTTTTGTCTCAAGATCTGGGGAAAGCAGAAATCATCTTTGACAAAGCTGTGTGTCTTTCCCAAACAAGGGTGCTACCATTATTATGTGATAACACTGCGTGCTTAACAGCTATGACACAATGATGATAATGAAGAGACAAATTGTCAGAGGAGTGCTAAATTTCAACCAGTAGTTTATTGGGATCCATGGGCAAAGAAGGGGTCTGCACTTCCTGTAATGTACTTTCCAGTACACCATACCCTGTACCCTGTATCATGTACCCTGTATCATGTCTCGTGTACTCTTAGTTCCCTCCCATTAATTGGCAGCTCCCTTTCTCTGTAAGGACTGTCACTAAAGACCCAGTATTGTCCATTATACATGTACTTCATGTGCCTCTGTTATCGTTTTCGTTTGCATGGGAGCAAGGCTTCTATTGTTTTCTGGGGTTTTGCTTTTCTTGCAGCAAACATTCAACAGTGCGAAAAGGAATTATATTGTACACTGTATCGTGCTATTATTTAACACTTGTATTAAAATGCATTCTTAAGTGTTGCGTTTGCCTGATAAAAAAGTACTTGAATAAATGGCTGAGATTTTGTTCAACAACTGACATGGCCGATGCAAATGCTGAATAAGTCCCACCAGATTTTTCAACATCGAGAAAATGACCACCAATGCTTGCAGCACAAATGCATATTGGGCAAAACTGGGTCTTTTAATAGGCAAGGAAGTAAAGAAAGTAGGTGGAAAATATTGATTTCGATATTGGTGCAATATAAGTGCTACAGTATATTGGTGCATTTCAAACACCCTGGGATTTATATGTAATTACAAGGTATGTACATGTACATGTAAGTAGCATGAACCTGTTTCATCCATGTCTTTCATTCTTGCTTCTGGGGACCAGCAGTTCTCATCTATTTCACGGAACAACTTTCCATCTTTCATCATCTTAGCTTTACCCTAAAACACAAATTGAAACAAATCACATGTACACAGTGCAAATCCACAACATTAACCTTTTCGCGGCTACAGGTGACTATAGTCACCTTACCCATAAGTGGCCAAAGGCGACTATAGTCACTTTACCCATAAGTGGCCAAAGGTGACTACAGGTAACTATAGTCACCTTACCCATAAGTGGCCAAAGGCGGCTACAGGTGACTATAGTCACCTTACCCATAAGTGGCTACAGGTGACTATAGTCACCTTACCCATAAGTGGCCAAAGGCGGCTACAGGTGACTTTAGTCACTTTACCCATAAGTGGCCAAAGGCGGCTTCAGGCGACTATAGTCATTTTACCCATAAGTGGCCAAAGGCGGCTACAGGTGACTTTAGTCACCTTACCCATAAGTGGCCAAAGGCGGCTACAGGCGACTGTAGTCACCTTACCCATAAGTGGCCAAAAGCGACTACAGGCGACTGTAGTCACCTTACCCATAAGTGGCCAAAGGCGACTACACAGTCACCTTACCCATAAGTGGCCAAAGGCGGCTACAGGCGACTGTAGTCACCTTACCCATAAGTGGCCAAAGGCAACTACACAGTCACCTTACACTTATTTGGGAAATAAAATATTTGGTCATGGAGAGAATGAAATTTGAGGAAACGTGCCCATTTAAGGGTTAAATTGATTGGTAACTGTTATTATTGTACTCATTGTGATTTTTAAGCACATGCATCAAGAGACTGTGGTTATATGGAAACAAGGATGGCACAGAGTAAAATCCTTTAGTAAAAATATTTCCAAGCATCTTTAAGGATTGTTAACCCTTACACTCCCAGAGTCAATAATGGAGACATGTGGGGTAGTTCTAACTTTTGAGTCTGTGGACGAAATCTCATGGTGTGACCTTCAAATGAAACCTCTTCAGCAGTACTTTTGCATGGTACCATTTGTTCTAACTTTTGAGTCTGTTGATGAAATCCTGTGGTGTGACCATTCAAATGAAACCTCTTCAGCAGTAGTTTTGCATGGTACCATTTGTTCTAACTTTTGAGTCTGTGGACGAAATCCCATGGTGTGACCATTCAAATTAAACCTCTTCGCCAGTACTTTTGCATGGTGCAATTTGTTTCTTAATATTTTACAAAATGAAATTTGGGATTTTTCTTGCATTTTGTTGTTTGGCACTCTTGGGAGTGAAAGGGTTAATAGAACACAGCGAGGATCTTTTGAGGATCCCATTAAAGATTTTAGCACTGCAGAAGGGCAAAGTACTTTTCAGTACTCTGCAGTAAAAGACTTTAAGAGCCATATTCCGAGAAGATCGAGAATCGTAAGACACTCACGAAAAATCGAATTTTTTCTTATTTGGCCAAAACATCCCTTTTGGTGAACTAGTTTAAGGAAAAATAGTTTTAGATTCTAGCGATTTATTTAAAAGGCGAAATTTAAAGAAGTTTGAAAAATGGAATTATGACGGTTTTCGGCACGCAAAAACAGCAGAATTATTACGCAACTTTGAGAAGATGGTGAACACGTAAAAGACATCGTGTAAATTCGAAACTTGGCACAAATGTTATTTTATTCTTGCTCTTTTAAATGCTGTAATACAATTAAAAAAAAATGCTTGTAACTTTTTCAACGGACACATTTATTATGTCAACATTTGTAGCTATCGATAAAACAGAAAATGTAGGCCAACTTCGACGGCTATAAATGGCCTCTGGTATGTATCATCTGATCATAAAATCTATATGCGAGGAAACCTTAGTTACTATGCTGTCCTACTGGAAAGTTTTAGCTCTGGAAATGAAATACCATTCAGACAGTGAATTAAACGGTTATGGCATCTGAGCGAGAACAAAGTTATGCAAATTAGTGGGCTAGGCTCGGGAATACATACTAAATGGTACAATTAACACGAAAGAGCGACTCACTATTACTTGTACCTCGGTTCTGTTGCGATAGAAGTAAATTCTGGCTTTCACAGGTCGTTTTTGCTCGTATATCCACTGACATTGAATTCGGCAAACCCAAGGAATCCGCGAATTCAAATCACAACACGGTTGCTGAGGCACTTTGTTGAGGTGGCTTTACCCTCCTTTTAAGCTACTTTTAGCTACTTTTAAAAACAACCATACGATGAAAAAACACAAACCGCATAGCGTGGAAGACGTATCAATCCTGAATTGCCTTTTAGTTAAGATATCCACCATCATTCAGTAAATAAACAACAAAAATGACCTCGGCCTACTGACTGCTGACCCAGAAAGCGTCACATTACAGCGGCGTGTTGAAATCGTAATATGTGTCACGCAATCATGATCGCTTCAAAATCTATTGCAAAATAAATAAAGGACAACTCATCCCGGTTTGTAGAAAGTTTTTTAAAAAGCACAAGTTTATAGAAAGTATATTTCTGTCCATATCTGAATTGGAGATCAATTGAACATGAGCGGAAACCGCAAGTCTCACGTAGGCTAATAAAAACGAGACTCGTGCATTGCTCTCGCTGCTGGTTCTGCCCACCCGCTCTTCTGAAACAGGCCAACCTTTCCCGCCGACAGTTGTAAGAAATATAAAATGATGACAACTTCGAAGAACAGCTTGCATACTAATATTTCGGTTCTTATTATTTGTTGTAACTATTAGCTTATTAATATTCTTTGTCACCTTCCTAGTTAGCGCATTATCATATTATCTTTCTTATGTTTGATATAAGAACCGAAATATTACGTTTACCTTTGTTTGTTTGTTTGTTTATTTGTTGTTTTCTTGCTTATACTTCTATTTTAAGTTTGCAAGATGTTCTTCGGAGTTGTCGTCATTTTTCAGATCTTCATCAAGGGGTTTGCATCCCACCTCAACTTTTATTTTTGACACCCCCAATTCCTCCCACTCTGCCACCACCCCACCCCTATGAGACTCTAGACTCGGGTCTAGACTGCACATACGAACAGTGGTTTTTCAAAGATAAAGAAATGCGGACTATTTGTAAAAAGCGTAAACATCTGTGGCGAATAAAGATTGCAGACTGCGGAACAGTCCATATTTTTGGATGAATCCTTCAAGAAGCAAAGCCGTGTGAAGGCGGCCGAAAAGTTGGACCGTGAGTGAGAGACTTGCCCCCGGGGGGAGACTCCCATATAAAAATGACGGGGGTGCTCGTCGGAAATTTTTGAAAAACACCCTTAAAGGTACCAGAATCTTGTTTGATGGATGTGCCTCTAAATGAATTTTTACATCTAAGTGGTACCAATTCTAAAACACTTGTTATATTCTGTCATATATTTTCGGCTTTATACCGTAAAAGGTACCGCGATAATTCTAACTGTTGTCATTTTAGATTTAAGCACCCTAAGCGGCACCAATCTGCAAATTTTGACCCCTAAAAGGTACGACGAGCACCATCGTCATTTTTATATGAGAGTCTCCCCTCGGGAGACTTGTGCGCTCAAGCCAGTCGACGAGGCTCGCGCGCAAGAACGCGTCTCGACGTGTGTATTGGCGTTTCGTATCTCAACCATGATCCAAGACTGGGTCCCTGCAGCCATTGAAGCTTGGGGTGCTGCAAAACATCTGTCAGCAACTAGAGTTAGAGGTGCCTCCAAAACCTGTCCGCCGCAAGGGACTCTACATGGAATTTCTTAATAAAGCTGTGGCTAGTTGCACGTGTTAGTTCCACGAAAACAATACTGATGTAAAAACATATAATGTATTTTGTTTTATTTCATTGGTCACGAAAATCTGTCGTTTCCGCAGAGGCCTCTTTCGCGCCGCGATAAGAATTCGTCAAGGAGAGGCTGGGGTCAAAGAAAAAGGGAAGCGCGCCAATTTTTTTATTGTTAGTATTGATTTTTTTCTGTTTCGGCGTTTCTTTACTGACTCAGAACCTCTGCAGAGAAAAGAGTGCGTAAAGCCTGATTTTCTCTAGCGATATAAACATAAGCATAAGCGGGAGCATTACATTGCTTATGTCCAATAACTAAAAAACGGTCCCAACACTGCATTGTCCAGTGAAAATGCGTATGACATTGAGCATAAGCATAAGCGTAAGCGCAATTGTATGCGTCAGTGTTCATTTTCACTTGACCCAAATTCTTATGCTTATGCTAGAGGTTTAACATCAGTTTCAATGAAATAAAATAATTACATCATTGGAATAGTACGGCGCTATTCTTATGTCTTGGGTTTAACCACTCTGTTACGCTCAGTCTCATTGTTAACCGTTTTCTGATTCTTTTTTACTTACTTGCGTGTAAATTTTACATCCAAGAGCAAAAGATGTTTGGTAAAAAATAAGAAGGAATATGTAGAAATATGTAACGGAAAATTATACAAACTCCCCAGTATTTGTACAACTGCAGAATGTTTGGTAACCTTCGATATATTTTGTTTTATCTCATTTCGCTATAAAAAAATGCGAGTCAGTTCTCGATAACAGTTTTTACTTACAATACCAGAAACATATGCTGGCAACATGGCAACATGGGGGGTGGGGGTGAGGTAGGACTATTAGTTCGGGGAGGGTAGGGGAGGGAAGGGGAAGGGGTACGGCGATTGTTGACTAGACCCGGCTCCATTGCTTTTTTGAGGGCGAAGAGCGAATCGCGAATCGCGCGAGGGGAGGAAGACTGTCGTCGAATGCTGTGTGAATACTTATCTGCGATTGGACCGTCTGTCGGAGGAATAAAATCAAAAAAAAAAAAAAACGGCTAATCGCAGGTTAGTTGAACACAAGATTTTAATAATTTGCAAGATGCCTTAATTTAATTTTGTACTTTTTTTACTGCAGAGCTGGCAGTGAGGGTGGGTTGTGGTTGAAAATTTGGGAAACGCCATCAACCTATAAATTACCGTTTTTGTGCAGTTTATTTTAGACTAGAAAGTACAAACATATTGAACTAAAAATAAATATTTGGTTACAATTTAAACGAAAGAAATCTGAATTTGTTTACAGTTAGTGACACGAAACGTGACTTACGTTGCGGGTGGCTTGCGTTACTTAGCTAGAGGTTATCTTGAGGTCACGTATGAATCAAATTATCTTGGGACGAGGTCCAAACGGCATTTCTGTGAGTTATTCTTTCCTTTAAAGAAAAGCAAGAAATGATTTCTGTATAACAGAAAATGAATACCAAAGGTCATCGTGAGCTGTGGTAAAAGGTCGGCTGGCAAAATGCATTGACCCTTTGATCCCAACGAAATTAGAAGGAATTCCGCATCGACGAGTTCAAAATGACATCAAGAATTTTCGTTTGACAATACCGCTATTTAAAATATATTCGACTCTTGGCAATTCTACGACCAAACAAGACATATAAAAGCCGAAATATCCGTCTACTACAAAAGAAACGATGAACAAGTTGTGGTAAGTCGTTCTTTCTTCTGTTCTTGCTGTTTTCCTGAAACTATTGCTCTCAAATTAGCATAATGTTGTTGCTGCTCAAATGCCATAACTATATTATTTACTGTCGGAATGGTATTTTATTTCCAAAGCTAAAACTTTCCTAAAGGACAACACGGTAACCAAGGATTCCTCTCATATAGGTTTCGTGATCAGATCATACATACCAGAGGCCATTTACTAGCCTTCGAAGTTGGCCTTCATTTCCGCTTTTGTTGATAGACACAAATGTCGACTTATGAAATGTGTCCGTTAAATAAGTTACAAGCACATTTTTCAAAATATTTAAACAGGGTTTATAAAAGAAAGAACAAAGTAACATTTGTGCCAAGTTTCGTCTTTAGAATATGTTTTGTACGCGTTCACCATCTTCTTAAAGTTGCGTTATAATTCTGCTGTTTTTGAGTGCCGAAAACCGTCATAATTCCATTTTTCAAACTTTTTTAAATTTCGCCTTTTAAATAAATCGCTGGAACCTTAAACTATTTTTCCTTAAACTAGTTCACCAAAAGGGATGTTTTGGCCAAAAAAGAAAAAATTCTATTTTTTGTGAGTGTCTTACGATTCTCGATCTTCTCAGAATATGGCTCTTAATAGCATTCCAAGATCCTCTGGAAACCTCTTTGGCTCTTTTAACCCTCAATTCCCAACAACAAAACACAAATTCTTTCTTGTGTGTGCGCATATAATTTCTTATGGAAGGAATTCATCTAAGGTGACCATACATGTATCCTTTAAAATTCTCGTAACCTCTCTGATTGATTAAGCATTGATATTACAAGGAGAAATTGGATGCTGATCACTGTTGGGGCTTAAAGGGTTAAACATGTGGGCAGTTAATCAGTTTCTCTAAAATTCAGATGTATAACAAATCATACATGTAGTACATGTAGTCGAAACTCTACATGTATTAATAATAACTTTTAATTCATACATGTACCAATCATCATTTTTATCTCGTGAAGACGCAAAACATGTTTAACGAGATATAGTGTCAAGGAACAGATATGCAAATTTGTGACTCCATGTCCCTCAGTCGTAAACTTGTAAACTCCCCAGGGTATTATGTAATGTGTTGTTTCAGACAATGTTTTACATAATGTCTCATTTCAGACAGTGTCACGCTAAAGCCGCGGCTACACGTGCGATTTTTTGCTTGCACAGGTGATGCGATTTTTTACAAAATTGTCGCGTCGCCAGCGCACGGTAAAAATCGCACGTGTAGCCACCCATGAACATGCGACGCGAGAGCTGAAAAAATCGCAGAAAATAGTCGCAAGAGTTGAATGTTTCGTGATAAAATCGCGGACATTGTCGCTCGTGTAGCCGCCCTGCAACTTTTTTCTTGCACTTGCGACGCGACAAAAGGGTATCTAGCCAATAAGATTTAAGAACTAAAGCGAGGCTCAGGCTTAATTATCAATCCAGCCTCGCGCGGTCTTTGTTGCAACACTTTGTCACCAAAATTTGTCACACGTGTAGCCACCACCGTGCGCTGGCGACGCGACAATTTTTCAAAAAATCGCATCACCTGTGCAAGCAAAAAATCGCACGTGTAGCCGCGGCTTAAGACGTTTCTTATTTGCAATGCTTATTACATGTAATTTGTAAACATAAAAAAAACTAACATTAACCTACAGTAGGTTGTTTCAATATTCACAAGATAGCTCTTAGAGCCCCTTTGATTTCTTTACCATGATAGTAGTTATACACAAGAGTTATCAGACATTACTTTTAGTACCATTTCATTCATTTTTTGCAGTATAATAAAAATATATTGTATAATTATTATGAACTTACTTTACAGTGATGATGAAGTTGAATCCAGCCCCCGTAACCATATCGCTGGAATAATACAAAACATACTATTAACAGACATGCAATATACATGTATTCTGTTGTTGCAGAAAATATCCATACCTCTACCTCACTGGAAATTCCAGTTTGGCTTCATAATTTCCTTTAAAAACTTTGGCATTTGAGTTGAAAACGAGGTTGGGCGGGCAAAAATCTTTTGTTTTTATACAAAATGGCGGGGCGCGATAAAGGCCTATTACTTAAAGCAACTACCAACCTCTGCTATTAGTTACTGCTGAAGTACTAAAGTTGTTCATTTTTCTTTTCTTTTGGACCAATGCTACTTTGGGGGCGGGGTGGGGGCGGGGTGAAGGCGTCGGCACAGAAAATATTACGGCTTTACAATAGCATATTTACATTAAATAATATCAAAACTCAAAACTTGCATTAATTAAAGGCTACAGAAACAGCATGCAACCAGACTAAAAGACTTCGGACTGACGGCAATTCGGTCTATTGAAAACAAGAAACTGACGCAAATTTTGCTTACAAAATTTACAAATTAATTCTTGGTGTGTGTGTCACGAAAGTTAACTTAAATTTAAACGGCGTTTATATTTTCTAATCAGCTGTTCTCAAAAAGTTTCATATTTTCTGTGACGCAGGGTGAAATGGCCTTACAATACAGAAAAAGAAATGTTAAGTATATCAGCTTTAAATCCCAATTTGATAGGTTTTAAAACAAAGCCAAACCGGCTTCGACGACATGAACACTGCTACATTTGTATGGAGTACTCACCTCCTTCAGATCTGGCCACCTTTCTGGTAAAATGTGATTGTGAATATCAATTTTAAAAGCCATTGCAGTTTAGGGGTTATAAACGGATCGTAATAACAGCCATACAGCAGAAGGAAATAGAACGGTTTCAAGCAGAACAACGCTACTTTTTCGCGAAACACAAAATGGCGCCTTTTGCTATTGCAACACTTCAACTCGCCCCAGTACCTCACTTGGCACAGGTAACCCAGGTTTTATTGGAAGAGTAGGTAGGCCCTAATCGATTGTGCTAGCATAATTTTTGGCATAATTAAATTTGGAAAAACGAGCATAATTTGTGTACTTTTTATAAAGGTAGCACTGCTAACATAATCGGCATATTTTTAGTTTTTTTTTATGGGAACATTAGCAGCGTCATAATGACTTTCTTGGTCTCTAAGATTGATTATTTTCAAGTTCTGTCCATGGTCGTCTGGGCGAGGGTGAAGGTTACCGCATATCCAGCATCGTTCGTCGTCTTGAGGACTGAGCACACCGGAAATAAAGATTGCGTCGGTCCCAGTTCCCGCTTTCACAGATACGAGAAGAAAAACAGCCGCCCGATAGCCAGAACCCACTGAAATTGCTAGAGATCGGAATTGCAATTTTGAAGGCAAGGACCAACGTAACAAAACAGAAGCACCGGATCCAAATTGAGGATCTAATCAGCTATAAATAATAGTAATAAACGAAAAAAAGCAAGGCTGATTCGACAGTGAAGGAATATAAAAATGTAATTTATCCAATATTTCAAAAGGCACGGCCTTTCTTCTTCAGGGTATTACAAATAATGACTATGGGTAAACTAGGACGTTACAATTTAAATTTGAGTATAGCGTGCAATATGATGCTATGATAACATATAATACAATGGAAAAGTAACCGTTGAAGATTTAAAGCTTAAAAAACCGTTACAAAAGAGATGAAAAAAGAAGAACATGCAACATATAGAAGTAGATATAAACGGAAATAAAGGTATTACATTTCATCTTTTTTATTAATTCCAAGGGGTTCAAGAGTGTTACCTCTATCGATGAGATATGCTTCTCTTGCTTTGCGTACAGCGTCACGATTAGAATGAATAAGTTCGAGTGGAATGAGTGTTATGTCTTTAGCTGAATGGTCGCTAGTGAGGAAATGTTCTGATACTGTAGTGGGCTTAGATATGTTAGCTGGGTTGTCAACTGTTCTGCGGTGTTCGTTAAAACGGTCCTTAAGTCGTCGTTTGGTTTCACCAATGTACTGTTTGTGGCAACGATTGCATTGTATCATGTAGATGACGTCTAGAGATCGGAGCCTGAAGCAAACCAAAGGCAAATACAAGATTGGTGAGGGAGGAGGGGGGGGGGGGGGGGGGGGGGGGGGAGGGAAGGGGGAGGGGTGGGGGTATCTAACGTGAAGTGAAACTTAACTTTAAGGAAAAGTAACATAATTTTCAAAAACGAGCATAATTTGGAAAAAAATCGGGCACTGCTAGTAGCATAATATGCTACTTTTACTAGCACAAACGATAAGGGCCTAAAGCGGAGAGTCCCTCTAGCGCATAACATTGAGCCACTCTTGGGCATAACATTGAGACAATCAAGGACAAAACATTGCGCCCATCTTCCATAAAAAATGGTACCCCTTTCATGTACCTACTTATGGAACTATACACAGAAAAATATCAAGCGTTTCCACAAGCACTACCACGTCTGTTTAGGATATTTTGAAAGGCCCTTTTTATATACCTAAATGGTAGTGTTCCCTACCCTTTTTTATACATTAACTCGAGAATTCCCTACCCTTTTATATACCTCCAGCCTCAAAAAGGTATAGGTAAAAACGGCAAACTGATCGTTACGACATGGACAAAAGATTGAAACGGAAGTGAAATAAGAAAAAAAAAAACAGTTGAATATACTTGCCCGATATTTCGGCTTCCAAAACAAACTTTTTATGGGGACTAGAAAAAAAAATGAATACGAAGCATCCCCGTTTAGCCCATTATAGGGAGTAACCCCCTCCCGGAGGGGGGGATGTTGAGCTTAAACTGTTCAGATTGCAGCGTAATGGAAAAACGGAGAATTACAGCATTGCAACGCAACAGGAGTGGCAAATGGAAATACCATTTCTTTTAGGAGACGAAGGCCGCAGTGAATTTAATGGTAAGTGCCAATGTTTTGGTCTACAATGTAGCTCATTTTATTGGGAATTCCCTACCACGTGAGATTATGAGGAGCTAAATTTCTGCCATGTGACTACAAATGTATGTTGGGGGATCGGGGGTGGAAAATATCACTGATATGACATGTTAGAGTACTTTACGTCGTTCTATTAAACTTTCATAATATGAATTTGTTTTGTCTTTTTAAAGTTCATGTGGCAGATAATAAATTGGTCGAACAAAAAATGGCGTTTGTTTCAACTGCTAAGCTAACCCCTAAAAAGGCTCTTGGTGGTTCAACATCAGAAAATGTTACATGTAGTAAGAGATGAAGAGCCAACAGAATCAGATTCCTTGGAAAAGAAAAGGAAGGAAAAGAAAGGAAAGGAAAGGAAAAGAAAAGAAAAAAGAATGCATAGAAGAGAAAGATTTGGTTAAAAGATTTCGCAAGACAATACAGTTGTGAGAAATGAACATCAACAACAAGAATTAGATGCTCTTGAAGTGGGTACAGTAAACACCCGCATAAGAAACAGGGGATTAAGAACCTGCAGGCTGAAATTTGGTCAATAAAGCACCTAACGTATAAGAATCAATTCGGCCTGACAAATGAAGCAGGTTCTTATACGAAAAATTACTAAAGATTAGACAACACTAGGACAGATCCAAGTGTGTGTGCTGGATCATTACAAACACACAATGTGTAGTTTCAGAAAATATCCATACCTCCCTCACAAAAGGGATTGGATTCTCTCCTCTAAATCACAGTGAATCACCCTAGAAAACACACACAACATCCCTTGGGTGTGGCTCGCTCCAAGCCAAGCGTTCGTTTATTGCACTATAAGTAAAACACTACTGACAGCATATAAACAAAATCCATCCGAAAAACTAACTGAAAGCACGTCAAAAATAGCAAAAGCTAACTGAAATGGGGTTGTGAAACAACAGCTGTGTGAAAAACCTCTCCGTACGTCCACTCGCTCCTTAGAGGAAAACCCCGGGCCAGCTGAACCCCAAATCGCGGTCCCACGGGCAAGACCAACTGGGAACAAAAGTCAATATCCAAGAGAAAACCTAAATACCTAAAGCTTTTGAAACGGACAAACGCGATGTTAAGGAGTCTTTGACATAGCCATCTTTGGCAGAATCACTTGACCAGCGACCGTGACGCTTAAAAAGACGATCCGGAACACCGGCATTTGCGGCAGCGGTAGCCCCGCTGCTCCTAAGACTGTGAGTTCCAATGCGTGAAATATCAGGCACAATGCCTCTAAACGCCTCGAAAACTAATTCTCTAAGCCTGGTATAGCTAAGCCCTTTAGCCCTAGGCTTGTAACCATATTTGGTCTTGGATAACTGGCAAAAGAGAGGACTGTCGTGACTAAGATTGGCCTTATCTAAATAGCGATTCAATAGAGTAACAGGACAAGTAGCTTTCTCTGAAGCAGCTACAACGACCCATGCACCGTCCCTTTATTGGTCGGTTTTACCAGATTCAATAAATATCTGTAACATTTCACTATCGACCTTAACATCTGAGCGCACTAGTTTCGCGAGTTCGTCAAATCTAAGAAAGGCCGCGAAGGCCATCACACAAATAACAACGGAACGAATATCGTATAGGGAAGCCATAGAATCGGCTTTAGCATTAACTAATTGTTCCAATTGAGAAACTGTAATAGGCTCCTTCTTGGAAGTGTGGTGGGCCAAACAACGCTGTGCACCATCAAGAACATTCTTCACCAAAGGGTGCTCTGAGGGAGATGGCTCGCCAGCCAAATGGTGTATCCAAGCAATGCTATGTACCGCAGAGTCTATCGGAGAGGCCGTCTTCGCATTAGACATTAGGTGGCGCAGGTAAAAGACGAAGTGGAAAGGAGACGCAGGAAAAGCTGGCAGGTCATGATCACGCGCCCAAAGTTTCCATCTGGCATAGGCTACGGAGTACTTGGAAGTTGTACTTGAAGCTCTGCCCGCCAATGCCACATCCGAAGGAATCAGCAAGTGCTGTTAAATCGTTATTTCCCGGAGGAATAGCAACTTGAAGATCTCTCCACATTGCTGACTTGAAAACATCTACAAAATATAATGAAAAAAAAAGAGAACACGCACCGCCAAAAAATCAAAACAAATCAAGGCCATCCAAAAAATAAAACTAAACACGAACGCAGGGAAACGAGACCGAGATGAAAGACCTACTCTTTCGCGCCTCTATATATACACCGGCCAAATACCCCACATACCAGCGCACACACCTAAACAAAGATACCAATGAGAGCATATTTTCCTGCTAATTCCGCAGTCAAACGCAGGAAAACATCATTCCAGAGTAAATTTGCCTAATTTTCCGGGGGGGGGGGGGGGGGGGGGGTAATTAATGTAATAATTAGACCTGTCAGTCAATCATTCACTAATTAAAGCAGATTTTCAGTAGATACTGTACAACATTTCCAGAAAAAATGTAAGAACGTCTTTAGAATCACTCTCGGGTAATTTCATACTACGCATCATTTATATAAGAAGCACATCGGCCTGAAACAGAAAATCACAGGTCCTTTTATGCGGGTATTTACTGTATGTCAAATGAAGTATATTAGAAATCATAGAAAATGCAATATATGTACACGTGTATTCAAATGGTATGGTGCAATTTAGATGGTATTTCCATTTGCCAATGCAGCCACAGCTGTAACAACAGTTTCAAATCATGTACATAGACTGCGAGCAAGCTTTTGGGCTTGAGAGCTTGCTCGCAGGCTATCATGTACACTGTATAAAGACGAAATAATGGAGTCCTAGGAGACCCTAGGATATTCAATGACCTCTCCTTTAACATTGGATGAATAGATAATACAGGCTTGTAGATTTTATGAAATATTTTAATTAACTTTTACTTTCTACCTAAGTTAATGCAAATGTGACTAGTTTATTTATATTTTAATAAGATTCAATTCTTGCAAATTCGTACAGTAAATCATTGGGAAGTAAATGTCATTGAAGACGACGCCGTCTTTAAGGCGGCACTTCATCCCTAGAATTTTGTATTTAGCTTCATTTAATTAAAGGGGCATTTTGCCTATTCCGCGGTTGTGTTTATCATCATGTTTTCTTCAACTACTCACGTATTTTAGGTGCCCGAATGTAACGGCTACCCGAAAGTAACGGCTATCCGAAAGAAGCGGCTACCCGAAAGTTGCGTCCCCTTAGGCCTGCTAATTCCGAAAGTAACGGAGACGCATCTTTCGGCACTCTACGCTATTTTGCTCTATGGAATATATTCGTCCAATTTAGTTGCTTATTATTTTAGTGTCATACGACATTATAAGATTCTCTAAAATCGGCGATTGATCCAGGCAGCAGCTACGGCCAGAAAAGACCCGCCAATCAGCAGCGCAGTTTTCCATGATTTTAGACCCCACTCGGTTACGTTCGGGTCACCCTCTCCAAGCACGTTTTGCTTCAGATACTTGAGGGCGGCTTCCTTCCAAAACTTAGCGCCTTTATATTCCACGAAGTCTGGGTGGATGTTCTCGATAACTCTGACCAAGACCTCGGTGTCATCCCTCGGAAACTTCTTGAAGTCCTCCAAGAAAATCTGATACGTGCGGATGCTGAAGATGATGGCTTGGCTCTTCTCGAGTTTTCGCAGGGTCTGAAACTCGCATCGGAACGTCAGGACGCGACCTGTCTTCTCGCCTTCATAAGGGCGCACACCCCCCATGGCTGCGTTGCGTTCCTCGTGTCCCTTGGGTGTGTATAGATCCAGGGGGCCTTCTAGGTCATTGAAGACGGCCCAGTTTCCGCGGTACACTGGCGCATCGGGGGACATGGTCTTGAAAAGGTTGTACACGAGCGCCTTTAAATGCTTGGTGAAGCCATTGACGGGTTGGTGGATGCCTGCAAGGGAAAGGGTTTTCATCAAATTTCACTCAAATGTTCAGGATTGTTGAATCTGAAAAAAGGTGTGGGCGATTTTTAGTTTTTAATGCGTTCTGGTCTTAAAATCGCGTTTTCAAATTTAGTCAACAATGACAAACGCAATAGCCGTCATATCGAAAATCGCTCACACTTTTTGCTGGAAATTTATCTCAAAATCAATTTCAAATAAAAGTAAGTGCGCTTTCATGGGACGTTACAATTCAAGAGCTTTGACATGACGTTTATTTCATTGGCGTGGCATAAATACTGACGAAATACGGACGGTTTTCCAGGGTGACAACTCGAACCTGGGGGGACGAGACCTTAAGCAGGCTCTATTCTATAAATTAATAAAAAATACCAAATGTTAATGAAGTTAACCGTGTCTCTCTGGTGCAGACACTACTGCACAGCAAGTACTCAAACTATAACACAAGCCAATACACTTGCACTTACTCAACATAGGTAGGTTCCATTTCTCTCGCAGCGACCATCGCATAGGAAAGTACACAATCCCTAGAAATATACAAGGAAAAAACAAAAGAGAAGAACAGAAGCATGAATAATCACATAAAAACTTGCTTTATGGGTAAGTGGCATCGCCGTCCAGAAAACAGAAACACGCCCATTAACAGGACGGGTGGTAGAGAAAGAGCCTAAATACATAATTCAATACATGACCTCCTCGCCCGTACGCCTAACCCCAGTCAGCAGATAGATAAGATCATAAAAAGAGAGCATCGGCCATGCCGTTTTCAAATATTATACACAGAGATATTCTCTAGGGGTTTCATCGCTTGTAAAGTCAAATCCAAATTGCGCCTTTGCTTTTAGTCGAGCAAGTATGACTTCTTCTACGCTGCATCCATTGTGAAACAGATCGTTTATTACGTGATTGGTTTTAGCACGCGCAGTTCTAAAGTGATGTTCTTGTGCGCATGAAAAACGAATTAAGTGTTCAGTTCAATCGGTGAAAACTTCAAATCTGTAACCATAGATTAATCCTCTTTTGCGCACAAAATTTATCTTTTTTGCCCAAATAAGCACGATAACTACCGTGAAGTTTCATGAAAGTTGGCAGGGTTCTTCATTTGATGACAGAGCAGAAATTGGTTATGAATTTTCCGATTTAAGGAAACATTGACTAAGTTAAGCTCAAAACTTTGCATTCAAGCTTCTTCGTTATAAAAGAACAAAACTATCAAAAATGACATTATTAAAGAATATGCATATCAAATCTTTATGCTAACTCGACAAGGGTTGTTCTAGTTATACAGTGAGCTTACCTGCAGTGAGGCAGTAGGCTTGGTGCTCCTCACTCCATTCCATCACACACCAGTCTTCCTGGGTTAGTCGGCCGCACTTAAACAGTGGATCCTCTTCGCCCGGTTCATCTGATGACGATATGAATTCTCCCAACATCTTGTTGTAAATTCCACCTTCTCGTGCCTCGTATTTATCAGGAAAGCGCTCTAAAAAAATAGGGTAGTTTGAGGGTGCTGTGTGCGCCACAAGGGGGGGGGGGGGGGGGGGGGGGGGGGGGCTTTATGCAACAAAGTTTTGTACGGGGATGCTTCGCCCCGAGGTCCAAACCCTTACCCTTTGATAAACCGTTTTTGACAGAAAATAACGTGTGTCTGTTTGAGATATTTTGAAAGGCCCTTTTTATATACCTAAATGGCAGTTTCCCTACCATTTCTATACTTCAACTCTTTTATATACCTCCAGCCTCAAATAGGAACCTCTTTCGGGCGAAGCATCCCCGTATAGCCCATTGTAGGTTGTCCCCCCCCCGGGTTGTGCGCAAGCGAAATATGGGTAATCACGCCAGGCGTTAATTCACATTGTCACTGGTATAAGTTTCACGAGAATAAAGATTGGTCAGTAAACCCATTGACCATCTATCGCGACAAATTGTTGGTTACAAAACGCAACTAACAATATCTAAACATCCGATACTGCGTTCACACCAGACTAAACATGTTTCAAAAACTGTCTCGGCAATTTGAGCTTACCGTAAAACATCACGACTGCCAAAATGTTCTTCTTCACTAACCACATCTGTTTAAGCTGAATTTGAATTTCTTTGAGACAGTTGCTCCAAATTAGAGAGCTTTGAATTTTTTAATGAAACATGTTTACTTCGTTAGTGCAAAGCTCACTCGAACGTTCCTACGTAGAGCTCAAATAGAGCGTTTTCATTCACATGACCTTCAGTCCTGTGGGACTCAAATGACAAAGGCCATGGCAGCCATGTTGGTGTTCCTAACAAAAGAAGTTAATTAAAATTCTTTTGTACGGGGACACCAATATGGCGGCTATGACGTCAAGTGAAAACGCTCTATAGATTTCGTAGTCAACCCCTCGCTAGAAGGGCAATGACTCGGTTATTGCTAAGGATGCAAATGCAAACATGGCAGGTAAATCTAGATCTGATAAGTATTCTGAAGGACAATGGACCGCAGTGGCTGATTTGGCGGAAAGAGGTAGGGGAAAAGCAATCGAGTGTTTCGAGTAGGTCCCTGTCAGCCGGTTTGGTGGACTCGTCCTCGTTGCTAACATAAATAAAGTTCTTCCCTATACATGTTCCTGAATGAAGCAACTTTCAAGACTTGCCTGGAAGGTATTTGACTAGTGTTTCAAGTAGTTCCCTCTTAGCCAGTTTAGTGGACTCATCGTCATTAGTGACAAACACTTCGTCTCTATAGATGTCTATGAGTCGCTCCTTCTCTCTCTGTTGAGAGGCGTATGTCTTGTCGATCTTCACCCAGTCCTGTAAGTCCAGCTTCATCGTCATCATCCTTACCTTGTCTGTAGAGAAACAATGAAATCCTGATTTTTCGAACCCTCGAATTTTCAAACTTTCCGATTTTTCGAACGCAAACTCATTTCTCTTGCTTCACTTAAACACTGTTACTTTACCCACTATTTTTTCAAAGTCCCGATTTTTCGAAAAAAATTTCCCTCTCCCTTAGAGGTTTGAAAAATCGTTATTCTACTGTACTTATACAACTTGTACTTATCCACAATCAGTTTGAAAAGCTTGAATCCTCTTTCTCTAGTTGTTATTCTTTGCTAAAGCTACGATCTGCGCCAAAACTAATTTAGGCTCGTACACATTTACCCGGTTCGTAAAAAAAAAGCAATGCTACAATCCGCGCCAAAACTGTCGAGACTCTTCTCAGGTTTTACTAAAGTTCTTTTCACATTCATATGACTTTCATAAGATCGATGCCTTTTTCTTGTTACAGACCCCCCTCCCCTCCTCATATTGCACTTATTAACGGGTGCATGCCTCAAAGAAAATAGCAACTTACCAACTCAACACCGCAAAGGAGGAGAACGACAACAACGATAACAACAACAACAATAACCTTTATTTACATCCATAACTGAGAAATTTACATTTTTAGATAGCTAATAAAAGTAGTACAAAATTAAGTTACAAAAAGTTGATACGTTATATTATTATAAGGGATGTCTAGGAACTAAATGAGGAGTGTTATTTGTAACGCTTTCTTTTAGATCCCTTATCCCTCGTTTGTATTGTCTTGGGCAGATATTTCTAACTGTAGTAATACCGTAGCTGCTTACCCAGCATTGAGAGGGTCAAGGGGGTAGAAGCATACCCTGCGAGCAGTGGATTCTCCTACGCCGAGCTACGCGGAACGAGAGAGAAACCACTGCGAGCATCCGTTAGTTCCTTTGATCGAGCCGCCGTCCAGCGCCATGGACGAATAAATTAACTTTGAACCGGTAAAACAAGTTTGCAAACTTGTTTAGCCTCTCGCGCGTGCACTCATCCACGTAACTGCTGCGTTTAAGCGAGCCCGCCATGTAACAATCAAAATGGCGTCCAAGGTGACGAAGACGTTTTTGCCACGAAACAACGGCACGGCCCAACGGCACGCGCTACAATTTTCCCGCGAAACAACGTCAAATGCATCACGTGGGGCGTGACGTAGCTGCGCATGCTCGATGGAAAAGCAAACGGATGCTCGCAGTGGTTTCTCGCTCGTTCGGCGTAGCTCGGCGTAGCACATTTCCCTTTCGTAAACGGTCGATGCCATTTTAGCGACACTTAGAAAAATTTTCACTAATTTTAGAATTATTTTTTCTATCAGAAAAAGAAAAATGCAATTAATTACCTAGAATCGAACCCGGAACCTCTGCATGTTAGCATCTCTCCTTTACCACTAGACCACTGGGTTGATCCGGCAAATCCAAGAAAAATTTAATTATAAAAGGTGCTTTTCTTAATATATATCAATAACGGGTCACCCTAACCCTAAATCTTACCTAACCGCGAATCTAGCTTAGATCTAATAATCGCTTTACCTAGGCCCAATTTTATCTAATAATGATAGCCTACTTTCGTCCCAATCCACGCATAAACTAAAGCGAAATAGCATCGACCATTTCAAAAGGCTTGGTTACTAATGAATGCTAATGATGGCATCGACCGTTAAAAATGGCATCGACCGTTTGCTAATAATGGCATCGACCGTTAAAAATGGCATCGACCGTTTACGAAAGAGAAATCAGCCTCGGCGTAGGAGAATCCACTGCTCGCAGGGTGGTAGAAGCACAAATATGACTTATACGATCAACACGTTGCTTTTAAAGGGGCATTGCCACACAGATTTTGCTGTGTTTTGGTCAAAATACACTAAATATATGACAAAGTACCTTTGCTCAAACATAAAATTGGCTTTAGAACACCAAGAAGATAATATCAAGTGATTTCTTCAAGGAAAAACAAACCATAATAAGTTTTTCTGCGATTTTTCCACGACTCTTGGGAGGAACTTGAAAAAATTAGCCAATTTGTTCAAGTTGCAATCCATTTCCATCCTGGCCATCCGCAGCCAAAAATACCGAATACTAGTTTCTGTGTAGTGGTGGAGTATTTGTTAACAAAACTGGACCATTATTTTAATGTTTCCATTGAAACAAATATGTTTTTTGGTTTTTCAAAGTGATACCAAAAATAGGTGACAGTGTCCCTTTAATGTGGTAGAATAAAACATAGATTAGTACCGAATTTCCTGGATTATTTCAAATTTTGTTGCCTTAGATTAAGGTGACTCGACCCAGTTTTTTTTTTGGGGGGGGATACCATCCTACTTTGAAGCTCTCTGGTATCCCCACCTTTACTTTTATCGTAAGTCTAACACATAAAATGGATAACATATAGATCAATCTACAATATAATATAAAATATTTGGCGATCGGAGTAAATGTCAGGTGGTTATATTGCCACGCCCCTTTGAGGTCTGAGTCGAAAATCTGCTGTTACCGGCATTTTTTCGTGGAAATCTCTCGGCTACACACAGTGCGCATTAGTGCCTTGCGCTGAGCAGAGTTTCACCAACATCGCAAAGACCCAATTCGAGAAATTCAGTGGTTTCCAAATTTAGGTCATAATTTATGCGAAAATGATAAGCAAACTTTACACGATTATATCTAATAAACTATGAGACTTATCCCTTTATTTTGGGGATCGTTATAACAGATGAGTCCTTGCAAGTCAGCAAAAAGCTTTAGGGCCTTGTAAATGCGCGCGATTTCGAGCAAAGGAAACAGTCAGTCAGTCAGCCAAGCGTGGTCATTGCACGCGTGCTGAACAAGAATGCTGTATATGACAGACTAGAAACAATTGACAACTCCCAGAGCACAAACTCAGCCAAAACGCGAAAAATCTTCAATGTTTACTCAAGTTTGGGCTTATAGAAGATAATGTCACAGTTTTTCAATGACCATGAAATTCAGAATCCGGGCAGTTAGTTAATCAATTGTGACCCTGAAAAATTTGAAGGAAAAAGAAACTACGAATTTTTAAGAAAATGCTTTTTTCGTGAGAAGGACTCTTAAACGCTGACAAACGTCAACAAATAGCTAAAACTATAATTTCTATATGTTTCCTTTGCTCGAAATCGCGCGCATTTACAAGGCCCTAAAGCTTTTTGCTGACTTGCAAGGACTCATCTGTTATAACGATCCCCAAAATAAAGGGATAAGTCTCATAGTTTATTAGATATAATCGTGTAAAGTTTGCTTATCATTTTCGCATAAATTATGACCTAAATTTGGAAACCACTGAATTTCTCGAATTGGGTCTTTGCGATGTTGGTGAAACTCTGCTCAGCGCAAGGCACTAATGCGCACTGTGTGTAGCCGAGAGATTTCCACGAAAAAATGCCGGTAACAGCAGATTTTCGACTCAGACCTCAAAGGGGCGTGGCAATATAACCACCTGACATTTACTCCGATCGCCAAATATTTTATATTATATTGTAGATTGATCTATATGTTATCCATTCCATGTGTTAGACTTACGATAAAAGTAAAGGTGGGGATACCAGAGAGCTTCAAAGTAGGATGATACCCCCCAAAAAACTGGGTCGAGTCACCTTAAGGGTGCGTAATATAAGCATCGTTCAAAGAAGAACATTTCGTAGCATTGTGGTAATGCAACTTTCTGTGCCACATTTTGTAGGATGTAGAAGGGAATGTTCATACGAGAGCTGAGGGGACGACTGAAATAAACCTCCAATCATTTCCAAATGTAAATATTTGACAAATAAAGTAAACAGCAACAAAGGAGTGGCTGACTGAGATCATAAACCCTAATTAAAGACAGCAGCACCTATGTTGTGGTCTCGAGAATTAGAGAAAGGACTAAACCGAAGTGGGAGAAGGGTGTCTTTCTCCGCAAACTGGAGAAAATGCATACCCCGAAAGGAATCTTAATATATCTCCATCGAGAATAGCCAGTTTCAGGATGTTGCGCATGCAGATAAGACAATGCAGCGCCTGCTTATTCCCGAACCACCCACAGAGTGAGGGTTTCTATGGTTGCCGAAATGTAGCAAAATTTGACAAAGATATATTTTAATTCAATGAAATATAATTTTATTTTATAAAATATATTTTCATTCGATAAAGATATATTTTTATTCGATAAGTAAATTTTCATTTGATTAAATATATTTTCATTCTATAAAATATATTTTCATTCCATAAAAAATATTTTCATTCCATAAAAAATATTTTCATTTAAACATGGTACGTTAGTGGTTACTATTTTAATGTAAGCATAAAAGTGCAGCAAGCATAAATATGTAAGGGTTATTTTTAGGCAACGAGGGGATACGTGATTTATATTCCACATGGGCGAGGTTGACTGCCCAATGACAAACAAACGTTTTTGTGCAATGCATATATCGGAATGCCTTTGTATGTGTGGAGAACAATGAGGTTGACTGCCCAATGACAAACAAACGTTTTTGTGCAATGCATATATCGGAATGCCTTTGTATGTGTGGAGAACAATAGAAGAAAAATGCTGAACGTACGCACTGGGATTTCGACATTTCAAACACCTTTTGCGTCGTGTCTGAGCTTTATTTACTCCAAAATCAGAAGACATGAGTGACTCAGCAGACGACTTGTTTCTTACTCAGAACAGTTTCAGTGGTTCGTTAAATGTAAGCAGTAAGCTAGACGAGGAGCTCGCGACTGAACAGCCTCGAGGTGCTTATGATAACGCGCAGTTTAGCGTTGCAGAAGCGACTGTGGGGTTGTTCGAAGATGCCGAGCAATGTCAAGATATCGCAGCAGTAAGTAGAATTCAGTAATCCAGTATTTCGGAACGATCATCGTCTGTGTTGAATTTAACAAATTGCTCGGTTGTGTTCAAAATGTAAGAATCCTTAAAGTTGGTGACAAATTTTTCTTGCTTTGCTGTTATTTTTGTTTGGAACTTTGGGTGTTGAGAGGGGAATATGTCAGGGGAATATGTCGGGGGAATATGTCGGGGGAATATGTCGGGGGAATATGTCGGGGGAATATGTCGGGGGAATATGTCGGGGAAATATGTCGGGGGAATATGTTGAGGTGAATATATTCCATTGTTTTGCTATTGTTTCAGCCCCGCACTCCCCTGTAACAATCAAAAGCCGCCACCAGCTTTTCAGACAGTTGACAATTAGCGGGGATTACTCAATATAATTCCCTACGAGAACAAAGGAAACCAAGCCATGTGAATGATAAGCTCGGTATATTTTATGCTCATCAGTCGGTTCTTCGGTTTTGTGTTTTGTCTTGCGAGGGGAGGTAGGTGTACATCTCCGAGATAAAAAGGTATGTCGTATGTGTGGAAATCTATGACATTTGTCTTTTTTTTTAGACCGAACTAAAATAATCATGCCGGTACGATTTTTAGAACAGAAAAAAACTAAAGTTTTTTTTTAAAAAAGCGAACCTTAAAAGTATATTGCTGGTTTGCACGTGACGTCACGGCGGCCATGTTGGTGGTCAAGAACAAAAGCGTTTCTCTCCGCTGGGAACTAAACTCTATTTTCATGCAAATTCTGCGACAAAAATTGTCTTGTATTGACCACCAACATGGCCGCCTTGCCACGTGGTTGCAAACCAAGAATATATTGATTGGGAAACAGCATCCACCTCTCGACGGCAAGCTTATCCATGAGTATTTTAGGCGTGATTTCACGAAACGCTGCGAAAATACCGCAATTTTTCTCAGTGACGCGAAACTCAGTACAAATAGTCCATCGTGTAGTGTTACTTCTATACTTTTTGCTTTTGTTTCGGTTTTTCTGCCGTAAGGATCAGTTTGCCGTTTCGTTTGTTTCACTTCGGAATATTCTTACTGATCTAGGTCTGGAAGCCCAGATGCGGACGGTTTATTGTAGTGCATTCTATGTTTTGTCTGTGAACAACAATCACGGCCCTGATAACTTAGCTCCCATATACTGAATTGGAAAATAATTATGAAATTTAGGAATTTCAGGGGGAAAATCTGTAATTACTTTTTCCTCATTTTTACGCAGTGAGGCATATGAAAAATTCTATTTTCATGGACAGCTAAGGAGACGGCACAAGCAAATTTTAGACTGAGTGCACTAAGTATTCTCTCTACGCACCTCGCACGCTTAAACCGCTTATTAGTTTCAATAATCAGACACTTATGTGAGGGTGAGCCCTGGAGTTGGTCAGCGGTAACACAAAATAAACGCTTTCGCGACTTTTTTGCTTGTGAAAATTTGTCAAGGTGCCCTCTCAAAAAATGACGGGGTGCTCGTCTGAAATTTTCGAAAAACACCCTAAAAGGTACCAGAATGTTGTTTGATGGGCGTGGCTCAAAAGAATTTATACCCCTTAGGGGAACCAATTCTAAAAAAACACATGTCATATTCTGTCATATTTTTTCGGCTCAATACACTAAAAGGTACCGCGATAATTCTGACGGTGGTCATTTTAGATTCTAGTACCTTAAGCGGTACCATTTTACAAATTTTGACCCCTAAAAGATACGACGAGCACCCCCGTCATTTTATATTGAAGTCCCCCACCGGGGGTGCCCTATGAGGCTCGGTAACACAATTACCTTCTTTTAATTCTGTGAAATAAAATTTGATTCTTTGAAACGCAAACTTGATTCTTTTAAAATCACAACCTTGATTTTTTGAAACACAAACCTGATTCTTTAGAAAATAAAACTTGATTCTTTGAAACGCAAAATTGATTCTTTTGAAATGGTGTTTAAAAATTATGCAAGCAAAGTGAATATGATAATGCAATTGGTGACAATTGGATGTTCATTTCCATCCTAAGTTCTGATGTCTGTGGTTTGGCATGTCGTGAGCATTCTGCAACTGGTGTACTCCTAGTTTTAAATGACTGGCTCCCTACAACGAGTCTGTCCTACTCATGGCTTAAGTTCTCTTCATGTATGCGCACCCATCATATATCCCGAAAAAGGCCTATTACGTTCGCATTTTTCGTATTATTTTCTCTGAATTTTGAGGCACCAGGGTATGAGACAAGGAGCAGGTTACAATTCGTAACTGTCTAATATTTGGGTTTATAATGAGTATGTGGATGTTGTGGTTCAAATCTTTCTTTGGTTTAACGATTTTCAAACCAGTTCAATTTTTATTTTCCTTAGTCTAAATTCATTATCATAATCTTAGACAAAGGAAAATAAAAATTGAACTTGTTAGAAGATTTTCAAACCAAAGAAAAATTTGAACCACAACATGTACATTCACTGATTCATTTTCAGTGTAATCTGCATACAAGGAATTACGAATCAGGATATAAACAATAAAATAAAACTGCTGCAGAGAGAGTGCTTAACTGGCTCACTTCACGTGTTCGATCAACAACGTTCAACAGCATGGCGCCCCATGGTGCACAATGCATCATGGGGCAGTGCCCTTAGTGGGCCACATGAATATCAGCTCAAAATGTCCAACATTATGTAACTAATTTCTATTTTCTATTTCTAATTATATTTCTAATTCTATTTCTAATTATATTTAATCAATTCAATTATATTTAATTTATTTAATTATATTTAATCTAATTATATTTCTAATTATATTTCTAATTCTACTTCTAATTATATTCTATTTCTAATTATTTTCTATTTCTATTTCTAATTATTCTAATTTCTAATTTCTATTTCTATTTTCCAAAGGACCTGGCACATCCCTGTACGGAGAGCGCTATGCAGGTTGTCTTTTGTGTTATCGTTGTCGTCATCGTTCGTTAAACCAAAATTCGGAAGGTGTTCGGAGGGTGTTCGGAGTATGGTCTGTTCAGTCTGAGCTCATTCCTAGATGATGTCGGAAAGAAATTGGAAGACGCTTGCCCTTATCTTTGTATGATAATAACAAAATTTGTTATTTAATAATAATAATATAAGCAAATGAAGTCTTTAATTAAGCCAACTTGTTCTGACTCATTATCATGCCCCAGTTTGAATTCTCCAAAAAAAAATATAATCTTAAATTATCAATGAGTGTGTTATCAATATTTAGTGTGTGTGTGTGTTATCAATCTTAAGAATTAGTGTGTTTCTTGTTTAACGTACTTGGTATCTCCATCCTGTACGTTCCAAGGTAAGGTTTGCCATCCTGGAATGTCTCCCATTCGAACGCGTTCTCGACTGCTTCAACATTGATAACCATCTTGACTGCTTTGTATGGCTATCGTCTTCGTCTTCTAAAAGTCAACACAGTCTGCATGTAAATAAATTGCAAGTAGTTCAAATAGAGCGGATTCCATATTACAGTAGGTAAACTAATTGCGAAAACAATCACAACTAACTAATCAGTTGGGAGAAATTATAAATTATAACTGAATGGGATCCCTTTCACTGGTTGGCTGTCTAATAGAGGTTTGGGAGTAATTAGTATCCGGCATGCATGGTCACAATGATCTAAAGGTAATGAAAGTTTTGCTTTCCTTTCAGGTGTAAACCTGTTGGATAAATGTTTTGTGGCTGCGTAATAGAGGTAAAGAACAAATAACAATAGAAAACTCTTGTTTGGATGGCCAATAGGCGGTTGCGGCCGCTTAATAGAGGTGGCCGCATAATAGAGGTTTCATTTACAGTAATTTAGAGACACAATTTGGGACTTTCATAAGTGGCCGCTTAATGGAGGGTGGCCGCTTAATAGGTGGCAGTCTGTAATGTGCAAGGCGGAGACAATAACGCATTGCATGACAGAATGCAAGGCAACTATGCATACTACTGGCTCTATAGAGTGTTTTCACTGACGTCATATCAAAATTCAGAAGAAGTTTTCAATTCCAAAATGTTTATGGAATTGTAGAGAGTTTAAAACTACACAGATCTAGGCCAAATTTTGAAGCGCAAGAACATTTCCTTCAAAAGTTATATGTGAATGAGTATTAGATATTTTTAGTAAGCAATGTATGGAGCGGCCATCTTGGTGCCCCACCTGGGGACACCAACATGGCAGCCAAACAACACCAAAAATCTCATCACAAAATGTTGTATTCACTATAAGTCCCATTAAATCGGCTTATAAGCATCTATAATTCAAAAATAACTTTTAACTGGTTCAATTTTGTTCATTTTCATAGCTTAATTACTTGCTCAGTGAAATGGCGTGACAAATTGCGTGACACATTTAAAACCTTTTTAAATTGAAAGCAAAACATCATTAAAATCTGAAACTTTTTGTGAATGATTATAACACTGGTATCCACATACCACGTTAGAAACAGCTTTGCAGGATGCATACTATAGATTTTTGAATTTTTATGATGTCATGTGCAAACTCTCTATAACATTTGCATAAAATTTTAATTTTATAATAGGAAATTGTAACTTCATCCAGCTTCTTTTTTTTTTGCTTTCACGAGTCCGTTTCACCAAGCTCACGTGTCTGTGCGTATCTTCTATGTGTGTAGCTACACCAATGTCACGCAAGTACTGCACCCTGGGCTTCCCGATACTATCGCATGCAGTACGTTGTAAATTCTTGCACACTTTTGTACAAATATCGCCAACGAAATAAACATAGCATAGTATACCTCACTTATTCTACGTCTTAACGTACAGAATGCTGCTGTTGACGGCAACGTTTCGGAGGTGGAGGTCAATATATACATACAGTGGAATCCCAATAACTCGAACCTTCGATAAAGTTTAATTATATCATATGACACCGGTTGCGAAACATACAATACACTATGAACAATTAGCCTGCATTGCATCCGTTGGCTTCTCTTCTCCTGAAAATAGTCTTTATACACGCAATTAGGTATCAGTGCCTCCGTATAGCCTCATTTCGCATGCAGGAACCCCTTTACTCTGTTAAGAGCGAAGACAGTAAATATAAGCTTATAATTAGCTACTCGGTTGTTCTGCTTGGACCGCTTTGTTTATAACGCGTTATATCCGGGAAATATATGGTGGATTTCAACGTAAAGAAAAAATGGACTTACCGAGTTCGGAGGTAAAAGAAACAACGCTACAGAACTCAGCCAAGAAAGCAATCTTCGATCGACCGTCGCTTATCTACATGTAGCCTGCGTAGCAGCGTTCCCCCTACGAACGATTTCCACATTCTGGCCGCGCGAAAATTGGGGCGAGAGCAAAACATCGGGAATCATCGGAGGATCTTGGACAACATGATCCAGCTCCTCTCTGAATTTACCATTATCTTTATTTCTTAAATTGCTCTGAATTTACTATTATAGTTAATTTAGAACACTGTTTCCCAGGACATTTCAGAAAAGAAGAAACAAAAAAAGCCATGTTATTTGGACTGAATTCGAACCCGGAACTACCGCTACTAGGAACGTCTTCTTACCCAACGTGTCCTCGAGACGAGATTATCTCATATCAATAATTGCTATTTGACACCGAATTAACGATTATAGTTAATTCCGAACACTGACAGTCTGAAAGGAATTCTGGGAAATCAGCATTTTTGTTGAAAAAGAACAATCCTTAGTGTTCGGACAGGACTCGAACCTACGACCCTACGACCCTTCGCTGACTTATCCTCTCGTCTAACCACTGGACCACCACGCTGCTGGTTGAGCAAACCTCAATTTTTTAACATAATAAAATTCATGCGCTTATTCTACACCCTGCAGTAAGCCTATAAAATCACTCGCTTGAAAATAATTTTAGAAAGTAAATGGAAAAGCTTGATCACCAAACCTCAACATAAAGCAAACCATTTGAAATCAGCGCTTAGGCCTAATCACTGTAGATCAATGATATTCTATGCAAGACTCAAATAAATATCTTGCAGATATAATTTCCCATCGCCTTGTTGTTCGGTAGTCTAGTGGTAAGAAGACGTTCCCAGTAGCGGTAGTTCCGGGTTCGAATCCCGCAGTCCAAATAACATAATTTTTTTTTATTTCTTCTTTTCTGAAATGTCCTGGGAAACAGTGTTCGGAATTAACTATAATCGTTAATTCGGTGTCAAATAGCAATTATTGATATGAGATAATCTCGTCTCGAGGACATGTTGTCTTACCACTAGACCACCGAACAACAAGGCGATGGGAAATTATATCTGCAAGATATTTATTTGAGTCTTGCATAGAAGATCATTGATCTACAGTGATTAGGCCTAAGCGCTGATTTCAAATGGTTAGCTTTTTGTTGAGGTTTGGTGATCAAGCTTTTCCATTTACTTTCTAAACTTATTTTCAAGCGAGTGATTTTATAGGCTTACTACAGGGTGTAGAATAAGCGCATGAATTTTATTATGTTAAAAAATTGAGGTTTGCTCAACCAGCAGCGTGGTGGTCTAGTGGTTAGAAGAGAGGATAAGTCGTAGGGTCGTAGGGTCGTAGGTTCGAGTCCTGTCCGAACACTAAGGATTGTTCTTTTTCAACAAAAATGCTGACTTCCCAGAACTCCTTTCAGACTGTCAGTGTTTTAAATAGACCAATTCCGATATATTAAAATTCATACTTGGCTCCGAGGCTTAGGGGAATAAAACAAAACAAATTAATTATTCATCCCTGAACCTCGATGTGATTTCTTTTGTTTTATTCCCCTAAGCCTCGGAGCCAAGTATGAATTTTAATATATCGGAATTGGTCTATTAACTATAATCGTAAATTCAGAGCAATTTGAGAATTAACGATAATGGTAAATTCAGAAGGGAGAACGGGTTGTCTTGGACGGGGTGCCAGAGACCTCGTTTCGTGTGGTCAGCGGAGACGCAATTTAAAAAAAAACCGTGAAGCTCTGGGGACGAGAATGGGAGGCGAGGAAACGCTCGCCTGCAAACCCCACGATTTTGTAAAACGCCCACCGATTTGTCACGGTTGATTTCATTCGTCGATTGACAGCCTGTCAACAAATTAGCCAATTACAGATTACCAGATGTAGAATTTTACTTCCTTTAAAAAATAAAACGCGTGGGTTGCGTTCCTGAATAAGAATATATTCCGGATTATTCCAGAATAGCCATTCCGTCCGTAGGTCAATAAAACGATTATTTCAATATAACAGACAGCAATCAATTCCCATATTTGTTTCTTTTTGTAATTGACGTTTTGAAACATCTCTTTCATTTCTTCGTACAAGGAAATGAGGAGAAGCGTCTCTTCTCTACTCCAGGAGTATCCTTTTTTGAGTAACAACTCATTTTCTTTGAACATGATCGCCGGCACATGGTCGCCGGCGGTAGCCATTTTGTTTGTTGTTTTGAAAAAGGCCGCGAGGCGAGGACGAAGTGACGTCATTATTCTGGATTATTCCAAGCATTCTGCTCCTTAGTGCAGTATGCTTGGAACACATAACATGTATTCTGGAATCGGAATAGCGACTCAATCGAACTGGCATTCGTAGTTATTCCATTTATTCTTATTCTGGAATAAGGTCAATCGAACGCACCCTTGGTAAACGGTTGAAATCTCTTCACAGATTCATGGAATCAATAAACCTTCTCGCCATTTCAAAACAATTCCGACTTAAATTAAAAGAAATATCCGTATATTTCCTTGCTTTGACTTATTGAATCCAACACCGGTTAACAGAGTCGGTGAAATAATTCTCGCTAATAAAAAATAACACAACAGCTACTCAGCTCAACTACTCAGCACGCGACAACCTCGTTCCCAGGGAGCCCTGGGAACGAGGTTGAGCACACGACTGTCCCGCTGTCATGTTGTTTACGGTTATGTTTAATGCACTAGTCAATTGAAACCCCCGCTCCCCCGGACCCGGGGCAGATAAGGGGATGATAGGGGCATATAAGCACTTTTGATAACAGATCTGTCCCCTGGGGGTGGTAGATTAGACAGTATGTCCCCACCTTGGGGAATGAGTCTGATTTGACTGTGGTTGAAAAACAAGAATTTGGTTTTATCGACTGAGTCGATAAGGTAAATTAGCCACCGTAAAAAGATTCGAGAAAGCTGACGTTTCGAGCGCTAGCCCTTCGTCGGAGCACCACCGACTCAGCACCGACGCAGCACCACAGTTTCTCTAGAAACTAACCCCATTCATTTGTGGTTGAAAAAGACTGGTACCGAAGTTCGTCGAGTAGTCGATCGATTGCACGTTGTGGTATTCGCGCCGTCCATATTGGCTGATATTGCGAAAATACTTCGCAAGATTAGGTATAAAGACACACAGAAGGCTGTGACAGTCGATTGTATGGAGGGGGTTAGGGTCTCATTTTGTTTGCCCGTCATGTTCATCAAGATGGGATTCTTGAGTTAAAGCCATGCTTTACGAGAAGTTTTCCTCGTGTCAAGTGCGTCAGTACAAAGACAGTTAGGCTTCTCATGCAACTGCCATTGATCATAATAGAAGTTGAACTTGAAGGGCCAGGATCCCAGAGACTGTATGTAACAGAGTTAAAGCCAGAGGTTGATGCCCAAAAACTTGTGTCCATTATGAGACAGTTTCTGTGGTCAGTAGGAGGAAACCTTAAGGAGAAGCTACCATCTAGAGAGAAAATAGCTGCCTTGTGTAAACTAGCAAGTGCAGAGGGTGATCGTCTGTTGCTTAAAATGAGTGTTTTGTTTAGGGTTGAGTGAAAAAGAAGCTCAAAGACGGTATGAAGTCCAACATCTGAGTGCTCAACAAAGCCGGAAAAATTGATGATTCCCTTTAAGGAGGATCGTACCCATTTCTCAAGTCCACACCCTTTCAATTTTAACGAGCCATATCTTTTGTTGTAGCGCATAAAACGTCAAGCCACTTTGCATGCAAACACACAATACATTGAACTTTATGGGAGTATTGGATTTGTTTACATCGGTGCTTCCATGGCAACGGAATGGTGATCCTCCGAAATTCGCAAGTTGCGGAGTTTCTCTAGATCAAGAGAAATTTTTGTAAAATCCGCTAGTGGACTAGTTGATTAGACCATGGACTTCAACTGGCTTGCGTTACGAATAGCAATGGCAACAGCACTGATGAAGACAACGTCGGAAACGTCACGTCAGTTATTAGCATGTTTCGGAAAATTCGTCGGAAAGCAACCGAGCGTTCTGTTCGATGCAAATAAATTTTTTGCTAAAGTTTTGCACGTGCATATGAAACTTGAAAACAATACTCGTGAATAATGAGGACGCTTATTTGTAAACACAAAATCTGCGAGAAAAATTTGTACATTTGAGGCCCTATTTTATTGCCTTGCATGTCTTCAATGTCCTTGAAACTTGCAGGCCATATAAATTGATGATTAATCTCGAGATCGTCAAATTTAAAAAAAAAATTATCTCGCGGTTTCCAAATTATCATCACATTTGTAGGCGTAGACCAAATTACATACAAAATTGGCAACAAGAGCAGCTGAACGCACGCTAATCAAATCCTTCTTTCTCGCAATCGGCCAAAGCAGCCCCCTCACTTTTTCACACACAATTTGAAATGGAATCAAACTACTATGAGATGAAACTACATTCCCATCGCGCATCGTTTTCTTTGTCGATAGTACGCTCTCATACATTTCTTTCAAACTTTGTCCAGTTGAAGTCCATGGTCTAATCAACTAGTCCACTAGCGGGTTTTACAAAAATTTCTCTTGATCTAGAGAAACTCCGCAACTTGTGAATTTCGGAGGATCGCCATTTCGTTGCCATGGAAGCACCGATGTAAACAAATCCTTTACTCCCATAAAGTTCAATTTATTGTGTGTTTGCATGCAAAGTGGCTTGACTTTTTATGCGCTACAACAAAAGATATGGCCCATTAAAATTGAAAGGGTGTGGACTTGAGAAATGGGTACGAGCCTCCTTGAAAAGCAAGTGAAATCAGGGAGACTATTTTAGAGTTGGCAAAAGTTAAAGAAAAGGCAGTTTTGCAGACACTCGGCTATGACTGCACATCAAGTGATTCTGATGATGAGGAAAGCAACCTTGAAGAAGTAGAAGGAGTTGAATGGATTTCTTCATCAGAAGATGAAGAAGAATTTTCTTGTAAGATTCCTGCTGGTAGTGAACAGGATTGTGTAAATGTAGCACAGTGTGGAGTCACTGCATTGGGTGGAAGCAATGTTTCTGTTACGACTCCAAAGAAACGCAATACATCAAGAAGCGAAGGAGATTTAAATGCCACTTTGGGTTCCCAGTTGTTAGATCCCGATAACACAGACTTGCTAAAAAATGCAACAGTAAATCCAGCACCTTCAAGAGAAACGCTGCTCTATATGCTGCGAGAAAACAACCTTAACTGGTTTACCTTTGCAAAGGAACTTGAAACTATGTTACCTGTTGGAAGCCAAGTAGTTCTGAATCAAATACTTCTTGACTTTGCCGATTACATCCCATACTGCAAAGGAAGAACAATTAGTTGAAGTTAGTAGAACGCAAGCAAGCACTCAGCACTGAGATATTCGAGACTGAGTCTGAATCTGAAGAAGGAGACTGGTGTCAAACTACTGACATTCTTTAAAATGAGGCGAAAGCACAGATGCAGCAAGAACGGAAGAAAACCAAGAGGGATGCTACAAGAGAAATATCCAAGAAGATAGTGAAGGAAGCCTTACTCCAACGAAAGATTTCAAAGAGGGTCTCCACATTTTTGACCAAGTATCCAGACATAGGTGAAAAAATGGAAGAGTTTGTTCGGGAACACCGGGTTGGTGCTGACCAGCAGCGTAGGACAAGCAATTTTACTTTTACAAGCAACAAAAACACTCAAGGCCCTAAGGTAACATACAAGAGATTACAGGAACATCTACAGAAGGAGTACAGCACAACAATATCATATGGTACTGTTGTTCAACTGTGGTCTGTGAGAAATAAGAGAAGAATTTCTGCTAAACGTTAAAAGGGTGTTGCAGCAATAACTTCGGCAGAAGAGCTCGTAAAGGTTTTGATGTCAAATTTAATCCTGACAGCCACTGGTCGTACTGCTTTTACAAAGGACTGGGTATGCTTCAGTTAAATGATGGCTCAGATAAAATGATTTTAAATAGAGACGATCAAGCAGGTTTTCGCTTGGATGGCACTTACACACACAAGAACCATAAAGCTGTTTGCTTGGAAGGAAAGCCAGAACTCACGTCACATTCTGACTATGTGAGCAAGCATGGAGGTCTACTTCAAACATCGTCTTATCTATTTATAAAGACGGAAAACACAGGTCAAGTATCTGTTGGGGTGTTTAAGGCTCCCGGTGTCCTACACGAGAAGACAGCCACGCAGCATCTTGCTGACTTGTACAGTTTGAAAGAGAAACCGGAAATGGATGTGTGTTCTCAAGGGAAGACGATTGATTGCATTAGAGTTGATGGAGGCGCTGATGAGGGCCCCAGTCATTAATTTGGAGGTACACTTTCGATGGACAGAATAGCATCTTAATGAAGGAAGACAATTTACCCTAGTCACAACAAGAAACAGTGGTGCGAGTTGTTTTAATCTTGTAGAGTTACAGAACGGGTGTTATTGGCCGTGCTCACGCCAACCTGTTTATACCTACCACTTTGTGCGGATCTGCAGAAACCGAAACAGGTAGAATATCCCAAGAAAGATTGCAAGAAAACATAGAAGCTGCACTACAGGTTTATTTGAACAGAGTAAATGAAATACCATTCGGTTCATCTGTAATCAAGTGGATATACAGAGGTACAACTGATCAGCGAGCAGCACAAATGAAACAAGAGCGAACAGATTTGCTGGTATTTCTGCGAGGTACAAAATCGGCAAAGAAAGAGCTCAAGAAGAAGCCAGACCTGTACCACCAATTTGAAGAAATTTGGAGCCTACGCGAGCGGTACATGGTGAAAAACTTACCGAGTGGATACGTCTTTGCACTTCAAGCTTGTTATGAAGCGAACTGCAGTCATCCCATTTGCCAGAAAGGATAATCCACAGATGAGTCAGTGTGGTACGCTGGCGGACCGCCAGTGTTCAGTTCCTGCCTTTACCAGTGCCAGATCCAAAAGGACCTTGGGGGTCTAAGGAATGTAAGAATTGCCATGGGTTTTGTACAGAGCACTTTATGCGTCTAGAAGAAGTTTTAACCACAGGCAGCAGTGATTTACCCGCAGTTCGCACTTACCCTCCTAGTACTGTCATTAACCCTTTCACTCCCAAGAGTGCCAAACATCAAAATTCAAGAAAAATCCCAAATTTCATTTTGTAAAATATTACAAAACAAATGGTATCATGCAAAAGTACTGCTAAAGAGGTTTCATTTGAATGGTCACACCATAGGTTTTCGTCCACAGAATCAAAAGTTAGGACTACACTACATGTCTCCATAATTGACTCTGGGAGTGAAAGGGTTAAGAAAAGCTTTGAGAAAGCTCACAGGGAGAACAGGGACTTGACCTCAGAAGAAAAAGAAGAGCTAGAAGATCTTGCCAAGCAACTCTTCTGAGTTCTGAAGACGTCGAAATGTGGGTAACTCATCTTGACGCTGTAAGGAAGCGACGAAAGGCTGGTGCACGTAAGGCAGCAGCTACAAGAAAGCAGAGGTTAGCCGTACAGAAGTCCAGGGATAAGGTAGCCACTGCTGGGAATGACGCATGGTGTCTTTGCGGCGGCCCGGAGGTTGGCAATTTGATCGCATGTGATAGTCCTGACTGCCCTATAGAGTGGTTCCATTTCGAATGCGTGGGACTTGTGGATGCACCAAGTGGTAAGTGGATTTGCACTGAATGTGCTGTTTAACATTTTCAAAGCAACCACTGTTCAGAAATGATCTGTTACAATGTGAAGTTCATATTCTTACGAAAATTAATAATCCGCAGCAAGTGCAATTAAGATTTATTAAGACAGGTTTTGCTACGTTATAAACCAGAAAACAGGATTACTTACAGGATTACCCGCGTCTCTCCCCAGTCCCACTCTCCATATTCACACTCGTTCCAGACCTTTCGTTCAAAGACCGCGCGCATTCGTATGACCAACGCAAAAAATACGACTGTTTTGCAGTCTACTATGGTACGAGCACTAATCATTCAATTTCATTTCATCTTATATTTTGATGTGACCAAAATAAAACTCGAATCGGTCCACAAATGCAAATAGATCTTCTCACAAATGACACGCCACTTATAAGAATTACAAAACAGCTAACATGCTGGAAATTCAAATATTTCAAGCCGGATGCAATGACACCATACATCTGACAATGGAGGTACCGCCTAGCTCCGAGAAACACGTTAACTTAAACGCAGAATAAACTCTGAGGAGCTAAAAACAATTACAAGATGCCACTATTGCAATATATGCCATGACTATCGCATAAGACTTGGATATTAGACTCTTTTAGCCGTGATGAAGAAACGCTATCTCACAACTGATCCTAAGTAGCGACTACTGATCTTGCAACACTTTTAAAGTGAGTCAAAGAAACTCCATTGTTATGCCAAGAGCTAGCAAACAAACGACGGTATAACTAAATATTCTAAACGGCTCTGGAAAGCGAAATTCCTCCTGCCAGTATCACAGCTAGAGATTTTTTCCCAAGATCTGTACACGACGCAAAACGGATCCCCGATGCGAAATGATCCCCAAACAGAACTAAACACTACGCGAAATGATCCCAATGCCAAATGATTCTCAAATAGAACTAAACACGACGTGAAATGATCCCCAAGGAATTATGGGAATGGAATGGGATGACGTTTCTGTCCCGAAGATGCTAACGTAATTAAAGAAATGTTGACTCGAATTGTTTGAAGTGTTCATGTATTTAATTTGTTAATTTTGAACAATTTATTAAATAATTATAACTCATTTTTAACGAATCTTCAATAAACTTTCATAGTTCTAATCATAGGTGTATTAAAATCGCGTGGAAATGGCATAATGTAACCGATAACATGTATCAAAGTTATCGCCTTCTGTGGTAGCATTAACAAACCGACTGAAATGAGCCATCTGGCTCAATTTAATAGTCCAACCAGTGCAAATATATTAATGGACAAACCACCTCTAATAACCCAACTTGCTCCAATTGTCCAACGGGTCCAAATGAACAAAACATCTCTAATGACCCAACTTGCCCAAATAGTTCAACCGGTCCAAATGGACAAATAAGGTGAAAAATAATGAGAAAACTGGCTCAATAGACCAACCAGTCCAAATGGATAAAGAGACTCAAATGAGCCAACTTGCTCAAATAGGCCAACCAGTCCAAATAGACAAACCACCTCAAATGAGCCAACTGGCTCAAATAGTCCAAGCAGTCCAAATGGACAAACCACCTCAAATGCACCTTGCTCAAATAGCCCAACCGGTCGACAAACCGCCTCAAATGACCCAACTGGCTAAAATAGTCCAACCAGTTCAAGTGTACAAACCAACTCAAATAGTCTAACCAGTCCAAACAGACTAACCGACTGAAATGAGTTCTTTGGCTCAAATAGTCCAACCGATCCAAATGGACAAACCACCTCTAATGACCCAACTTGCTCCAATAGTCCAACCGATCCAAATGGACAAACCACCTCAACTGACCCAACTGGCTTAAATAATCCGACCAGTCCAAATGGATAAACCACCTCAAATGACCCAACTGGCTCAAATAGTCTAACCAGTCCAAATCGACAAACCGACTGACATGAGCCATCTGGCTTAATTAGTCCAAGCAAATGGACAAACTAGCTCTAACGGGTCCAAATGGACAGACCAAGTCAAATGACCTAACTGGCTTAAATTGTCCGACTAGTCTAAATGGACAAACCACCTCTAATGACCCAACTTGCTCAAATTGTCCAATCGGTATAAATGGACAAACCACCTTAAGTGACCCAACTGGTACAAATAGCCCAACCAGTCCAAATACACAAATCGACTGAAATGAGTTATCTGGCTTAAATAGTCCAACCGGTCCTAATGGACAAACCACTTCTATAATGACCCAACTTGCTCCAATATTCCAACCGATCCAAATGGACAAACCACCTCAACTGACCCAACTGGCTTAAATAATCTAACCAGTCCAAATGGAGAAACCACCTCTAATGACCAAACTTGCTTAAATTGTCCAACCAGTCCAAATGGAAAACCACCTCTAATGACCCTACTTGTTCCAATAGTCCAACCGATCCAAATTGACAAATCACCTCAAATGACCCAACTGGCTCAAATACTCCCATCAGTCCAACCAGTCCAAATAGACAAACCGACTGAAATGAGTCATCTCAGTGGCTCAATTAGTCCAACCAGTGAAAATGGACAAACTAGCTCTAATGACCCAACTTGCTCCAATTGTTCAATGGGTCCAAATGGACAAACCACCTCTAATGACCCAACTAATTGCTCAAATTGTCCATCCGGTCCAAATGGACAAACCGCCTAACATGATATGATCCAACTGGCTCAAAAAGCCCAACCAGTCCAAATTGACAATCCACCTCAAATGACCAAACTGGCTTAAAAAGTCCAATCAGTCCAAATGGACAAACCACCTTAAGTGACCCAACTGGCACAAATAGCCCAACCAATCCAAATATACAAATCGACTGAAATGAGTTATCTGGCTTTAAAAATAGTCCAACCGGTCCTACCTTAAAAGAGCCAACTGACTAAAAAAGTTTAACCAGTCCAAATGGACAAACCACGACTCTAATGACCAAACTTGTTCAAATAGTCCAACCAGTCCAAAATGGACAAACCACCTCATATGACTCAACGGCTCAAATAGTCCAACTAGTCTCCATATGGCAAGTTTCGATTTGTTTATCCGTACATATCGCACTTCGTTCATTTATTTTCGGTTCTTTTCAGTCGAAGAGTGTTAGACATCGTCATGTATGAATAAACGATAGGAACACGAAATGTCTCGTGAATGGAATAGGGTCACAAGTCCATGTGATACTCTTATAAATCAAACTGCTCTCAGGGAGTAAGGCTATGTCTACACTATACCGGATAGCTCTTGCGCCGGCACGAAAACCATACCGGATAGGCCTTTCGTTCACACATGAAACGCTAATTTCGGAACGATTTTTGTTCCGGAGCGCTGCTGCGACGCGGCGCTCGTGAAAGTGAATCGTCACATATCGGATAGATTCTCGTGCCACTTTCTGGGGCAGTGTGAACAGGCAATCGAACCGAACCGTAGCGGAAGTCAACAACTAGGAGCGAGGATTGAAACCCACTGAAAAAGAAGTAAATATCCAGTTCTGGGTCGTTTCTGTTCACACCAGGCCGGAGTATTTTTCATGTCGACATGATAAGCTATCCGGTATAGTGTAGACATAGCCTAATCGTGCTTGGAATTGACTGGCACCAGTCAGGCGATAGAACTCCATTTCAAATCTTTAAAAAGCGAATTAATCGACGCTAGACCTCTAGTTTTGCTGAAGTTTATAAATAATGTGACATTGCATTGAAGTTTCGCGTTCTATATCCACGACTCAGTGGAAGCCTAATTTAAACGGTTTAGTAGGCTGCTAATTTCGCTCTGCCTTGGCAACAGTTTGAAACAAGTTTCCGTGTTATTTAAACTTAAACACTGAATAACTATATGCTTGGGAACAAGAACACTATTTTCAATTAATTACGCAAGAGACTTTCTTTATTGCCAGCGAAACTTTTAACGCGAAAACTTTCTTTTAATACGTAAAACCTTTAGCTTTAAAAAGGTAATTTCGGGCTTTAGGTTCCGGTTCTGAAGATTGAGAATTTCGGAGTCCCGGCGGAAACCCGTTACGACAAATCCTACCAAAAACAACGCCGCCGATTCTTCGTGAAACCGTCTTCTATAAAAATGTAATTTCGACTTACCGTTTTTAACCTTTCAGTGAAACGTGAATTGAACTGGCGATAAAACCTTCCTATTCTGGGCCTTCCTATTCTGGAACAGAGCTGAGACTAAAAGAGAATGTCACGAGATGGTGTACTTAATTTATAGGCTGTTACTTGTCTATTGTTCTCAAAATCCCGGGGGGGGGGGGGGGGGGAGATTCCCATATAAAAATGACTGGGGTGATCATCGGAAGTGTAAAGAAAAAAAAAACCCTGAAAGATACTAGAAGTTGCTGGTGTGGTTCAAATTCATTTTCACCCTAAAAGGTACCAAAGCAAAAGATGCAAAAAACTATGCATTTCGTCTCAATACCCTAAAACGGTAATCATTTAAGATTTTAGTACCCAAAGGCCAAGCGGTGCAATCTATGAATTTTGCCCCTAAAAGGTACGACGATCACCTATACATCTTTCTATGGCAGTACCCCCCGGTATAAAATCATGTGATAGTTTTAGTGAGCCATTGGGTCATCGGAATCTAGAAGGTTGCCAAAGAAAAACAAGATATGCGAAACTTAATATTCTAATGCCCCAGCCATGATTTGAATCAGTGATCATGATTTGCTTGGTGAAACATCTTCATCGCACGCAACGCATTTGGTATTTTAAAACAATACCTTTATATGAATGTAAATATGATTGATCAGGTTGTTTTCGATCTGATCAATTACAAAATTAAAAAAGATTATTAAACTCCATTAGAATTATAACTTTCGCGATTTGGTAGCAGTTCCACTAAAAGGTTATGCCCAGGTCATGGCCAACACTGACAAGCCGAAATTCTTTAAGTTAACCATAACGACAAACTGCAAGGCTGATCTGACTACGTAAAAAAGTAGATTTTGCGAGACACCAATACGACAGAAACCGATAAAGCAGGGTAGCAACCGCGGACAGCTGTTTCGTCCTGTTTAGGACTTTTTAGCGCGGTGTAGCTTGTAGCAAACTATAACGACTACAAGAATGCAATCGGTCTTTTCTAGATCCGATATGCTGGTTTTTATTTCAGCATGGTTTTGTCCATGCGTTTGAATGTTTACATTGACTTGCCATGTACATTCGGTTTTTGCGAGACACCATTGTGACATCTTGGATCCCCGCAACACGTGATGTGGCACGCGTGATGCGGGTGAGAAGTTGTCTCCGATCCAAGGTACGGAACTTGATATTGTGTACGGGTCATTGTGCAATCTATTTGCGATTGCATTCTTGTAGTCGTTATAGTTTGCTTCAAGCTACACCGCGCTGACGAGTCCCAAACAGGACGAAACAGCTGTCCGCGGTTGCTACCCTGCTTTATCGGTTTCTGTCGTATTGGTGTCTCGCAAAATCTGCTTTTTTACGTAGTCAGATCAGCCTTGCAGTTTGTCGTTATGGTTGTTCATTTTTTGGCTGATTAGGTCTTTCGTAGTAGATCGTTTACAACGTTATCGTTTGCGGTCCTTTGCAGATTTTGGTTCTTTAAGTTAACACCTTCATGTAAATTTGAATTTAAACACGATTTGCATTGTAGCAAAACTGCAATTGAAATGAGTAAAATGGCCAAGATTGGAAAGTCGTATTATTTAAAGGTCTTTAAAATAGTGAAGGTGTTATTGCGCAATGCCGTAATGACGTTCGTATAGCGTCGGGGAGGGGGTGAGTGGGGGAGGGGCAAAAAATAAACAAAAGCCCTGGGGGCTCCCTGATGGACTATACGGGGAGGCTCCGTCTAGTCCAGGTTCCTTTTCAGGCCGGAGTGATATAAAAGTGTAAGGATTCCACGATTTGAAGTATAGACAGGGGTACGGTAAGGAAAACTGTTCTTTGCCAGGTCTTTAGGCATTGAAAAGGGCCTTTCAAACGGACGCACCTAAACGGATGCAGTGTTTCTACTGTAAGTATGTGAGAGTGGTACCATTTTCTATGGATGGTACATGAAGAGTTACTATACCAGTCTGGCGGAAAGTGTCCGGATCGCTTTGACTGACTAATTGATACGAGATATGCGAATCCGCCAATCCGTTGCACTTCGATAGCCGTATCCTTCTATACGGAAAGATTCATGCTAAAATCCGAATCCGCGAATTATTTGTGAACTTTTGAGATGTAATAAAAATGTCCTGACTTGAATCATTGCAAATTCTGTGAATGGGATTATTTTTTGAGGTATTCTTGAGCAACAACACAGGTTGACTGCACGTGATCTTGGCTATCGGGCCGGAAAGCAAACGAACAACAGCTCTGAAAGGGTCAATATCCAAGATCCGAACTATACAAGAAGCAAAAGCCAAAATGATTGTCCCAAAACGGGATAAATCCATAATACGCTGCATTCATAAGAGGTGCAAACTACGGATTTCGGTATCACTTAGGGTGTTCAGGAAAGAACGCCATCAAGGTATCGCCCGTTTAGGGTGGAACGCCAAGAATTAAAAAAAATAATAATTAGACTAGTAGTAATCATAGATTATAGTGCGTCTCCTTATCCCGTGGCACCTCGTTTTGACCTAGTACCTCAGTTTCATGAATTAATTCAGCCACTGCTAAAAAGGGCTATGTCGCGAGGTATGTCACGCAGGCAAAAACGTCGGACCGACATCAAACAAATTCACGCTATCGCCGTGGGATCGGGCAAAATCCTACCGTGCTGTGTACTCCGAAAGGTCTCAGATTTTTCCGACATATAAATAGTATATTTGTCTTGATTTCATTTCGGTTATTTCTCCGATTCTGAAATCATACTCCTCAGTACATGTAACCGGAAATGAGAAATTTCTGAGAAAGCCTGAAAAAGTGCTCCCGTGATAAACTCTTAAGTCACGCAACATTCAACGTGAATTTCGCAGGATTTTTCGGATAAAATTACAACTACCAGTTGCAAGTAAGACACAAGACTGTTGAATATAATTCCTTTATTAGCTAGACAAATTTTAGCCACAAAACTGCGAAATCTTTAGTCGCAAATGCGCCCGATACAGGCGCAATTTCGAGCAATGCGTTCGCCTGGCGCGGCCGGTCAGTGAATTATTGCAACAAGATATACTGCGAATTGCACCGTACCGTAGAACATCGCGAAGAACGACGTCGGTATTTAGGTGAAAGCTTCCCAAATCAGGCAGATAACCACAGCAAGATCAAGATAGAACATTCAAAACATACCAGAACAGTAGCAAGGAAAATCCGATAACTTCTTGCTTGATTCCAAAGAGACCCAACAACTTACTTGGTCCGGACAAGAACCTTCGTCCAATTTCTCCACTGCGTACTTTTAGTAGGCATTGAAATATTGAGCCGTACCAAAATCGGGAAAATATCCGAGACTAAATCAAGACAAATAGATTATTCACATGTGACATTTCGGAACCCCAGCTCCCCAGGATGATGCCTGATTTCCACGCGCTGGGAATGCTGGATGCCATTGTGACGTTTCAAGATGGCGCAGATTTGGTACCGACACTTTTCTCGATTCGTTCCGCCTAGACGACGCGCTAAGCATGCTGGATACTATTGTGACGTTTCAAGATGGCGCAGATTTGGTACCGACACTTTTCTCGATTCGTTCCGCCTAGACGACAAGATTAGGAAGCGTCTCCTTCGTCGACGCAAAAACATCGTCATGCATACTGTGTTGGTAGCCGCTCCCGTTACCAGAGATCGATTGCAACCAGGAGTAATAAGCTCTGTGTTGCAACTTTATTGTCTCAAAAAAGTCTTCAGTATATCGTCATTACATTCACCATATTAGATTCACTATGACTCTTGCTTGTCTGTGTTTTTAGAATGGTATCTTTTAGGAGTCAAATTAAACCTCCTTCCCAGGGTCTCTCTTCTTTCCGCGCTCCAGGGAACGGGAAGGAGAAGACCCTGGGAACGAGGTTGGCCCACGGATTGGTCTCCTTTTTTAGGGGTTTTATTCAAAATTGCCGCCGAACATCCCAGCACCTTTCATAGTTCTGGTTACTTTTCATGAATTTTCAGATACCACGCACCTCTTAACAACCTCTGATTTCATTGGACCTGGGTATCATGTAACTCTATTGTTTTCAAGGCTAGGGTTCATTGTCTGAATTTTGATTCAAAAACTTTGAAACCACTCGAACGCGAAAGCTGCCAGGAACACTACTCCCGAAATGAATCAACATCATTTATTTTTGTTTTCCCTTCAAAATTATAACAAGCTGTACTGTCCAGCTGTTTACTAAATAAACTCAGTTTAATAGCGAATGCATTGCAGATGCCCGGGAAACGATACGAACAACTTTTCATAAATCCCGGGGGGTTACTCAACAAAGTTCCGTACGGGGATGCTCCGCCCCGAGGTCCAAATCCTTACCCATTTATACCGTTTTTGGGGTGTTTCTTGTTGTTGCGGAAGCCATTGTTGGTTAGCTTTTGTGTTGTGGTGTGGGTATTGTTCAGTGTCTTTTGAATCTTTTGTTTTACGTCATTTGGTGATCACACCATCCGCAACTACAAGAAACTATCCGTTTTTGACAGAAAAGGTTACCCTTTCATATACCTTTCATAGAAAATGGAACCCCTTCATATACCTTTAGAAGAAACACTGTATCTGTTTACTTTACCCTTAAAATAAATATATGTAACGATATTCACGAAACAACATCAAGCATCGTTTACTCACTTTTTATTTTATGGGCAAATAAATGAATTAGCCGTTACGTGCGTCGTTTTTAGATATTTTGAAAGGCCCTTTTTATATACCTAAATGGTAGTTTTTCCTACCCTTTTCTATACTTCAAATCGTGAAATCCCTACCCTTTTATATACCTCCAGCCTCAAATAGGTACCCCTTTCGGGCGGAGCATCCGGCACTTTTCATTGGTTTGTCGCTGTGGTTTTGCCGTTTAGTCATCCCCGTATAGCCTGTTATAGGGAGTACCCCTCACCCCCCTCCCCCTCCGGGTCATAAATTGTATGTAACTTACTTTGCCCCAGGTATCCCTCGGTCGGCATAGCGCCAGAACAAAAGTCTGGAACAGCATTACTGACAACACAACAGAAGTTTACACAACTAAACAGAAAATGGAGCAACACCACATAAACGTTTAGGACAGCAAAACAAAAGTTGATATATGATGGCAGAACACAGTGTGGACATACCGGCAAACTTGCAATTCAGCAATCGGCACCGGTTTAACACGAGAATTTAGTTTTATCGACTGAGTCGATAAGGTAAATTGACCACCGTAAAAAGATTCAAATAGCTGACGTTTCGAGCGCTAGCCCTTCGTCGGAGCGAATCAAGGAATTGTGGGTAGTGTGTGGTTTTACATAGTAAGCTGTGGAGCTACGCTATTGGTGGAAATTTGGTGACGTGAAAAACAAATGTAAATTAGTTGAATGAAAAGCGTTCGTTGATTCCGTGGGGTTTGAGAGTGCCAATTTGAAAGATGATTTTTTGTTCTAGGTTTTTACGGCTTTCTGTGTTACCCTGGTGTAGGGAAAGGCCGCAGATTGTCATGTGTTGTTTAGAATGGTTAGTAAGATTAAAATGGCGCGCGACTGGTTTGGATGCGTCTTTGTCATTTTTTTCAACGTCTCGGAGATGTTCACGAAAACGGTCGCCCAGTCTTCTCCCTGTTTCGCCAATGTATATCTTTTTGCAAAAAGTACAAGTTATGCAGTAGATAACATTTACGGAGGTGCGTGTAAAACGATTCGTGATTTTAATAGATCGTTTGGGTCCTGTTATTTTGTCCGCGTTATGAATGAAAGGACAAGTGTTACATCGTGTGCGTGTGCATTTAAAAGTTCCCGGTTCATCGTCAGATTTCAGGGCACTCGTAACTAGAAAGTTGCCTATGTTTTTGTCACGTTTGAATGAAATTAGTGGGGGTTGTGAAAAAGTTCTGCCAGTTTCGGGGTCGTTTTGGAGTAATTTGAAATTTTTTAAAATGATGCTTTTGACTGTGTTGTTGTGTGGGTGGAAAGTGAGGGTGAATGGAATTCTCTCGTTCTCTTCCTTCTGTGGCGTTTGTAGTGCTGATTGTCTGTCGATCTGTTGTGCACGATGTTGGCCCGTATTAACAACAGAGTCAGGGTACCCACGTTTCTTGAAAAACTGGCACATTTCTTCTGATTTGTTGGAAAAATCAGAGTCATCACTACATAGACGTCGAAGTCTGAGAAATTGAGAATACGGAATGGCGTTTTTAACGTGCGATGGATGTGAGGATGAATGTAACAGATAACTGTGGGAATCTGTAGGTTTGTAGTGCACACTTGTGGATAAACTGTTACCGTTGATTGAAATATTAATGTCAAGAAAAGCGACTGAGGTTTAAATTGACTCTCGTACAAAAAAAAAAATTCTGGCATCACAAACAGAAAGGTTCTGGCAGGTTCTGGCCATGGTGCCATGGGCTGTAAGCTCGTGGGCAGAAAATTATGATTCATAGACTGCTTCCGGTCGATCGTGACAAAATATTTTGGGCGTGGAAAGAGGGGAAATTGTAGAGTTGACCACCTCTTTATTCTTGTAAACGCATCCATTTGTATCAGCTAAAAATGGTTGAGAGAATTTGGAAAATCATCGCTGTTGGGGAGACGTGACAACCTCTTGGGCGTGAACTAGAGGCTTAAGATTCCTAAGATGATCAGAAGAGTTTTACTCATAACCAGCGCAATGTAATTGGCTATGAAATTGTAAAGAGAATATTAAAATCAATCAGTGCGGAGAACTATGACCGGAGGGGCATGCGAGCTAGTTGTGGAATGCGCGCGCTAGCGTGACGGGAGCAGATCTTCGTGAGAATGGGAGAAATTTATGAGTTTCCGTCGAGACGCTTCAACCAATTCTGTATATATCTGCTCGTGTCATTATAAAGAAAAGACGCCACAGGTAGCAACAGGTAAGTCTTTAAAATCTGATAACACTTACAACATTTGTTAGCGATTGTAGTGTTGTTGAAATACACAATGAAAAGGCTTGTTATCGACAACAGAACTGCAGTGGTCATTACAGATCAAGCAGCGAGCGTTTGTCTTTGGTCTTCCAATTTCCTTTCGCTTTAATGATTTTTATCCTATTGCCTCGGTAATTTGACTTTATTTTACCTAGATTAGGTGTCTATGACACTAGTGGCTCTGAATAAACACCGTCGTGAAAGTTTTATACGCCGGCAATGGCTAATTGTAAATAAATAAAACCCCTTTAAGGTTTTCCAAAAATGAGCGACAGCTCACTTTGAATTTTTTTTTAGAAAAATATTGACAACTGTCAGGAAAACATTGGAGTCGGTTTTCATTGACAGACCAGCTGCTTGTTATGTATTTGATTTGCAATTAACCGGTAAGAAGGTAATTTATTCACCTAAAACGAACCACAAAAGTCCATTCATATCGAAGAGTTGTTCATTGATACACAAGAACTCCATGCTAGTGGCCGACTCGTAGAGTGTAAATATTCATCAGCACGATCTTTTCAAATGCATTCTTTTTACATTTCCTTCTAAAAAAAGCGGATTTATTCCTCAAGGTAGGTCTTGGCAAATATTCCTATGGCGTAGGGAGCATAATTTCGAGTTTGTTCTTGATCTTTGCATTTCTTCGCAGGGTCGCAGGGTGTTCAAAATCAAGAACAGTTGTTGTAAGGTTAACTAAATGTAAAATGTTCCTTACAGATCGGAAACTGAAGCTTAGCTTCAGGGGTTTGTTCTATTATTTCATCGCTATTTCTGTCAGGCAACTGGCTTTAATACAAATAAATTTACAGGCAGCCTTTAGAAATTGTCACGTAATTTGTAGAGCAAGCTCAAAGTGTGAACAAACACACATTACTGCACACTCGTTCAGCACGAGTATGCGGTTTCATTGTCTGATGTTGTAATGTTTTATTTAGGCGATCCTCTCATCAAAAATTACTACAATGCTGTCGACATTGTGAGCTTTACCTTTGAATTAATTTAGATCGCCTAATGGTGTTTAATGGACGCTGGTGCGAATATTATTAAACCAGTCTAGCTTCTGCTACATTCTTCTGTTGTGAAAAGATCTCAATTTTAATTTTTTTTCTTTGCAGAAAAATGCCTAGATTCGCTGTACTATTGTGCGTTACGGTTTGGGGTTTGTTTTATGGCGTTTGTGGTATGTTCAATCTTTATTTTGTGTGGTTTCACCTAGATATATTTATGATTACATATAGGAGGGGAAATATTCCTTCGATCAACCTCTCTATTCTTTTATGTGATTTTATAAACAAAGAAAAACGCTGTATGATCTATCTATTCGTTAAAACGGAAAATCCTTTCTTCGTGGTTTTATTTTTTTTCAAGATTTCAAATTATTCACGCTTTTGTTTAAAAGAAAAGGCTTTTTTGACAGATATTTAAATAATGAAAACATCTTGATAGACAGGTGGTCAGAACTTTTGTCAGCAAAAACCCAAATATAATATGATAGGAGAATTACTTGTCTGTATTTTTTTATTTTGGGAAGTTCCCTTGAATTTGTAAGGTTTCCTGCATTGCTCGATAGGGGGCAGAAAAATACAATTACAATTTACCAATTGCAAAATTACTTTATTTTCTTGTTGGGCCTTTCCTTTTTCCTTTTTCTTTTTCAAAATGGAAATTAATATTAAATGTCATTTTGTGAAACTAAAGACGGAAAATAAATGAAAGATAACAAAATGAGACTCAAATATTTATTTGGTGCTTGGCATGTTGATTTCCAATGTACATAGATAATTATTTTATATAACTGTAGTTGTTATAAAAAGTTACTTTATTTGTCTTGATTTTTAATTAGCAAATGTACAAATAATTTAATTTATCTTGTTTGTATTTTAAATAATTAAAAGTGATATTTTTAGCTTGCCTCAAGTGACATTTCCCCATTTCAGATAATTAATGGCTCTTGAGCATTATTTTTTAAACTGTACATTGATATAAACATAAAAATCATATTTGCATAGGATTTTAAGTTAGAAATTAAAGCTTGTGGCCGCCAAAAGTTGCCTAAGGCCTGATCCAACTTTTCACAAGTATGTACATGTACACTGTATGCGAAAAGATCAGTATTTGAATCAGTTAAGATCAAAATACATATATGTAATTTGGTTCAACGTTTATTAAAAATTAAGTTATATATGGCTTCATGCATGGGAAGTTCAACTTTGGATCAGAGCTTATTACATGTACATGTACATGTACTTTAATTCAAATGAACCATTCCTATACAAATATGTTGTGGAGGGGTTCAAATTTTTCTTTGGCTTGAAAATTTTCAAACCAGTTTAATTTTTATTTTCCTTTGCCTCAGATTCATATTAGTTACTATATAAAAACAAAGACAAACGAAAGGAAAATTTGGACCACAACATTTTCATTACCTAATGTATGTAGCATGTAGCCCATTGTCATCAAACCAGAAATTTACAATGTTTTCATCTCTTGTCTAGAAAGTCTGATTGCATGTACATGTACATTATAATGTTTGATAACGTTGTGCTGACTGAGAGAATAATTTAGGGCATTATGAAAATTGCTTCCGAAATACATGTAGACCGTAATCTCAAATGAGAAAAGAAATCACAAGCAAACTGTCTTGATTATTTGAGCACCATTTTGAATCTTATGTGAGACAATTTGTGTACTTGCTCACCTCACACTACATGTAGGTATAAATGCAATGTTACCAGATCCACCTCTTGGCAGGCCCTGGGATATCTTTGGACGAGATTAGCTGGCAACGCAACTGGGTGTCTGCCATGGAAAAATGTCCACTTTTGGGAGGCTAAAAGCTTGAAGTCAACGTCTGACTTTGAAAACCAAAATAACAATTTATTACTTAATTATTGGAAGTATTTTTTTTTAAATAACATATTCTCCTTTAAAGAACTGCCAAGCAAACTAGCTGGCAGATATGACAAATTACTGTCAGGCAGCTTAGTTTGACGTGTTAAGTTTGTACATGTATGTGGTTGTAAGTGTCTAGCTGCCTAGGAAATATGTCTACTATTGCGAGGTCAAAATAATGTATGTATGTGGCTTGTGTCATAACTACTGTAAGTGCCTGCATAGGAAAGATGTCTGCTAATAGCAGATCACCAGTAAATATTAAATTTATTTTGGCTTTGTTTCAGGAAACAAGGAACTAAATCGGTTGTTTCTGTTTTAAACAAAAGTAAACAGAAGAGGCCAACCACATTTTTTTCCTCATTTATTTTCCTCGAAAAAAAGGAGCAAAACGGCAAAAAAAAAATACAGGGCTATGTTTTGCCATTACTGTAAATTGAAGGCCACATGCAAAAATTCAGTTTATTCTGAGCAAAAATTTGACCCCGAAAAGTCACTTTGGCGTTCTTGCTGGGAGCCCTTCAATTAGTCAATAAATTAATTATTCTTCGATAATTCCATTTGCAGGCATTGAAAATGTTCATGATTGCAGAAAAATAGAATCATCTTGTGGAGCTTGCATCCAAAATATTGATCCTCCATGTTCTTGGTGTGAAGACACAGTAAGTGTTTTATAGATTTTTGAACAATGTCTTAATTTATTGTATCTACACTGTACATGTACCTGGGTATGCAGTGTGTACATACACTGACATTAAACCACTCTGTGGGGTAACCCTGCCATGGACTATCTTCGGCAGTGGATCCAGGGGGTGTCCCAAGGTTCACAGGACACCCTTCTACCTCCTTTTAATGTGTTCTGGAATTCAATCTAAACATAATTTCTGACTTGAAATCCTGATTCGGTATAATTGTATTTCAAAATCCTTGTCTCAAAATCCTGACTTGAAATGTAGGGCACTTTATCTATTCAACTGTGGCCCAGTAACGACTAATAGTAGCTGTTCATTTCTCCAGTTATGATTTTTTTTTGCTGAGGCTATTAAGTCTGGCACTGGTGATGGAGTAGCACTTGTGCCGTTCAGCCATGTGATGGACTAAATTTTTTGGACATTACCATTAACTCCACTTGTTTTGGACATTAGCTTCTCTTGTTTTGTTTTGCCCAAGGTGATTTTCAATATTTCTTTCACTTTTTGACAACACATGAACAGTACACAACTTACAAATTACCAAACAACAAAAAGTGATGAGGAGTTATAGAAAAGCAGAAATACATGTACTTGAAGTAATATACATGTATTAACCCCTTTAGTTCAGTTATACATGACCCCACAAGCTGTACAGCTTTAATCACTAATCGTGTCTAAATAAAGGTTTTACATTACATTACATTGCATTACCTATGAACAGCCATTACACAAACTATTAAAAAAAGTATTAGCCATAGATAGAAGTTGTGACAAATCCTTTCGTGAACTTGTCTTGTATACATGTTGTTTGAGGTTTAATGTAATTCTATAACCCTTACACTGTTGTGTATCAAAAAGTCCATTAAATAACATTCTCTAATATTTCATTTGCAGTTTCATTAATTTGTGATAAAAATTTGCCATCAAGGATACATACATGTAACTGGGATAACCTTTTTTTTAGCAATTTAACATGTTATAAATGCCCCTAAACATGCTCAATGCTTAAGGGCCCACCTTCACCCAAAAGACGTTGCAATCGTTTGTTTTTGTTTTGAAATACTCCATTGTTCATATGCGTGATCTGATTGGTTGCACACATTCAAGCGTTAATTTTGTGTAAAGCACAGAAAGTGATCACGGCGCACAGCATTTTGGGTGAAGGTGGGCCTTTAACTGCTTTTGGCAGGTGTTAAAGGGAGGATTTTACGGTTCGGCGCATGTGCAAGCTATGGCGTATTCCATTTAAATTCATTGTTTAGACCAATCGGAAGCGAGGAGATAACTCTGGTGGGAAATTTGCCTGTGAAAATGTCGCTGATTGAATGGATGATTATACATACCAATGTGCGCTATGAAAGCCACCAGAGCGTACATGTAGAATAAATCCTTCGGGTCAAAGGTTTTATTCAGTGTTGACTTTGTCGGTGTAATCCGTTGAAATTTTGTGTGAATTTTGGTCATCCTTTGCTTTGTTTGGACTAATTATAGTATGTGATTATTGAAGTAAATGTGAGTGGTTTTTGAACCGATAAAATTGGCAAGTAAGCGAATAAAGCATTTTAATCTGTGCACATGCGTCGAACCGTGAAACCCTCCCTTTAATTTCAATGCCCCTTATTCAAAATCAGTGCTTATAGGCCTAAACACTAAAGGTCAGAGTTGAAAAAAATAAACTGGTTTGATAAACATTGAACCAAAAGTAAAAATAGTTGCTATTAGTTATTATAAGTAATTTCTAGATTTAGACTGGTCTAACTATTAGCTTATTTTTGATTAATTTTATACACGACCCCACATTAAGCAGCGATGCTTGAAGTCTCCTTGTGTTTAAATCAAGATTATTGTATTGTATTGTATTGTATATAATTAAACCATATTTTTTACACCTAACTACAACATCATCATAGAGTTTGTACCTTCACCTTTAGTAAATCATCAAATGTTATAATTTGTATCTGCTTTGTCTGTAAATAGGAGTATGTTTGGTTAAAGCAGCCAAGGGACAGATGCGACACATTTGTAAACCACACTAAGAATGGATGCAAGAGGATAGCAAATCCTAAATCTGATTCCGTTACACATGAAGTAAGTGTATTTCAGATCTTAGTCAAGAGAGCTTTAGTACTGTGTAAAATTTTTCCACTCTGTAACATTGTCAGTATAAGTATTGCATAATAATTATTGTTTGAATAGGTTTCAAATTAGTCTTGCTTTTCATTACTGTTTAGTTACCAAGGCATTGCTGTATCTGTTTGGCTATGGCATTCAGTCAGATTCGTCCTCGCTGCAGTTGTGCAGGTTTTCATCCCACCACATTAAATTTGTTGAAACAAAATTGCAGCAGATGAGGAACTTATAATGCGCTAACACATTTGATCACTATTACAACTAGCTTTTAGTGCCAGCTGAGTAAGGATCTGGTCCTGCATGTACTTAATTATCCAGTGGATATTATACAAACCAGTTTAAGTGTCTATGAAATGTAGTAATTTATTTTTTGATACGTCAAAAGTTTTACCTTTTTAGACTTTGGAATAAAGGGTTTAAAGTTTTAGAGACAATGCAAAACGCTTTTTTATGGTCTCAAAGTTGGGTTATTGGCGCTAAAAAGTGGCTCCAATTTGTGCGCGGCCAAAACCAGTGTCATATTACACTGTGACATAAATACATGTAGGTTTACAAACTGCTCTGAGAATCATGGTGAACAAGAGAGCTGGCAAGAGATGATGCTAGAGTTAGACAATATTATGTGGCGAGTGGCCACAAACATATGAGATATTAGAATTCTTTGATTACAAAGGGTGTATCAAAGCTTTTTATATTGCTTCAGATGAAAATATGTCGGCGAAATACACAAAATTTGTTAGCTGACATCAGAAAGGGTACATTGAGGGATGCTGTTTTCAATGAAAGCACTTGTATTGTTAAGGTTAATATTATTTAACAAAAAAAATAACATTCTGAGGCCGTTTAATCAAGCACAATTTTCCAATACACGTCCTGTTTAGGAGTTTCTTCAAGCCTCAGCTTGACTGGAGAGCTGCCATCAAGTCAGCGAGGCCTACAAAAATAATTATACTGACTTGATCGACCCTGACTGGCGAGTAATATAAACATTTTATATGGTATTCTGAATTATAAAATTCAGAGTGGAGCAATGCAAGTGTTCACTAGCAGGCTTTTATTCTTTAATTCTACTGAACATGTATCAAAACTATATCTACAAAATGCGTAAGACTATTCTTAATACATTTGTAATATACATCGCTGAATCATTGCGTGTTCGATCAGATCAATTTTTATACAATGAAATATAAATCAGACAGATAAATGTAAACACTGCAATACACTGCTTTGAACTTGTTTACAAGCTGCCAAGTGGTTAAAATTTCTAGAAACTTTCAATTTGCTGGCAAGACACTGAACTAAAAAGTTCAAGTATTACATAATAATTATATACTTGAGTTCAAACATTTTGAATTTGCTATCAAGGTGCCTTGCCCCTAAAAATATACCATTTACATTCAAATAGCGATTGAACCGCCTGAAAAATACCACTGTATGCATAACATTTCAGTATAATTTAGAAACTTTCAACTAACAAGCTGCCAAGCAGCTAAGATGTACACGTATATCCTTCACTTTAAATAGTGAACTCTAAGTAGAAGGGCGAACTGCCAAGGCAACAAAATAAGCTCATAACCTACACGCCCGATCAATAAACTTTAACTTCTTCTGACTCGGCAGAGGAGACCAGCTGAGTCGCTAATATTATGTCATATACATTGTTTGTACAAATATATTATTATTCGCATTCGATAAATGCTAGTCACCGAGCCACTGAAAAAAATAAAGCCTCTGCCTTCAACAAGCTTTCAACTCAACTGGCGAGCCACTAAGACGCTGAGCTACCAAAATGTATACCTTTCACATACAATAATCTAAATTGAAGTCTGTCTTCTTTATGTTGACTTCCTTGGCTCAAGCGGCACATTTGGTTTACTGCGCTATGCCAAAGCTACGGTGGACACGATCATTTCATTTGATCAAGAGTGATCCCAAACTGATCTTCTTCACCTTCAGGTGACTGTAAAGAAACAGATTAGGCGCTGTCCGACATTTGTACGGCCAAAAACGTTATCAAAAATGACCATCATGCCAAAGGATTCCAAGGGAATTATAGTGTAAACAAACCAATGTGTCATTCTTTCTATCGTCATCACTCACTCCCACTCGCCCCAGGCTCTCCAAAAATTGGAGCCACTGTTCAACCGGAGTGATGCATCTTTGAGCGGCTAAAAAACAATTTTCCTTCTTTTCTTTGGGAAATAATAATATTATAATTATTTTTATTCTTTGGACATAATAAACTGCAGAAAAACAAAGAAAAAGTTACATTTCATAGACACTTTCATTGTATAACAAATATATTTAGAGCAGTTTTCAATTAAGTGTCGTAAAACCAAAACCAAAGTTCAATGTAATCACTCTGGCCAATCACAACAGATGCAAAACAATCCAATGAACCAATGAGAACGCGAAGAAAATACATGCCGCTGCCGTCAAGTGCGGGAAAACGCGTGCGAGTACAAGTCACAATTGGTTTTGGTTTTACATTTGATTGGTTGAGAAAGTGGCGCGAGATTTTTTAGCCAATCACAAAGCGTAGCAATGCAAAACCAAAGCAATCATGAAATTACTTTCGACACTCAATTGAAATCCGCTCCATTGACTTTGTGAACTTAGAAATCAAGGCACTTAAAGATGATCCAAATTACAACTACAGACTGAGTTAGTGATCAAACTGCTCACCAAGCATATATTGTTAAAATGATGCTCACTGATATAACAGTTAGCAGATTTATTTTTGCTTCTTTTTTATTTCCCTCACATGAGATCTCGTGAATATTGATTATGACATTGTGTATTAATAGTACTTCTTATTGCTTCTGATGATTAACCCTTTCACTCCAAAGAGTGCCAAACAACAAAATTCAAGAAAAATCCCAAATTTCATTTTGTAAAATATTGAAAAACAAATGGTACCATGCAAAAGTACTGCTGAAGAGGTTTCATTTGAATGGTCACACCGTAGGATTTCATCAACAGACTCAAAAGTTAGAACTACACTACATGTCTCCATAATGGACTCTGGGAGTGAGAGGGTTAATATGAATGAATAAGAAACCCAAACCCATTTTTCCTTCTTTAACTGTTACTTGCAGGATAAACCACTTGATTCAGATGTGAAGGTAAAACCACAGAATATTACTCTATCATTAAGACCAGGTAAGGTGGACATGATATGGCTTAAAAAATACTTCCATGTTACATGTACATGTAAGGTCTTCATAATTTTTAATTTGAGCACTGGCCGTGTGGCCACCTGTGGATCACATGCAACTTTACCTTATCCCTTGTGATCAGCAGCAAATTATTTTCTCTTTGTAATATTACAGTCAACGCACTTCACACGTGAACGCACAACTTCAACTATTCATCGATTAGGTCATTCTTCGATTTCATTCTTCCAAAAATTTGCTGATTATTCGTATCTTTTATTTTATAATCGAATCATGAATTTCGTTATTAAAAATAATGTTCATGACAGTGTAAGAATGATAAGATTTTTCGTCCGTTTAGATAAAACTGTATTTTTCATAAGGTAGCTTTTTTTTCTTACACGTAACTTTGAATAGTTTCAGTGTTGTGCGCCGTGGGAATTTAATTTAACCGCGAGCATTAATTTAACCGCCCAAATTAACGGTCTTCATGAGATCTCAAGACACGAGTTTATTTTTGAAACGATGGCAAGAAATTCGCTTGGGGGGGTTTACAATCCTGGTAAACCTTTACCTTTGCACATTAGAGACGAAATAGTTAATATTTTCAATGCTGGATTTGGGCCGTCAGAGATTTCACGGAACACAAAGTTGACCAAAGGAGCTATTCATAACATAGTACAACATTATTCACTACACGGGACGACTCAACCATTTTTCTTGTGGAGGCAAAGATCCAGTATTGATAACAGATGATATTCTTGAAGTAATCGAAATTTGAAAACTTCGAAAACCAAGTGTGTATGCTTCTGAAATTGCACACCGGCTAATCTCCCATCCATAAGGCAAATACAAAATGTATTCAACTTCGCGTTCCATTTGTTTGTTTGCTTGTCTTTTCAAAGGCATCGTGGCCACCTTTCGCCGCCGATGGCGGGACAAAAAAGTCGGACTTCTCTGTACAGCTTTGAGGCACGATTTTACTGCTCACAGGTGTGCTGTCGACTTGGATGGAAATGTTGAAGGTTTTACTACCGCTCTCTCCTTCTTCTTCTTCTTCTGCTGTGCACTTTTGAAACGGTATTGTGTCCTCTTGTTTACGACTTACTGGAATACCCATTCTGATAAACTTAAAATTCCCGGGAAGCAACTCTCCCACTTCGTTGACAATATCTAGTCTAAATTCTCTTAGCGGTTTGGCTAAGCAGCTACTCTTCCTTTCTACGAACGCAATTGCGTCCGGCTTTTCTTTCAATTTGATTTTGAGAAGAACTTCTTCCGCCATAATATTGTTTCGACCGCGCTCTCTGTAATTATTTATTCGAAACTAAATCCTTATCTTTGAAGCTATCTGCAAAGTAACATTAATTCAATTTAAGAATGAAATATACACGTGAAGAATGGAATAATCTAATTAAGAATGGAATGTACGCGTGAAGAATGCAATCTTCGTTGTGTGGGCGTTCATGCGTGAAGTGCGTTGACTGTAATGCCTTATCAATCAAAAAGGTCATGAGCATTAAGGACATGATCACACAAGATGAGTTCTCTTGATATCCAAACAATTTCTCCCCACTACTTCTATAGGAAATGTATAGGACTAGAAATGAGAATTTAAATTTTGATGTTAGGGCTTAAAGGGTTAAACATAATTGTACCATTACCTAACTATAATCCACCTCCTCTACTACAAAAGCTGCAGCTACATTGTACACTACTTCCTTTAGTTATGAGTATAAATTATGTAGAGTTTACGGGAGGAGATGTGGTCTGTTTGCTTTGCAGGTCAACCAGCCACAGTCAAGGTTCATGTTAAGATGCCAGAAAATTATCCAGTAGACTTGTATTATTTGATGGACTTGTCTGGTTCCATGGTTGAGGATCTTAAGAAGTTTCCAGAACTTGGACAGAGTATAGGTATGCAGTAATTGCACACAGCTACAATTTACTTGTTGTTAGCAAAGGTCCTGAAGTATACATGACCTCAATAAGTGATTTTAAAGCAGCTGTAAATAATTATTATATCTCTTCCTAAGTGCTAGTTTAATTAATTTAATCCATAACTGATTGTTACTTTTTTCATTATTATTATACCACAATTATTTATTACATGTACCTTATTTGCACATATTAAATTTTATTTATTCATTTATTTTTGCACTTTGCACTGGAATTTGCTAGATGTCCTTATAGGATTTTGCAAATAAATTATGTAGATGTAGATGTAGATGTAGTAGGTTTGGTGGTATAGTGGTTAGTACTAGTGTGTTATTCCCTTAAAGAAAAGAAACATTACTCCACATTGTGTCTGTCCACCCATGTGTATAAATGGGGACAGGCGACAAAATGCTGGGGGTAACCCTGCAATGGACTAGCAGCCCATCGATCCAGGGGGGAGTAGCAACACTCCTACAGTGTAGTTGCTTTATGCGACAGAAACTGGGTTAAGCTCCAGTCGTGTGGGCCACCTGTGGCTCATAGGCAAAGGTGCTGGAGCTGTGTCACATGACTGTACCCTTTCATTCCTCATAATATCTAAAGTCCAAAAATAGTGCCCATTTGTATCAATGGTTACAATGTCTTTTACTTAGGATTTCATCAACAGACTCAGCACTTATAGAACCATCTAGTATAACATATGTACATGTAATAAACATTACCACAGGAAAGTACTGCCCAATAGTGTTCATTTGAATGGTCACATATACATTTTGTAAGGATTTCATCCACAGACTCAAAAGTTAGAATCAGTTTGTACAGCGTAATAAACAGCACCACAGGAAGAAAGTACTGCTCAGTAGCTCTCATCTGAATGGTGACACTTGAAAATTTCATCCACAGACTCAAATATTAGAACAACTTTGTACACCACATTAACAACACCACAGGAAATTGCTGCTCCACAGACTTAACCCACTTTGTATAAAAATTATGTTGTAGGTTAAAATTATTTTAGGTTAAAATTATTTCAAACTACAGGTTAATTTTTATTTTTCTTTATCCCAGATTCATTAACATAATCTGGGACAAAGAAAAATAAAAATCAACCCAGTTTGAAGTAACCCAAAATAATTTTAACCTACAACATATACTTTGAATGGTTACACTTAAGAATAAAGAATAAACTCTTTCCTGGACTTCAAGAAACAATCCCATCTATGTTGTATGAGCTGGTAAATATTTCCATTTGTATTATTTTCTAAAAAAGTTAAAAAGTCTAATGTTCACTTCTCTTGACAGCACAAGAAATGAAAAACATCACAAACAATTTCCGACTTGGTTTTGGTGGATTTGTGGACAAGCCAAGGGCTCCATACATTGATACTGAACCTAATAGGTAATCAATCTATTGTTGTTGTATTCTTTGAAATGGTGAAATAAAAGCCCTGAAAGATTGAAAAACAGGCCATACATGTATATATTAAAAAAAATCCCAAATTTCATTTTCACAGAATTGCTCTTTATTCTACATAAATGTTTCCTACAGACTCTACATGTACTATTAGTTATTGTGTATTTCCCCTCCTATCTCCGCTTTTCTCCCCTCCACCCCTCCTTCCCTCCTCTGCTCCCCTTTCGGGATATCCCTCTCTGCTCCCCTTCCCCCTCTGCCCCCCTCCCCCCTCTGCTCCCCTTCCCCCTCCCCCCTCTGCTCCCCTTGCCCCTTCCCCCTCCGCCTCCCTTCCCCCTCTGCCCCCTCCCCCCTCTGCTCCCCTTCCCCCTTCCCCCCACCTCTGCCCCCCTTCCCTCTCTGCCCCCCTTCCCCTCTGCCCCCCTTCCCTCTCTGCCCCCTTTTCCCCTCTGCCCCCTCGGAGGACATTTCCAACTGAGCAAAACTGCAAAAATATAGCTAAAAAGTGGTTTGTTTACAAGAAATACTGAAGCGTCTGAAAGCAGCACCGCATTTTTGGCATTTTTACACAACTGATGACGTCACCATGTTATTTGCATCTGCCTCTGTTTTTCTGCCGTAAGGATCAGTTTGATGTTTCTTTTGTTTCACTTCAAGTATTAATACTGATCTATGTCTGGAAACCCAGATCCGGCCATTCCCAACGGTTTGTTGCAGTGATTGTACATTTCATGTTTCTTTTTATACGTCTAGTTCCAGGCCCCAGGACATGAAAAGTTCATTTTTGACCAACTTTGGACGTCCAAAGAAATACTTTTCGTTGCTTGACCATAACTTAAATTAGAACAAAAAACGGGTCGAAAATTCATTTCATAGGCACTTTAAAGGGGCATTATTATCAATATACGCGGCCAAATAAGAAACTGCCTTCGAGAAAACACGCGTGAGTGGCGGGCGATATTGAATTTGACGGGTTGCAAACGAATTTACGGCCCTGTTTCTGTTAAACATTTTTTTTCTTATTAAATGAATTTGTACGATTTGGCCTTGTGTATTGATAATAATGATAATCACATGACTTTTGTCGGGCATATAGTTTATTTGTGTCCCTCGTAGCATCATTTGCACCCTCGCTCCGCTCGGGCGCAAATGATGCTACTCGGGCCACAAATAAACTACACGTATATGCCCTCCAAAAGTCATGTGATTGTCCTATTGTCACAGATTTTGCTGTGTTTTGGTCAAAAAACACTAAATATAATTATGACAAAGTACCTTTGCTCAAACATAAAATTGCTTTTAGAACACCAATCCTGGCCATCCGCAGCCAAAAAAATAATGAATACTAGTTTCTGTGTACTGGTAGAGTATTAATTAATTTATTTTTGTTAACAAAACTGGACCATTATTTTAAGGTTTCCATTGAAACAAATATGTTTTTTGGCTTTTCAAAGTGATACTAAAAATAGGTGACAGTGTCCCTTCAATTATCTAATTATAACTTTTGTTTGTTGGTACATGTAGCTTGGCTCACCCATTGGATCCTACAGCTCCAAACCCAGTTTCTGTTCCCGCATTTGGTTTTCTTAATCAGTTGAGTTTGACAGAAAACTTCAATGAGTTTCAAGTAAGAAATGACTTATCTTGTTAGTCTAACATTCCATGTAACTTAATTATTGCAAACATTTTAGTCCTGTTAGCCAAACTGTTACTGGTAATGAATGACAGCTACAGGTGTGAAAGTACACCTAGTATTCAATAATGAAGGGTTGCCTGGAAACAAGCCCTCAGTGACTTGTGATAAACTGCTAGATTCTCCTTCCAAATTGCCTTGTATTTCCTTGTGAAACACAAGGAGAATTTGACGTTACATCAAAAGTTGAACTTGGGGCCTTATTCCCCGCACACACCACTTTAAACAGGGCTTGTTTTAGTTATGTGTTGACGGTAATAATTTATATCAAACATGAGGAAGAGTGTTTCATCAGAGGATTTCCAAACAACAAGAAGTGGGTTGAAAAATGAGGTGCTGCTGAGTTTTTTAACCGACTTCAAGGTGTTTACAGTATAGATATCCGATGAAACACTCTTCGAGTGTTTGATGTAATAATAATATATCAAACACGAAGAAGAGTGTTTCATCAGGATATTAAACACCGAGAAGTGCGTTGAATAAACAAGGTGCAGCTGAGTTTTTTAACCCTTCACTCCCAGAGTCAATTATGGAGACATGTAGTGTAGTTCTAACTTTTGAGTCTGTTGACTAAATGCTGTGGTGTGACCATTCAAATGAAACCTCTTCAGCAGTACTTTTGCATGGTACCATTTGTTCTAACTTTTGAGTCTGTGGACGAAATCCTTTGGTGTGACCATTCAAATGAAACCTCTTTGGAAGTACTTTTGCATGGGAGCATTTGTTTTCCAATATTTTACAAAATGAAATTTGGGATTTTTCTTTAATTCTGATGTTTGGCACTCTTGGGAGTTAAAGGGTTAACCATCTTCAAGGTGTTTGGATACTTAATGAAACACCCTTTGTCTGTTTGATATACATGTACATGTAGCTTCTCAAACCATTACTACCGGTAATTCTTGGAGAACGGCCACCTTCGGACAGACTTTTCTGGCCATGGTAGAGAGGTGGCCGTTATGGGGAGGTTTTCAATTAAAGGATTTGAGTGAGTGAATTAGAAGTTGGGACAATAAAACATGGCCGTTGTAGAGAGGTGGCCGTTATGGGGAGGTGGCCGTTAGTAGAGGTTCTACTGTACTAATAGTGTCTCACATCCAAACTTCCTTCACTGTAATGATTTCCTTTGTTTCTTTTCATGATTTATTAATGAGTTTGAGAAATACACATGTTGTAGCTTCTCAAACCCATGATCATTAACTGAATAAGAAAAAACAATGAAGGAATAATACAATCGCCAAAATCTGTGCTAATTAAGAGCCAGTTTCCAAATCACCTTTATTGCCCTAATGATTTTCTTTGTTAAAAAAAATATATATATCCTTTATTTACCCTCGGCAGTGTTAATAGCACATTCAAGTGCTAGTGGGACCGAGCATTCAAATTAAACTTGATGAATTATTATTAATGAGTTTGAAAAGTTTAGATGCAATTGACAGCACAGTTTGAAGATTTAAACAAATTACAAAAATTGTCATAAATCATTTTTTAATTAATTGATGTATGTTGTTTTGATGTACATGTTCCACCAAATTTTAGAACTACAACCAGTCAGAGCAAATGTGTACCAGTCTATAGTAAGAACAATTCTCCTTACAGATGACTGGTGGGATCTTGGTAAAGAGACTCAACTTTTGTTATTTTATTATCTGATCAGACTGCAGTTCAACAAGTGAATATTTCAGCGAATGTGGACAATCCTGAAGGAACATTGGATGCACTGATGCAGATTGCAGTCTGTGATCAGGTGAGCTGACTGCAGCAGACGAAGGCTGCATTAAAGGGATGCTGTCCTGGTTGATATTGTATTTTCATGGTTATGGCCTGCAGAAGCTTGCTTTATGCTTGTTTTATTATCTAGAAATACGACGTAGAACAAATCGCCAAAAATGATGAAAGCAAAGAAAAGAGTGAAAATTTCACAAAAATGGCCATTTGGATTTCTTGACCGCCTGTCACAAAATCAAATTTGATGAACTGTAATCCACTTCCATCCTTGTAATCCTGCACTTTATCTCCAAACTACTACTTCTGTTTTGCTCTAAAGAATCTTTTTATCCAATTAGTTGTATATTTGGTGGCATTTGGATAAATAACATGGACCCAAAAGTGTAAGCCAAATTTAGTTATTTTGGTGGGACAGTGTCCTTAGCCTGCAAATTATATACAGGGTTGGAAACTAAATTTTTGGGACTCATGACTACAGTATAGGTACCCTCGATCAGGTGCCCTCTCATATTACAAATGGTGTGATTTTCTAAATTGTGAATGTACAAAGCATGACAAATATGCAAATTTTCACTCCTTCCTCCCTTCCTCCCTTCCTCCCTCCCTTCCTTCCTTCCTTCCTTCCTCCCTTCCTTCCTCCCTCCCTCCCTCCCTCCCTCCCTCCCTCCCTCCCTCCCTCCCTTCCTTCCTTCCTTCCTTCCTTCCTTCCTTCCTTCCTTCCTTCCTTCCTTCCTTCCTTCCTTCCTTCCTTCCTTCCTTCCTTCCTTCCTTCCTTCCTTCCTTCCTTCCTTCCTTCCTTCCTTCCTCCCTTCCTCCCTTCCTCTCTCCCTCCCTCCCTCCCTCCCTCCCTCCCTTCCTTCCATCCTCCCTCCCTCCCTCCCTTCCTTCCTTCCTTCCTTCCTTCCTTCCTTCCTTCCTTCCTTCCTTCCTTCCTTCCTTCCTTCCTTCCTTCCTTCCTTCCTTCCTTCCTTCCTTCCTTCCTTCCTTCCTTCCTCCTCCCTCCCTCCCTCCCTCCCTCCCTCCCTCCCTCCCTCCCTCCCTCCCTCCCTCCCTTCCATCCTTCCATCCATCCTTCCTTCCTTCCTTCCTTCCTTCCTTCCTTCCTTCCATTCATCCTTCTTTCCATCCTTCCTTCCATCCTTCCTTCGTTCCATCCTTCCTTCCTTCCACCCTTCCTTCCATCCATCCATCCATCCTTCCTTCCTTCCATCCTTCGATCCTTCCATCCTTCCTTCCTTCCATTCTTCCATCTATCCTTCCTTTCTTTCATCCTTCCTTCCTTCCATCCTTCCATCCTTCCATCCTTCCTTCCTTCCTTCCTTCCTTCCTTCCTTCCTTCCTTCCTTCCTTCCTTCCTTCCTTCCTTCCTTCCTTCCTTCCTTCCTTCCTTCCTTCCTTCCTTCCTTCCTTCCTTCCTTCCTTCCTTCCTTCCTTCCTTCCTTCCTTCCTTCCTTCCTTCCTTCCTTCCTTCCTTCCTTCCATCATTCCTTCCATTCTTCCTTCCTTCCTTCCTTCCTTCCTTCCTTCCTTCCTTCCTTCCTTCCTTCCTTCCTTCCTTCCTTCCTTCCTTCCTTCCTTCCTTCCTTCCTTCCTTCCTTCCTTCCTTCCTTCCTTCCTTCCTTCCTTCCTTCCTTCCTTTCTTCCATCCTTCCTTCCATCCTTCCTTCCATCCTTCCATCCTCCCTTCCATCATTCCTTCCTCCCTCCCTCCCTCCCTCCCTCCCTTCCTTCCTTCCTTCCTTCCTTCCTTCCTTCCTTCCTTCCTTCCTTCCTTCCTTCCTTCCTTCCTTCCTTCCTTCCTTCCTTCCTTCCTTCCTTCCTTCCTTCCTTCCTTCCTTCCTTCCTTCCTTCCTTCCTTCCTTCCTTCCTTCCTTCCATCCATCCTTCCTTCGTTCCATCCTTCCTTCCTTCCACCCTTCCTTCCATCCAAGCGTGGTTTCGTGACTATAAACCGTTTGTTTGGGTTTCTTGCCGTTTCGAGTCGCTTCTGATTGGTTGCTGCATAATGGGAAATGTCAAAATCAAATCAAAGTGTTCACTGTTTTTGGAAAAGTAACAAAATAATCAGGATAAAAAAAAAACTCAGTCTGCACAGTCTGCACGGTTTGCAGTCTGCATTTTAACATGACCGCTTTACGACAAAAACAAAGCAAGTTTTATTTAAACGTACCTGTGTTTTGAAGTTTTTGCCGCTTTGATAACAACAACAAATGGCGAGAGTTCAAACTTGCTTGCACGTTTGGCAATTTAATTGCTTTCTTTTACTTCTTTTAGCCTCATTCGTTCTCCTGTTAAACGTATATTTTCCCTTTCAGCAAAATCTGTCAAAGTTCTTTTCTTTAGCTCCGCAGAAATCTGCATTTTTTCAATGAAGTGATGGAACTTTAAAAACCTTTGGTCGCCATGAATGAATTTCTTCGAGGTCTTCAATGTCGCAAACTGGCCTGCAGGCGCCTAATTAATCCAAGATTTGACACAAATAATCGCTTCCTGTTTGGCGTAAAATGCTGTAATTCACCTGTAGAATTCCTTTCTTAGGTATCTTCCGATATCATTTCTTTTTTATAACAAAATCTCCGGCGAAACATGTGAGCGCTCCATTTGTAAATTTTCTTCAAAATCCCGCCAAGCCAACTGAATGCAATGAGAATGACGCGCTCAACCAATCACGAGTGAGAAATTTTGATGCTCGACCAATCAGAAGCGAGTAATTTTGCCCTCAATTAAGAAAAAATGCCCTCTTTGTCAGCCAATCAGCATTAAGTAATTTTGCCCTCTATATTATAAGGACAATAACAAAAATGACTGTTTTTAACGTCATAGAAAAACAACAAAAATCACGTTTTTGCCTTTAGTTTTTTTTATTCAAATCATCGTGGCAAACCCAAAAGTCAACATTCACAGCAAAATTCAGTCCTAGTCCTAGCTTAGCAGCGAATTTTTTTGCTCTTATTCGTTGCTCGGGCCCAGCTACAGCCTCTCGTTCTAGTGCATACTGACCTTGCCTCGATTTTCAAAAAAACCACCGCCCTGCATGCTGGGAAATAACGAGATTTTTTGACAGCGTTCCTTCCGTCCTCTACACATTTAATAAATACCAAGTCCACAGCCACTCCGACCCACCGCCGACATTTCGCGTTTGTTGTGTTCTCCTGTGGTCGCAACTTCCAAAATATGCCGCGGTAGGTCGAGAAATTCATCCAGAGTCGAGTCCCAAAGCTACTTCATTTCATGGCGGCCATTTTTCCAGTTCAACGAGCAACGAGCCAAATTCGTAAACGAAGTACAACACCTAACTCGCTTCGTTGAGAAGTGGACTCTGAATTACTTTCAAGCTTAATGATGCTCATCATGCTCATCAGGCTACTCAAGATGAAAAATGGCTGTGTACTTACCAAAAATCGCAGAAACACCATATTGAAGACTTTATTGGAATTCAACAAAGCAAAATCACAACGTCAGAATGACGTTTCCAGTAAACTCGAGCCTTCAGTGTTTTAGAACAGCAGCACTTTCAATGGTAACTTCAAATATGAAGTCACAAAAGCCTATGGGGCATGTGTATGCAGGAAATTGCTCAAAAACGTAAAAATTCTCAGAAATGAATGGGTTAATAAAATTATGTAAATGTACATGTATGCAACTTTATACAAACTTGTGTCAAATTTAGTGCTGCGAATGCATGAAATCATTTTTTTAAACAGCATATTCTTTGCAGCCATTGTTTTACCAATTTTTAGAAGAGACAGCCACAGAAACTTGCCACCTTCATTTTGGCACCACTTTGTGATTGAATGGGAACCCTCAGATTTTAGTTTAAGATCTGGTACAAATGTCACTTTTCAAACCTGTAATGTTATACTTTAGATTATCACCAATCACTCCAATTAACATGCAGGTCAGCAAATCTCGGAACATGACTGGTTTGAAATTTTAAAGTCATACTTACTCCTTTCTGAAAGTTGGGCCTTTGTACAACCATGCTGAAAATCATGTGGTTTATAGACTGCTAGCAGTCCCTCTCTGGATAGTCAAATGGGCAAGCAATATGTGGTCGTGGTTTGCTCTGTACTCCATTTGTAACACATGTCCGATACACCACCACCATCTTCTCACTTGTTTGCTGACAAGTTTCATTTTCGCTCTTTCCCTAAACATAATTGTTGCTAAACTTTATTAGCCAATATAAATTTATCTTGAACATTCTCCAAAGACACCTATATTGAAAGGTGTCCAGCTTGTTCTCGTTTGGTCTTTGTCATACACCAGGTCTCACAACTATAAAGCAAAACAGTGATCATATGAGCTTAAAGATTCTACATCCTGTAGACTTGGATCTTCATGTACCCCACTGTGCTGCATCCCTGACAGTTGATTGAACCCTTTTAAACTCCCAAGAGTGCCAAAAATCAAAATTCAACAAAAATTCCAAATTTCATTTTATAAAAATGACATTGAAAAACAAATGGTACCATGTAAAAGTACTGCTGAAGGGGTTTCATTTGAATGGTCACACCATAGGATTTCATCCACAGACTCAAAAGTTTGAACAAATGGTACCATACAAAAGTACTGCTGAAGAGGTTTCATTTGAATGGTCACACCATAGGATTTCATCAACAGACTCAAAAGTTAGAACAAATGGTACCATGCAAAAGTACTGCTGAAGAGGTTTCATTTGAATGGTCACACCATAGGATTTCATCCACAGACTCAAAAGTTAGAACAAATGGTACCATGCAAAAGTACTGCTGAAAGGGTTTCATTTGAATAATCAGTTACACCATAGGATTTTGTCAATAGACTCAAAAGTTAGAACTACTTGTACATGTCTCCATAATTGACCGTGAGTTAAGGGTTAACTTCCAAAATAAATGTTCTTTCTTGCCTGGCAACTAGTGTACAACTCACCCCAACCCAGATGAACAAAAGTCATTAATTAGTGTTAGTTTTACATCCTTTCCCTTTTGTTGCTTACAGGAAATAGGATGGAGGGACAAGCAGTCGGCCCGGAGATTAGTTATCGTTATAACGGATGCTAGTTATCATTTTGCTGGCGATGGTCTGGTAGGTTTTTTGTTTTGTATAATTTGAACTTAATTTAATTTGATCATGTAGTTAAATACCTGATGATAATTGTTTTTTTTTGTGTGTACAGCTTGGTGGAGTGGTGATACCAAATGATGGACAATGTTATACAAGTAACGGCAAATATACAGCATCAACAACTATGGTGAGTCAGTCACACATTCTTTTTTCAACTTATTGAGATACTTAGGTGAAGTTTTGATGAGCCATATAGTGACTTACAACAGCTTGAGCTGTCACTGGTTTCCGTAGCCTGATTCTCAGATGGTTAAAAGTTGCTCGCACTCAACTCCCTCCTCTCCTCATTTTGATGTCCTTTGTTTGTTGTTGTTGATGTTGTTGTTGTTGTTATGGGCTTGTTCTTGATGTCATCTGACTGTTAAACATTTTCACCAATCAGAAAAATTCCTGAGGGCAAAAAAACTGTCTCAAACAAGGGACATCAGATGGGGAGATTAGGGAGTGGGTGTGAGCGACCTCGGACCATCTGACTGAGAGTACATAGACCAAGACTGTATGGGACGCCCATCAGTAGTATATTTGCAGTCAGTAGACCCATTTAGAAACCTGAGTTAACAGAGACAATGTGGAGCAATGTTTTTTTTTTCTTATATGGAACAACAATTTAGCAGAAGCTTAGGGCTGGAACCTGACTGACCTTTTCACTCCCAGAGTCAATATTATTGTAGAGACATGTTATTGTCATAGAATGTGACCATTCAAATGAAACCTCTTCAGCAGTGCTTTTGCATGGTACCATTTGTTCTAACTTTTGAGTCTGTGGATGAAATCCTATGGTGTGACCATTCAAATGAAACCTCTTCAGCAGTACTTTTGCATGGTACCATTTGTTCTAACTTTTGAGTCTCTCGACAAAATCCTATGGTGTTACCATTTAAATGAAACCTCTTTGGCAGTACGTTAGCATGGTACCATTTGTTCTAACTTTTGAGTCTGTCTATGAAATCCTATGGTGTTACCATTTAAATGAAACCTCTTTGGCAGTATGTACATTAGCATGGTACCATTTGTTTGTGATTGTTTTTGAATTTTGATTTTTGGCACTCTTAGGAAGGTTAATAAACTCATTAATTGATGTTTGTACCATTGTATAGGACTATCCATCTCCAGGGTTTCTCAAGAAAGTGTTAATAGATGAGCAGGTGTCTCCAATCTTTGCTATCAACAAAACAAAGAAGGCTGAATTTGAACAATACAAGGTAGGTAATAAATAAAATTATTATGAAAACAAGCTCCCTTTGGGGAGCATTTGTCTACTGCACGCTGCTAAATTTTTGGATGTACTCAGTTAATTCAGCCTTTCTTCGTTTGACATTTTGACGTCTACCCTTATATTGAAGGCCAACTCTAACTAGGTCACCTGGTGGGCAGCAATGATCTTCTTAACCCACGCGACTGTCACTCGCGGCCTTTGTTATCATGTTATCTGATCCTGCTTGGCCAATTTTTCAATGTTAACCACAAGTTTGTTAACCATTTGCTTTTGTCAACCTGAAGTTTGTTAACAACAGAACTGCTAACACCACAACAACAGCTGTAACAATGATGCAATCCATTTATCACCAGGCAACCAGAAAGGGGTGGTATGCAGATCTTACAAGGTTGTCTCTGATTAGCTGAGAAAACAATTGAACAAACATTACACAACAATGGACCCTAGCCCTGAAAACAATAGAGCTGTGTGATACCCATGTCCAATGAAATTAGAGGTTCTAAAGAGCTGTGTGGCTACTGACCAGAAAGAGGTTGCTGTGACAATGAAAGCTGTAATGATGATTTTGATTCTAAACTAAAATACTAAACCCTGCAAAACTGAGCATTAAAACCTCTGAAACTTTGAATATTTTGTTCTTTTATGACGTAAAAATAAAAAGGTTAACAAACTTCTGGTAACACCGTTGATAGCAATAGTGTGTGTGCACATGTGCAGTAGACACAGAATCATTGCTAATTCATAAAAGAAATGAAAGTTTAATGAAGGTTTGTTTATCCTGTTGCAGAACAACTAATAATCATCGATGCAGGATACTAGTGGGAACAAGTTCCATGCATTGCTATTTTGACAAATATTTGCTCATATTTTATATATTACTTGTTTGTAGAACCCCATGCTGGGTATGTGGTATGCTTCATGCTGAATTACTACTTTCATTTACATTTTTCAATGAGTTTTGAAAAAAATTTCGCAATTTGCTTTGGTTTTGCATTGCTACATGTATGCTTTGTGATTGGCTAAAAAATCTTGTGCCACTTTCTCAACCAATCAGAAGTAAAATAACTAAAACCAATCATGACTTGCTATCATGCGTTTTCCCTCATCTTTTGTGTAGGAATTAGTTGGCTTTTTTGGCAAAGAATCAGGATCTGTGGCAGATTTGTTAAAGGAGGACTCTTCTAACATTGTCCAGCTCATACGACAAGCTTATGAGGTGAGTTCCTAGGGGTATTTCTGCAGTTTAAGGGACACTGTCCTGGCTACAACACCAGTGACCAAGTGAACTGTCCATCATAGAGAGGTGTCCGTATTATGGAGGTGTCCGTTAGGAGAGGAACAACTGTGAATTAATAATTCACCAAAATCGCTTTAATGAAAAGGAGCAGGCAGGCAACAAAGAAAACAACACTGTAATCTAAAAGGTTGAGACGATTTTGTCAAATTTGAGAACACATTTAACCCATTGACTCCTAGAGAATTTGCAGAAAACGGCAATTTGAAGCCATTAATGCCGTTTTTTATTGCTATGGAGGCAAATTGCTAGCAAACTGTCCAAAACGTTTGCAAAGTGAAAACTAAGCTTCCTTTTCGTTCGGGGGCATGCACACAAAGCAAAATTTTGAGAAAAAAACACCAGAAGCTTGACTTTTATTTGTTCTCCTCCCCGCTGTTTTTTGTATTCTCATTCCATTTTTTTCTCCTCGTTGTTGGCCTTTCACTAAACTTTATTTTTTAAGTAAAAGTTTCCCAGAAAATGCTGAAGAAGGTAAAATGTTTAAACAGGAAGTGGCAAGTGGTAGGAAGACCAGGTTTTTCTTCAATTTTGCCAGTCAAATCTGATAGGTTTTTCATGTGTAAATCTGGCCCAATTCACAAGAGCTCTCTCATTTGAGCACTTTTTAAAATATTTCCTCCTTCTGCTTGAGTTAGGTACAAAAGACATATTTTATCATAAAAGGGATGGCGTCACAAAAATGGTAGAAGGACCGTGGTTCTGTCACTGGTGGTTTTGGGCAGTTGAGGTGTCAACAGATTAAATTTCTACCATAAAAAGCAAATTTGTTGCATTCACGTACAAACCTTTATTATTCAAGTACACCTTGTAACATGATACCTACAGTATTTGTACACTGCATTGTGATATACACACTATAACTCTTCTTGTGAGCTTGGGCTACCTGTTTATGCACTATACTCCTGGTTTCCATGCCAAAGTTTGTGGCTCTTTGTTCTTTGTACAGCATCCTTTAAAGTCCTTGCAAAAATGTTTGTACCATTCTGTAAGTTGGCCAAAACATGTTATGAACCCTATATTGCATGTTCACTCTGCAGACAATCGCTCAAACGCAGACAATCCGTGACACAGCACCTGAGGGTGTGACGGTTAATTACACAGCTTACTGCCCGTAAGTAACTTTGAATCTCCTTCCTAAATTCTAAGAATATATTTTAACTCTTTTCAGAATTCAAAAATAGAAGTTGTTTTGTCATTAACAAATGAATTCAATTAACATAATAATAATGAAGTATAATAATAGGTTACAGTATATTATTAGTATCTAAAATAGAGTATACTGTTGATGACTATAAACCCTTTTTTTCCCCTTCTGTTGCCAAACTTTATTCTTTAACCCGAGTCTACAACTGAAGGGTTTTTATCCCGGGTTGGGGGGGTGGTGGGGGGGGGGGGGGGGGTACTCTCACATATAAGCTATACGGGTATGTGTCGCCGTGAAGGGTATAGTTTTCAAGCAGTTTAGTGTGGGATAGGGTATAGAAATCAGAGAGTTTTGGTCTAGAATAGGGTATCATTTGCTGGGAAAATAATCATTGTTATGAAGAATTAAGTCTAGTGTAGTCAGTTTAATGTTGTTACTCTGCCATTTGAAATAATTGCTGAACTGTTTTGTTCGAAGAAACGGCAAGCAAGTTGGATCAAAGACTTGTGCGGGTGTTCAAATAGGACAAGAAGTAAGTTTTTGAAATGCTCTTTAATTAGTTTTTTTTTAGCTGTTATTATCTAATAGATCCCATCAGCACCTGAGTAGCCTTTCTGTCTTGACAGTGTGTTTAACTTGTTCACCATTAATGGCTTGAACCCTTCCACTCCCAGAGTCAGTTATGGAGACATGTAGTGTAGTTCTAACTTTTGAGTCTGTGGACAAAATCCTATGGTGTGACCATTCAAATGAAACCTCTTCAGCAGTACTTTTGCATGGTACCCATTTGTTCTAACTCAGTTTTGAGTCTGTTGATGAAATCCTATGGTGTTACCATTCAAATGAAACCTCTTCAGCAGTACTTTTGCATGGTACCATTTGTTCTAACTTTTGAGTCTGTTGATGAAATCCTATGGTGTGACCATTCAAATGAAACCTCTTCAGCAGCACTTTTGCATGGTACCATTTGTTCTAACTTTTGAGTCTGTTGATGAAATCCTATGGTGTGACCATTCAAATGAAACCTCTTCAACAGTACTTTTGCATGGTACCATTTGTTATAACTTTTGAGTCTGTGGACAAAATCCTATGGTGTGACCATTCAAATGAAACCTCTTCAGCAGCACTTTTGCATGGTGCCATTTGTTCTAACTTTTGAGTCTATTGACGAAATCCTATGGTGTGACCATTTAAATGAAACCTCTTCAGCAGTACTTTTGCATGGTGCCATTTATTTTCCAATATTTTACTTCAGCTACTTTCATATACAAACATGGCAATGCTACCAACTTTTTTTCTCCACCACAGCTACATTTTCCATTTTCCCAGCTACTTTAAAAACAGCAACAGCCGTGTGTTTGTATAGACATCTTATAACAAATGTCAGAAATGCCAAAAAAAGGTTTTCATTGACGTCATGGACAAATAATACCCTCAGAACTCAATACGGCTTTTTTGCCTTAGATTTCTTCCTTGGTGCTCACACTCAATAAATGACATATTGCGACATGAATTGCATGTGTCAGTGCAGTAAGGGAGTGCATAAACAATTGGCACAAACATCTTCCTTATATGTTTTGTCTACAGTTGCATTATAGGTACAAGTTTGGTTGTTAAAGTGCACCTTATCCCCCAATTTTTTTTTCTTTTAATCAACTCAATGTACGTTGAAAAGTCAAATAGTGAAATATTTCTTGTTTTTAACGTCGCGTTAGTGAGTTACAAAATGCTAATTAGATGACGTCAAATCAAGACTTTACCATTATTTCCAAATCAATTTACAATACGAAGTTCACAGCTTAAGGATAACCAAGCTCGGCTTCTCGGAGATTTCCCCGCCACAGTCACTCTACCCAAGTTATGTATAAATTTTAAATTTAATATTAATTAACCTATTTATGTATTATCGTTTATTCTGCTTGTAATTCATTGTGTGTGGCAAAATAAAATAAAAAATAAATAAAATAAACCAATTAAAGAAAAATTAATACCAAATAAAAACTGTTAATAGTCAATTGATTTGTAAAAAAATATTACTTGGAGGTGGAAACAAGTAGTTGTATAATTAACGAGTCTTGATTTGACATCTCATTAACATTCTGTAAATTCAAACCTCTATGCAGTGTAATAGACCAATTTTGATATATTGAAATTCATACTTCACTCCGAGGCTTAGGGGAATAAAACAAAAGAATTAAATAATTCAATGCTGAACCTCAAAGTGATTTCTTTTGTTTTATTCCCCCAAGCCTCGGAGCCAAGTATGAATTTTAATATATCGAAATTGGTCTATTCACTAACGCAATGTTAAAAACAAGAAATATTTAACTATTCAACTTTTCAACGTACATAGAGTTGATTAAGCGAAAAAAAAATTGGGGTTTAGGTGCACTTTAACCCTATTCGGCCTGGGGGGGTCACAAAGTGCCCGCGCTAACTTTGAACATTCATAACTTTTTTAATATGTATTCAAACGCCATCAAACTTTGTGACTTTTCCTAAAATTTATCTGGCAACAATTTTATATGACAATTTTTTGATCACGTGACTTAATGTTTCCATGGCAACAAGATTTTGACAGCTATGTTTTTTGAAATTTGCATATTTATACCTTTGAATGAAGAAAAACAATGTTTATTTGTGTAACTTTTGTATTTTTACGTCATTTAGCGTTTATTTATTGGTTTTGATTAATTTTGCGTCAATTTGGACGGTTTTTAAGGGGTTTTAAAAAATTTCAGAAATCCAAGATGGCGGATCCAAGATGGCGGCCGTATAACTAATTACCTAATAACTACGTCATATGACGTCATCGTTCCATTGTGCGGACCGCAAAGGAGACAGTTTTGGACGTACTATGTACCCTCTAGGTTTCATTGTCATAGCCTTAATGTTCTTGAAGTTACGAAGGGGGGGGCGCAATGTGCCCCCCCCCCCCCCCCCCCCCCCAGGTTCAGGAACTCAAAAAAAGCCCAGGCTGAATAGGGTTAAGAAGAATTAAATGATTGAACTTTTCTTTGCAGCAGAGTTTTCACAGTTTATTTTTGTTGCAGGTATCCTTTGAGGTCTCTGTTACTGTTAAAGACTGTAACCTCAAAGAAAAAAGGTATGCATGGCTTAAGTAACATTAGAACGGTTCTTAAGTAAGCATCAAAAGTAATTTCGCAATTGCTTTGGTTTTGTACTGCTACGCTTTGTTAGTGGCTTTGGCTTTTGAACCAATCAGAAGTAAAGCCAAAACCAACCGGTTCAAACACCAAACTTTTCATAAGCAGAACTTAATTTGAATTTGGACCGACCCAAATTAACAAAAGTACGCCTGTTGATTCAGACACCAAATTTAATTAGCCGAACTAAATTCAGTTTGAAGAGAAACAAATCAAAAGTTCAGCGGTTTTCAGGCAAAGTGTAAAAATGGCAGACGATGCCAGAACATGCACCAGTCGTCGCATATAAAATAAGTTGTAATACTTTATGCATTAGGTTCAGCTCATGAAAAGTTCAGTGTCTGAATCAAAGCTGTTCCAAAGCCGAAATTCCTGGCTGAGCCAGGCGGGAATAACGGCTGAGCCGTTCCAAATTCAAATAGCCGTTCTTAACTGATTCATATGCTGAACTTTTCATGTACTTAACTCAAGGTATTAGGTTGGGCTCATGAAAAGTAAGGCATCTGAACCGGGCCTTACTTGCATGTGTTTTCCTGCACTTGGCGCACTGTTTGTTGATGGGCACCCAACAAGGAATCTTTAGGAAAACTCTTGGAATGGCATTGTACTGTTTTCCCAAATCATTTTGGTGCCTTTACAGGGAACCCAACGAGGAATGTTTAGGAAAACTCTTGGAATGGCATTGTACTGTTTTCCCAAATCATTTTGGTGCCTTTACAGGGAACCCAACGAGGAATGTTTAGGAAAACTCTTGGAATGGCATTGTACTGTTTTCCCAAATCATTTTGGTGCCATTTTGACTCCCCTATAAAAATGACAGGGGTGCTCATCGGAAATTTTCGAAATATACCCTAAAAGGTACCAGAATGTTGTTTGATGGGCATGGCTCAAAAAAAAAGTACCCCCTAAGAGGGACCAATGAATTCTAAAACATTACACATGACATGACATTCTGTCATATTTTTTCGGCTCAATACCCTAAAAGGTACCGCAATAATTCTAACGGTAGTCATTTAAGATTTTAGTACCCTAAAGCCCCGTCTACACGAGCAATTTTTATGTGGCAATTTTTATTTGCCCGTGTAGATGATGAAAAATGACCAATTTTTATGTGACAACTGTATTTGCTGAAAAGCTGGCGTGTTAGTTTTTATGTGGCAAATAAAAATTGCCACATACCGATAATTGTCCGTGTGGACGAGACGCCACATAAAATGTGACAATTTTTTCGACGTCATCTGTAGAACCTAGTCCCTAATATTTGCGCATCCAACATGGCGGTTTCCACGAGTACAGCCGGTGCGAAATTGTTACTGACGCAAATTAACAAATATTTGTCGATCATCTACACGGGCAAATAGAAATTGCCACATAGAAAATTGCCACATAAAAATTGCGCGTGTAGACGGGGCCATCTACACGAGCAAATAAAAATTGCCACATACAGTTGCCACATAAAAATTGCTCGTGTAGACGGGGCTTAAGCGGTACCAATCTACAAATTTTGACCCCTAAAAGGTACGACAAGCATCCCCGTCATTTTTATATGGGAGTCCCCCCCCCCCAAATTTTCCAGCTGCTTTCCCTTTTCCGAAAATCCTAGCTGACCTTATTTCGTACCCAAACATGACAGTTTTGAACCTTCTGAAAACAAAAGGCGTTAAATGTTCCAATGTTACCAAAGTTTGAGGCGACATTCTACTTAAAAAATAACTCTAGTTTTTAATCTAATGTAGTAAAAAAGATGGCTAAAATATAAAGGCCTTCTGAACAGCTTTCCGTCGAAACAATTCTTGGGTGCTCTTGTTTATTTAAACTATTCTTTATTACCACGCAGCTTTTCTTTGGTGACACCATTCGGGAATGTGGATATAAACCTGGATTTTATTTGCAGCTGTCAGTGCGAGAAAGACGAGAATAAGGTAAGTCGACTTATCAAGCTTTATCTGTTTCCAATGCAGTTCTTAAGGAGGCTTAACCCAGTTTTTTTTTTGCCCTGGGGTGTATGTTTTGAAATCAAAATTTTGCATGGATGACATGCCTTGATTGCTTTCATTATTCACCAAGTTAATTAAATGCGATCAAATTTTTATGTCAATGGTTTCCAAGCGACAGTGGTTACTATAGCAATGCCAGCTTATTGCCCTTTGTTTTAAACAATGTCGTTTTTCTCAAAATCTACTCACTCACAGACACTTCATAATGAAACTTTCAAATTTTGTAGTACTCACATAAATTATTTCTAGCTGCAGACAAAGTTCCAAGAGAGTTTATAAGACAGTTTTTGCAGGAAGCAGAATATTTCCAAAATACTCCATTATATATTATTTTAAAACAGCTAGCCGTTAAAATAATGTTGTCCTTTACTTTGCAATAATTATTATTAGTATGAAAGCAATCAAAGCATATCTTCCCTGCAAAATTTTGATTTCAAAACATACACCCCACAGCAAAAAAAAAAAAAAAAAAACTGAGTCAAGCCTCCCTTCTAAGCTATGTTTTAATAAGAGAGGTGATTTCCTTGCAGGAGAAATCCAGCTCTCACTGTACTGAAAATGGTACTTTAACCTGTGGACTGTGTGTATGTGACAAAGGATGGTAAGTTTCCACAGGGCTAGAAATATTCTTTTTTTCCTTTCTTAAGGTGGCTGAACACAGTTTTACTGTACCTATGCATCATTCATTGTCATTTTAAAACCACTAACGTCTGGGTGCCCAAAATTGGCGAGGCATAAGATTAAGCAACAAGCTTGATATTTTGATATTTTTGTCGAGCTTTTAGGATGTTGCCATGGCAACAAGGTGGATTGTAAATCAGCCTGCAATATTTGGTTTCGTTTATTTTCAGAAAATCTAGTCGTTAGATTTTGTCCATCATTTGTCTCCAGTAAACTCGTAAAAATATTCGCGTGTTAACACTGGTCTCATGTAATTTCGACAGAGGGATCTTCCGTAATTTGTGGTTCAATATGTTTGTGTTTTGTAAAAATCTCCGCTGTTAGATTTCAAATTTTCGATGGCAGGTGAGTTCGGCATATTCGGAACTATTATTGTGCCAAATTTCGTGAAATTCTAACAAGTGGTTCTGTAGAAATCAGCACGTTTCCGAGGAAAGTCGCTAAAACATCCAGTCACAATTTTTTGGTCAACTGCGCATGCGTTGCATTTGACTGGGTTCTCGATCCAAAGACAAAAACGACCAAAAAGGCAGTGTATTTCTTCAATGGTTCTATAAATTATCTATTGATTCAACAAACATTTTTACGAACAACAAATTGTTTGATTTTAAGACGAAAAACAACACTTTCGCGATCCACGCTGAGCAAAATAAAATGATCGATGAATAGGCGCCACGTTTGTTTTTCTCAAAACACTGAACGTGCTGACTCACGTAAGCAGCTGAAATTGAAGAGCGCGCGCAAACTGTGTTCAGCCACCTTAAAATGATATATATCCTCCCACACCGTAAGTTTGATAGGATATTTTACAAAATTTAATTAGTCAGACATCTGCCATTTTGGGAGTTTTTACCCGAGACACAATCCCTCAGCTTACATGATGCACTAAAAGCAAATGGCCAAATCAGAGGCAATTTGATAAAGCACTGTAACAGTTATTTCCCTCACCATTCACCTGTTGTACTATCTCACGTGATGCTGCCTGCCTTTTATACCCAACGATGATAACTGTGCTTTTTATCATATCCAATGATATTAACAACACTAAATTAACCTAGGGAAAGAACACTCACACCTTTTTTCTTTTGAGTCTGTGGATGAAATCCCACGATACAACCATCCAAATGAAAGCTATGGAGCAGTACTTTCCTGTGGTCCTGTTTATTATGCTGTTCAAGGTGGTTCTAACTTTTGAGTCTGTGGATGAAATCCTAAAGTGTGACCATTCCAATGAAAGCTACTGAGCAGTACTTTCCTGTGGTACTGTTTATTATGCTGTACAAGGTGGTTCTAACTTTTGAGTCTGTGTATGAAATCCCACAGTGTGACCATTTCAATGAAAGCTATTGAGCAGTACGTTCCTGTGGTCCTGTTTATTATGCTGTACAAGGTGGTTCTAACTTTTGAGTCTGTGGATGAAATCCTAAAGTGTGACCATTCAAATGAAAGCTACTGAGCAGTACCTTCTTAGTGGTACTGTTCGGTTTTTATTTCTTACAAAATGAAATTTAGTCATTTTCTTTAATTTGATTTTGACTGCTAATTGAGAGTGAAACAGAAGGTACCACTGTCAAGTTTCGAACCAGCCATCACTCCTCCTTTTTGCTGATCGGTAGTTTTACTAATGAATACAGTTGAACCACACCTTACGGACACCTCCCTTGTGCGGACACTTATCCATTACGGACACTTCTCTTGTTCCCAAAGATACCAAAATTCATACAATCTCTACCTCTTTAATACGGACACCTCTATAATACGGACACCTCTATAATGCCGACACCTCAAAATGTGTGTAGGTATTTTTTTTAAATATAGTTGTAAAAAATAATGAGTAAAATAAAGAAAGTTTGAAGTTTAAAAGTTTGACCAACACCTCTATAATACAGACACTTGGGTCTGTCCCTTAGGTACTTGGTGTTGACTGTACTGTCTTTCTGACCTTGCTTGTGCGTTATTGTTGTTTTATTTCCAGGGCTGGTAGAAAATGCCAGTGCACCGAGGAATCAAAACTTGCACCTACCCAATGCATCAAGTAAGGTTTGATTGCAGTGCAATCTTGAATTCTGCACATTACAGAATGAAATGTTATTGATGTTCATATAAGGTTGAGGTTTTCAACTATCAATCAAAACTCCCTCTCCATTGGTTTATCATGCTAATTGCTTAAAGGGGCTAGCCACGAGGATTTGACTGATTTTTGTTGAAAACTGTGGTAAAATCACTGTTAAGTACCTCCAATCATGCATCATGAAGCTAAAAATAAGATTAAAAGTGAGATTTTAGACGGAGATCAAACCACGAACCCTGGCTGTGACCACCCTCAGTGCTATACGTTGTTCATGGGTGGGGTGGGGAGATGAGATCAACAATGGACCGATAGCGGATGCCTGAGGCACCTTCATAAGCTGACGTCCGATCTCATTCTCATAAATGTATGTTAAGCGCCATGGGACATGTGAGATGTGCGCTATATAAGTCTATTATATATATTAATTATTTTTAAATGGGGCCAGTGATGCTAATTACCATACATATAAATGAATAAATTAATTGGCCGTCATTATGAAAGAGGTCAAAAGACGTAACTCAAAGTGTAGATCAAACAATTAAAAGGCAAGGCTAGTATAACGGAAATGAAAGGCAGATTTAATGGCCAGTGTACAGCTTAGTGATAGGATAGAAGCGCCTTGGGAAATGATATGTGCGCAATATAAGTCTCTTCATTTTTTCTTGATCAATTTTTAAAGACACGGGGGGAAAATTAAAAAATTAAGCTTAAAGTGCCCATAAGGTTTTTTTTTTAATTTCTTATCTAAATCTACGCGTCACGTAATGAACGTCTGCGAAAAATTTTTTTGATTTCAGAAAAACGTGAATATTTTATGATTTTTTAAAGTCTTCGAAATTTGCCGCCATTTTGGTCCACCATTCGCATTAGTCTTCTCTCGGTCCCTCTCAGTTAACAAAGGATCCGTGACGTAGATTAAGGAATACGTGACTTCAAACAAAGGAATTGTGACGTAGATTAAGGAACATGTGAGCCCGTTGGCCTTCTTAACAGCGGGACGGGTATACCGCAAAAAAATAGGATTTTGAAGATTTGAAACATTCATAAAAAATTCGCGTTTTGTGCAAAGCGCGAAATTGTTCCGCAGAGGTTCCTTGTGTGATGTTTACATTCAGATGAGAAAATAAAAAATTGACACTTTAAACTTTTCAAGTCGCAATCCATTTCCATCTTGCCATCCGCCTCTAAAATCACACATTGATAGTTTTAGTACACTAATGTAGCAACAGTTAACTGATAAAACTGAACCATATTTTTAAATTCCTTTGACACAAATACCCGTCTTTCGGCTTTATAAAGTGATACTAAATTTCGGTGTCGTTGTCATAGCCCCTTTAACACTTCATTCTGATTTCATCATGATCAGGCGTGACAACTTTCAGGTTAACACTTTCATTGGTTGTACTGGAATTGTTTACAAGGATTTGCCCGTAAATGACAGTTATTTTCTTTATCCAACTTAAACACTGCCTAACATAAGGGCCAATTATCTAAAAGAATTTTACACAGTGTTTACTATCCAATCCAAGAACAGTACAACAGGCTATTTCCGAGTTACGTTATGCCTCGTTGTCAAAGCGAGGCTACAACTGTAGGTGTACAACCTTTCATATGAAAATGAGTTTTTATTCAAATGCAAATGAAACTCATTTCCATATGAAAGGTTGTGCACCTAGCCTCGCTTTGACAACGAGGCATAACGTAACTCGGAAATGGCCTATTAACATCTTTTTAGACGTTCAGCGGAAGCTCTACTTTGGCACACCTCCATTAAGGGGACACTTCTACTGGTCTCGGCCGACAAAACACTCGTATAGTCGTTGTAATTATAACTTCTACGGTATTAAAGGGACACCTCTATTGGGGGAAATTTCTCTTGGTCCCGGTAGCAAAACTCTTGTATAATCTTTGTAATTATCACCTCTATTGAAGAGGCACCTCCATTAATGGGACACTTCTCCTGGTCCCGGCCGGCAAAAAGCACATTACCTTACTTGTATTAAAATTCGTGCAAAACGACGTCTAATGACATGGCATTAATGAGATCTGAGTTCTGAAAAGTTACAAAAAGATGGTACTGTTTTTAAGTACCGTTAATCCTCTTTTAAGACCCCGGGGGGCTTATTTATTTCAAGCGCGTTTGAAGGGGAAAGGGGGAGGTGGGGCTTATGTTAATGGGGAAGGGATGGGGGTGGGGGGGGGGGGGGGGGGGGGGCTTGCTAATTTTTTTGCTCTAAAAGCAAGGGGCTGATTTGAAGAGGGGATTTAAAAGGATTTATGGTAATAGATAAAGTTTGAGCGTTGAATGACAGATCTGTGTGGGTATTTACAAAATGGCTTGCTTTACTGGCCTTGGTAAAAACGTATGCAGAATAAATAAGACGTTAGACATTTTAATAACATAAACGTCTGTGATATCCTAATATCACAAATGATAAATATAAACTTAACGTTTTAATGTATTGCATTGGCTATGTATAATGTCTTCAGATTGAATCAAACTGCTTTGTTAATGTCGGAAGGAAAGTTTCACAATAGAAACTCGACTGCAAAGTAAGTATAAACCACAAGGAATTATAAAATAATATTCTTAATTCCGTTAAACCACTCTAAACTTGTTTGGAAGTTACTAAACAGATACTGTTTCACATAATTTACCCCATCGTGAATCGATAAAGTGTTACAAGTAGTGAACGTGTTAGAGCTTAACAAAACGTAACTTCGGTAATAAATTTTTGAGTACTCCCCATCCATAAGTCTTTCTGTTAAATCTTAATTATACATTTGATTACTGATTTACTTCCCAAAATTTAACCTGCCCTACTTAGCTTGAGAAACAGTTGATGCAAACCATTTTAATACTTAAACACTCCTTTAATTCTTCAAGGCTTGTTAATGAGAGAAATCCTCACCTAAAAGTGATAAAACTGAACTCAAAGTTGACATTAATTCTGAGTTAACTGGCTAAACATAAATCATAGCAGAGGAACATATTAAACAGACGACAATTAACCCTGAAAGAAGTTGTAGGGCATGTTCTGTTAAGCGCAATTACTTTTATTTGCGTATTAAGCGTATTTGTTCGCTGATAATAAGTTGCGAGTGTTTTACAGAAACAAGGGGCTCGACTTATCTCTCAGTGTTTTGGGGGGAAAATATCGAACCGTTACAAAAAGAGCCGAGGGAAACAACATCAGACTATGGTCTAGCCTAATGCCCGGTGAGCAAACAGTCCCGAGTTCAAATTTGCTCACGGATAATGTTTTTCGTTCGATGAGAATGTTTTAATAAGCTTTTATCAGCCATTGTAGGTTGTAGTATGTATATTTTGTGTAAGTACTTTGAAAGAAAATCTGACCTTGGAAAACGAACTCGCATCTGTAAGCATTGCGTGTCTATTTATTTGTTCTGTACGTGTCACGATTTTGTATGAAATGGTTTGCGTTGGAAGTGTGGCTTGCAAAGTTTCATGCAACAGTTGTAAACAAAAGTTGTATCATACGCGTGAATCATATACAATCAGCTCTTTCCTAAGCGACCACCCTTGGTGCAGGAGAAACCGTATTTGACTGAGAAACAAAACGGTTATTTACAGAGTGGTCGCTTACGGGAAGTGGTCGCTTAAGAGAGAGTTGACTGTATTAAACAGTGACAGTCCTAAACAAAATCCATTCAAGTTAAAAGCCGTTTAGCTGTTTACACCTGGGGTAAAGTTTGTTTTGCAGCATTTTCAAAAGTTAATTTTGGATTGTGTTCTAGTTTTGAACTTGGGCGTTGTTGAAAGTGAAAGGGTGACTGATGGTTGAAAGTTGTTTATCTTGCCTGTAGGGACAATACAACAGATGCTCAGGAGTGTAATGGACAAGGTACCTGCCTGTGTGGGGACTGTGTGTGCACTAAAGAGGGGGTGAGTAATATTTGCCACTGAATAGACCCCCCGGGTGGGGAGTGTACTCCCATCTATTTAGGATAGATGTGTAAGGGTGGAAAATAAAAAAAAATTGACAGCCCATTTAAGGGAAAATCGTTAAGTCAGAATTGTGTGAACAGGTTGTTTCCATTTCTTCTATTTCTTTTCTGTACCTGGGAAGTTTATCATCAGTCATAGAATACTAGACAGAGCCTAGTTTTCATTAATGATTGAAACGGCTTAAAATTTAACTGAGCGGAAAATCGATACCAGCACCATTGACGCCGGTGTTATTTCAGACGAGAACACGTAAGTTGAAAATTTGATAATCTACAGGCATTTGTATGACTGGGGATACACGCCATACCCTCAGTCATACAAATGCTTGTAAGCTTAGGAATTTTTAGATCACGATTTCTCGAAAAAATTGAGAATACTGTATTGCCTAGCTCTTGTATTTTAAAGCATTTTGTAGTGTTGATCACTTTTATCATGAGCCCTTGGCTCGGCAGATTGGGCACCACTCCCCGTAAAAACGACGTTAAATAAATTATTATTATTATTATTAAAAATCGAGAAAATCCCATACAAACGTTTGTATTTTGAAGTCAGTGTTTCGCTTGTATCAGTATGGTCGAACCTCCATGTGTGACCGCCTCTCCTATGGGACTGCCTCTCCTAAACAACCACCTCTCCTAAGCGACCGCCTCGCCTAAATGACCGCCTCTCCTAAGCGACCACCTTTTATGAGCGACAGCCTCTCCGGTAAGCCCATATTTCGATGTCACTACAGACACAACTCAAAATACTCCAATACAACAAAAATTCTGTCTCGCATCAAAACATCTATGTGATAAAACAGTTTTTGTTGCTAGGGTCTTTGTACATTGAAATAACTGCAGGTTCATGTCATTCAAAGTTAAGATCCCCTGTTGTCTGACCTCTCGCAAGCGACCACCTCAGCTTTGAACTTTGGATGGTCGCTTACGGGAGGTACAGCTGTATATCAGCCAGGACACTTTCCCTTTGATATAATGGAAGTTAAAAACACAATGAACGAACCATGTTTGATCACGATGGCAATGCTGAATCTTATCTAGCAGTTTTTGATCAGCTATAATGAGAAACTCTGAAGACATGCTATGTAAAAGTATAAAATGGAGGTCTTTTTTTTGTATTTTTAAGCTTCGTCCTGGTGAGATCATCAATGGTGAATTCTGCGAGTGCAGCAACATGGATTGTCCCTCGGATCCTGACACTGGACTACTGTGTGGCGGTAAGAGGCAAAAATAAAAGTCAATTTGATCCTGAATCACAAAACTGAAACAAAAAATTCTAAGTTCCGTTTCTTACGTTTATTTTTTTACTTTTTTTATCGCTATTGTTATCTTTATTTTGCGGAGTACCTGCAAAATAGCTGGCTTTGCAGTCAAATCTACAGGATGCACCAATAACGTAGCTAAGTGTATTGACCACGTTAAATAAACCATCTATTGCCCAATTACTTGTACCTCTGAATAGCTTTCATTTGAGTGGTCACACCTTCGTTGAATTTTATCCAAAATTTCGAACTACAACCGTGTTCGAAGCATATTAGGGATACTAACTTTGCATATTTTGGTTGTATAAATCTGGAGTTTAATGTTGAAAGCCGGGAATAAAAAAGGACAAACTTTGACATCGTTTGGGGGGTGTTACAGAACGATCAGTGTCCCTAAACATTTCGACCACGGTGATGTCTATGTTACAAAAGTATCCGTCTCACTTAAGTGAATATTGAAGGTACTGTAGTTTATTTTGATAATACTTCTGCAGCCCGAATGCTGAATTGCGAATATTGACTTTCAACAAATATCTTAAAGTGCCCCTGTGATCAAATTTTTGATTTTCATTTTTTTACATTTTCGTGTACTATTAGACTTTCTTACTCATCTTGCCAAATTTCAATCCATTACGAACATCAGAAGTCATTTTATTTTAACATTCATTTCCGAGAATTTACGGCCGCCATTAATCAACCTTGTTCCAAGGCTCGGTTGCGAATGGGAGAAAGTGACGTCAAAGGCTCAAAAATACCTCACGGGTTGAAATTATAATAACAATAAGTATTGAAAATCACGCGAAAAGCAACAAAAACTTTGGACTTGTTCTTCGTGCAATTTTCTATGCTGATTCTTATTATAATTTCAACCCGTGAGGTATGTTTGAGTCTTTGACGTCACTTTATCCCATTCGCAACAAAGCCTTGGAACAAGGTTGATTAATGGCGGCCGTAAATTCTCGGAAATAAATATTAAAATAAAATGACTTCTGATGTTCGTAATGAATTGAAATTTGGCAAGATGAGTAAGAAAGTCTAATTGTACACGAAAATGTAAAAAGAATGAAAATCAAAAATTTGATCACAGGGGCACTTTAAATATATTATACATATAAGACAGGATATTTACTAAGTAAAAAAGATAAAAATCCAAGAAGAATCTAAGAATTAATAGCAATAATACATGAAGACATCATCAAAGTCTTCTTAGAACGGTCGGTCTTCCACCTTGAAATTTAAAATTGTTTGGGATATTTATGGGAATAGGCGTTTGATGGGAACTAAGAGACCAAAGTCACTTTAAGAGGAACATAAAGAAAAAAATGACCGTAGTACAACAGAGAACAAAATTACATAACTCCCTTGGAGAGATGTCCGTTACTTGGGTTGACTGTGGTAATGTTTCTTGACAGTCCAATTTCCTATCATTTTGTCATATATAGATCATGGTGACTGTATATGTGGCAATTGTAGTTGCTATGGTAACTGGACTGGCCCGTCATGTAGCTGTACAAAAAGAACCGAGGGCTGTATGAAAGATGGGGTGAGAATCTTTTCTTCTTTTATTTTCACTTGTGATAAGATGGTTTTGCGTTGCCTTGGTTGGGATCACTGTGGTCAGTAGTGGCCACTGGGTACTAACACAAACCTGTATAACCGTGTGCATTTGTTCTGTTGTCCTTGCGGCTGAAAACGGCGAATTTTGACGATTTGAAAGGTCTTCCGTAGGCCGTTTTATATAACTTTGCATAGTATGGGTATGGAAAGGTAAACGGCCAACTTAAGAACTTCTAACCGCCAAAATTCCTCGTTTTTAGTGTTTTTAGCGGCAAAGACAACGGAACACAACATATAATTAAATGGAAGAATACGATATTTTGAATTTATTTGTACATATCCCTCAGAATATTTAAACACATTACCAACCTTTGGCGGTATTCGTATGCATTTCTTTGAAATTTAAAAAACGAAACGGGTGCACAGTTTGAGTGAGCGCCCTGTGTAGAGGAAAACGTATCAGACGTTCGTGTTGTGTCCATAGACATGACGTGTAGGGGGGTGAAAATTAAAATTGAAGAAAAATCCCAAACTTTATTTTGTAAAATATTGAAAAACCATGCAAAAGTACTGCCGAACAGGTTTCATCACACCATGGGATTTCGTCAACAGACTCAAAAGTTAGAACTGCACTACATGTCTTCATAACTGACTCTGCGAGTGAAAGGGTTAAAGCAGTTTTAATGTTCGTTGTGTTTCAGGTGCTGTGTAATGGATATGGTACTTGTGAGTGTGGTAACTGCGTTTGTAATGCGTCCACGCCTTACAGAGGAAAGTACTGTGATGAATGTCCGGTGAGTGATACTCAACAAAATAAGCAGTTTCTGATTGGTCAATGAGGGATGCATAAATGTGGTTACAGAGTGTAAATCTAGGTTACAGAGTGTAATAAGCAAATTACTTTGGAAACAACGGGGAAGCGCCACGTTGAAAGATCAAAATGGCTGACCGGGCGGTTTGCTTCGTCACAAAAATGTTGTTGAACAGCTCGTAGAAAGTGCGAAAAACAAAAACAAAAAAAACAAGGGAAGCTTCGCAAACCTGGTTGAATGATGGCCCGTTAAATAGAGGACCCTTTGTGAGTCTCTCTGCGTTTTCCACAGAAACCACTTGTGTCTTATATACGAAACGAATGAAAAAGCTGACAATATTTTAAATTTGGACGTTAGGTCGTGTTAAGGCGACCTTCGTCAGCTAAAAATGAATTTGTGTCCTACAAAAATGTAAGCCAGTGTCGACTTTGTCATTCGTCACAGCTACCATATTTTAAATTTGTGTCTTGTTTACAACAAACCTTTGATATGTTTAAATATAAACATCGCTTACTGGAGTTTGTTGACTTCAACAACAATCAAATCATTAGTGAGTCTATTCGTGTAGAATTTCATTTCTACTGCATCAAAAAACAGTAAAATTGGATAACATTAAAATGAATTAACATTTCGATGTTTCCAATCCATTGTCAAGAAGGAAAGAAAAGAGCATGTCATGGTGAATTTGAATAGATATGAGGCTTAATATGAATCGTTTATTTAATTTGTTGAATGACGTACGTTGTACAATTGTACGTTGAGTGAAGGATCGAGTTATTAAATGAAAAGCGTTTGAACGGGAAGTTATTTGTAGTTGCAAACGTCTGATGTTATTGTAACACGCATGCATCGAAGGGTTTTCTCAGACTGTTTTTTTTCAGGTGCTCATTTATGTCCTGAACTCACACAAGCATTCCCTTTAAGCGTTAAGACTAAATTGCCCTTTCTCTCTCTTTTTTCAGAGCTGTGTTGGAAAATGTTCTCAAAACAAAGACTGTGTGCAGTGCTTGGTGTTTAAGAGCGGTCAGTTGAGTGCTGATGAATGCAAGACTCGCTGTACAGATTACGAAATCAACGAAGTAGACGAACTTACTCCTGGTAAGGGTACACACTTGCTATATAAAACTATACATCGTGTGCCCCAATCGTATTTTCGACATCGAAAGGTGCTTTTCGGATGTAATCCGGACATCCGCGGTCATGTGATAACAAAAGCTCTGACGTCATTGCTATAAATATATAGAGCAGTTTTCAATTGAGTGTCGAAAGTAATTACACAATTGCTTTGGTTTTGCATTGCTACGCTTTGTGATTGGCTAAAAAATCTCGCGCCACTTTCTCGACCAATCAGAAGTTAAACCAAAACCAATCGTGACTTGCTCGCACGCGTTTTCCCGCGCTTGGCGCCGCCGACATGTAATTGCTTCGAGCTCTGATTGGTTCATTGGATTGTTTACGACTGCTGTGATTGGTCAGAGTAATTACTTTGGTTTTGGTTTTACGACATTTAATTGAAAACTGCTCTATCACTATACTTCGTTCAGTATTTCAGACTAGTGCATACATTACCTGGGAACTATATTTTTTACGTTTTTGCTGATATATTTCTTTGCAGACATGGGAGAGAGGTGCACATTTAAGGATGATGATGACTGTTCGTTTAGCTTCAGCTATAAAGAGGTTCCCGGCGAAGATGTGACTATATCTGTTCAAAGGGAGAAAGGTAAACTTGAGGGGCAGTACGCAGCTCTTACAAGGTCTTCTCTGATTTGCTGAGAAAACAATGGAACAAACAACACAACAATGGACCCTAGCCCTGAAAACAATAGAGCTGCGTGATATCCAGATCCAATGAAATAAATGTAAAAAGCTGCGTGGTATCTGAAACTTGACATTACAGTAAAAACCCAAAAACTCGAACCAACCTGAATTCTCGGATGAAACATAGAATAGGGCGTTAAAAAAAGAAAAACAGCTAAGCCATTACCATATAAATGATATAATGATTTCAAAATTTTCAAATCTATCATTGTACTTAAAAAAAAAAGAACAAAACAGTGTGCAGCTTTCGAGTCAGTTGCTGTACTTGCAATTAGAGTTTACTTTAAAAAGTTGCCGTTTAGTCACTGATCAATGCGTGTTGCTTCACGTAGTTTCGCAAAATAAGGCAACTCTGAAAAAAATCACACAATATTTCTGCCCACCGTAATATGGCTATGCGCTGAATTCGAGTTAGCGAAAGCGATTTACTTTAAAAGAAATTTCAAGAGATCGAGAGTCTTTTTTGAGCTATCGAAACATTCGATTTAGCGGGCTGATGGCAAGGAAATCCAAGGGAAACAGCCTTTAGTTCGAGTTACGAAAATCCGGGTTATCTAGGCTTCCATGTAACGGGATTGTGCTCTGAAAAAATTGTATTATTTCCCTTCACTTGAGTGACAATTTGTAGTGATATTATTTCGTATTCCAAAGTCCAGTATTGTCTTCCCAGTTCATTTGACCTTGTCTGACCGGTTTATCTTGTTTGTCATTGCAGTTTGTCCAAAAGAAGCCGAAGCACTTGCTGTTATCCTTGGAGTTGTCGGAGGTGTACTGGGCGTGGGTCTAGCTCTGCTCCTTATTTGGAAACTACTCGCTACTATTCAGGTTTGTACCAAATCTAGCGGCACTTGCGTTGCCATAGCAACTTTGTATTATTCTTTAGCGTATTAACTTTATACGTGCTTCGAGCTACTTGATCATCAATGATCTAAAATAATTTGGAAGCGATACCTTTTAATTTAGCATTTCCAAGCTTTTTCGTGACGCTGCAGTACTGTTGTTCTTTTACAGGACCGTAGAGAATTTGCCAAGTTTGAGAAGGAAAGACAGAATGCACAGTGGGACACGGTAAGTGGAGTGGGGTGGGGTGGGGTTGGGTGCGGTGGGTTGGGTTGGGGAAAGCTGCGAGGGATGGCAAATCTGCATACGGAAAGTGGAGTAGGGTAGGGTGGGGGAAGTTATAAGGGATGGGAAATCAACATACCATGTACAGTATATTCGTGACGCGAGACCATGACCTTGTTGTTGTTGTTGTTGTTGTTGTTGTTAAGATTGTTTTAGTCGATGTTGTTGTAGTTTTTATTGTTGGCATCGTAGTTTGATGTTGATGCTATTGCTGATGTTTTTGATACTGTTGTTTATGTTTATATTGTTACCGTTGTTGTTGCTGCTGCTGTCGTTGTTGATGTTGGTGTTAAAGTGCCTATCACCCCTAGAAAGTTATTTTCAGAATCAACTCTGTACATTGAATAGTTGAATGGTAAAATATTTCTTGTTTTGAATGTCGTGTTAGTGAGTTATGGAGATTTGAATTTACAAAATGCTAATTAGATGACGTCAACCCGGAAAACATTTATTATACAATTACTTGTTTTTACCTCCAAGTAATATTTTTTACGAATCAATTGACTATCCACAGTTTATTTTTAGTATTTATCAAATTAATAAACCTCAAGCTGCAAACTGCGCACTGTAAATTGGCGTAGAAATAATGCAAATTCCCGGGTTGACGTCATCTAATTAGCATTTTGTAAATTCAAATCTCTATAACTCACAAACACGACGTTCAAAACAAGAAATATTTTACCATTCAACTATTCGATGTACATAGAGTTGATTCTGAAAATAACTTTCTAGGAGTGATTGGCACTTTAATGTTATTTGTGTTTGCTGGTGTAGTAGTTGTTGTTGTTGTTGTTGTTAATGTTATCGTTATTTTTGTCGTTGTTAAACTTACTGTTGTATCCTTGCAGGGCGAGAACCCAATCTTCAAGCAAGCGACAACAACTTTCCAGAATCCCACATATGGTGGAAAATAATTTGGACAAATCTTTGGTAACAAAATGGAGCTGTAAACATCTTAAATCCCGCGTGCGTTTGGTTGGCCATCATTAACGGTGTTATTCGTCAGTTGCCGCGTTCACAGACAAACGTTTTCCATTGTTCAATAAAAACTGTTTCTCCTCATGAGACCAAAGCGTTTGTGTGTAGGCAATGGCTTATGCCGTAAACATCTAAAGCTAAGGTATAGATAGCCAGCAAATGAAGCTACCTTTCCTAATAACCAGGCATAGAACAAGGTATATTCACAAGTTGCACGGCACCTCAGTTTTAAGTCTTAAATCAGGGCCTCCACAGACTATCCAGATACTTGTCGACAACTATGTGGTATTCGACAACTAAAATGAATCGACCACTGTTAGTGGTCGATACAGCTTTCCCACACGCCAGAGGCAAAACTGTTGATAATTAACGAGAGCTTTGTAACTAAATTCACTTTGTGTCCAGTGCTATCCGCACGGCTACACATGTGCTAATTTGTTTGGTAATGACTTAGTTGTCGCCGGACTGTCTCACACACTACTAGGAAAAACGAGTTACCGACGATAAAACTGCTGCATTTGTTATCGACAACTAAAGTTGTTTTTCTATTTAAAGTTTGTTATCGATAACTTGCTTCACAGTCAACTTTTTATGATTGACAACTAAATAGTTATCGATAACAATTGGTCTAGTTTGTCGAGGCCCTAAGCTGAGTTCATTATTATTTTTAGAATAATTTTTAATGCCCATGGGTGGCTAAAACAAGACGATGTTGTGCGATGAATTTTATCCATCTAGTTACAAGCTACTTTTTATTTTTTAGATTGCTTTTTTTTTTTGTAGTATAGTATTTTGGACACTTATTTTTGTTAATTTTTTTTTGTGGGGTGGGGGGAGTTTATTCCAAAAGATTTTGTAACATTTTTAAACCGACGTCTAATGATATAAATTGTTGGCTATAAATAAATAAGCTGTTGGCCGTAAGTTTGGAGTTCTGGTGAATGTAGTAGGTGTTTAATTCTCATTTTATAATATGCCTGCTTGTAAATTTATTGGTCGCGTTGTATATCGCTAAATAGACGGTGTTATTATTAAAACAACTTTTAAAATATATATCTCAGTCTTTTTCTTGTTGCGAGCAAACGTTATAGGCGTAGTGGTAAAAATGTTGTAAGATGTTCATTATTCAAATGTCATGTGAAACGGTTTCAACATTTGTTTAAAGTGTATATCACAGCTTTTTCTTATTTGTTTGATCGAATGGTGTACTGATATGAAAATAAAAAAAAAACATATTTTCAATATCGATTTTCCTTCTCGCGTTTCAGCTGTTAAAAAAACGTGAAATTTCAGTTTCGACAACCCGTTCTCCTCTCTGAATTCACCATTATCCTGAATTGTCAAATTGCTTTGAATTCACGATTATAGTTAATTTAGAACACTGACAGTCTGAAAGGAATTCTGGGAAGTCAGCATTTTTGTTGAAAAAGAACAATTCTTAGTGTTCGGACAGGACTCGAACCTACGACCCTTCGCTGACTTATCCTCTCTTCTAACCACTAGACCACCACGCTGCTGGTTGAGCAAACCTCAATTTTTTAACAAAATTCATGCGCTTATTCTACACCCTGTAGTAAGCCTATAAAATCACTCGCTAGAAAATAATTTTAGAAAGTAAATGGAAAAGCTTGATCACCAAACCTCAACAAAAAGCTAACCATTTGAAATCAGCGCTTAGGCCTAATCACTGTAAATCAATGATATTCTATACAAGACTCAAATAAATATCTTGCAGATATAACTTCCCATCGCCTTGTTGTTCGGTGGTCTAGTGGTAAGAAGACGTTCCTAGTAGCGGTAGTTCCGGGTTCGAATCCAGTCCAAATAACATGGCTTTTTTTATTTCTTCTTTTTTCTTTTAAATGTCCTGGGAAACAGTGTTCTAAATTAACTATAATCATGAATTCAGAGCAATTTGACAATTCAGGATAATGGTGAATTTAGACCTGAGAACGTGTTGGTTTCGACGGGGTATAATACCGCGCAAGAAGGGAGACTGGGGATAGCCGGGCTGTGAGGTAAATATTCGCAGTTTCTCGGTTCCTGAGATTGTTTTGGTGTGAATGTTGTACGTGTTTAAACAACACACCTTAGAACCACGATTGTTCCTAAACATACGCGGGAACGAAGAAACCACAAAACTGGCAATCATGTATTGACGTCACAGCCCGACTATCTCCAGTCTCCCTTCTTGCGCGGTATTGTACCCCACCGGAAGTGAAATTTCACGTTTTTGGACGGCTAAAACTAGAGGAAGAAAAAATAGATATCGAAAAAAGAAAACAATTCGATTTCTTATCAGAGCACCATGTAGATTCGATCAAGCAAATGAAAAAAAAATCTGTCGTATACATTTTAACCAAATATTGTGACCTTTTAAACGGGTATCTCATTGTTAAAGAAGGATGTTGACAAGTTGATTGAAATTATGATTCAGCATCATCCCGACATTGCTTTGCGTTCCAACATTGTTGAAAGACCTGTTTAATCGGTCTCGACATTGTGGTGATAAGATGGAAAACCGGACTTTTCTTTTTTATTGTATCGGTTTTTTACATCTTTACTCGTTATTTCACGACTACACGTATAACGTCTGCTTATATTATCTGTCAATGCAGTTATTAATTATATGTATCAGTTCCATGTTTGTAATCTATTAAGTAATGGTCCAAATAAGAACTAGGCAACCCAACGGCAAGGAATGCAGAAAGGTGTTAATTGTGTTATTGTTGAAACGGTCCACCTCATTGGCTAAAACATGAAAATCTACTATCACTTCATCAGGTAGCGCATTTATTTCTCTCTAGTTTACTTACTGATTATCTTTTAGTGAAAACTATTCTGAGTTTTAATGCAGCAAAATTTCTATGTGGGAAACATGGAAAATTAGGAGCCTTTCTTGGCCATTGTTTTGGAGTCTCATGATCGGATAAAATCTTGTAACACAAAAGAAATATCGCTTTACAAAAATCAGTTTCAGTGCATTTTATTTCAAAAACGTGTTGTCCATAGGTTGATGCATTCTCAGTAAGAAAATCTAAACAATCGTATGTGGGGAAAGCGAAATGCCGCAGAACAATAAAGGATTGCCTAGTTCTTACACGCATTGCTACTTAAATTGTTATCTAACTTTTATGCCCGTCGAAGGTTTGTATTTCAAACCGAAATCATCGCGTGCGAACATACAGTCAACTCACTCTTAATGACAGACACCTCTACTAGAAGGGCTCCTCTTTTTTGTTCCAGTTTGCAAAGTGTACTGTTACCTTTTTAGGCTAGAAGCCGCAAACGTTTGTTTGAACAAGCGAATACGTTTTTATTGCTGTTTTATAGACATGTTCCAGTTTGCAACATGTACTGCTCACTTTTCAAAAGCAGTAAACTATTGATTGTAATGAACAAACGAGTCCACTTTTCTAAAATATTATTTGTGTTCCAGTTTGTAGGTTTTGCTTCAGTAAACGACTTTAAAAACGACGTAAACGACGTTTTATTATCTCAGAATTACTGGTGCCACGTTACCTCGACTCTCTATAAGCCGGACACCTCTCTAAGACGGACAGTTGGGGCCGGTCCCGACATTGTCCGTCTTAGAGAGAGTTGACTGTATATACAAATTTATCACTTTAATTTCTTCTTCTTGCCTCTGTGTTTTCTCCACCGTAAGGATCAGTTCGCCGTGTTGTTTTATTCGTGTTCTAAAAAATTGCATCCAAAAAGACTTAAAACTATATCTTGAAACCTTGCTTTGAAGGTTTAGCTAGCGTGGAGCATCACTGGTCCTTGTACGCTCTTCTCAACAAAAACAAGAAGGAGATGAAACGGAATCCTATAAGCAGTGCTATAAGGCAGTAAACATCAAATAACAGATTGTCCTGAAACAAAAAAAGGGTTTAGAAAGTCAGAAATACGAATATAATCCTGCCACTTTCAAAGCAAAAAGAAGTATACAGTTGTGTCGTAAATGATCATCTTCCTTTCAGCGACGATCTTTATAAAAACCCGTTTGAATTTTTTCTCAGTTAAACATGATATTTTACACTACTCTCATAAGCGACAATCTCCCGTAAAGTAAACCGAACACCTTTACTGGTTCTGAAGGTGATTGCTCTTTAAAGACAAAGTCCACTGTATTTACTAGGAGCTCATGAACTACCAATGAAATCTAGAGGGTACATAGTACGTCCAAAACTGTCTCCTTTGCGGTCCGCACGATGGAATGATGACGTCATGTGACGTAGTTATTAGGTAATTAGTTATACGGCCGCCATCTTGGATCCGCCATCTTGGATTTCTGAATTTTTTTAAAACCTCTTAAAAACCTTCCAAATTGACTCAAAATTAATCAAAATCAATAAATAATCGCTAAATGGCGTGAAAATATAAAGGCGGCATATTGAGCGAATCATGATTGAAACATGTTTATTCTGAGCATGATTTAAACCACCTCACGAGGTAGTTTCGATCTAGGCCAGACGAAACACGTTAGCGCAAATGTCGTCTCATTGTTGAACGCTGTAATGCCCTTCGTTTCCGAAGGGCTTGACAAGTGAAATTAAACCACAAGTCATGCAACAGCAAGTTTCAGGTCTGTTTTATTTTCGGTTCATGTGTAATTAAAAAGGTTTTATACGAGCTTTAATATAATATGCTTGTTTCGTAAAACAGCATAAATTTTATTCTAAACATGTTTCGGTGCTGATGTGAACACAGCATAGTTTTGTTAAAGACAATTAGTCTACTAACTTCTTCAAAGCCAAGGAACTTGATGGCTTCGCTTCCATTTGGTATACAAAACGTTCCGCTACCCCCAGAGGAACTGTTCATGGTTGGTGGTTGTTCCAGAGTAGTTTTGTTTTCCCTGTGGTCACAGCCTATGAATAAAAATACGGAAATAAGGTAAGAGACGACTTAATATATCTTATAACCAAGGTAAAGGAGGTCTGATACAGTGTCTTTACTGCGCCTTTCAATAACATGCGGAATTTGACATTCAAATTTCCACCAACGGTTGCGTTTTACACTGCCGTCAATCATTTTAGCTTACCTCTCAGAAAACAGATCTTCACTTCAATGAGTTCAAAAGGTCACGTCCGTGCATTATAATTGGTAGAATTCGATCCATTTTGTTTGTTTCTTTTTTACATGGTCCGTTGGCTTTCGTATTAATTTTGATTGACGGCAGGGAATAACGCAACCGTTGGTGGAGATTTGAATTTCAAATTCCGCATGCTATTGAAAGGCGCAGTAATGTACATATATCCCCTTCACCCAAGAGTAGCTAAAATCGATTTTTAAGAAAGACTTAAATTTTATCCTGCAAAATACTGCAACACTGTACTCAGGCTGTACTCGTCCATCCGCACATGCAACATCACATGCAACATCGCATGCAATATCACATGCAACATCACAATATCATACACAAAATCACATGCAATATCACATGCAACATCACACACAATATCACATGCAAAATCACACACAAAATCACACGCAACATCACATGCAACATCGCATGCAACAGCACACGCATTATCACACACAACATGAAATGCAACATCACATGCAACATCACACACAACATCACACCCAACATCACACGCAATATCGCACGCAACATCACACAAAACCACACGCAACATCACATACTACAGCTCACGCATTATTACACGCTACATCACATGCAACATCACACGCAACATCACACCCAATATCACATGCAATATCGCACGCAACATCACACAAAATCACACGCAACATCACATACATCACATACAACAGCAAACACAAGATCACACGCAACATCACATACAACATCACACACATCACACACAACATCACACTCAAGATCACACACAACATCACACGCAACATCACACGCAACATCACACGCAACATCACACGCAACATCGCACACAACATCACATGCAACATCACATGCAACGTCACACACTACATCACACGCAAGATCACGCGCAAGATCACACACAGCATCGCACGCAACATCGCACCAGTCTTCAAAATTACACCGTGTATCGACCCGTGTAACTCAAATCGAAGTTAGATCTAGTTCTACTCCTGCAGCTTGCACGCAACAATCGTATCGTGTGTCCACCATCTGCGACATTAAATGCAACAGCGTGACGAGATTTTTAACTTCCAGCCAGTCGAACAGTCGTGTCAGCGATGTTGCAAGAAAATTTGTACTTTATGTTGCAACGCTTTATCAGCTACATCGCAAAAGTTGCGTGCGATGTTTACGTGTGTCCAGCAATTTCTAACAATGATTTCATAAAATGCGTTGGAAGATGTGCCGTATGTTATGAAAATAATGCCACATACCTATAGGACCATAGCCTTGCCATTGGTTGATAATTAGAGCCTCGAAGGCATACATAAACCATGATATGTACTTTAACCAGACAAAATAAACAGGCACAGTTCTGTAAAACAAAAAGCTTAGTGACTTCAACACCAAAAGCGTAACCCCAATCAAAATACCTCGACATTAGTAGTAATCGTAACATAAAAAAAATTCAACTTGTCATCAATCTTAGCGAATCAATGTATTTTCTAACTAACAAACATGCCCAGCATCCAAACGCTCCTGCCGAAGTTAAAACTTCGTTTAGCTGATCACGTAGTGGCTAGGATGGCCGATTGCCTTCTCAAGCGCATTTTGTATGGCGAACTGCTGATTGTACGGCGTTACCAACGCGCCAGAAGAAGTGCTTCAAGGCTCACAGGAAGTCGCGTCACACGACTGCAACATTAATTCTGCGCTCTGAGAAGTTCTTGCTCAAGATGTATGATTTAGCACAACTTGATTGCCAAAACAAAGTCTTGTTCCACCAGGTTAGGCGCCATTCTATGTAGCGAAAGTTCAAGGGTTTGAGATCCTGGCCAGATTAACACACAGGTCGTCTTGCCTTCAATATGAGGGCGTAAAATAACGAGGACCTAAAGTACCGTGGCTATGATAACCCTCAGTATTGGCCGGTTGGATGAGATCAACAATGGAATGGTCACGTCTGCCTGAGGCACAAACTGATATTCTATGTCATTCTTATTATTGTGTGTTATACGCCATAAAACGGATCGACAAGCGCGATTTATACACCGTATGGCATGGAATTTTTGTGGGAGTTTAATTTTGCGAATGGGCGGCGAATGGTGAGACTGAATTTTTTTTAAGGGAATTTATTTTATCTGCGATTCGCAGCAAGCTTAAAGTAGACGTCAATTTTGATCTTGCCATGATACTGTAAACAATTGTTTAGAAACAAGAGAAGATTTGACATCAAAATTGCATCAACATTGGTGGTATCATCTAAACCAATAGTTTTGATCTTTCTGAAACGACGGCGTACTGTGCCTTTTTTACCAAAGTTTTGACACTGTCACTCTACGCAATAATTTGCATCTTGTCCAAGTGGGTACAAAGTGGATAAGCTGGTCTCCGCGGTAATGAAGTAAATTATTTGCGAAGAAAAATATTGCGCGAGTAATATCTGCACATTGAGGGTTGCAAGACCCTACGGATAACTTAATCATTTTTCGTCATGTACAGGAACATTTTTACATCATTTTTACATTTATATTTACATTTTACAGCTATATGCTTATTAAATTTATTTATTTATTTGTACCTCCGCCACAAGAATGAGTCCTTCTACAAGCGTCAGTTTTATTATACGATGGACATGGGATAACTTACGTGGTCTTCAGAAAAAATCCTCCGAAAATCAACAGAGGTAACATAAGTGGTGGACCAAGTGATGTGGCTGCTGTGATGGTGGGTGCAATTGTCGATATGATGTAACCTGAAGATAAAAATTACACTTTAGGTAAACCAAGCTACCATGGTCATCAGCACGTCCAAACTGTTTCCTTTAAGATCCGCAAAATGGGACGATGACATCGAATGACGTTAGTTCTGGACAGCCGCTATCTTGGATTTCTCGATTTCTTCAAAACCTAACAAAATCGTACAATTTGACTCAAAAGAAATCAAACCATATAAAAATGTCAAAGTAATGATGAAAAACTTATATTTTTTTCATTAAAAGATAACAATAATGCTTTACAACTGTTTTACAAGATTGTCGTGCGGAAATCCGATAAGTCAGATACCTGACTGTCCAATATAGAGCTAGCTTCCTTTAATTCTTGGGGCAAATTGTTCCATAAACAGGCCCCGATATAACAAAAACTTCGTTTCAGATAATTCGTATGCGGCTTGGGCAGAGCAAGTTTGCCCTCTAGATTTCGCAAATTATATTCCGCTCGGCAGGGAGTAAAAAGACGTTGTACGTATTCCGGGGCTAGACTATGCTTTGTCTTGTACATAACCAGAGCTTTCTGTTTTTGACGACGAAACGACAGCTTCTCCCACTTGATCTTATTCAGAAGGAGGCATGAGCTCGTGTCAAACGGCGATTTTGTAATCACTCTGGCTGCGCGATTTTGTAATTTTCGCAGCTTGTCACCTAACTGCTTACTTAAACAGTCCCAGATAGGACTACAATAATCAAAATGTGATAGAGCAGTTTTCAATTGACTGTCGAAAGTAATTACACAATTGCTTTGGTTTTGCATTGCTACGCTTTGTGATTGGCTAAAAAATCTCGCGCTACTTTCTCGACCAATCAGAAGTAAAACCAAAACCAATCGTGACTTGCTCGCACGCGTTTTCCCGCGCTTGGCGCCCGCGACATGTAATTGCTTCGAGCTCTGATTGGTTCATTGGATAGTTTACGACTGCTGTGATTGGTCAGAGTAATTACTTTGGTTTTGGTTTTACGACACTCAATTGAAAACTGCTCTAATATTAAGGCGTTATAGATTTGTATCGCAGTATTTGTAGAAATAAAGGGCCGCGTGCGTTTTAAGGCGCCAATGGCTGAACAGACTTTCCTGGATATTTCGTCAACGTGTTTCGACCAAGAGAGTCGATCATCGATGGTGAGACCCAAGGATTTAGTATGATCAACTCTCCTGATCATTCCTCCATCTATTTCGATATCAATCTCGTCACATTGAGCATTTAATTTCTGTCTTGAGCCTATTATGAGTTCAGGAATTATTGCTAATTTGAGCTCGGTTAAGGTTTTAGCAGTAAGACTTATGTTGGTATCGTCGGCAAACATCCTCGGAGAGGCGCCCCACAGGCAGTTAGGCAAATCGTTAATGCGGTACATTAAAAAAGGCAATGGACCAAGTATACTATCTTGAGGTACGCCACAATTAACGGTGCGATGAAGAATGATACTTGGGGAGAAAACCTGGCAAACACTCTATCATGAAACCGAAACAGGAAGAAAAGCACTACACCTTTACAAGGTTTCTGAGAACATAATAGTTGTGGGACAAACACGGTAAAACGTACGGTAAAAGTATGGGATTATCAGTTCTAATTTTTTGGATTTTGCAAAGTTAAATTATCTTACTAGCAATCAGTTCTATCATTTGATACAGTTGTTATTGCCAGTATTAGAAAAAAATTGTGTGCCCACAAAAACAAGTAAGCCTTCAATAAATGTAGGTTTGGATTAAACAAATAAAGAACAAATAAAGAACAAAAAAGGTAGTTAACCTGACTTACAAGATCAGTGATGTAAAGCGACAGTGACGTAAAAATGCACTTACCAAACGAGACAGCACAATTTGTAAGTAGAGCTACAATGCCATAACACACAAGAAATCGGACGAAATCATTTCTCAAACCTGTTGACAAAGAAAGCTACTATTAAATTAAAGCTAAAGTCTTCGGTTGGTGAAACTCCTGTTATTAAGAAATTAGAGCTAAAACACTCTAACCTTAAACACATATATTAGCAGACGTAACCCTCGTAACCTTGGGGATTTGGTAAAGGGGGTCGTAACCAGACCTGGTCGCTTCAGTACGACAACTATCAATCATTACAGAGTTTTACTGAAAATTTAAACAGAGTTTCGTGAGCGTGATCGCTGACGGGAATTGGTCGCTTTAATACGAAAGTGTTCGCAAAAAGAACTTCAACTGTATTTGGTTTTAACGATTTTTAAATTAAATGTTAGCATATATTTTTGTGTTGCACAGTGTATCAGAAATAAACACAAAAATAAACAGAAATAAACTACTTGAAAGTAGCAAAACAAATAACATACATGAGCAAAGGTTTATTACTTACCAATCATCCAATATGAAATGGTTGTTAGTAGAAATGGTGTTACGATAAAAATGGGTATCTAGAATAGATACAAGAAGAAAATATCAAGATATTTCTCAAAAAACGAAGAAACCATAATCAATTTTCAGGGCCGTAGCTAGCATGAGGCAAGACGAGGCAGTTGCCTCGTCTAAGTTTTATCCCAAACAAAAAAGAAAAGAAAACATTTGCCATTGGCTAATGCAGGTAAGTTGAGCGAATAAAGGAAAAAGCTGTAGTATCGATAAAACAAAAAATCACAAAAATAATCGTCATGTATCTGAAGCAAGTCAACAAGGTCCGGGCATTGATTTGCCATATTTACTTTTCGCGCCAATTCGGTGGAATGAAGGCGCCGGAAAGTTTTAAATTTCGTTAGATTGCCTTGTGAGTACTCGGTGAAACGCTGCCGTTTTTCATTCAATTTTTCCCGCCGGCACGCTTTCCATTGGTTTTCTATTCATACACGTACAAATGACGTCTTTGCTGGCGCCACAAGAAGAGTTTAACATTCAGCGCCGAGGCGAGTCACGATGTCTAAGCAAAAACAACAGCTATTTCGTTGGAAGATGAAAAACAATAACTTGGCTGCTAAACAAATCCGAAGCTTGCAGGAAGCAGTGGGGCATTGCAATGAACAGTTTTATCCAAACATTTCCACCATGTTACAGATTCTTTTGACCCTGCCAGTTGGTTCCTGCTCATGTGAACGTTCCTTCAGCGCGCTGAGAAGGCTGAAAACCTGGTCCCGAACAAGCATGGCTGATGCAAGTCTTAACCAGGCGCGGATCTAGAATAAATGGTGACCGATTTCCGAAAAAACATGCGCCTTCGGCGCAAGTTTCTAGGGGGTCATGCCCCCGGGAAAATTTTTGGATTTTAACTACCAAAAGTCCCCTGTCATGGGTTTCTGAGTCATTCAGACAGAATATTGGCTAGTTCCATTCTTCTCGGATGAAGCCTTGTGAATCGGCGGATTAATTCATCAAAGTCAATTTTCACATTGTAGTGGATATGTAGTAAGGCAAGTCCTGTCAGTCTCGTCTGTGACATGGTGCTTCGCAAATATGTTTTTAGTCGCCTCAAAGCTGACACATTTCTCTCATACTCGCATGTGGTGATTGGTAAGGTGGCAAATATTTTGAGGCACTCGGCGATGTTGGAATACAGCACATGGTCGATCTCCTTTAAAGTTGCCAGTGCAGTTGTTGGGACAGTTTTAGGATTTTGTCGTTCCCACTTTCTCTGCCATAAAGTCATCTCGGCATCAAGGTTCAAAGGCGAGGGCAACGAATCTGCATGGAACGTGCAAAACCGGCGAAAGGACGTCATCCATGGTTCCTTTGATGCCAGTAGAATTGATGAAACAGCTAACAGGCATTGCATTGCTGTTTCTTGGTCACCCGGCACTACCAAATCGAGCTTCCAGTTCACTGATCAGTGCATTGTCCAAACCATTTTCGAGATTTCAACTTGGAAATTTACTTTTATTAAAAAAAATATTCATAATGAAAAATCCGACCGATTTCCGTAAAACGGTGGAAACCGGTATGGATCCGCGCCTGTTAACGGTCTCGCTTTGGCGTATATCCATATAAACCGCCAGACATTAATAGCAGTCAAGTCTTCAAGCGATGGGATCTCTCTGGTCACAGAAGAATCGCCTTGGCCTTTAGCAGCGAATAGACCAAATTCGACTAATTCAAACTAAATTCTTTGAATTTTCTTACTGCTCTAAACGAGATTTCAATATCAGCTTGAATTGTGAAAGTAACCGCTTTGTCTTGTATGAGCTTGACACACAAAAAAACAGCATTTCAGAGTTTCTTAATTTTATTTCTGTTGAAATCTTGAATTGAAGAACTGATAGAGAACATGAACTGTGTCCAATTTAGCTTAGATTTTGAATGTGTTTTTGAGGAAATTATTGCCAGGAAATTGCTGAAAATAGCATTTCCGGGCGTCTAAATTTCAAAATTTTCTGGGGGGGCATGCCCCCAGACCCCCCTAGAAAATAGCGCCTCCGGCGCTAACTTTAGTTGCCTCGTCTGCCGTTCAATCCTGGCTACGGCCCTGATTTTAAGCGATTTTTGCAATACTCATAGAAAGAGTTAACTTTCAAGGATTGGCCAATTTTTGCAAAGTTACAATCCATTCCAATTCTGGTCATCTGCAGCAAAGATAATTTTAAGATACTAATTTCTGCGCAGTAGTGGAATAATTGTTAACAACACTGGCCCATTATTTTTACTTTTCCATCAGTACATAATGATTTCTTGGCTATTCAAAGTGACAGAAGGTTTGTTGAAAAACGTCAGAAAAAAAATACAAAAAATATGGCGATACGAGGTTTCAATGTATCTAACATTATTATCAAGTAGAGAATGACAGAAAGAAAAAGGAGAAGACAGTTAATTAACATTTTTTGTGTTCCAAGTTTAACAATGAAGTATAAGTAAATAATAGCACAGATAGAGTCTGACTGCGCATGAAACTGCCTCTTTAAAATTGAGAAAACTGAAATGAATCATGAAGGTAACACACCTCACAAAATGTCTTTGCAAGGTAGTATACATCTGTTCTGTACATTCCGTTTTTGTGTTCTCGCAAGAACACTGGAAGTTCAAATGGAAAAACCTGTAAAGTTGAATTAAACCATATTTCAGCCACAGCAGAAAATCGATCGATATTAAAATCGTTGTAGTTGAACGCCGTAAATCCTTTATTAAGCCCCCCTCTCAAATAATCTCCCTCCCCCCTTTTTCTTCACAACCAAAATAATAAATGACAGACTGTACGTTTCACCGGTACATTTTTACCGTACCGTCACATACGGCACTAGCGAGCCTTGAGGGAGATTTGAGTGAAATTATATGACCTTCTATGTATTGCACAAGTTATTTCTAACATTTTTATTCACTCGTGGGAAGCTATTGAAATTTAACTATAATGAGCGCCCCACCAGTGGGGGGGGGGGCTTTTGTGCCACTGCATTTTGCTTACAAGGGTGCCAAACTTGTTCAATAAAACAGAGGATTCGCCCAAATTTGGCAACAAGTCAAAGAGCCAGGGAAATGGTATACTGGGAGGAAAAAACAGGGTTATATTCCCACCCTCCCCTACCTCCATTCCTACGTTTGGTATCCCACGTTTCGTATCGTGGTCTAAAGTCAGCTGTATTTACTGGTGCTAAAGCATGAAAGTCCCTTTCAGATGACATCAGTGTACGCTGTAAAAAATTGTTTTTCGAAGTAATGCTTGAATTTAGAATGTAGTATTTTACTTTTTTCTTACTTGTTTGTTTTCTCACTCGACAAATTGCCATATATGTATTGCTAGAGGTCTAAACAGCCTGTTACAATTTTCCTTTCGGATCTCCTTCAAGAAGGGATGCTTGCCAATGGCATCCGATATATTATATTTATTATTTAAAATGTATGTTAATAAGCCTTAGTGGCCTCCTTAGCGGGTGTAAAATCCAAAAGAATTTTTACTCTTAAATGAGGCCGTGAGGCGAATTAGCATAGATATAAAAGAAGAAACTAACCGGCCGCCATTATGAAAGAGGTCAAAAGACGAAACTCAAAGTGTAGATCAAACAATTAAAAGGCAAGGCTAGTGTAACGAAAATGAAAGACAGATTTAATAGCCAGTGTATAGCTTTAGTTATAGGATTTCTCATACGATTTTATATACATACTGTATATGAATGTATTGTAACACTTACAAAGATGACTCCCTGCAAGCTGTTAAACGAAGCTGAAGTCACAAGAAAGAAGTATACACCAGCAATGTTTTGGATGCCATCTTGATCGTACGGTATTTGCAAATAGATTAATCCAGCGATCAACGCAGTCATCTATGCGAAAAAAATAAATTAAGTGTTGTGTATTTTTATTTAAACATGAAACACTCGTGTTTGATGCATTACACGAAACACTCTAGCTCGTGTTTAATATATATCGTGAAACACTCTTCCTAGTGTTTCATATTTTGCCAGAAGATAATATTTCGGGGAATACCCCTTGGCGAGATCTAGAGATACTATTTGCGACCACTCACAGTACCTCATCCATATTTGCTCCATTTGTGAGTTTGGCAAGCGGACATTTAGCTTTTAAACAGGCGTTTCTTTGGTTAGGATTGTATGACGACTGATTTGACTAGTAACCTGTCAGTGTAAATCGGTTGTACTTCGTCGTCTGCAATTTATTGCCATTACGGCTTACTAAGCAATCTGGAAGAGGAAATTTTCCATTTTATTCGATCTCCCTAGTAAACTGGTTGTAAGCGTCATATTAAAGTGTTTATGAAAGGCGAAGAATAATTTTTGCGTCCTTCCCAGAGCCCCGCGTCTCTGTTTTTCTGCGCTTCTCCGGCGGCGCCTGGGACAGGGAGGTACTCGTTGCTCATGATGCCCATCAGCGATGTGTGTGGTGGCTACCAGGATCATGTTAAAATGGGTTACAGTGATCTTGTACATCAAAGTTAGTGGGGTAATTAAGGTGTACAAAAGCGTTCAAAAGCAAACTTTTCGTGATTAATATGGTTTTCGCAACATTCAAAATGCAATCTGTTGTAGCGGATCCATGGAAGGGGCATGGTGCCCCCGCCCCTATTTTCCATGCAGTGTCTAACATTTTGATTCTCCCCTTCTCTCCTCTGTCTCTCCTCCCCTCTCTTCCCTCACCTCTCTCCTTATGATAGAGTCTTGATCCTTTACTGGTCTGTCGTTTGAATTTTTCGCACACCAGGGGATGAAAGTAAACAGTAAGCCATCGAAAGTTATAAAGGTTACATTACTGGTTACATGTAAGTTAGTCTTCTTGAACACTCACAATGGCCTGAAAGATTCTTATTCTGAATATGAGAATGTCTCGACTGTTAGTGATCCATGTTCGCCACAACACCGCACCAAACTGCCGACACCAGGACGCTTTATACCTATAATGACATAAATGATTTTCAAATCCGCTGAATACTGACCCCGAAGGGGATCGTATGTCACTATAGTATCAGTGCTGCCAAACTACAAACGTAAACCTCTAGGGTATACGACAATCAAACCCGTCAGTTTATATGGAGGTCCCCCTCCCCGGGGGAGGAGAGAGGTGGGTTGTTGCGGAGATATTGACAGATATTTAGCTTTGTTTAGCAATTTTCAATCAACTCTTTCTGGCTACGGGTCTACTGAAAATCGTCACTTAGACCTTTTGTCCACATTCCTTTCAATTAAAGTTCGTTTCCTCAGTTAAAGGAAAACATAAATGAACTTGCTATTCTTCGAGGAAGGGCTAACTCCCTGATTGAGGCATTAAATAGACTACACTATAGTAACATAATATAAAACCACAAAATTCTTACGGTGAGCGTTTCTTGAAATAAACATCTGCTTTGAAAGAGTCCTAAAACAAAAAGAAATTAGCATTTAATTAAAGCAAACATCATACTTTAGAAATGACCTATGGCATCATAACCTTCATCATTTTAAAATGGGAAAAATACGTAGCATGAAATGCAATGTTCCTGCTAGAATCCAATCTCAATTAATTACCCTGAAAAGCGATTAACACGAGTGATTGTACCTCTTTGTTGTGTCCACTTTCTTCTTTAGCATTTTCTGCTTCACGTTCACTATAAGCATAACAGATTTCCTACCATGTGGTAAAAAAGATGGCATTCAGGCTCAATATGAATAGTTTAATATGCAAAATTTAGCAAAGCTGTGAAGTATCGTTGCTACTCTGAACTGAAAGCAATAGAAAAAAATAATTGCAATTTTTACAAGAAAACGTACGGCAGGCGGGCACACCCGCACTGCCAGCGTGCCATCGATCGAGTAACATTTCGTCTTACTGCTTGCGCGATAACTCGTTCAACGCCTTGCATATTCACGAGTTAAAAACGGTTACTGAATCAACTATCACCGTAAGTTTTTCTTAATTCCGAGGTGGTCGCTTACTAGAGTTCCAACTGTAATGACAAAAAGTAAAGATGATAGCAAAACAGTTACGAGAACTTACAAAAATGGTTCATACCTTAACTCTTTCGTTGCAGCGTTCCTCGTCTCCTGGTACAATAGCCAAAGAGTGGACGAAATAATCTGCAGGGTTGAAATTGGGAGGGCAGGGATATCCAATGCTGCAAGAAAAAAATCAATTATGACTTCTAGATCTCATATAAATCGTGTTTTTTTACTGACAATGGAATTAGACGTATATTAGACAGGGCCCGCGAAGCGCATTTTAAAGTGAGGGTCGTAATCGATCGCAAGAGCGTGAGGCACCTAAAAAAATGTGCAAATGCGGTCTTCTATAATGGCTAGAAATACATTTAAACAGTCAAGTCTGATTGAACATTATTAATTTATACCGACTACAATTTACCTATTTTTAATCTACCTATTTTTCATGGAATACCTACCTTTCAAAGTATGGTATTACTTCGTCTGTTGAACCCATGTACGCTGTTCTTCCTTCTGCTAACAATAGGATACTGAAGGAAACAAAGAGACAAAAGCATTGTGATACAAGACTCTCAACAATAACAACATTTATATGCACCCAACCTTTCAATTAATGTCTCTCAAAGACGAGAGTCACAGAAATGTAACAGTTTGAAGTTTACCTGTCAAACATGGCGTACACCTCAGATGAGGGTTGATGTATGGTGCACATGATGGTTCGACCAGAGGCTGCTAAACGCTGAAGTGATGCTATTAAACTCTGAGCCATGAATGAATCAAGACCAGATGTGGGCTCGTCGGCAAACAACAACGGAGGGTTGGTAAGAACCTGCGGTAATAAACGTTTTGGTCAACCAAATGCGTTTGAATTTGTTCTGAGAATGACAAAACAACGTGTCAGGACATGCTTTTGAATGATGATGCAATTCATGGTACTGAACCAAAGGTCACAACAAACTTTACGCATTACGTCATCCGGGTCTTTCTCTCTCTCTCTCTCTCTCTCTCTCTCTCTCTCTCTCTCTCTCTCTGTCTCTCTCTCTCTCTAGACGGACTTCGGGCACATTTGTAACCAAGTTGTCTCCATGGATGCCAAATGTCTATTTCTACATTTCACACTGTCGTTTGAGATTTTTCTGAGTGCTATTACCACGATTATACTTATATAAAAAAATCTTTTTGAGTCCTTGAAAACCAAATGATTTATTAACATTTTTCCGTCTTCAAGGTTACAAAAGCGCCCTATGCAAGGGTAAGAGGATCTTTTTCGGGGTAATTCCTGAAAGTTGTGACAAAAGGTGGGTAGATGGATGCCTAAATCGTCCCATACCGTTCACTCGCTTACCCTCATCAAGGAACAAAGGTGGTTTGCGCGTTACAAAAAAAACGTTGGTTGCCCATTACACTTTCAAGTCGAGTTGATGTTTCAAGTTTGATTGAAACGGCTTAAAGTAACAAAAATAACTTCTACATCGAATTTCAACGTTTTGAATGAACCAAATGTAACCAAATTTTTACAAAAGTTAGGCATATTACTATACATTTTGGCATTAAAATTTGATACTGTTTCTTGGAATTCTTCTTGAAAAAAGAGGCTGTTTTTGTATAGCTGGTTTCGGACTTTTTGCGGGTTACGGAAGTGCCCGTTTTGCAAGATATTCCGTTAGCGAGAGAATCTAGATTATTTTTTAGGAAACATCAAATCCTTTGGTAAGCAATAGGTCATAAATGACGCCTTTCATGGGAGAAAATTTCAGTGCATTAGTGTAAAAAGAAAACCTGAGGCGAATCATTTTTTATCTAATCCTCAATAATTCTAGACGCGCTTTAAGGCACGGTATGGTGACATACCCAATAAAGCATTTTTGACGACAACAGTTTGCTTGTCATTTAGATTACTTTGATAATTAACTGATGCAGAAAGGTTAGATGTTTGCATACACAGGCTTTTTTGGAAGATCATACCAATTCTGCAGGAGTTACACACGAAAAGGTTATGAATTTTTTCTTGCAAAATATTTGACAAATTTTTCGTACCAACCTATTATTATTTGAAGATTGATTTTTTGCACTTTTCAAAGGTTAAATAAAAACTTTTCCAGCAGAAAGTAAGAAAACAAAGAAGGAAAACAAATAGTCACAAAGAAGAGAGGTGAGGAAAAACAAGAAAAAGAAGCGACAAAATTATAATTGGTACGGGTTAGCATAAAAAGTCCAAATTTTTAGTATCCGCAAAATATAATTTCCTCATATTTACACCGAATGTTACGAAAACTTGAATTCTACAGCACGTGTGGTAATTCACACGATGCATGATAGATTGATTTCATAGGCTGATTGTTATTGTTTTTTTCTTATTAAGTAATGATCCGCATAAGAAGGATAGCGCTGAACGGCAATGCACGATGGAATGTCAAATTTTTCATTGTTACAACTAGTGATCTCATTGGCCTAGACTCAAAAACTGCTAAAAAGTTAAGGTTCAAGGTGCATTTTGTCTAATTTTTTTAAGGTTTCAAGTAATTTGAGACTCAATCGCACAACATGCAATTTTTAAAAGACATTGTATTTGGGGAACTTCATCAAAGAAGCAAAATTATTAGCTATTGTCTTCTGCTATTCTGATTGGTTAAGCACGAACATTTCCTAAAATTTAATTGACGCAAATGGATTTTCTTTATTTTTATACTGAAATATAATTATGAACCATCAGCCCCTCCTCTATTCTTGAAACCAAAGATACTCTATGTGGGAAAGAGCCAATGCCGCAGAACAATGAAGTTTACTATAGTTCTTATGTGGAGCATTACTTAAAACAATCTTACCATGGTATTTCTACTTTTTGTATAATTATACTTTTATTCGCCAAACTGAAGCAACTGCAAAAACTAAAGTTTTGCGTTCTCCGAGCGCGATTACCAGTTGGTGTTACGCCGCAAAATGTAACAACTGACGCAAAATGTAACATTAACGCGAAATGTAACAACTTTTGACGCAAAATGTAACATTAACCCGAAATGTAACAACTTTTGACGCAAAATGTAACAATGCCTTTAACGCAAAATGTAACAACGCAAAATGTAACAACTCTGATCTTGAAATACAAACAAGGAAACTTGGACACATTTATCCTCTTGTCAAAACAAGCAACACCTTTTAGTCGAATTGCGTAATCTTACTGGTTTACTGGTCACACGATAAGATCAAAAATTTAATTCTGAAGTCTTCCAATACGGTATTACTGAGTTGAAAGGTTTTAGCGTTGCGCCATACATACATAATACATCATCGACTTTTAAAAAACTGTTCGTGTCCGTCCGCCCGTTTCTCATCACACTGACCTATAAATACCTTTCAAACAAAAAAAAGACAATAAACAAACTTACACAACATGTCCTTGATGTTATAAGTCGCACGACTTCGAAAAGTTGCTTAGAACTGCTTAGTATACTGAACAAAACAAGTGGGGATTGAGTTAAATTATAAAACGCTTTAATGATTTACCTTAATTCCATTACAACGGCAACATAAGAAACAAGAACATTTCACACAAAATTTTTAAAATACATCATTTTTTACATTAAGACCATGAAAAAGGCGGAAAAACGTGTGCGATCGCATCGGTTTTCTACAAATATATACATTGTGCTTCAGTTTTCTTCGCTGCAGAAATCGTTCTTTTGTTCTTTTAATTGATAGAGCTGGCAAATTGTCAGTCCTTGAACTAATTTCTATATTTACATCAATTTTGTGAATAGATGTGAAGCAGTCGGCAAGCAAAAATTCGGTGCTGGCACGATGGTCTTTGTCGAGTCGTTCCAGTAATTCCGCCCCCGAAATGAGCTTTGCTGTTGCTTTTCTTAATCTCCCGATACTTTTTTCCAAAAGCCTAAGAGGTTATGTATGCAGCCATTTTCAGTTTTTTTCAGTCTTGTGGCTTTCAGTTTAACTCCCCTTACAGTGATGTTTCGTCGCAGCAATCTCATACCGGGCTTTGTGTTTCAAGACACTGTGTTGCCTGTGTTTCTATTTTACTCTTTATAGAAAAAGAATAAATACGTAGAACGTAAATAAAGGGTGGCGAAAGAGATCTCGCTGAACGTAGCAGTACAGTTAAATGAAATTATACTGACCATTGATTGATGCGTTTTTATACTGTTTTAAAATATTATTCATCAATCATTCCGTGCGAAAACTCAACTCCATTCTCATTTTCGAAGGGGATCACTTGCGGTCCATTTTGGTAATCATTAATTTTGCGGTTTGGGATCACTTGCGGTCCATTTTGGGGATCATTTGCCGTCAGGGATGATTTACGGTGCACAATTTTTTTTTCAACTTTCATATATTTATCAATCCAATCTCGAACCGAGTCCTCGGTCTTCTTGGTGAGCGACCTACCACTGACCATTGGCTTAGCCTTGAACTGAGAGTATTGTAAAATATTCTTTGTTGAGATTCTGGACTGCATGTATTATAAACTACGTTGGACCAAACGTCTGTCTGTTCTATTCATCTCGGAGATATTATCTACTGTAAGCCGTGAGAGATCCCGGATCCCGGATCCCCAGATCCGAGTGTTCCGCCAGGTTGACAAGCCGTCCCCTAGTCAAAAGAGAATTGTCCATAGTGCCGCAAAAACCTGTTTTCACACTGTGAAATAGTAATGTAGTCAATATTTATTGAAAAAGTGTTTATGTTTTATGTTGTTACATTTTGCGTTAAAGGCATTGTTACATTTTGCGGTAAAAAGTTGTTACATTTCGCGTTAAAGAAATTGTTACATTTTGCGTCAAAAGTTGTTACATTTCGGGTTAATGTTACATTTTGCGTCAAAAGTTGTTACATTTCGCGTTAATGTTACATTTTGCGTCAGTTGTTACATTTCGCGTTAATGTTACATTTTGCGTCAGTTGTTACATTTTGCGGCGGTCCGTCAACATTATCATACGGCTGTTATTACAGTACGATTACCACTGATATATCATAAGGGCAAATAACCTCATAAAAATCTTACACAGAAAATTAAAGGTGGATGGACTGCATCAGAATCCCAACAGAAATGTCGATTCGCGCAATGCACCAGGCAGAACCAAAAAAGAAAATACGTTAGAAGGTGAAACTGTCGTCACTTGCTACCCGACCTTCAACTTTAGGGTGGAACTTTTGAATTTTGGTCATATAACGCGCGCTACGAGAGTACTCCAGACACTTAAAAATAACTGCGTGCTTATATCAGTTATATCACACAATGCACTTCTTACTATTCCATTCATAGATAAACCGTATATACTGAATTGTATAAAGCTTGTTGGTTCGATAACGGTGATACCACTTGCGAAAATGATCCAGGAACTTACGGTTTTTTATTCCTTTAGAATACAGTCAAACCTGTGTTAAGCGGGCACCCTCGGGGAATGCTCTAGGGTCCGCTTAAAAGAGGTTTCCATAGAAAACGTCATGATTAATGCCTTTGCAGTTTGATTACAACGAGAAATTCTCCTATTTATGGTAAGGAGAAAAGTCCAACAACTCAACAGAACGGTTAAAACTGGCTCTTCGTCGGACTGATTTACAGTCATTCTTCCGTTCAGCATGCGCATTTTTTGCTCTCCAATTAGGACCAACTGGTCGAATAGACCAGAAAAGTATGATTTCGTCTTCATTTACTTGAGTCTATGCTTATAAGTGTCCGTTTAAAACAGGTTTTGGACAATAGAAACAACCATTGCAATCAACTTTTAGGGATGTCCGCGTCAGCCTATCATAACAGAGGTGTCCGTTTAATTCAGGTATTCTTTACAGTAAATATGGGAACACAATTTTGGTACGTACTGCCCGTTTAATGGAAGATGTCCGCTTAACGGTGTCCGCTTAATACAGGTTTAACTACTTAATTAGCCACAGAAACTCGCCGTTTCCTACTTGGATTAACGTGTCCTTGTAATGTTTTACTCTTGCTCGATCGCTCGATCGACAAGCTGATTGACTTACCCTTCCCTTTCCACCCTGGGGCTCCTCTTGAGTTCTCATTACCTTATTTTTTCGTTCAATGAAGATGTCCAAATAGTTTCACTGGCTCTTGACCTTGTCTGCAGATGTGTGCGGGGGGATTGGGGAGGGAAAGGGACGATGGGAGATAATTCACAAACTGGAAGGATTGCTTGCACAGGAGTGGACATGGAACTTTTCACATGATATTTTGTAATGCTGGAAACGCTGCGAACTAGACATATAGATACAATACAATCTATGAATAAACTCTGACAATAGTTTTTGGTGGCCGTAAGGCTGTTTCGTTGTTTAATTTGGTCAACTTTATTACTTGGGCTCATATAGCGGGGGGGGGGGGGAGGGGGGGGGGGGGGGGGGGGGACGACGCCAGTAAGCTCCGAGAGAGCATGATCCATTAAAGCGAAAGCAATCCTCGGAGCTCCTGAGAACACACACCGACAACTTGGGTCCAACAGCAGCCTTTACATGTCAGCATGTAACGAAATAATAGCTTACAAAGCACCTATGTTTATGTCCCTGGAATCGCTAGAATACACGACGGTATGCGTTTCATTATTCAATAATTGTGTATTGTTTTACAGAAAGCTAGAACGACTATAACATAATTTGTCGTTTAAATTATTGATAATTTTCAAAACAATACAAGTAGGTAACAGTTCAACAAAAGACTAACACAGGTTGCCATTACAGTTCAACGCTTGTTACAGTTAATCTGATAGAACGGCGTGAACAGTTTATGATAATTCAGTAAGTGTTGCAATTTAAGTGTTGTATAGAGCGTTTTCACTCACGTGACCTTCAGTCCCGTGGGACTCAAATGAAAAAGGCCATGGCAGCCATGTTGGTGTTCCTAACAAAAGAAGTTAATTAAAATTCTTTTGTACGGGAACACCAATATGGCGGCTATGACGTCAAGTGAAAACGCTCTATAGCCGTATGTATTATATAGGCAATATTAAATATACACGGCTCTTCGGAATAGCATTTTTTTTCTGCATAATAACGGTACCGTGTTTTCAATAAAGCTGACGATGACGGCCAAGTGAACAAAACAATAGGTACCAGTTAGACTAGTTACGGTGAACGAACTGGAACGTTACTTATTGCTCCGCAACTCATAAACTGGTGTTTTTGGGATTTTCATCTTTTCAAAACAGCGCAAAACGAAATAAGAAAACTAAATCATTACCATTTCTCCCTCACAAAAAATGTAGTCACCCAATATTAAATATACACGGCTCTTTTTTTTCTGCATAATAACGGTATACCATGTTTTTAAATAAAGCTGACGATGACGGCGAAGTGAACAAAACAATAGGTACTAGTTACGGTGAACGAACTGGAACGTTACTTATTGCTCCGCAACTCATAAATGTTTTTGGGATTTTCATCTATCCAAAACAGCGCAAAACGTCATCTCAATGTAGTCACCCAAAACGTCATCTAAATGTAGTCATTTTTATGTTTCCATAGCGCAACGATCACTCACAAGAGCTTTTCTTGTTGCCAAAATCAAAATCATTTGTATGTGTGGTGGAATTGATTGTTTTCTGAATATGACCATTTTCTCATTTCACCCGTATAAGTTCAAGTGACCAAAATCTTGATTTTGAATCTTAACGAGTCTAATCTTATTGAGTAAGCTGGTGTAGGGTGCAGTTAATTGGGAGGATGAAAGCTAGGGTACTTAGCTAGGGAAATATTTCTCTCACTAGCCAATTTGCTTATTGTTCAGACTTCTGTCGTGCTAAACTGCAATGCAAACCAACTGAGTTTTTGAAAGAGAATTTACAAGCCTGCTTTTAATATATAGCAAGTGTTACATACAATCACATGGTTGAGAAATATCATTGCTTAGAGTCATCTAAACAACGTTTGAGGTTATGTTTCTGAAACCTGATGCAATCGTGCACAAAAATGAGTTTGAGAGAACTTGAAACTTTTTCTAGCGGCACTCAAGCCACAGGCTTAATACATTAGCGCTTTCAAACTCAGTCTTGTGTTTGGATCAGTTATGTAAACATGGTCTTGAAAATTAAAAAAAGGATTTGTTAAGACCTGCAATGTACTTGTCTGTGCTGTTGAGTTGTCAGAAATTAAACTGCATTTTTGACTTTGCGATTGTTATTGCAGTTATAAGACGACATGTTCTTTGGTTAGAGGTTGTGTTATCAAAGAGGTGTTGTTTTCACTAGTGCTTTTTTGCCAAAGTAGAATATCAGGGATTAATGGCAGGTCCTGGGGAGCAGATTTTAAAGTTTGAGGCTAAAGCAAATGCGTAAGCGTGAGCCGCCTAGTGAGATCTAGTGAGATGTTTAATGTAAGTCGTCTAAAATGGGCGGAACATGCATCAAAAAATGGTAATCGTATGGCAAATGGCACGATAATGGCACAATAATGGCACGATAAGACTAAAGATTAAAGTCCGTTTGATAATAAAGCTACCGAATTTCTTTTTCGATTATCATTACAACCAACAAACTCATAAACCACGTCCAGAAGGCAAAGTTTGACTGTTCTCGATCTGTTTATGAGTGTTAAGTATGTTTTAAATAGGTTGCTGAACCTCTCTTGCTTCATTGTGGAACGGAGTCAGCGGAAAACGCTCTTTCGTCAGCTGCGCTGGTTGTCGGGTTACTTTACCAAAAGAAGCTTGCAGACCGTAATGTTTGTTCAGTTTTAATCGCGTCCATCAATAGATATTTTTTTCTTAAAATCGTGTCCATCGACAGATATTTTTTTCTTAAATGTGGGGGGGCTAAAGCCCCTCCCCCTGCGCGGTGCCTGAACGGGATAACGGTTACTTCTGGCTATCATTTTTAAGTAATGGTTTAATAATTAGGCGAGTTAAGCTGGAATTTCCATAAAATATTAGATTGATTTTTAAAATTCAGTAATCATGTAATTGGTAAACAAAGTAAATAAATTGAAATACAGTCTTATAATAAACTCAGTACTTATATGCCATGATTTGTATTCTCGGTATTGGACTCAAACTAGCTTGAAATGCCGCGGGAAATCTTTTCAAATGCAAATGAAATGAATCAGTTATTTATGATATTCCCCGCATTAGCCTCTATTTCAAACTTGTGCCAGTCCAATACCGAGAATACGAATATGGCAATTTTGCCTAGTATCCATTTTATGGGTTTTGTAAAATTCATCAAATGAACGAAAAATGATAATAATAGTTTATTAATGAATGATTGACAATTAAATTAACAGATTAGAGTAATAGTACTAACTTTATTTAAACTGTTAAGACCAATCAGCAAACCTGTTTTGTTGTTATAATTGTTTTCCAAGATTGAAATCCATGATCACTCACGAATAACATAATAAGGGGAGAGGAGGGGGGGAACTCTGATATAAAAGCGACGAGGGCCGGATAATCATAGTGGGGGGGGGGGGGGATTTTGTGGTTTAAATTTGAGGGTTTTAATTCGGATGAACGATGTTACATTTATCCTGGTACCGTATAGGATTCTGAAGCCAAAAGAAATATGTCTGGAACTAGACGTTTTGTATTGGAAATAATATTGTATCGTTTGGGGGTTCTTCCCCGTCACCATCAAATTGCTCGTTACTGATTGCCTTACATTTCTTTCAACTTTACTTCTGAGAATTTGATCGGTATATCAACATGATATCCCCATACTAACTAGATCGTTGTGCGAAAAGCTTATTATTTAAGTAGCCACTTTCACACGAATCGAATTAGTCTGCTGGAATCATTATTATTTCGTTTAATTTAATGGTTACCGAAGTGCCTTAAGAAAGGTACCAAAGTGCCTTAAAAGTTACAAAAGTGCCTTAATAGGTTACAAAAGTGCCTTTATAGGTTACAAAAGTGCCTTACGGAAGTTACCAAAGTGCCCTGCAAAGTTACAAAAGTGCCTTGCATGTGACAAAAGTGCCCTATGGGTTACGAAAGTGCCCTTCGTATGTTACATAAGTGCCCTAAAATGTTACAAAAGTGCCCTTGACTCTAGCTCTCTCTCTCTCTCTCTCTTTCTCTCTCTCTCTCTCTCTCTCTCTCTCTCTCTCTCTCTCTCTCTCTCTCTCTTATTTCGGATAATGCACATTTATGATAGGAAGCAATAAAGCAAAGCACGAAGAGCAGTTAAGAGCTTTGCTGGACCGCCTACTGCGAGAAGGGCTAACTTTTCACCTCGATAATTATCTGTTCTCTTATACAAAACGCGAATACTTTGGACAGATTGTTGATGGCCAAGGCTTCTCCAAAGATCCCTCCAAATCTTAAGCAATCGTCAAGTGCATGGCTGCACTGAAAGCAGAGGATTCCTTGGCATGGAAAACCAGCTCGTTCTGAGAAAAAACGTTCTCCAAGGCATCGCGACGACACGTGGAAACACAGCTTCTTCTCTCTGGTGGTCAGGGCTCTGGTGTGATATTGAGAAGATGGTGCAAAGCTGTAACACTTGCTCTTAGAATCGACTGATTCATCATCTTTTTAACTTTTGTCTCCTGCCTTCGTCTCCTGGGACTTTGAAGTTTATTTGGCCACTTTCAATTGGATCCCACTCCCCAAAGTGTGATTCCACCTCCATCGACAGAGTTATCAACGGCTCTCCCTCTTGCCATCCTGTCTGTCCCAGCTGCAATGGACCTTGCATCTGATTTTTAAAATTCCCGAAGAACTACTTACTATAATAACTTATTTACTTACCTCAGAAGCAAACGCTAATCTTTTCTTTTCTCCGCCAGAAATTCCACGCAATCGCCCTGGCATGCCAATGACTGTATCAGCGCACTTATTTAAACCAAGCTGACATCATGATAAAAAAACAGAGAATGAGTGTGATGTTAGACTTTGGAAGACCTCATGCAATTATTTTGGGATCAAAGAAATGTTACCAGAGGCTCAATGCACAAGGCATTAGCAAGAATGCCAATCTTCAAAGTAAGTAGGTTAAAAATAATTTCAATTTTTACAGAATTCATACCTCAACAATAACCTCCTGTACACGCTCCTGTCTTCGTTCCTTGGAAGTGTGTTTATCCATGCGAAGCGTAGCCTAAAACAGTAACAAATATGTTGATTGTTTAACACTTAAGACACAGTGGTGTACTGTACTTTTAACCTGAAGATCAGTAAGTTGAGCCTTCGTCTCTGCCATCGTGTTGTGTTCCTAGGCAAAGAACTTTTGCCCCACATTGTCTCTCTTTTCACCCAAGCGTCGGTTCCTGGAAAACCGATTAAATCATCCCTCGATTATCGGTTAACCCACGGTTAAATTTCTTATTCCTAGGATAACTAATCGAGGGATAAATAGGCGTTTCTGAAAATGGATTTAACCCTCGATTAAACTCAAAATAAACCGGTTTGACCAGTTATTCACATGCACGCGAGCACGATAATGAAAATGCGCAGGTAAAAGCGTCTTGCACAAAGCTTGCAAGCTCTTGTTTTCCTTTCTGATTCAAAGAATCTTGTCACAAATTCTAGGAATCAAACCTTGATATTCGTTCTTTTAGTAAAAAAAACGTCATCTCTTGCGATTCGGTCAAAGAAAACGACATAAAAATCAATGATTCGGTTCACAGCGATGTTGACTCGGTGAAGGAAATGTAAGTAAAAACTGAAAAAGCTGCAAACCGTATCGGTGTATAAATGGGTCCAGTCATTTTACGGTTTTGACCCAAAACTAATTGCAACAGAAGGTTTCTCTTCATAATATTATCTGAAATACCATCTATAACAACATACTAAAAATCATATTAAATCGACACACGGGAACATCAACAAAAACTGGTTTGTTTATAGTGACGCTAACTTACTCTGTGGTGCAATATGGAAATGAGGCTCTGAACCGGAAGTTGATTTATTATGCATTTGCAGGTCTTACATTTGTCTGAAATCATACAGAATTGGTACAGGAGTGTAAATATAGAGTAAGATAAGGCACAAGTTCAGTTAGAGAGCTTATTTTCATATGAAATCGTTTTATTTGGCTAAACTCTTTGAGTGCCTTATCTTTAGAGTCATCACTGTCTTCGTCCACTGACTTTATGGCAGAGTTTGTACACCCAGATCCTCTGCATTGGCCACATGCTGGAGAACACTCGAGGCTGTGCTTACAGCAGGTACATCTTGACGTGCTGCAGTCTGATTAGTTGCAGTTGCACCTCACGATCCGCAGAAGGGAGTCGGGCGCTGGTGGCAAGTGCGTCATAACCGGGACCACTCGATCTTCGGTAACATTCCAGCCCCACTTCTCTGCTCGCATATCGAGACTCTCGCCCTTCCATTCCTTTACTTGCAGGTTCAGCCGTAGACTGTGATATATTGCTACAGTAGATGTCGGTGGTAGGCTTTGGGGTTGGATTTGCGTGCCTTACTTGCCACTTTCTCGCAGTACTTCTGGTATCTGAGAACATCAAGCCTATCGCCGGGTTTCCCATTGTATAGAGATACCAACGCATTCTCACCCGCTGCAGAAATTTCATCCACGGTGGAAGTCATATTAAAGACTTTTGCTTGCTCACGGAAGTATGGGGAGTTAACGAATTTCTTCAAAGCCGCACCTTTGCCGATTCCATGCAGGCGGGATGTGGTGTCGCACCCAGTGATGGCGTGTATGAACAAAATGTTGTCACACACCTCCACCTCCCACTGCTCCTTAACTTTCTTGATGTTCGAAACGCGTTGTCGTTTAATTAGCTTTAGGCTCTGGCTTGAAGTACAGGTCACAACTGTCACCCAGCTGTCAGGGCTGGTATAGTAACAAAGAAGCACGCGTAGATCAGTATTGTCGCCGACAAGTGCTGTGGTTCTTGTTCTTGCAGACTCTACAGCTGTCTTCACAATGAGAAGATCTGCGTCACCCTGCGCGTGTTAAGTCAGGCAGTCGGTCTTCTGCAGAAACTGGCTGAGCATGTTTATGAACTTCTGCTTGTTCTTCACATTCGACAGAAATTGATCCTTCTTCATCGTGACTTTCATGTCTTGAGAGAAGGTCACCGTCGCTCCAACTTCCCCAGCTGTTCGCCTCCTGTGAGTCATGTTCTTTGTCGATACCTTTTCGTACCCATCAAACACTACAATAATTATTTTTATAATTATTGTATGTAGTAAATTCACACGCCTCCTGTTGGTCCTGTCTTGGCGTCTGGCATCAGTTAAGCCCAAAGAGCATCTGCAAGAACATGCTTTTGCGGCTGCCGCATCATCATGGGACTCTCGAACAGGGCAGTTGGGTAACTACACAGTTCGTACCGAAATAGCTCCGCCAGATCTTCTGAGCTGCTACAGGCCAGTATGAGCCGTTGGAAGAGCGGTTGTGGATCCACCTGGACGACGTCATTCTCGATCGTGACAGACGACTGTGACACAAGAGCAACAGCCTGTGCATTGCGGAATATTTTCTGACGTCATAGCTTACATTTTGTATTTTTGGCATACGTATTAACGTAGAGAAGGCAACGTGTAAATACGAATTGACTTTAAACGTTGAAAGAACTTGTGAAACTTAGTAACGTACCCAAATTATAGCTCTTTTGCATTTTACATTTAGAGAAATATCTACTATCCAAAACTGCAAAATTACTAGGTGGCAAAAGTGCTAATGATCGAAGATTTATTAAAAATTGGAGCCAATATCCCTCATAAATGTAGACGTTAAAATTGGCTCGAAAGCTATTGCTAGACGTTTGGAAAAAGTATTACCACAAATTATTCATTACGACCAGAATGCCTTTGTAAAAGGACGAACAAATTTTGACGCAGTTAGAACAATAAATGATATTATGGAGTTTACGGAATTGAAGGGGTACCAAGGTATAATGACCACCATAGACTTTGAAAAAGCCTTCGACTCACTGGGCTGGGACTTTCTGCTTAGATCGCTTGAATCATTTGGTTTCGGCGCATCCATCATAAAATGGATAAAAACTTTTTATAAAGACATAACGAGCTGTGTAGCCAACAATGGGTTTTTTACTCCAAGTTTTCGCATTAAACGAGGCGTCCGGCAAGGCGATCCACTTTCACCATCTCTTTTTATCATAGTTCTTGAATTATTATCAATTTCTATTCTTAATAATGTTCGGATAAAGGGGATTAAAGTGGATGGAAATGAAATAAAATTAGTCACCTTTGCCGATGATATGACATCATTCGTTCGCGATAAACAATCACGCATAACTCTCCTAGACGTTATCAAATCATTTGGAAGATATTCAGGATTGATGATTAACCAAGACAAAACGGAAACACTTCTACTTGGAAATAACGCATCAAATAGCTTAGATTTGGGAACAATCGAGATTAAAAAATCCATCAAAATTTTAGGGGTTCACTTCACCTACAATAACTTACTTTTTTACAAGCTGAACTTTGAATCAATTGAGAAATCTTTGAGAGATATGCTTAAAGGTTGGGGCTGGAGAGGCCCCGCAATAATAGGCAAAATACAAGTTATCAAATCTTTTGCGCTACCGAACATTTTATATAGACTCGCGATGATCTCAAATAAAAAATAATTCATAAAGAAAGTAAACACGCTACTTTATTCTTTTATTTGGAAAGGTAACGATAAGGTTAAACGCACTGTCTTAATTAGTCCAATTGAAAATGGTGGGCTCAAAATGCCAGACTCAGATTCGATGATTGCCGCTCAAAGAATAATTTGTATTAAGAAGTATCTTGCTCCTACCATAGCTAGCTGGAAGTTTATTTTAGAATCTTATTTAAAGAAGGTGGGAGGAAAATTCTTGTTTCAATGTAATTTTGATTATTCAAAATTATCTTTAATTCTTCCAGACTTCTACAGGAAATGTATTTTGACATGGTCGTCATTTAGTCACAACATTCCTTCCTCGTATACTGAGATATCTAATCAAGTTTTGTGGAACAACAAATATATTTGTATCGAATCTCGTTCAGTCTTTAACCAAAAGCTGATCAAGTCCGGATTCAAAACGATTCGTGACCTCGGTGACTTGAATGGCGCTCTAAGAGAAATCAGGGAACCACTACACTCAACTCTTTCACCTGTCGACCATTTTCTGCTTTTTAGCCTAGCTAAAGCCCTTCCGAAAGAATGGCGCAGAGTGTTAAAAACGAATGAGACTCCTGATCCTTCAAATGAAGAATTCGTTGATCTCACTAGATTTTCATTATTTCTTGAAGGGAAGAAAGTAGATATAGAAAAGGTCCAAGCTAGATCAGTCTATGATCATCTCATTTCTAAAATGTCGACGACGCCGACAGCTATGATAAAATACAATGAAATCTACAATACAGCGAACAATCAGCTAGACTGGGAAAAAATTTACTCGCTATCCTTCCAAATAACGCTAGACACTAAATTAAGAGAATTTCAATACAAGATACTTCATAGAATTTGTAAGACAAACAAAATGCTTTTCAAATTTAGAATAGTTGATTCACCGCTATGCTACTTCTGCAAGGAAGAGTTAGAGACAATAGAACATTTTTTCTTCCAGTGTGAAATTGTCTCTTTTTTGGAATGAAGTAAATAACATCCTAAAATCGCAAAAGCTTATTTCCGCCCCTTTCGAAATCAAGGATATTTTCTTTGGCATTGTCCGTGCGGTCAACAACAATGTTCTTATTAACTACATCATTCTCCAGGGTAAATACTTTATCTACCGTTCTAAGCTCAATAAATCTCCTCTCTCCGTTAGTCTGTTTTTAGAAAAATGTAAGAGAACGTTTTATTGCGAGAAGGAACAAAAACCTTTTTCTCCACAACAAAAAATGGGAGCCCCTCCTCCCTCTTTTGAAACAATAGCTATAACTTTTTTTTTTGGTATACAAGTTATAAGGGTTTAAGTATGTTAAAAATATTGTTAAGTCTAAGTATCATTCTGTAAGTATTGTTTTGTAATTAGCGTAAGTATCGTATTGTAAGTAGTGTAAGTACTGTACTGTAAGAAGTATATGTATTGTTTTGTAAGTAGCGTAAGTATCGTATAGTAAGTAGTGTAAGTACGTACTGTAAGAAGTATATGTATTGATTTGTAAGTAGTGTAAGCTTTGTATTGTGAAATAAAATCTTTCTTGCAAAAAAAAAAAAAAGTGCTAATGAGCCATACATTCTTTTTGTAAAATTTCGTTTTGAAATAAATCGGCTTCTCTTTTATTTTTTTTTTATACAGAAGAAATTGTACAACACATTTTTGTAGATTTGATAGTGAAATACGCAAAAATGCTAAAAATACCAAGCATATTCCTGGGAAGTCAGTATGAGTGATTTGTATTTTTGAATATTCTGTACAAAAGTGCTTATTGATAAATCCTGTTTTTGACCCATTTCCCTTGTTACGATTTAATATGATTTTTGATATGTTGTAGAGGATGGTTTTCTGGTTTGAAAACTGCTGAAAAAACTTCTGTTGCAATTAGTTTTAGGTTGAACCAATTTTTTTCCATAAAATGACTGGACTTAGTACCAGTAAACATCCTTCTGGGGTTATAACCTAGCAGCTCATCCAAGGGGGAGTAATTATACTCTAAGTTGCTTCATATAAAAGAAACTGGGTGAAGCTTCGGCAGGTGTGGGTCACCTGATGCGTGAAAAGTGAAGAGTAGCCTTTATTTTACTTGACTTTAAACAACTGTACACGGTTTTCCTTGCTATAAAAATGACGAGCGAGCGGGAGATATTCATGATATATTCTTGCTATCCCAAAGGCTCCATTGTTCTGAAGCATCTCTATGGTGTGATAATATGTAAGATGGTGAATTTTGAGCCCGGAAGGGAAAGCGACTGGGATGAAAGCGATCATCTTGTCATTTCTTTCCCAGCTCAAAATTCACATTTTAGGATGATTTATTTACTCATATGACGCTTCGACAGTGCTGAACCTTACAGTGTGTGGGATGCCTGTCAATTTGAAACCAGTAAAAATGTCTAACTACAGTCCTCGTTGGCAAAATGATCGTTGACAAAAGCGTCTGATCACATTTATTTCGTCATATCTTTTAAGTGTTTAGGCTCCTTTTTTGTTTCGTTTGGTATTATTGCCATTATCATTGATCCCAAATTTTCTAAAGACCAAAGCCCCCAAATGAGGTGTTTCTCTGCTTTTACCTGGAAAGTGAGATGTTCTCTAACTGTGAGCGTTCCAATAAATAAGTCTTCTTGCTGAATATAAGCTGACAAAGCATTAATATCAATGCCAATGGGATGATCATTTACTTCCACTGTTCCTGTTACTTGGACTTGGCCAATGTTTCGATGAGCTAAGACATTCATCAGAGTAGATTTCCCTGCACCACTGCAAAAGATCGTTTACTGGTGAAAATAATGAACCGGTATACAGTCAATTCTCTATAAGGCGGACAGCTAGAGCTGGTCCCTAGGGTAAACCAAAGTAATTACTCTGACCAATCACAGCAGTCGTAAACAATCCAATGAACCAATCAGAGCTCGAAGCAAATACATGTCGGCGGCGCCAAGCGCGGGAAAACGCGTGCGAATAAGTCACGATTGGTTTTGGTTTTACTTCTGATTGGTCGAGAAAGTGGCGCAAGATTTTTTAGCCAATCACAAAGCGTAACAATGAAAAACCAAAGCAATTGTGTAATTACTTTTCAAACTAAATTGAAAACTTCTCTAATACACATTTTTAAAAGTTATTTTATTCGAGTCTGTGTAAGTTTATCACCTTGATCCCATGACAGCCAACAAGGATCCTGCCTCAACTTTTCCATTTACTGTAAAGTAAAAACAAAATGCATTATTTAATTTCATGTTGCAATAAGATTCCTGTCCACGTTTTGTATGGCGATGCTCCGCCCCAAGGTCCAAACCCTTTCCCTTTCATATACTGTTTTTGACAGAAAAGGTACCCCCTTTCATTGAAAATGGTACCTCTTTCATATACTTTTCATTGAAAGGCCCCTTTTATAATACTTAAATGGAAGTTTTCCCTACCTTTTTTATACTTTAAGGTTACCGTGTACCCTCGGGGGTGTCTCCAGTATAACAGCTCTAGGGTCTTAAGATAACGCTTAAAATGGCGTTTGATTAATTTCAGTTTATTACCTAATCGCTAAGTATGCAATTGTTATTCTCGACTGTCTAAGTAAGGTGTTGTGAAGTATTTAGTCGTTTAAATTGTTATGCTTAAGGTTTCTCTTATGTTTAGGATTTCTTTATAATTCGCGTTCATAGTCCAAGGTTATTGAAGGTTTAGCCGACACTGATTGTTCTTAGGTTTTTGTAGTAGTGTCGTCTACTTTATGGATTTGTTAAACTTGAATGTCGGTTCTTGAAGTAGGCATGCTTGGGAACTAAAGCTGACCTTGGATTTTACCTACACTAGGGTTCCTGTTTGGGTGTCTAGTATATAGGTAGGTTTGTTTCAGTCGACAAGTTAGTAGTCTAGTAGTCTAGCCAGTCGACAAATCTTTTAGTGTAGTCGGTCGACAAATCTTGCAGCCTTATAACCTACATTGATCAAGCTTGACGCTACGCGAGAAGTCCCCAATAAAGAAGACTCCTGGTTCCTCTTGATTAGCAAGCGAGGCTTCATTACATTGGTGGAGAACTCAATTTACGTTTCATTACATTGGTGGAAAAGCCCGTCCGTGGATTGTAAGTGGAACTTTGCTTCTTTCCGTGTACATGCCTTTCCATTGCAAGCTCATGAGTTATTAGTTAGTAGTCCGATCGAATCCCTAGCTCTAGTTTCATTCTCTGTTGATTATATCAGATGTGGTCAATTTCAATGAAGGGTTCTTAGTTCGTTTTGTTGTTTTGTACTGCTGTTGCCTAAAATGTTTACATGTCGACTCAGTTTTAGGTAAGACCATTTATATATTTTCTTGTTCAGCTGGGAAACAGTTTTTTTTTTTTCTGTTTTTCTTTTCTTTTTCGTTGGGTCGTTATCACTGATTACTCGGCAAAAGTGCGAGGCCTGGTGGAAAGGGCTGCTAGCGAAGAGAATTCTTCTCAGTCGGTTGGCTCACATGAATGGCCTGCCCCGCCTCCACCCATGTGTTACGCCACAAAATGTAATAATTGACGCAAAATGTAATAGTAACCCAAAATGTAATAACTTTTGACGCAAAATGTAATAGTAACCCAAAATGTAATAACTTTTGACGCAAAATGTAATAAACTCGGTAACCCAAAATGTAATAACTTTTGACGCAAATTGTAATAAACTAAAGTAACGCAAAATGTAATAAATTTGACGCAAAATGTAATAACTTCAGTTTTGTCCTAGCTCAATGGGGCAGTACCCATATGAACATCTATACTTGGAAACAAAAAACGCCACCTATTGTACACGTCATCGATCAGGTGACTAGATCGACTATTTCCGTTTTATTATACAAGTCAACACCAACACAACATTTTGTGGAAAAAAGGAACAAGGATCGCATGTATAAAAACTTATTTCTTCCAGTAAATTGACTTTATGAAAAACAGCCAGCCATTTTGTTTCAGCCGGTTTATTGATCTATGTTTGTTAACCTAGACTGCGTCACAGGCGATGTTAACCGCGAGACGGGTTTACCTGTTGACTTAAATACCTTTCACTTGGTTTCGAGTCATTTCGCAACACAGACAAACGAGAATAACTGCCACGAATGTGGGCTCTATTTCTAATCAGGAACGGGGTGAATAAGGGTACGCAAATCCGCCGATCCCTTATCAATTTGTACTTGAATCCAGCGATCCACAAAAATAAAATTCACAAATCCGAAACCACGAATTATTTCATAGCAGCCTTATATGAGATTGTGTTTTAGCAAACCAAATTTCTAAAGAGGGTTGGAATCCACCACCTGAACTTTAATTATAATCAGCAAAAACCAAAATCTGGAGCCCAAATACGGATAAATCTGCTGCATTTGCAGTACATGATCCCAAAATCCGTTAAAATTTTGCTCTGAATCCGCAATCCTCCGATCCGTAGACCGATTCACCCCCCTCTCTCAGGAAAGCTCAGAGATTTCGATTTCGCAGACGTTACTATATGCATAGAAGGACACAACGTGAACTTTAATTGTGTTTGGTGTTATTTTTATTGCCGTTTTTAATTCTTTTGGAGCCATTTTGATATAGCTTTCTGTTCGTTACTTCGAAGGTTCCAGGTTTATCTTCATACGGCTCGGCAAACGCTCGATATCCAACTTATACTTTGCTGGAAGGGGCTTCTTACTCTCTTGAATATGGTTGCCAAGTGTTTCTGATTAATACCTTTACTTGTATAATTGAAACGGAGATATTAGCGATTTTCGATCTAGTTACGTCATGGATAACGTGTACAACTTGATTGATACGTGGCGTTTGTAAAACTGAAGTTATTACATTTTGCGTCAAATTTATTACATTTTGCGTTACTTTAGTTTATTACATTTTGCGTCAAAAGTTATTACATTTTGGGTTACTATTACATTTTGCGTCAAAAGTTATTACATTTTGGGTTACTATTACATTTTGCGTCAATTATTACATTTTGTGGCGTAACACCCGCTCCTAAATCTAAAAGATTGTCATTTTGTTCGTTCAGGCTGCAAGCAGTTAGTGCAATCCCCACGCCGAGCGAAGTTTTAGAATTTTCTTGATGTTCTGGTGATCATAGTTCTGATTCGGAAGAGGAAATAATTTATGAAAATATCAAGAATAGATCAGAAAACAGTGTGCATGGTAACCGTGAAAGCACAGCAGACAATTTGGTTAGCGACGAACCAATTTCAGCGCAACCGAATTCAACGTTAGATAGTTCTAGTTCTAATAGCATTGATCGTTTTTCTTTGGTCGCATTTGATAATACCGATATGCAGGAGCAAGTCGATCGGTTGTGCGAGGCAGTTCAGCAAATGCAAACAGCATTTAATTCACAGGCTAGTGGTTCGAATGTGAAGTTATCAGTTGACTTTCCAATATTTAGGGGAGACGAGTGCGAAGATGTCCACGAGTTTATTAGCAATTATAAGAGAGCTGGACGTTTGAACGGTTGGAATGAAATTCATTTAGCGCTAGGACTTCCATTGTACTTAAAGGGACATGCCAGTGCTTGGTTTAAATTTTTGCCTGCGGTAGACGAAATGACGTTTGATGAGCTATCGGCTGCGCTAATTCGACATTTTGCGTCGAGAGCTAATGAGTGGCGCTTAAGACAGGCACTTTGCCAGCGCCGGCAATTAGAAAAAGAATCAGTAGCCGATTATTCTTACAGTCTTCGAACGCATTGCTCTAGGATAAATTTGGCTAGGAGTGAGTGGACCCATTACTTTGTACAAGGCCTTTTACCTCAAATTCGAGAATATGTTATTTTGCAGCAGCCAGACAATATTGAGTCAGCAGAAAATTTTGCTAAATTGAAGGAGTTTGTGTTGGCTAGCTCTGAGAAAACCCCAGTGTTTGACCCTAAGGTGGTCTCAACTCAAATTATGGAGGAACTCTCATGAGCTGTCACGCCGTAAGACAAAACAATTGGCGCTGTAGATCAACAAGGTTCTCATGTTAAAAGATCCGAAGTAAGGCGAATAATTAAAGAGGAATTTCAGCGGTTAGCGCGTAACGCTGCTCCTAACTCAAATAGGTATCAGCAGCGCTGTAATTCAGGTTTTCAGGCAAGAGGATCTCGCTCTCGCACAGGCGATGCAATTTGCTATAATTGCGGTAAAAAAGGTCACACTTATTATTTTTGCCGGGCAAAACCAGATCCAAGGATCCCACGTCGTGGCGGCAACAGACAAAACAATTATCAACAGCGACATCAGAGTAATCCTCGTTGGGGTCAAAGTAGTCCTGATTGGAACTCTCAAAATAAACCCGTGCGGGCGCCACAATTTATAGAAAGTAGACATGAGGGTCGAACGGGTTCGCGCAAAGCTGATAAATATGCTTTCAGTAAAGTGCGTTCTGTTGAACCTCTTATAGAGAATAAATATGATTCGAGTCCCGAAGTTCCTATTTTAGATTTTGTTGATGTTTCGCCAAGTAAATCTGCTGAAATGTTTACATCACGTTCTCCCGTCCTACATAACACTTGCACTTCTCCAAAACAAACCACTTGTTCGCATATTGACGATAACATTACCTTACAAACATCGGGACGATGCAGAAATTAACAAGGGGGGCATGTTAAGAAGCCAAAATGGCGTTTAATTAATTTCAGTTTATTACCTAATCGCTAAGTATGCAATTGTTATTCTCGACTGTCTAAGTAAGGTGTTGTGAAGTATTTAGTCGTTTAAATTGTTATGCTTAAGGTTTCTCTTATGTTTAGGATTTCTTTATAATTCGCGTTCATAGTCCAAGGTTATTGAAGGTTTAGCCGACACTGATTGTTCTTAGGTTTTTGTAGTAGTGTCGTCTATTTTATGGATTTGTTAAACTTGAATGTCGGTTCTTGAAGTAGGCATGCTTGGGAACTAAAGCTGACCTTGGATTTTACCTACACTAGGATTCCTGTTTGGGTGTCTAGTCCAACTTTGCAGTTTTAGCTCTAGTATTCCATTGGTTCTTTAGTCCTTGTCATCAACAGCCGTGTAGATGTTTCTTTTACTCGCTTTGTTAAGCCACCGGATATGCATTAAAAGTTCGCACGGTCAGAAGCCCAAATAATTCTGCAGGACACGGGATGTACAGTAAAAGTTCCCACGGTGTGCGAACCCAAACATGTCTACAATAGTAGTATATAGGTAGGTTTGTTTCAGTCGACAAGTTAGTAGTCTAGTAGTCTAGCCAGTCGACAAATCTTGTAGTGTAGTCGGTCGACAAATCTTGCAGCCTTATAACCTACATTGATCAAGCTTGACGCTACGTGAGAAGTCCCCAATAAAGAAGACTCCTGGTTCCTCTTGATTAGCAAGCGAGGCTTCATTACAATAATTAAACCCAGATATCAAATTAAAGCTTATAGAGCTGGCTATCTAAATATGGAAACCATTTGGTAATAAAATGAATTGTCGAATTTTTTACGACGTCTAAATTCGAACGTCCGAATCAGCTTTAAAACGCTATTACTCAAAGCGATTATTGTACTTTGCTAATTTGATTTGTTCTTGGGTTTCCGGACACGAAGCGCTAAAGAAACGTGTCGCCGATTTCCCATATTTAATTGCAGTGAAAAGTTACAGAATATTTTCGAAAAAGGGAGAAAAAAAATTGGAGTGATCGCATGGAAATGGCTCTTGACGAAAAGGTTTTCGGAAATAAGAAATTCGCCGACACGTTTTTGTTGATTATATATTAGCCTAGCTTCTGTCCAAATTTGAGGAAAATCGAACAAGTTCCCTTTGAGTTGTAGCGTTTTAAAGTTGATTCGGACGTTCAAATTTAGACGTCGTAAAAAATTCGACAATTCATTTTATTACCAAATGGTTTCCATATTTAGATAGCCAGCTCTATAAGCTTTTTAAAATTTGGGGTTAGGTATATTAAGCGTAATCTTAAGACGCTAGAGCTGTTATACTGGAGACACCCCAGAAGATACACGGTAACCTTAACTCGTGTTTTCGCTACCCCTTCCTATTCTTCGTGAAATCCCTACCCTTTCATATACTTGAACTCGTGAAAATCCGACCCTTTCATATACCTCCAGCCTAAAAAAGGTACCCCTTTCGGGCGGAGCATCCCTATATAGCCTATTATAAGGAGTACCCCCCGGGGGACCACCCTCCAACTAAATTTCAAGTAGTGTCAACAATTGAGACCTGCCCTCTTCCACCCTAGTCTTTGTGCGCTCAATTGAACGTGGTTTTAGGTATAACGATGGAAGACAGAAGGTACCTGACTTATACAAGACTGGTTTTCACGTAATGTCTTCAATTTAGATATATCTTTTTGGGTAGCATTTTTTTTTACCATCGAATAAGATCTGCTTGATTCTCGGTTCATCACTCTTGTCTCCGCCGCACAATCGCTTGCATATGGAAGGTCTCGGCTGAGGAACGAACACATTAATGTTCTTCCACGATAATGCCACCTTTTCTTTCAGATCTCCTACGCTTGTCACGTTAGCGATGACATTGGTGCCAGGGTCTTCGTACTTCGTGTTAAAAACCAGGCTATTTCCACTGGCAGTTGCTCCAGGGATAGCATAAGGTGGATCCATCACATCTTGTGTTTGTCTGTAGGTTATAAGCGTAGGACTTCCCGTGTCTTGTAACTTGTTAACAACATCTGGCTTTCCAACGTTACAGCTCTCGCTAACTGGACAAAAGAAATGTTTGATCTCATGTGTCACGCCGGCTTTAAGATTATTTCACGCTCGGGAAAAAGCAAAAACAAATTCCATTTTGCCGTGTATCTGTTCGGTTATAGATCACGGATAACGTCAAATTGTGGTACGAACAAAAAGGTGTCCATCGAGCCGGAGGGCCGCAGGAGTTGGTCAGATGTCCTTATGACGTCTTCAGTGATCTGTAACCTAAATGAATGCACTACAAGATGGAATCTATTTGTTTTATACAATATAAAAACTAACCTCGTAGCACTCGACTGTGATCAAGAATTTTTTTTCTAATTTCGGCATTTTCCACGTCAACAAAACTACTTTTCGCTTGGTTTTTGCAATAGCTTCCGCTGAACATTTTTCGATGAGTTCACTTATCCTTTTCATAATAATCTCGTTCACAGTTTCAAAACTGTCCGCCAGATTGGACAAAACAGAGTAAACAAATCCTTCATAAAGTCAGCTGTGTGTTTGTATACTCTAATACAGATCATAGATAATGACCAATCAAAATAAGCATATAGAATTCAGTATACTGTATAATTAACAATTAGATTATTCGCTCTCGTGATACTTGATTCGGGCTTCGCCCTCGTCAACTATCACGCGACAGAAATCGAGAGCGAATAATCCAATTGTTTTAGTATAAATCAACTTTAGAAAGTACTCATCTGTTTTTGTTTCAAGGCTTCTTTTCATAGCTAAACTTAAGAAACGTGTTCAAAGATAAAGATGTTCAGAATTGGGTGCTTCAATTCAATTTTGCAGTAGAAGCTGCAAATAGTTTTTTCCTTCGTCATACGATCGTGTGTAATTTTACGGCGATCGCTCGCATTAACACTGGAGGCGATGTATGGCGTACACAAAATATTTTCACAAGCCTCCTGTAATGTCTGGCGTCTTCATATTTCTTCCAGGACAACTTCGGACCAATATCTTTTATTTCCCAGCAAAGAAAGTTTCGGAAACTAAAGCCGTGGATTTAACATTAACTTAGAATTCTATTTACATTTTTTGTAAAAAATCATTGAATTGCCGCCATGTTTGTCCGTTATACCCATGATGCAATATTTTGCTTCAAAGGGCTGATTTGACATGAAATAATGCCGAGCCTCACACAAGAAACCAAATCACTCTGCAATGTGGAGCGAAGTTAATTTTCATTTTGATGTAATCGACAGCAAAACGGCAGCTCATAGGATGTTTGCTTGTTTTCGGTTTCAAATCGTATGTAAAGTATTTGTTTAAATGTCGTGATAAAATCCCATGTTCCTTTGTTTTGTTTTGTTGTTGTTGATTAATTTCCCAGTATCTCCAGTGAATAAATCGCTTCATTAGTAGATCTTACCTGCAGATCTTTCTTCTTTAGCTACAGCGGTCACTTCAACAACTGTCCACATCTCTAAGTTGTTCTCACCAGCCATGTTTACAAGTTGTTATGACGTGCACACAGTGATCGCATCCCAGCAGTTAATTTCCAATCAGTTCTGGAAATTAGCATACGCAAAACAGGTGTTTTTCTCTCGGATATTTTTTCAGAGTTATTCATTCATTTGTTTGAATCCTTTAACTCAAGAACTACATGTTTTTGCATTGTATGTCTTCTCTAGCCATATATTTCTGCATGTTTTGTTGAAGGTAAGATATTTATTTACTACATAGCAAACAATTTGTGATTCTAATAGGGATGATATCTGTTTACAAACATTATTTTTGTTATTCAAATGTGCCAACCACTGGAACAAAAGAACCCTTTGTTTCGGCAGCCAATAAGGCTCTGGTTGGCACATTAATAACAATTGGTGACGTCATTGATATCTTCCCTATTACAGTATTGTATAAGAATATTAAAATGCAAATCGCCTGCTTTTCAAAGTGCCCAAGTGTCAAGTGCAAACCCATTTATGTGTGACTTTCATCTGCATTTTTAAAATGCGCAATGATTTAGATGGTCAGGATCTTAGCACGGTTTACTGAAAAGATAGAAATGGATAATGCTAATGATTGTAATTTGATTGTAAGTTTTTCGAAAGAGAGTTTTTTTACAAACTAAAATTGTCGCAAAATTGAAACTACTATCAAAATTTTAAATCAAGAAGACAATTGAGACCAATATCACGCTAGTATGGCACAAAAATATATTTGGTTTATTGGAAAAAAGAGCCCAGCATCAAATTCAGCATATCGATATTAGTAAAACTACTAAGTTTTGTAAGGATTGCTAGAAAACTGACGAAGATATGAAATTTTGAAACTGAGCATTTTTACAAAGAAATGTATGGTGGACGGGCATAGATTGCCCGTCCAGCCTCGTTTTCGTGTTTTTCCCATACATTTCTTTGTAAAAATTAAGCCAGAGTACTAAGTTTCAAAAGTTCATATCTCCGTCAGAATAGGAGCAATCTTTACGAAACTTTACAGTTTTACTAATATTGATGTGCTGATTTTGATACTGGACTCTTTTCCCCATTAAATTAAATATATTTTCATGTCATGCTAGCGTGATATTGGTTTATTTAAAAATATTGTTCCACATCATGATCATCAATATAATTTGTTTGTTTTCTTTGATCTCGTGGTAGTTGCGCTATCTTTGCATATTTGAATTTTTGCACCTTTGAGAGGATAATGGGCGACGGAGCCTGTCTTACATTTTCGCTCGGCATGAAAAATAAAGTATACTGAAAGTAAATGGTTTTGAAACGCAATCATTTGACATAAAAGCGAGAATAGGGTACGCTTTTTATCAACCCTGAAGAAAAGTCCCTTGCAAAATCTTTTTACCCAAAATAATATTTTCTTCCCCAAAAAGTCCTTAAAATACTAATTTCAACCCCAAGTTATTATCTCTTGATAATGCTATTGATTGTAATTTGATTATAAGTTTTTCGAAAGAGAACTTTTTTACAAACTAAAATTACTGCAATATTGAAACTACAATCAAAATTTTAAACCAAGAAGACACTATTTAAAAATATTGTTCTACATTATGATCATCAATATAATTTGTTTGTTTTCTTTGTTTTTCTTTGATCTCGCCCGTTACTTAACATATACATATGGAAGTTGCGCTATCTTTGCATATTTGAATTTTTGCACCTTTGAGAGGATAAATGGGCGACGGAGCCTGTCTTATTTTTCGCTCGGCATGAAAAATAAAGTATACTGAAAGTAAATGGTTTCACGCAATCATTTGACAAAAAAGCGAGAATAGGGTACGCCTTTTATCAACCCTGAAGAAAAGTCCCTGCCAAAATCTTTCTACCCAAAATAATATTTTCTTCCCCAAAAAGTCCTTAAAATACTAATTTCAACCCCAAATTATTATCTCTTGATATTAAGCACCTGCTCTTGATCGATCGATCAATCAATCAATCAATCAATCAATCAATCAATCAATCAATCAATCAATCAATCAAACAATCAATCAATCAATCAATCAATCAACGAATCAATCAATCAATCAATCAAGCAATCAATCAATCAATCAATCAAACAATCAATCAATCAATCAATCAATCAACCAATCAATCAATCAATCAATTAAGCAATCAATTAATCAATCAATCAAACAAACAAACAATCAATCAATCAACGAATCAATCAATCAATCAATCAATCAAACAATCAATCAATCAATCAATCAACGAATCAATCAATCAATCAATCAAGCAATCAATCAATCAATCAATAAAACAATCAATCAACCAATCAATCAATCGTTCGTTCGTTCGTTCATTCCTTTATTCATTTGCCATTTAATTTATCCCTCGTTTGTGCAAAAGATCGCAAAGACAAAAAGACCAACAGCCAAGGAGGAATCCACGCATGATTTTAAATTTTCTGCAGTTTTACCCTACAGTATGTTGCCCAGTATCCGACCAGTACCAGTATCCGACCAGTTAAAAAATAATTTCAATTTTTGTGACGCGCTTATTAATTTCCGGCAAACGAAATATTTCGAAAGGAAGCCGAACATTTTTTAGCTTGAGAAACACTTGCAGAAGGCGCCGTTCTGTTCAGGTGAGTGAAAGTTTCATGGCTAATATTTACGCTTTTCACTGCGCAGTGAAACTATCGCTGTTCAACTGAGGGTCTGTAAAATGTGTTATTTTCAAAGCAACTGTTGGATATTTGAAGTAACGACACTCAAAGAAGTTAAGTGGTCAAAACATCGATTAATTCTTCTTGAAATTTAATTTTTCTAGAATAACGGAGGCCAGAAACATTCACTAAGTCTTGATTTAGTATACCCAGTATCCGACCAGTTTTTTCTTGACCGTGGAAAATGATGCCGCAGTACTAAGAAGCAATGTTTTTTTTTTTTTTTTTTTTTTTTTTTTTACAAGACAATAAGACTTTTACTTACAACAGTGCATTGTTAACAGTATAAATGTTTAGCTTATTGGCACTTAATAAGTAGGAGCAAAGCAATAAAAAAGGCATACAATATATATATATATATATATAAATATATATATATATATATATATATATATATATAATAAATTTATATCTCTCATTGTGGCAGGGAGAAGGGTGTGTAGCGAAAACAGAAGAAAAGGTTAAGTACACTATACACTTTTAAGTTTGTGTGCTTTTATCTTAGGTGTTGTGCTAAAGGAGCCCATTTCTTATTGTTATTGCTGGTAGCGTTCAATTCTATCTTGTATTGAGTGCTCAAGACGAACAAGAATCCTCTGATGCTCAGGAAAGTTTCTTTAATCTTACAACACCATATAAAATATTTGGCCAAGAGGAAACATAAGTTGAGCTGTACTGAATAGTGTCGAGAGTTATCTGGCCTCAGACCCAAGAGAATAGCCATGTTCTTTTGATAATCATTGGGGATAAGTGTTTTTGTTTTCAACCATAGAAGTAAATCATCCCAAAAAGAAGCAGTTTTATTGCAATGCCAGAAAAGGTGTGTGAGTTCTTCAGAACCTTTGCCACAAAAAGTGCAGTTAGGATTGTCTTTAATGCCGATTTTTGATAAAAAGCTGTTCGTTGGTAAGATTCTATGCAAAAATCTGAATTGAAAATTAATAATTTTAGTGCTCTTGGTGCAGCTAAAAGCCAACGTATATGCTTTTATCCAATCTGGTTTACAACAGTTATCGATTTCACAATTAGCATTCCACTTTGTTTGACTTTTTTCAGGATTAAAAGATTTCAAAGATACGAGCTTTCTATAAACAAGTTTGTTTGCTTTTATGCATTTGATGAAAGCAGAAAAGAAATCTTCATAATCTGTTTCATTAGATACAGCTTTTGAAGAAATTGAAATACTTCGAATTGATGATATGAGGCCATGGAAAGTTAAGGGTTGCATTTGTATGTTGTAGGTGGTCCTAAATTCAGCGAAAGAGAAGAACTTGTCCTGATCTTTCATTAGGTGTTTTATTTTCAAAATGCCTTTCGAAATTAGCTGTTTGAAAACGATGGGTTTGTTGTCTACTCTGATTAATGAATTATGCCATAGGGGTTGTTCTAGAAACTGCTGCTTACTGTTTATTTGGGGATTAAAATTAACTTCAGCCCATATACATAAAAGTTCTTTAAATAAAGGGTTAGTAACGTGGAATGTTTCCAAAGTATCCTTCCTATTGAGGTTACCACTAAAAATCAACTTTCCATCATATTTTTCTAGCTCTCTTTCAAGAAAAAGTTTCCATTTTCCACTGTTCTCATCATCAAGATATTTCTTTATCCATGTAGTTTTAAGCGATTTGTTATACGAAAAAATGTCGATCATTTTCAATCCTCCTTTCCCGTAATCGTTAATCATTATATTGCGTTTAATTTTATCTCCTTTATTATTCCATAGAAAGGTATAAAATAAATCATTTATCTCCTTGAGTGTTTTATCATCTGTTGTCAAAGGTGCTAGTATGTAGGTTAGTTGTGACGCAGCAAGACTTTTGAGGACAAGAATTTTTCCAACAAAGGTCAATCGTCGGTATTTCCAGCAATTTAAAACACACCTTATCTTCTCCAATTTTTCTCTATAGTTTACTTTCATGGTGATATAAGGGTCAGTTGAGAGCCAAACACCAAGGGATTTTACTTTGGTTTCAGGCCATTTCAGGTCTTTTTCTGGGAAGAGCTTTTCCTTTTTACCTGTGTTTGATCCAATCCATAAGGCTTCAGTTTTTTTATAGTTGAGTCTGAGGCCAGAGACACTACCAAAGCGCTCAAGTAGGTTAAAAGCCGCACTCAAGGAATCTTTTGTACCATCGAGGATAAAAGTAGTGTCGTCTGCATATTGACTTAATTTGATCTCTTCGTTGTTTACAAAAATACCTTTTATTATTTTACTTTTTCTGACTGCATTAGCTAACACCTCTGCCGATAATATGAAAAGATAAGGTGAAAGAGGGCAGCCTTGCCTAACACCCCTTTGTGGCTTAAAAAAACTAGTGGACCAGCCATTGTTTAAAACGCAGCTTTCGATATCTCTATAAAATAGCTTGATCCATTCAGTGAAGGAAGGGCCAAAACGAAAGTACTCAAGAGTTCTGTTAATAAAAGTCCACTCCAACGAATCAAACGCTTTTTCAAAGTCAACAAACAGAAGAAGGCCTGAGATGTTTTTTTCAGCCGCGTATTTGATGACACTGTCGATTAAGAGTATGTTTTCGCCTATAAAGCGTCCTTTGATGAAACCGGTTTGATCGTTGTTGATCAGTTTTGGAATCACTTTCTTCAAACGGTTTGCTATAGCTTTCGTTGCTATCTTATAATCGCAGTTTAAAAGTGTTAATGGTCTCCAATCAATCAATCAAACAATCAATCAATCAATCAATCAATCAACGAATCAATCAATCAATCAATCAATCAAGCAATCAATCAATCAATCAATCAAACAATCAATCAATCAATCAATCAATCAATCAACCAATCAATCAATCAATCAAGCAATCAATTAATCAATCAATCAAACAAACAAACAATCAATCAATCAACGAATCAATCAATCAATCAATCAATCAAACAATCAATCAATCAATCAATCAACGAATCAATCAATCAATCAATCAAGCAATCAATCAATCAATCAATAAAACAATCAATCAACCAATCAATCAATCGTTCGTTCGTTCGTTCATTCCTTTATTCATTTGCCATTTAATTTATCCCTCGTTTGTGCAAAAGATCGCAAAGACAAAAAGACCAACAGCCAAGGAGGAATCCACGCATGATTTTAAATTTTCTGCAGTTTTACCCTACAGTATGTTGCCCAGTATCCGACCAGTACCAGTATCCGACCAGTTAAAAAATAATTTCAATTTTTGTGACGCGCTTATTAATTTCCGGCAAACGAAATATTTCGAAAGGAAGCCGAACATTTTTTAGCTTGAGAAACACTTGCAGAAGGCGCCGTTCTGTTCAGGTGAGTGAAAGTTTCATGGCTAATATTTACGCTTTTCACTGCGCAGTGAAACTATCGCTGTTCAACTGAGGGTCTGTAAAATGTGTTATTTTCAAAGCAACTGTTGGATATTTGAAGTAACGACACTCAAAGAAGTTAAGTGGTCAAAACATCGATTAATTCTTCTTGAAATTTAATTTTTCTAGAATAACGGAGGCCAGAAACATTCACTAAGTCTTGATTTAGTATACCCAGTATCCGACCAGTTTTTTCTTGACCGTGCAAAATGATGCCGCAGTACTAAGAAGCAATGTTATTGAAATAAACATGTATTAAAAATCAAAATTTAAAAGCATTTTCTAAGAAAACAAACATAAATAAATCGTTTTTGTTGGCATATTTGTCATCTTTTCTCTCTACTTTGGTTAGCCGCTCGCGTAGCTCTCCCCGCCCTACCCCAGTCATTTGTAATGTTTTGTTTCACGATGCTGGGTTCCTCAGTCGATTTATATTTTCGGAATCGAATCAGGGGCGTAGCTACCTGTACGCACGTACGCACGTGCGTACCTAAAAAAGTGGGAAAAAAAGAAAGATTTGGGGCTTGAGGGTGGAGGGAGGAGGTAGGTGGAGTGTTTGAAAACAGTGATCGTGCGTACCTCTGAAAAATTCCTGGCTACGCCCCTGCGAATGCCAAACTACTTTGTCTCAGAGACATTCAACAATACTTCACTTAAATGACTGAGGATGGTGTGAATCATAGGCTAGGTGATGGTCAGTATGGGTAGGTTTCCAATATACACTGGTAGTGAGAAGGCCGTCTGAGTCCCTTGTCACTGACGTGCCGAGAAAAGGGATTTATATAGTGTTGTCTTTCTCTCAGTGATTCCATGGTAAAACGAATGGTAGCCGTCGACATTGTTTTGATGGTAAATGTGTCATCTACATATCGTTTCCAGATCATAGGTTTACATGGCGCAGTTGCTATTGCGTGTTCTTCCAACTCTTCCATGTAAAGGTTTGCTATAACCGCGGAGACTGGGCTCCCCATTAACAGAGATAGTGGGGTATATACTTCATGCTAACACACCATATAGGGATCCTATCATATAGGGATCCTAAAAACTCATTTTAAAATGGTTAGCTTTCATTTACTGTTATGGGTAGTGATATCCGTAACAGTAAATAAAAGCTAACCATTTTAAAATGAGTTTTTAGCCCTAAATAAGTGCCGGATTCTTTGATGTGCATAAATTAAAACCCACCATGAAGTATATCCCGATAGTGGAATCGAAATTCCTGAAGCATGGATGCCTACAATCAAGAAGCACAACAGCTGATCGATACCAAATAGGACTGAGGGGTCCGGTTCTCAAAAGTCCCGTTAACTTATCGGGGCCGGAGCTTTATTTAAAAATCAGAATCTTTAGAATGGTGGTGTAAGTTTTATTCCGCAAATCAGCCTGACTTGTTTCGTGTAGTTAGAATTTTATTGCTTAGATTTCTATGCCAACAAAATTTGAATCTTTAATGTTAAGTGATTGCCCGCATAAAATAGCTTACCGTTTCTCAAAAGTCCCGGTAACTTTTCGGGCCCGGAAAGCTATTTTCTGTCTGTAATGTTCACGTTAAAGATGCATATTTGTTGGTTTTAAAGGCTAAGCAGTTAAATTATAAGACGACAAAACAATTCCGGCTAGTTTGGGGGTTAATACACCCTATAGATTCTGTTTTTAAAATTTAGCTCCGGGCCCGGAAAGTTATCGGGACTTCGAGCTCGAAGGGAACAACAACCATGCGGAATAATAACGAGGATCGAAATGCACCAATAGCAACCAACGTGCTACATAAAGCGACACATAACCAATGAACCTTATCGCCTGATGAAGCAGTCGAAACGTCGCGATCAAGATCTCTAAGTGACTCCATCGTGAGACAAACGAACAAGCGTTCACCCATTAAAAACCTGTTAATTTAAATACGCTAACACAAGACTACTGCACATTTCTTATCTTGAAAGTGTCGGGGGTTATATTTGTGCAAGAAATGTATTCACCACTTACAGCCGCACTTAATTCGGACACCCAGTTTTAATATAATCTTTTGGACAGTTAACGGTGTCCGTATAACGGAATTCGACTGTCAAATTGACTGATCCAGAAACACCTTGAAAACTCCACGAAGTCACAAGTGAACCCCCTAAACCCCCCCCCCCCCCCCCCCAACGTCATCAAAATCTAAAATCTTAACGGCCCTTCTGTTTATAGCAGGTTCTTCATATCAGCAACAATAATCGTCGTGCTAAGTTTCATTTGAATATATTACATTGCTTTGGAGTATACCATTTTAACATTTTCATTGGCGGTGCAGCAGAGCGTCTCCATGTGCGAAACAACAATAAGAAAATAAAAAAAAAATAATAAATCACTTTATTTAAGTGTCAACTGTATTTAGCGCGCAAGCACTAATTGGGGACACTAAATATAGAAACAAATATTGCAAATAGAACATAACACGTTAAGAATCCCAACTGGCAGGAGGCAAACCAGTTGGCTATTTTACAAGCGTGGCCGAGGAGTTGGACTCGGGACTACCGTGAAACAACTCCAGATAGTGGTCAGAGAGGGACTTGAACTCGGGACCACCGGGTTTCAAGTCCAGCGCCCTAACCACTCGACCACGCTGCCTCCTCCAATAAGGATTTTTCAATCAGTTTATAGACTTTTCTATTAAAGTGAGGATTCAAAGCGGAGGTCTTTTGAATCTTTGAACTGATCAGAAACGACTTTTTTCTTTCTTTGGAGATTAAAACGTTCCCAAAACCTCCATTTTAGGTGAAAAAGTCCAACGATTTTTCGTGCGTTTTCAGGACGCGAAAAACGCATTAGGATGAACTTAACGTGTTTAACTTATAAGTCGAAGATGAAGTCATGCATGAGCAAAGGCAAAAAAAAAAAAATGAATAACAGTGCATGATAAACACATTTTTACCGCTTTGTGTTTCGTAGGTGTTGAAACAGAGGAAATCACCGAGTTTGTACCTGTTTGCGCATGCTAATTTTCACGACCGAGCACTTTGCTTTCCTTTGTTCGTCGAATTGTCGAACGAATCATCGGATTCCTTTCAACCAAAAACATGGCTGACGAAGTTAACTTGGAGATGTGGACAGTTGTCGATGTGAAGGCTGCACCCGAAAAAAATAGCCAAGGTAAATGTTAAGGCGATTAAAACATCCGGAACATTAAGAGGCTTAACATGGCTTTATAAACTTTATATGCATATACAAACAGTTTGATATTGAACTTCGTGCGTAATCCAAAATAGTGCGAAAACAATACATCTTACAATTGAATAGAATTTGTCGCTTTTTAATTCGTTTTAAGCTTATATCCATTGACAAGTCGAAAATGATTGGATTTTCAATGCTTATGTTTGCTTTTTGTGATTGACAGTGAGTTCTCGGTATAACCAAAATTTTAGTTTGTGAGCTATAAAGATTACGTAACTTATATTTAAAGATACGATCGCTTGCTTGTTTTACTTGCATGTTTTGAAAAGCAGCTCGCAAGACCCACCTGCCTTGGACTGGTGTAAAAGTGTAGCTGCATAATATTTGATATTAATCATATAGATTAAGCGTAGCATTTCAAGTTAATGTTTAACTATGTTCACTGCGTGACAAATGCCTCGTGATCACGAGTTGAGATCAAACAAAATTTCTTGTGCAGTGAGCCAAGACGTTGCGAAGGAACCATCGGCCGAGAAGAGCAGAATGGGAGACTCGGGAAGTCCTTCGCTTATAGAGCATGAAGAAACAATACAGAACTTTAATCCGCCAAACTCTACAATCCCTGGAGCAACTGCCAGTGGAAATAGCCTGGTTTTTAACACGAAATACGAAGACCCTGGCACCAATGTCATCGCTAACGTGACAAGCGTAGGAGATCTGAGAGAGAAGGTGGCATTATCGTGGAAAAACATTAATGTGTTCGTTCCTCAGCCGAGACCTTCCATATGCAAACGATTGTGTTGTGGAAAAACGGATGACGAACCGAGAATCAAGCAGATCTTATTCGATGGTAAGCGTCCACTGCACTCTGGTTTCGCTGTTACGTAATGTTTAAGCTTATGTTTGCTTTAGAGCTGTTAAAGATATTTCACAGAGGAACCAAGTTTGTCCCGAGCTTAATATTATCAGAATCTATAAAATGGTGGTGTATTGTTTAGCCTGCAAACCAGCCGAACTTGTTTCGTCAAGTTAGAATTTTATTACTCAGCTCTCAAAACCAACAAAATTTGAATCTTGACACTTGTGTGTATAAACACTGCGCATATAAAATAACTTTCCGAGCTCGAAAAGTTATTGGGATCTTCGAGGAAATGACCTCAGATTTGTTAGAACATTCTAAATTACGAGCGTTTGCGTGATTCAATATGAATAAGCAATTTCTACCCGGTCTTTCGGTCAGGATTAATACAACCCAAAATAAATATTTGTTGAGTATTTGACTATTGACAATGATCTGCAGTCGACAATATGATTTTTTTTTTTAGAAAGGGGTGGGGGGGGGGGGGGGGGGGGGGGGGGGGGGTGCTTGTTATAATTTAATTAAATTATTTTAGCGAAATACAATGTCATCTGAGTTTCCTTCCACAAACTGTACTTTGATTGATCAATGAAATGCTATACATTTGATGATTGCCGTTATTAATTAGACAAATACTGTATGTAATTAGTACCGGTACTGGTTATATGTCCCAAAGCTCGTGAGTTCTGGATGTGAATTCATTCCCAGATTGGTACGGTAGAAATGTACCCGTTATACAGTCTGTTGTTTTATTGTTTTGGTTGTGAAGGAAAACTGAGGAGGGGGCAGGAGGGGGAGGGGGGTGGCTTATTAGATAGGGGGACTTGTTGTAATGGGGGGGGGGGGGGGAGCTAAGTAGAGGATTTAAGGTAACAGTAATAATATTATTTAAAAATTGATAAGACCCTCAACTAAGCACCTAACCCCTCAACAATAACACAGTGCTTTTTTGAATCACTTGGGTTCAAGGGGACTGATTATTCGAAGAGTGTGAAAGTAAAAATGGAAACAGTTTGTTTTGCCTTCTGGAAATTTATTTCATACATCTACATGAATAATTTGTTGTTTTCTTGCTTTTAACATAATATTTTATTTACAATGTAAAATATATTGTTTTAAATAAGCACTGCTATACCTTACAAAGGGAAAAAAATTAATAAGTGCCACAGCACTTTTTTGAGTAAATATACTACATACCTTGGCCTGTGTCCAGTTAAAAACCCATACCATTCAGACATGATTGTATTTTACGAATATGGATGGAGAAATCATTATTTTATACCTAGCTATTGGGCAGCACGTCATCTCCATATCAGATATTTTTGGAAGCATTGCCTCCTTAAGGATATATATGGGAGTACATGAACCCTCCTCCGCACTCTGGTTTTAAGGATCAGAGAAGAGAAAAATTATCTAGTTTTGAAATGTCCTTGTGTTTTGGTTACAAACACAAGGAATAGATTACAGTTGAACCTCCACTAACAGACACCTTCCGTAAGCGGACATCCCCCTTAAGCGGACACCAAACGGCAGTCTTGGCGATTTATCCTCTCCAACACTACATTTTTAACCTCCCGTAAGCGGACACATCCTGGGGCCCACAGAGTCTAAAATAACCTACCGTAAGTGGACAGTAAACCATATCAAGAAAATTTCTAGCAAAATAGGCCAGGTTTTAATGGTTTTAATTGTGCTAGCTGACATAAACAAAAGCAAAGTGTGAGTCTGAACAGTACAGTTTCATGTCACTAGGTAACTAGTCATTTCGATTCCAAGGTGTCAGACATTTTAAGAGAACTTAAGATCAGGAAACTGCGAAAGCAGACACTCATTGACAGTTTCTTTATTACGTACATGTACCTAAGGATGCCGTCTTTGCATTTTAGAAAATAACTACATGCAATGTACATGAAAATAATATGTTAACCTCTTGGCGCTTCAAACATGGCAGATTGAGTGTGTTACTGGCTTACATTAGTTTGTGTGACACAATGTGAGAGCTTCGCAGATATGTACTGTTCATATATTAAGCGGCAAGTCTTTCAGTCTTGAACTGTAGTTTTTAAATTAGTGTTTAATTTATGTGTGACATAAAAAGCAACATCAAACAACCCTGTAATGCATGGGTAATACAATTACAAGTGGGCTAAAAAGCTTTAAAAGACATGTACATGTACTGGTGCATTATACAGTACGCCCTCTGGTGCACTTTTCTTTTTCAACCTCTCGTAAGCAGACACTTAGTCTCGGTCCCGAGGGTGTCCGGTTACAGGTGGTTCGACTGTAAAGTGTAATCTTACACTTTATAAAGTCTTTACATTAAAATATCATAATTATTAGTAGTTGTATGTACAAATGTAGTGTGTTAATATTATGTTATTCTTCACACGCGCAGTAAGCGGCAAAGTTGAGGCAGGATGTTTATTGGCAGTTATGGGATCAAGGTAAACCAATACATCAGTTCAGTTGAAGCTTTTCTTTCTTAACCACTCTTGTTTAGGGACCATAACAATGTAAAACTCTGTAATATTAAGTTACATGTATGAACTTGTTTTGTAAAACCTCAGGTGGCTTAAACTTACATGTTAGATCTTTAACTGTTTGTAAATACACTTCTTTGAGTTGCATGCATCTTTAATAATATTCACCTTTAGATGGTTTAAAATGAACAGCTTCTGTCGTCTATTACAATGGTAATGATTCTGCTTCATCTTTTACTTCATTTGTTTGGTACAATGTATTTCAAAAGGTCATGTCGCACATACTTACAGTTGTAATAATATTTATCACAAACTTTTTGCTCCCACAAGGATTATTGCCATTCAGAATCAGACATATTTAGTAGCAGCATCGTTTTATGCATTAGGTGATCATACTAATCAGTTACACTGGCATTTTCTGATGGTTGCATTGATTAACAGTGCCAAGCACGTCACAATGACATCACGTACTGTGCTCATGTCTGAGCAAAATCAACTAGAGACATTTCTGATTTATAAGCCTTGACGCTTAATAGAACATTAATGTACCAATTAAACTAATTTGCATTATAATTTCACATCCAGTTTATCAAAAAGTGGGCCAATACCAAAGAGATGGATGAGTTTAAAATATGTGGAACAATAAGCGGCTTTTTTCATATCGCGGCGCTATATAAAAATCGTGGCGCGAATCGATTTTTCAATCGCGGCGGCCAAAAACGCTAAAATTTTCACCCTAGTTTATAATAGTTAAACTAGGTTAATTTTTTATACCTAGGTTATTTATCAACTGTCTAAAAAGGGCTTTTATTTATGCGGTGTGGTGTAAAAAATAGGGGCTTGGTTTTTTTGGGGGTGTCTAAAAAGAATAGTACACAAAATTGCCCTGCCCTCCCCTCCCCTATAAGTACACAACCCCCCTGACCCCTATTTTTCTCTTCCTACCACCCTTCCCAATCTTCTAGCACCCCCCTAACATCTCATCCATTTTAAAAAAAATTGACCTGAAACTAAAATTTACCTGCATCATAGACAAAGCTACAAAATATATAATGTAAATCAAATTAAGATAATTATCATAAGGTTTTTTAGCAGGCATTCTCTTCCTTTTTCCTCTCTCCCTCTGTATTATGCCTTCCATGGAGGCTGAAGTTAATTAAATTAAGCTAAACTTCATTAAGGTCTGTTTCACTCTCAGAGTCAATTACATGTATGAAGACAAGTACCTGTAATTTATATAGGCTTTACTTGTGAAATTCTATGGTGTGACCATTCAAATGAAACCTCTTTGGCAGTACTTTTACATGGTACCATTTGTTTTTCAATATTTTACAAATTAAAATAAAATTTGGTATTTCTCTGATCTAGAGTTTTGATTTTTTGCAAACTTGGGAGTTTAAAGGGTTAAAATATTTACAATTATAATTTATAACACTGTTTTTCTTTTTAAGTGGTGCAGGTAAATCCACTCTGATGAATGTGTTAGCTCATCGTAACATTGCTCAGGTCCAAGTTACGGGAACCGTGGAAGTTAATGGTCATTCCATCGGCATTGATATTAATGCTTTGTCAGCGTATATTCAGCAGGAAGATTTGTTCATTGGATCACTCACAGTTAGAGAACATCTGATTTTTCAGGTATGGGCAAATAGCCAGGTTTGATAACCAACTCCATCTCATGAATAATGTATTGTACTATTTCTTTCAATAAAAGCATGGGGCATTGTCGTAAAAACTGGCAGATACATGCAAGGGGTGGGGCTTTTTGTCTGAGAGAACACGTGCAATTAGGTTACATATTTTCTGGGCTGAGAGAGGTCATGTGTTGTAGTTCAGTTTTATCTTTGGTTCAATATTTTTTCCTTTGTTCTTTTCTATGTTTACCGGTTTAATTTATAGATGACGAATACAAAACAAAGGAAAATTAAAATTAAACCACGGATACAACTGAGTTTCAACATATATATATATGTTACTATGTGAAGCAAAATTAATGTTCTTTAAGATTACAAAAATAATGTACATGTATACGTGTATGTAGCTGTATGATGTAAGAAAGGGAATCTTATTTCTCTTGCACTCAGACCACCTCAGAGACCAAAAATAGAATCGAACAAAAGCTAGAATCAGCATCAAACACATAACATTCGTAAATGTGGTATATCTAGCAGGGGCGGATCCAGGATTTTTCTTAGGAGGGGGTGCACCTCTAAGGAATGACGTAATTGAAGGTTGACGTAAACAAATTTTAAAAGCGAACAACGCAGACTAGGTCATCTCAGGGGGGGTGCGCACCCCCTGCACCCTCCCCCTAGATCCACCCCTGTCTAGTACATTTGTACTCCACTTTATACATGTGGATTCTCTTATCCAGTCTTTACTCTGGCTTAACCCTTTAATCCTGATATCAAATTACAATAATTCATTCTCGCCCCCGTATATTTCTTATAGCCGTAGTGGAAAGAAGTTAAAATGAATCAAGAGAATTCATCTTGGGTGCTTGTATCCTGAATTCTTATGACCTCTCTGACTCAGGTCAAGCATGGAAATTACAAGGAGAAATTTGATGCTGATCACAGCTAATGGGGCTTAAAACTCTTTTTGTCTGTCAGGGTCTTCACTAGACAATTTAAAAAGATTTTAACATGATCAAGGCTGTGCTCTAAGACTTTAATACAGTTTGTATCTTGGGGAGCCCAAAGTGAGTCCAACTCATAAAATTTAGGGTGCCCAGTAGAATAAGCAATTTGCAAAAACTAAGTTTTTCTTGTCACCCAAAGACAAAAAAATTAAAGTTAGTTACCTATGGCACCCAGGCACTGCTAGAGCACAGCCTTGATCATTGAACATACTGTACATTTACAAATAATTTTATACCATATGTAACTTTTGAGTCCTTGACCATTCAAATAAAAAATACTTCTATTTGATGCTTTTTGTTTTTCAAGAATGTGCAGACTAAAATTTGGTCTTGGATGGGAAAAATTTTAAATATTATTTAAATGAATAGAATTAAGTGTCATTTATACCAAGTAACCCCAGTAGCCTCCACCAATTGAATTAATATTATTGAATAATTTGAATAATTTGTAAAAAAAAACCTCACTTTTTTAGTCTGCACTTCGTATGGATAAACACACTCCAAAGGAACGAAGACGGGAGCGTGTGGAGGAGGTTATTAATGAGGTATGAATTCTGTGGCGTAAATAATCGTGAATCTGAATTAAAACATTAACTTTTTTCTCTTACACACAATTCATCAACTGTAGCTATAATGTCAGTAAGGAATATTTATTGATCTCGAAGGTATCAGTGGAAAAGCATGTTAAGGGACAATACTATTATTACTCTCAAAATTTGTCAAATATATATACATGTAGCTGGCCAAGTTGTGTTGTATGCAGGGTTGGTTTTATTTCACATTAATTTTAGTGTAACTTATTTAGCAACAGTCATTGTTTTGAGCACGTGTACTGTATCTCACAACAATAATTATGACCATTATGAGAAAAAGTGACTCTGATTGATTTATTGATTTAATGATTGCTTGATTGCCTCAGTGGCGGATCTAGGGGATGAGACCCCCCCCCCCCCCCCCCCCCCCCCCCCTGCCATCTTTCTTAAAAATAAGGATTTTTGTCAGTCTCTAACTTTTTCACTCTGCCCCCCCCAGCTTATTCACTTCCCCCCTAGCTTATACACTCCCCTCGAGGTTATTCACTCCCCCCAGCTTGTTCACTCCCCCCCAGCTTGTTCACTCCCCCCCCCCAGCTTATTCACTCCTCCCCCAGCTTATTCACTCCCCCCAGCTTATTCACTCCACCCCTCCTATGATGGAGTCTGGATCTACCACTGTGTCAGATTGGTCAATAAACTGATTGATTAGGTAAATAATTGAGTGATTGATTGGTTAACTGACTGATTGATTGGCTGATAGATGGAGTATCTGATTGATTGACTAATATTATTAATTGAGTGCTCGACTGATTGATTTTTCTGATTTATTAATTGATCGAGTGATTGATTGTTTTGAGTGATTGACTGATTGATTGTTCTATATTTTGATTGAGTTAGTGATGACTGATTGACTACCAAATGATTGATTGACTGATTGTCTGATTGACTTGATTGACAGTAAATTGATTAGTAATTTGTCTGTAAGGCAGAGATGTCAACCTCTGGAGATTAAAAATAGGGAGTTTTTCCTGAGGGTGAATTCTGAGGGTGAAATGTTTTTGTGCCGAAGGCGTGAATCGAGCGACTGAGGCCCGAAAAGCGTTTGTGAAGTTAAGATATGATGAAAGACTGCATTTGTTTTTGGATTTTGGGAAAATTTGGGTTAAAATCTAATAGCCTATTGTAGAGAAAAGATCCAAAGTCACTTTTATCCGGGAGATTTAGTGACCCGTACGGGAGACTGGCAGATTCGTTCCGTATCCGGGAGAGTTGGCATCTCTGGTAAGGGGTAGTTGGCTATAACAGAAAGTTCAACTACAAGTTTTAATGCTTATTTTATATCCTTTCTTTCATCATGTCAGCTTGGTTTAAAGAAGTGTGCCGATACAGTCATTGGTATACCAGGGCGACTGAGGGGGATTTCTGGTGGAGAAAAGAAACGATTGGCATTTGCTTCAGAGGTACATCTTGTACAATGCTTATGGTGATGTTTTAAAGCAATATACCAATTAAAACAATATGTTATTTGTCAAAAACGAAGCCAAAACCAACAAAAAAATTCAGGGCAATGTTTACCACACAAAAACGAGTCCACATACAAATAAATGGCAATTTTGGAGTAAGTTGAAAAATAATAATAATTAAAAAATTGGGTACTTTTATATGCAGTAGTTTTGTCACCCAGCCCTTCAATTATTGAAAGGGTTGAAGGAAAAGGAAATAAAGGAAAGATGAAGAAATAAAAAGGATCAAGGCAAACAATTTACTGTACCCTATTATGGCATGCATTGGTGCAGCTTTTAAGTGTTTAAAGTATCAAAACTTTAAGACTAAATTGCTAAGGATTTTTCCATGTAGCATTTATGGCCAATGTCTTTAATGTGCTGCCACTGGGTCAAGCTAGGGCCATCATCCTTAGAAATTTAATAAAGTGGCCATCCAGAAAACTTGTTCCCCTAAAATAGATACAATTAAAATTATTTTAAAAGCCTTGCTGAATTTTCCATGAATTTCTAAAAAATCTGGTCATCCTCAGGATGTCCACACACCTTGCTAGCTAAAAGCTTGCCTACAATCACTATTTAATGATTCAATGTTCAATGGAAAATTTGATGTTATTGTGCCACAATTACCAGCACCATCCAAGTGTGCCCTTCAATAGGCCATTTCCGAGTTTCCTTTAGCCTCTCTATCAAAGTGAGGCTAGGTGTGAAACCTTTCATATGAAAATGAGTTTTCATTCACATGCAAATAAAACTCATTTCCTTATGAAAGGTTTCGCACCTAGCCTCGCTTTGATAGAGAGGCTAAAGGGAACTCGGAAATGGCCTATTACTTAGGGCATGATCAATAAATTATTATTTAATCATTTTTTGATAATTCCACACAAAATGCAGTAATATTACTCTTGTACTTGACTCTGGGAAAAGTAGTTATCTGTAGCATTTTGTGTCAAAGTTGCCCACACCATAAGGCATTCCCGGGGGGTGGGGGAATAGTTTTTCAGTAAAATATAAGCTTTATGGTTTTCAAGCAGTTTATTGTGGGATAGGGTATAGAAATCAGAGTGGTTTGGTCATGAATACGGTATCATTTGCTGGGAAACTGATCAGTCGTATAAAGAATTAAATCTAGAATAGGAATTGAAACTCTTTAAAAAAATCATCACAGCAACATTGTTGACAGATGGTGTTCCATTAAAAACATTAAATATAATGATACAGTTCTAAAAGTAGCAAGTCTGGGATAGGGTATGGGATTTTCAGTGTCCAGTGGCACCCCCCCCCCCCCCCCCCCCCCACCCAAAAATATACAGAGGACCCTCCTCCCCTGGGGAGGCATTGTGATGGTCTGTTAAAGATCAAGTTAATAAAATTTATACAAGACAGACTTGACAAGCATTCACAGCTCTTGCCTTGTAGAATGAGTTTTAAAAAGTGGCACCTTAAGGTTGCATTTTTAATTATTGTTAAGTACCTTCTAATAAAATTTGCAGGTTCTTACCAACCCTCCATTGTTGTTTGCCGACGAGCCCACATCTGGTCTTGATTCATTCATGGCTCAGAGTTTAATAGCATCACTTCAGCGTTTAGCAGCCTCTGGTCGAACCATTATGTGCACCATACACCAACCCTCATCTGAAGTGTATGCCATGTTTGACAGGTAAATTCCAAGTCTTGCCTCCAGAGGTACTCTCTATAATCCAGACACTCTTGGCCACACCAGCTCTAGCTGTCCAGCCACCTTAGAGAGGTGTCCACCTTAAAGAGGTGTCCACCTTAAAGAGAATTTTGTTAAAGACAATAACCAATACCTGTAAGCAAAATTTGCCTGGAACCAGCCAGCCAGCGATGTCTGCCCTGCCTGTATTAGAGAGCTGTTTGCCTTACAGGGGTGTCCACTTTAAGAGAGTTGACTGCATATTATAATTTAAAGGGTAATTTTCCACTGGCCGAGTGCATGCAACGAAATAAGTGGAAAATGTTTTTCTCACACACTGCTGGGGGTCTGGGTATAGGTCATGTGACCTGAAAGGCAGGTAGTTGCTTTTGTTGTGTCTGCCATTACTGACATTCCCACCCGCCCACCCACCCTAAGATTTCAATTTAAATATAATGTGCAACCTTGTAATTTTGTTAGTGTGCCCACTTTTTATGGTTATGATACATCATGAATGTGTGCAATTTTATGAGTTTAAAATAAAGGTCAGGCTGAGGCAGTCAGCTTGGCATGGCTACCAGTGGTGTGTGAGAATATAAATTATTATACATTGGTGTCAGTCTAGCTTGATTTTGATTGGCTATAAGCACGCAGCTAATTATTGCTTGCTGTTTCTGTTACGTCATACCTACAGACAATGAATTTTATATATGTAGAAGTGACGTTGTACCTACAGACAATAGTTTTATGCATGCAGAAGTGACGTAAGTTGTTTACTTACAAGTTGACTGCTGTGCATTGATCACTTTTTTGTGCGCGCTCTTGTCTTTACAAGTGCAGCTCAGGAATATGCATAATAAAACAATTATTGGATTCGGTTTTCGCATGATAGCGATAATTATCAAGGCCTCAGTTTGTGTTATCCGCCTCAGCCTTCGGCTTCGGCAGATAACACAAACTTTGGCCTTGATAGCTATCGCTATCATGCTCAACCTCATCCAATAATTGTTAATTACATGTAGTAGCTTTCATTTTTTTTAACAACAACAACAAAACACTTTGTTAAATAACAAATATTGATTTAAATAGTACCTTCCCACAAATAGTTGAAAAACTTGTCGAGGCGGGTAGGATAATAATTAAGTTAGGCTTATTACGAGGGTTCAGATTACAGCAGTTTAGATTACAGTCAATAGTAGATTAAAATAATAAATTAAAAAAAAACAATAAAGAAAGTAGAAAGAGATTACACTATACTGGTCGTAGTTACAGGATTGATACAGTTTACAAGTTTTTTTTTAAGATATGCAGGTATTGCTAGGTTTTATGAGGAGTGGGTCACCTATTATTTTGCAAGGGCGTACATACATGTACATGTACAGTGTAAGCTTGAAACATTTTGTGGTTCTTTATTCCATTTTTTAATATTTTTTTTCTTCTCCCTAGCTATATACACACACAATGAAATTATCACTTTTATTAGCAGGTTGTGTGGCTTTGGAAGACACCTCATCAATGATATAGAATCCAAGATATCATCTGCATAGCATGAGATGTTCTGTTCTGTTCTGCTCAGATTTATATTTATTATTTATTTTTTAATTTATTTTAATTTAGTATAGAACAACAAATGAGTGTGACTTGTTTGCTTCATTTTATGTTAATTATATTTTTCAGTGTTCTGTTGTTAGCCGAAGGAAGGACAGCTTACATGGGCTCAACTGCTGAAGCAATACCCTACTTTGAAAGGTGCTCTTTATTTAATTTCCTCTGCAGGCAACTCAAAGCAAAAAGCTTAGCTATAAAACTGGTAGTCAGCTGCAAGAGAATTGTACATTTGGAAGAGATCAGGATTTAACACTTTTGCCAAATATCAAAATTCAAGAAAAAATCCCAAATTTCAGTTTGTAAAGTATTGAAAAACAAATGGTACCATGTAAAAGTACTGCAAGGGGTTTCATTTGAATGGTATTAAATTACATGTAACACCATAAGGATTTCATCAACAGATGCAAAGTTTGTTAACCCATTCACACCTGAGGATTTTTACGTTTTTGAGTGATTTTCTGCATACACACGCCCCATAGGATTTCGTGACTTCATATTTGGAGTTACCATTGAAAGTGCTGCTGTTTTAAAACACTGAAGGCTCGAGTTTACTGGAAACGTCATTGTGACGATCTCATTTTGCTTGGTTGATTTGCAATAAAGGGTCCAATATGAATTATCTACGATTTTTGGTAAGTTCACAGACATTTTTCATAAAAAGTAGCTGCCTGGTGAGCATCATTAAGCTTGGAGGTAGTTCAGAGTCCACTTCTCAATGAAGTGAGTTAGGTGTTGTACTTCGTTTACGAATTTGGCTCGTTGCTCGTTGAACTGGAAAAATGGCCGCCTGGAAACGAAGTGGCTTTGGGACTCGACTCTGGATGAATTTCTCGACCTAACCGCGGCATATTTTGGAAGTTGCGACCACAGGAGAATACAACAAGCGCGAAATTTCGGCGGTGGGTCGGAGTGGCTGTGGACTTAGAATAAATATGAAATGTGTGGGGAAAGAATCGAACGCTGTCAAAATTTTTGGCTTTTTCCCAGCATGCAGTGCAGTGGTGATGTTGAAAATCGAGGCAAGGTGAGTATGCACTAGTATAAGAAGCTGTAGCTAGGCCCGAGCAACGAATAAGAGCAAAAAAATTCACTGCTAAGCTAGGACTGAATTTTGCTGTAAATGTTGACTTTTGGGTTTGCCACGATGATTTGAATAAAAAAAACTAAAGGCAAAAACGTGATTTTTGTTGTTTTTCTATGACGTTAAAAATGGTAATTTTTGTTATTGTCCAAATTCAAACGCTGATATTCTGCAAAAATCGCTGACTTTTTTGTGTTTATTGGGTATCTCAATTTGAAAGACTTTCTACTCAATGCTCACAACTGCTAGTTAAGGCAATGTTCACACGATTGAGAAAGTTACAATTTTTTAAAGCAGTGGAGTCTTGTACGGGCGGTTACGGGCGGTTCAGGTGTCAATGGGTTAATAATCTTATAACATGTATTCATAATTGCAGACTCAGGTAGTGTTATTAGGGTTAAAGAAGTGGGACATCCTTGGTTTCTCCTCCCGCCCAATGCTCCTCTTCCTCCTCTTCCTCCTCATTCTCTCTCGGCATGAATTATTTAAAAATCTCAAAAACATTTCAGTCCCGAAAAGCTCTGTGGCATGTGCAGAAAATTTCTTAAAGCGAAAAAATCCAAAGTTGATGAAAAATGCAGCACTGAATGGTTTGCAAGAACTGACTTTTAAAATAGCTCTCAGGCCTGAAAAGTTTTGAGAAATGCCCGCCAAGCATATCTCTCAACAGCTCCTCCCAAAGACCTTTCTCAGATTAGTCCAAGTTTTTAATATACATTGCATTGATGCAAAGACTTTAAACTTAATTCTTTATTGGTGGGATACGTACGTCCACTGCACAACACATGTAGCACACATTTGATTCACCATATTTCGGGATAAGAATAAACAGAATCAGTATCTGAGAATTGCCTGTTTTAAGGCACACTTGCAGTATAAATCTGTCAAGACATGTTTACAATAAAACTATAGATGTTTAGTTTTCCCGGCAGTGCAGCTCCCAAAACCTGAAAAAACGTGATTTTTTTTACCATTCTGCATATTTTGTTCTGGAATACTGTACGTTCAATCGAACGCCAGTTATATATTAGTATTTTGATCAATTGATATGGTTATATTAGCTCAGTGCATACTGTCCTCTTGATTTATTCTTGAATTTAAAGTTAACTTCCTTTTAATATTTTCTGCAGGCTTGGGTATCCCTGCCCCATGAACTTTAACCCTGCAGATTATTTTGTTCAAACTTTGGCCATTGTACCAGGAGAAGAAGAACAGTGCAAAGAAAGAGTTAAAGTAAGAAAATACTGTGGTCATCATCACAACTGTTTTAAAAAGTTTTATATCAAACATGAGGAAGAGTGTTTCATCAGAATTTCCAGACACTGAGAAGTGGGTTGAAAAACAAGGGTGAGCAGCCAATTTTTCTTTAACCAACTTGGAAGTGTTTGGATACCTGATGAAACACTCTTTCGAGTGTTTGATATAGCTTCTCAAACTGTTCATTAAATACAGAGAAAAAGAAGGAATACGATCCCTAAAATCTATGGTAATAGTTAAGATTGGGTTTCCAAACCAGCGCCACGCCTCTGACTTTCTTTGTTGAAACTTGATGAATTATTAATGAGTTTGAGAAGTGCTAATATATATATCGTTATCTCGATGAATTATTACTGAGTTTGAGAAGTGCTTATCAATGTTATCTTGATGAATTATTAATGAGTTTGAGAAGTGCTTATCAATGTTATCTTGATGAATTATTAATGAGTTTGAGAAGTGCTTATCAATGTTATCTTGATGAATTATTAATGAGTTTGAGAAGTGCTTATTAATGTTATCTCGATGAATTATTAATGAGTTTGAGAAGTGCTTATCAATGTTATCTTGATGAATTATTAATGAGTTTGAGAAGTGCTTATTAATGTTATCTTGATGAATTATTAATGAGTTTGAGAAGTGCTTATCAATGTTATCTTGATGAATTATTAATGAGTTTGAGAAGTGCTTATCAATGTTATCTTGATGAATTATTAATAAGTTTGAGAAGTGCTTATCAATGGGTCAGTACCGACCTATCAATGTTATCTTGATGAATTATTAATGAGTTTGAGAAGTGCTTATCAATGTTATCTTGATGAATTATTAATAAGTTTGAGAAGTGCTTATCAATGTTATCTTGATGAATTATTAATGAGTTTGAGAAGTGCTTATCAATGTTATCTTGATGAATTATTAATAAGATTGAGAAGTGCTTATCAATGTTATCTTGATGAATTATTAATGAGTTTGAGAAGTGCTTATCAATGTTATCTTGATGAATTATTAATGAGTTTGAGAAGTGCTTATCAATGTTATCTTGATGAATTATTAATGAGTTTGAGAAGTGCTTATCAATGTTATCTTGATGAATTATTAATGGGTTTGAGAAGTGCTTATCAATGTTATCTCGAAGCTCATCACTAAAATTATTCACTTCTAATCATGTATTTTAATATATATATATATAGATAGGCTGAGCCTATAACAGCGTCGCTCTCTGAACAGAAAGCCGATAATAAACTTAAGTGAGGTGAAAGGTCGGAAACACAAGAATTAAGATTGAAGACCGGGCTATTTTTCAATTTTAGCAATTCTCAAAAACAGACTTACGAGACCGTCTGCACAGTCCATTTAGACCTTACAAAAGTTCACAAAAACAACTTTTTCTCCGTCTAGATACTAGTAAGACTAATTTCCAAACAAAATACATCTGTTGCTTATTAAAAATTGTTCGAGAAACTGATTTGGAAATCAAAATTGCAAAAAATACTCAAACATATTTGCTTAAGGCCACGCGAGTGAAGTTTAGAACTATAAAATCCATCTTGTTTTGTTTACGTAAAATCGCTTTTCAACCGATGTAATGAATGAACAAACACATAAAAATGGACAACACAATCTTCTTTCGAAAAATTTTATTCAAATCTCCATAAGTTTATGTTTAAAAGCAAAACGGGAACCATTTATAGCTCATCAAAGCCGAGCTGTCTTTGATGAAAGAAATCAAAACGACTGAATTTAAGCACGTTTATAAACAATTCCCAAAACTAGCGAGAAGACAAAGAAAAAGTCAATCACAGATTCCCATAAATTCCCATCGAAAAATGTAATCTGTTTTACCTTTAAATCCCTCGCTTGCTTGGAAATTCTTGCTTGGTTGTGAAATCCGTAATGAAAACAAACATCTCAGATGTTGTGTGGCATCATACGTGCATGTTTTGCGACGTCATACGCGCCCGCGAACTAACCCTGTCCAACACGGGCGCACGACGGCGGCACACGCCCGCCCGCGAAACATTCCGCTAGCCATGATCATGAAAAATGACGGGCATAGGTTCTATGAGTATGGGGATTACTTTTATTAACTGGACTATCACCAAAGGCTTTGCGCCCTGTTTAGAAATTGCAATAATATTTTTTTATTTGCTGACTCATCCCAACATCTGCTTTTCACATGGCCAGTAAAAATCACACTGGATGTCTTGTTTTTCCCTCAGTCAAGGCAACAATGTTATGAAACATGTTCTTTGCTTTAGCAAATTGCTGCTCTATTTTTGAAAGGGTTATTTGTAGTTAGATTGACACAAATATACCACAGTTAATTGTGTTTTACCATGTGATAGGAAATCTGTGATGCATACGGTGAACGTCAAGCAGAAATGGCCAAAGACAAGAGCGGATACAAGAGTGATGAACATGCCCTAGAGCGGCAGGTGTGTTTTTTAGCTATTAGGTATGACTGTTAGAAATCAGTTTGTGAATAATGTTTATTGCAAGTGAAATTGCTTTTGAAAAGGCAATTTAAAGAAATTATTTTGTTTCAATGGTTGATAAACTTGGGAACATTTTATCCAGATTAAATTGGATATTAAGCCAGGCAAGACTCCACAACATGTAACCTACATCCAGTTTTAATCAGGATTTATAAACCTTCATTAAATTTTAATTTCGTTTGTATTAAGAATTCATTATGAATGGAATTAAAACAGATTAAGGATTCCGTATAAAACACTATTAGGACCAGTTATTTAAATAAAGTCTAACTAACTATTGTTACAAAAATTAGTAAAAATGTTGGGTTAATTGCAAAGCTACGCCACTCTGTACCTCGACCAATACTACTGAATATCTATAAGTCACTAATCCATCCTTATTTAACCTATGGTCTTGCTGCCTGGGGTCAGGCATGCAAGACCTATCTTAAGAAAATTCTAACTCTTCAGAAAAGAGCTAGCTCTTCGTTTGCTGTACTTCGCAGCTAAATTTCTCGAAGCTAATGTGCTTCCAATAACTTTTCCTTATTATGAGTCCGTTTCAACCTTAACGCATGGTACATGTATCAATAATGATAAAGCCCCAGCAAACATGTTCAATTTATTTCAGAAAACATCTAATATTCACCCATACAATACACGATCGTCTACGTTTGGAAAGTTCTATGTTAAAAGTTCCAGACTAGAAATACTAAACAATTCTTTCTCTCGGCTCGGAGTAAAGCTGTGGAATAAGATACCACGCTATATAACGGATCTTCCTAAGAATGCTTTCAAAAGAGTTCTCCGCAAATTGCTATTTGATATCTTAGAAAACGAGGATGACTATATTCAAATTGCCATGATTATTAATAAAGTAGGCGCATAGATACACTTGCTATAGTCAGTGACTCCTTGTCTTAACGCATTGTACGTCAGTAAGTGCTGTGTTAATTAGACCACTTAACTTGTGTTTTATTTATTTTCAGTGCAATCTGCAAGGCTTTGTAGTACAGTTGAACCCCGCTAATTCGAACCCTCAAGGGAAACGGAGAATAGTTCGAATTAGCGGGGGTTCGAATTAGCCGAGTTCGAATTAAATATCAAAATAATCATTAATAATTAACACAATAGTACCTCATACAGTTTTTATTTCATTATTTATTGGTTAAATGTAAAGCATTTCATATAATTGTGCAAAAAAATCGTATTTTTTAACTTTAACAAAACGTAACAAAACGTAACAAAAAAACAGGTCAATTATTATCAAGAGCCACCTCTGTGGCGGGCTCATTAGACGGCAAAAAAAACCTCTCGATTGTTGGCAATAATTTTTGACTGACTGCAGATTGATTTGGGAATCACGAAGTTGTGTCAGTTGTTTGTAAACGTCCTGTTTAATTTAATATTCATTGACAACCGGAACTGTGCGGAATGGAGGTACATTACAAAATAAGTGCAATTAAAATGTTTTACATACACGTTTAGTGTGCTTCCAGCTGTGTTCTGGCGCCGTCTGATGTTTGTCCGTCAATTTTGTAATTAGAGTTCGAATTAAAAGGGTTGATTTAAGGCCAAGGGAAACGGAAAATAGTTCGAATTAGCGGGGAATTCGAATTAGCCGAGTTCGAATTAGCCGATAGTAAATGACTGAAAAAACAAGGGCAAATCCAAGGGAAATGGGTTTGAGTTCGAATTAGCGGGGAATTCGAATTAGCCGAGTTCGAATTAGCGGGGTTCAACTGTAGTATAAGGTTCTTGATCTTATTAGATAATTTGTGTTATTCATGTACTTGTTTTGCCCTGCCACGATTAGCTTTCCAGCTATTTGTAAGGCAAACCAAACCACCTAACTCTTGTATTGTTGTAGAGAGAATAAATTGTTGTTGTATTGTTGTATTGTATTGTTAACTAAGACTGGGGTTTAAGACAGTCTTCTCTCTATTTTTTTTACCCCCCCCCCCCCCCCCCATTTCCCTTCTCTTTAATTCATTACTTATTTGTTGCATCACATGCATTTGATTACTATTGTTATTCTTTTTGTTTTAGGATTCATTCAAAGAAAATGTTATATTTAAGAAACGCTCACCGTAAGTGCCCTTGAACAATTTGTACATTGATCTCTTGATTTCTTTAATTAATAATTTCATTAATATTTTATAAGTCAGCCAACACAGCAGTACATATTGCAGTGTCTTATATTGCGTTACGAGCATGCGCACGAGAGAGTTTTGATCGAGTTGTACGAGCAGGATTACAAAAGTGGAAGTTTTCATTAAAAGAGTTCACAATTACAATCAAGGATTCCATAACTGGCAAAAAGGATGGGATATGAACCCACGCGTGCATCCCTGACAAGTGTCTGTTCAACCAATCATCCATTGACTTCTTTGGCCATCACTTCTCTGCAGACTGCATCAGTGCAGATGACAAGAAAGTTTCATCACTCATCAATGCCAGTACTCCCAAGAATGCAACTGAAGCATGCAGATTTCTTGGTTTGGCGGAGTACCTTGCACGCTTCATCAAAGACTTGGCATCCATTTCTGCTCCCATCCATGAACTCACACACAAAAATGCCAAATGGGCGTGGGGCCTAGAAGCACAAAATGCATTTGTTTGTTTTAAGGCTCACATGGCAACTCCGGAAGTCATGAAGTATTTCAACCCCTCGCTGGAAACAGAGCTGATCGTTGATGCCAGCCCTGTTGGGCTGGGAGCAATTCTTACACAAGTAACAGCAGATAGAGGAATGAACATTGTAGCTTATGCAAGTCGCTTACACACTGATTGCTAAAGCCATTACAGTCAAACCGAAAAAGAGGCTCTTGCAGTGATCTGGGGAATTGAACACTTTCACCTGTACCTTTATGGATCATCCTTTTGCGTCATCACAGATCACAATCCATTAGAAACAATTTTCAACAACCCCACCTGCAAGGCAACTGCGAGACTTGAAAGGCTACAGCAGCGTCTACAGCCATATAAAACTATAGTTGTTTACAAGCCAGGAGCATACAACCCAGCCGATTACATGTGTCGTCATCCTGATCCCAAGCAGTCACAGACCCCCAGTCATTTGTCAAGAATTGATGCCTATGTCAACTTTGTGACCACTAATGCTGTGCCATCTGCCGTTACCCTTAACCCTTTCACTCCCACAGTCAATTATGGAGACATGTAGTGTAGTTCTAACTTTTGAGTCTGTGGACGAAATCCTATCGTGTGACCATTCAAATGAAACCTCTTCAGCAGTACTTTTGCATGGTACCATCTGTTTTTCAATATTTTACAAAATGAAATTTGGGATTTTTCTTGAATTTTTGTATTTGGCACTCTTGAGAGTTAAAGGGTTAAAGAGATCAAAATGGTGTAATTCTGAGAGGCACCCGCATAATAGTTCCTGGAAGACTACAACAGCGAGTGATTGTGCAGCCCACAGTGGACATCAAGGCATCATCAAGACGAAGCGTCGTCTACGAGATTCAGTCTGGTTTCCAGGGATAGACATAAAATGGTTGAAGAAATGGTAATAGAGTGTCTGTGATTACAAAAGTGGAAGTTTTCATTAAAAGAGTTAAGAATTACAATCAAGGATTCCATGCATATTCCCACTCAAGGTATCAGACAGCTTTATATGTCACAATGGGGCTAAACATACAAACGAATTCTAGCACTTGTGCACCGCCAGAAAATGCCTGCATTGCAGTCTATATACAGTCACTTAATGTGAGAGTACATGTAGGGCGCTTTCCATTCAACCAAAAATTCCGGAAATTCCGGGTTGGGAAGCGAATGGAACGTAAATTTCCCGGAATAAAATTCCGGAATTTTAGGACAACCTCGCGAGGTTGTCCTAAAATTCCGGATAATCGGAACAACCGGAAAATACCGTTCCATTCGACCATTCCTGCTCAGCCCAGTTTCTCCGAGCCGGAATCAAGATGGCGTCTCAATATCACGGCGTGTTTGTTTTTCACCGAAAGCTTACAGCTCTTACTCGAGCATGATTGCTCACGTAACATAGCTAGTACAACAGCAGAAAATATGGCCACAACTAGGACTGGTAAGTAGCACAGAAATGCTTATAAGCTTATGTATTAAACGAATGTAATAAGTCACGAGAAAGTAGTCGCCGACTTGATTTTTAAAAATATTCCTTCGCACGATTAACAGCTAGCTGCACTGAAAAACATAATATCATCGTTCTCGCTTAAAATATCGTTCGTTTTAACTTCAGGGTCGTCGAACAACTCCAAAGCAAGTAAAAGAGGCAACGAGTCCGCCATTTGTCAGATTTGTTTTGACTGTTTTGCTTTGGTTTATTTTGTATTTTCGCGCGAAACTTGAAACGTGATGGTCTGGAACAACCAACCGGAAAATACTGTTCCATTCGCCACACGGAATACCCGGAATTTGAAACCGGAATTTTTGGTCGAATGGAAAGCGCCCGTAGTCTCTTAGAGAGACTGGAATGCATCCTTAAAATTTTGCTGATGAAACCTTTCATTTGTTGTAAGTACAGTCGAAGCTCTCTGACGGGGCACTCTCGTAACAGTTTTAAATCTTTCAGTTTTCAATGCCATGAAGAAGATATAGACAACAACTGGAATAGAGCTAGGAAATCATTACTCTCCAGTGGGATACTATCATGATATACAACAAAGTTCCCAGTACTTACATTGTACTTTAAAAAAAGTATATAGGAATAAATAAGGAGAATGAATTTCCATATGTTTTGTAGGTACAAGGTGCCTTGGTGTCGGCAACTTGGGGCAGTGTTATGGCGATCATGGATCACTAATAGACGAGATGTTATCATCTTCAGGATAAGAGTATTCCAGGCCATTGTAAGTATTCAGGCAAACTTCGAGATCCCCTTAGGCTGAATTTACACTAGACCAAAAGTTTCCAGATTTGAATTCGTCGCACACAGAGTATTCGGGTTCGTAAAGCGTTAACATTCCTAAATAGTTTACACTGCAGTATGGACAGAAAGTGGAAATTGGGCAAACGACAATATGGAATAAAATTTGATCGAATTAAGAGCTTGAAAGTTGTAGAAAGTATCTGGATACAAATTATCCATATTGAACTAATTTATGGTGCAATCAGGGTATTTTTCACCAGAGATTCACCTTTCCGCATGTGAAAGGGAAAATATTCAGTGCTAAAAGTAACCGGATTTACAAAGAATCCGGAGACTTTTGCTCTAGTGGAAAATTAGCCTTATACTACTTTTCACTGGTTTGCATTATTATACTTACCTACTTCTTTTATTGATTTGCAAATATTTGTTTATTGTTGTTTTTTGTTGTTGTTGTAGATCACTGGATTAATTGCTGGTTTGATTTACTTGAAAATACCCTATGATCAAGACGGCATCCAAAACATTGGTGGTTTTTTTTTCTTTCTTGTGACTACAGCTTCGTTTACAAGCCTGCAGGGAGTTGTCTTTGTAAGCATCTCAGCCATTGCATGCACTAATGAGTATAAAGTTCTCTGTGTGGTTCTCTGTAGATACAGTCAACTCTCTCTAAGGCAGACATTCTTGGGACCAGCTCTAGCTGTCTGCCATAGAGACGTGTTCGCCTTATAGAGAGTTTAGTTCAGGGGTCCAACTTAATGTTTTAGTCCACTAGCAAAGTTTTGCTAGTAAGATTTTTTCTACTAGCAAAACTAGTAAGGTCACTAGCTATTTTTTTGCAGTCATTTTCCCTTTGATGACTCTGAAAATATGATAAAATACCTAAATAATATACTGTTAATTTTGTAGTCTTCTTTGCCGGTGTTGTCCTGTTGTTTCTTTGGCGGCTTGGGGTTGTCGGGCAAGACGTTATCATCATCGGTCACGTTTTGGTAGTCTTAGAGGTTGAGGGCCCCTTGGAAAAAGCGGTTATTTTAGACATCTACAACAAAAGTGGCTCACAAAGCGTGAAATTCATTCTCTTCTGTCACGTTGCTGATTCCAACAAAATGTAAATGCGTAGATAAAGTGTGCACAGGTTCTGTGTAAAACCACGCTTATTTTCTCCCGTAGATGACATTTCACGATGTCTGAATTTTTGCCACAAAATTTTTCAGGAACGTTCACTTTTTCCCTCCAACTTTTATTAGAGAAATGCTTACTCGCAAAAGTTTGCTAGAGGATGTTTTTCAGACTCGCAACTTCCAAAAACCACTCGCATTTTGCAAGTTTGCGAGTGTTAATTTCGAGCCCTGTAGTTACAGACAAACAGGTGAAAGTTGGGTGGAACCAGCCAGCGACTGATGTCTGCCTTGGAGAGCTGTCTGCCTTGGAGGTTTCTGCTCTGAGAGAGTTGACTGTACAAAATGGTGGGGCAGCGTAAAAAACCCCTCGACAAAGCTGCCAAAACACTCCAAAAATCATGGAGTAATTTGTCATGTGACACACATTGAAATGGTGTTTTAGGAGGTTTGTTTCAGCAATTGGTAGCTGTGTTTGTTTTATGACAATCTGAAACTATTGTTCAAACGAAATGAAGATCATGATTTGATTATGTTTTACGCGACAAAATGCTCCAGAATTTTTGGAGTATTTTGGCATCCTTGTCTAGGGGTTTGTACACATGTCCCGCCATTTTCAAAGCAGAGAAGGTCTTGGGTATGAAGGTTCTCTCAAGTGGATGATCACGTGAGCAAGCGTGAAAATCATCTTCCGTTAGGAGACGAGACGTGAAGGTGGAGAGAAAATTATTTATCTCCTTCCCCACCAGCCCATCTCCTGGCGTGCGATGATTTTTGCATTCATTTGCGTGTTTCGCTTGTTCATCTGTAAGAGACTACTTACAGTCTATTGAATCAGGTCATCAAATTCCAATACAAATTAATCAATTGACATTGGTTACAGAGTCCTAAAGTATGACCTCACATATACCGAAATTTGTGCAATAATGGGATTTGATGGTTTTCTTGGAGAGTATGATAAAAATGTAGCCTGCTTGCAAAAAATCAGCATCTTATTACAATTTGGTTCAAACAAAACTGTTTAAACCAAATTGCAATAACTAAATTGCTTAACTAAATTGCAATAAGATGCTGACTTTATTCAAACAGCATTTTTCATCGTACTCTTTTTGAAAATCTCATCAAATCCCACAACTCCACAAATTTAGGTATTTGTGATGTCATCACTTTAGGACTCTATTATCAATTGGTATCGATTGCCCTTGTTGTTGCTTTCATCAATTGGTCCGGCCATGTTTCTTGTTATAGATGGAACTAATTTGTGTTATTATTTTACAGGTTTTTCCGGTTGAGCTTCCAGTGTTTTTGCGAGAACACAAAAACGGGATGTATAGAACAGATGTGTACTTCCTGGCAAAAACATTAGCTGAGGTGTGATCTCCAATGTTTTTATACATATATTCTTGGCTTACATATTATGAAGCTTAATCAAAGTGTATTTGGAAATACAGATGGTTAAAAATATTATGACGCATTTACAAGCGAAAGGAAATCTGCATACTCTATATGACGTCATAAAAATTCAAAAATCTAAACTATACATCCTACAAAGCTGTTTCTAACATGGTATGTAGATACCAGTGTTACAATCCTTCACAAAACGTTTCACGTTTTAACGATGTTTTGCTTCCGATTTGTAAAGGTTTTAAATGTGTCACGTAATTCGTCACGCTATATCAGATAAGCCGTGAAAATAAACAAAAGTTAACCAGTTGAAAGTTAATTTTTGCATTATAGATGCTTAATAAGCTGATTTTATGACACCTTTATTGAATCCAATCATTTGTGATGAGATTTTTGGTGTAATTAAAACTTTAAAGTTTTGGCCGCTGCATGTTTGTGTCCCTCAGTGGAACACAAAGATGGCCGCTCCATACATTTTTACTAAAAATGACCGGTACTCGTTCGCCTATAACTCTTGAATGAAATGCTCTTGCGCTTAAAAATTTGGCCCAGATGTGTAGTCTTAAACTCTCTACAATCCCATAAACATTTTTACAAACCAGCAATTGTTTAATTTCCAAACCCTCTGTTTGCCGATAGTTGAGCTTCCAGTGTTCTTGCGAGAACAAAAAAACGGGATGTATAGAACAGATGTGTACTACCTGGAAAAAACATTAGCTGAGGTCTGATCTCCAATATTTTGTATACATATATTGTTCAATTACCAAACCCTCTATTTGCTGATAGTTGCATTATGTCAAAATTCAGACAAAGGTGGCATACAAAGATAGGACATGTTAAATAGTGTTGTTTAACAACTATTCACCGAAGTGGAAGTGGCTAGTGGTGGATATTTACCGACCTGTGAAGGGGCGAGGTAAAAATCCACCATTGGTCACCGACACTGAGGCCCCGTCCACACGTATCCGGATATTTTTTAATCCGCAACTTTTCTGTTGCGGATTAGAAAATATTCGCGTTCACACGTTGCGTATTCAAATCGTATTTGCCCGTCCACACTATAAACTAATAGGCAGATTAAGTAAAGACAACGTGACGTCCCGGACAACGGCGCGCGCAGGGGTGATAACCGAGAGAGACTAGGTTGACAACGGCGTTGTGTTGACGATTTTGAAGTGATTTAGCAGCCGCTTCGCGACGTTCCGAAATTTCATTTTGTTTATTTTATGAAAGTGTTTGTTCTTTTATGTCTTTTCTTATTTTAACCGTAGAAAGAGATTGTTTTCAAATAACAATATTATCTCTGGAATACAAATGTTTCTATCGTTAGAAGGAATGAACTCTCTCCGCTCATCTATACCGCGCACATGAAAGTGAAAACAGATCAGCTGCTGAAGCAGCATCCAAGTAAGATGAAGTTTACAAAAGTTTAGCTTCTGTTGAGTTCTTTCGTGTAAATGAAGTCTTACTGTAAAGGTTACGTGTATTAACAATGCTTTGACTGTACGATCATGGGAAAATTCGAAGAAGCAAATTAAAATTGGAAGTCATTTTCAAATTGCAGTTTATAAGTTGCTCTCGTCATGAACTCACTTGAAGAAAATGGACTGTTCAGTTTTATAAATTTTATTTATATACTGCAAATTACTGTTTTCTTTTTTTTTTTGTCTTCGCCATGGTAAAAAAACCCGAAGACATAATTTTTCTCACATAAAAACCTTAAAGTTAAATTCAAACAACTAAAAGTATTAGTACGGGAGTAATTCTTCTTTTATTGAACGAGATCAGAACTTTGGCGGTTCTTGCACAGCCGCCTACACGATGATAAAAATGGGTTTAGGTTCTTTTTCTCGGAATCGCTACCAGTTGCCTCCATCACGAACGTCCTGTGGAATAAAAGCAAAAAAAGCAATAGCTTGCAAGATGTCGCATTGAGCGTGCCCATTTTACGCTAAAATAGCAAAACAAACGGCAAAACGAAACGAAATGAATAAACATATCATCCACCACAAGTTGCACTGATTTTACTGTTTTTCCGACAACCAAAAACGTGCAATAGTACAACAATACACTAGTACAGTTTTGATAAAAAAAAATGACAAAATGACGATAGACCAATAAAATATTAATAAAACCGAGAGCCTAGAATGCTAGAAAACCCACCTGATCAAAACGTCGCCGAAATGTCGCAACTTTCTGCGCTGCGTTTTGGCAGCTCCCAAAGAAAGTCATAGAAAATACATCGAAAAATAATATCTCGATCATTAAGAGAAATTCTCTTACCTTTTTCACTTGCAAAAATCCCCAAATCTTTGGCGTTGTCTTCGCGATGTGAAAACGACATAAATGCCGTCGTGAACGTGACGCGACCTTGACCCGACAACGTTGCCGTGAGCGCTGGAAGTCGGGTCCAGGCTATTCCGTGCGCCATCGCGTCCTCTTTTCACTTCACGTTGTCTTTGCTAAGTATCCGGATTTCGGTCATTTCGCTCGACCATGTTGAATATTCGCGCGGTTAAAGACTGGATCCAATACTGTTACGTCCGAGTATATTAAAAAATATCCGGATTCCTCAATCCACACGATGCCGTACCCGTAGCGTATTAAAAAATTTCCACTCTGGAGAGCGGATTAAAAAAGTTGCGGATTCGTTAGCCGAATTCGCCGGATATGTGTGGACGGAAGGCCAATCCGCAACAAAAAAGTTGCGGGTTTAAAAATATCCAGATACGTGTGGACGGAAGGCCAATCTGCAACAAAAAAAGTGGCGGACTCAAAAATACCCGGATACACGTGGACGGGGCCTGAGATAATGACTTTAGTTTATACTAAAACAGGGAGATAATATAGCACGAAAATGATGATTTTAAACCCATTTTTTCTGTCAATGATTACAATTTTCGTGCGCAAATTGCTTGGAGTTTCATTAACCAATCAGAGTGCGCCAACAACGCTATCCACTGTTTTTGTATATGCTAAATAGTGTTATATATCTAGAACCTCCGGATTTTAAGTTCGGCGCCCAAACCACTCAACCATGCCTGTTGCCTCTATTTATTTTACTGTAGCTTCGATTCAGCAAGTTATTAAATTGCAGGCCATGAACCCAGGGTAAGAAGTTAGGATGTTCAATTACTACTACATACATGTATACTAAACAATGTTTTTGTTGTTTTCATAACAGATACCCGTTTTCATTGTTTCTCCATTGCTGCTAACTGCTATTTCCTACTGGATGATCGGTAACTGATGTCTTTTTGTTGCTTGATTCTTTCTTTCCCAAGGGTGGCCAAATCACAATTCAAGAAAAATCCAAACTTTCGTTTTGAAAAATACCAAATGAATGGTCACACTTTGGAACCACCGTGTTCAGCGTAATAAACAGTACCACATGAAAGTACTGCTCAGTAGCTTTGATTTGAATGGTCACACTTTAGGATTTCATCCACAGACTCAAAAGTTAGAACCACCGTGTTCAGCGTAATAAACAGTACCACATGATAGTACTGCTCAGTAGCTTTGATTTGAATGGCCACACTTTAGGATTTCATCCACAGACTCAAAAGTTAGAACCACCGTGTTCAGCGTAATAAACAGTACCACATGAAAGTACTGCTCAGTAGCTTTGATTTGAATGGTCACACTTTAGGACTTCATTCACAGACTCAGAAGTTAGAACCACCGTGTTCAGCGTAATAAACAGTACCGCATGAAAGTACTTCTCAGTAGCTTTGATTTGAATGGCCACACTTTATAGGACCACCGTATTCAGCATAATAAACTGTACCACATGAAAGTACTTCTCAGTAGCTTTCATTTGAATGGTCACACTTTAGGACCACCGTGTTCAGCATAATAAACAGTACCATAGGGAAGTACTGCTCAGTAGCTCTGATTTGAATGGCCTCACTTAAAGGGGTTTCGTTTACAAACTTAAACGTTAGAACTAACTTGTACAGCATAATAAACATCACCATAGGAAAGTCAATCAATCAATCCAGCAATCTTTAGGACATAACGCTTAGGAGTTAAAACTCGTTAAAACACGCTCAGTAGCTTTTTTGTTTGCAGTTTTAAAACTTAGAACCACCTTCTACAGTGTAAACAAAATCACCAAGAAAACTAGGGTTTCGTTATGCATCCACCTTGTACGGCATAATTAACGTCACCACAAGAAAGTACTACTCAGTAGCTTTCATTTGAATGGTCACACTTTAAGATTTCTTCCACTGACGCAAACGTTAGAACTTGCTTGTACAGCATAATAACCATCTACCATCAGTACAGGAAACTACTGCTCAGTAGCTTCATTTGAATGGTTACACTATAGGATTTCATCCACCGACGTAAATGTTAGTCAACAGACTCGGTTAGAACCACGTTAAGAGCGTTTAAGCTTTAGAGGTTTGTCTATGACAGTAAGACAGGGTTGACCGACCATTCACTCCTACCTCTAAGCCATGAGTTGCCGGGTGGGTTTCATGGTATTTTTTGTTCGATTTTGAATGACGGCTTGTACACGGCATTACTGTCAGTTCGCAGCTCATATAAAAGTTCCAGAAAGATTTTAGCAGTTAGCATAAAATGAGCATTTTATGCTTATTGTTCCAGTCGTCAGCCACCCAATATGATCAATTTAAATGTCAAAATGATTCTTTTACAGGTTTGCGAGATGAATTTCTCCGTTTCCTTGTGTGTTATGGAGTCGTGTGTCTGGTTACTAACGTAGCTGTCTCGTTTGGTAAGGTCACGTGAGTGAAAACGCTCTATTGAAGGGCTCCCGGTAATAACATCCTAAGTACGTTTTTGGAAAATTTTCACTGAAATCTTGGATTTTTGGCCTCAAAAGGAACTCAATAGCCAAAATTATGACTGGAACATGTAAATTATGACTGAAAGGATTTAAACCAGGTCAACAAATCTTCTGTCTTCGAACAGAATAAATTCTGTTTTGTAAAGATACAGAGGGTTTCCTGAGGGCCATAGGGTGTCATAGGGACCCAAACCATTTTCTCAAAGATGTGGATTTTCTTTCCCATTCTGGATCTGTTTTAAGTAGAACTACCTTAACAATAATAAATCATTAATTTGACAAAACTGTGCTTTTAAAGGCCTAAAACATGCAATTTTAGTGAAAGTTACCAAAAACATACTTAGGACGTTCTTGCCGGGAGCCCATCAATTATGATCACGATTTATGCTGCAATTGCATACCGTAAAATGCTGGTTATAATCCCCCTCGCTTATAATCCCCCCCTGGTTATAGGCCCATCAGTTTGATAACAAAATATTATCCCGGTTGTACCTTCTTCTGTATATATAAGCACACCACAGTTCTTTAACAGCAATTCTTTACAAAAATGTGTCCTAAATTAACTAAAACAACGCTTATTTATCACAATATTTTTTGCTTGCCAGCCAAAAAACCCTTACGAAGTTGTATAAGCCCAGGGCATTTTACGGTATTAGTTTGTAATTTTAGTAGTTTTAATTAGTGTAATTAGTTTTATTGCATTGTAAATAGACTATTATCAATGCTGCTGTTGATACCAGTTGCTTTTGCCACTGAAGGGACCATCTAGCCTGATTGTAAAATAGTTTAGTAAACTCACAGACTCAGCTCTCAAAGTAATTTTATCGGGCAATGAGTAATCTTTTTTTACGCAGGAAATTCTTGCGACCGGCCGACTGAGAATAAAGAAATTGCGCATGCTCACAGTTTAATCGCGGTTAACGCTGCGCGGGTATCTAACTTCACCGGAATTCAGTCTCTTCTCTCCCTTAAAATTTCTTATTACCGACTGGGTAAGAGGCTAGTATAGCTGAATAATTTTTCTTCGTTTGTTTTTATCTTTAGGTTACATCATATCGACAATTGCACCCACCGTCACTGCAGCCACATCCCTTGGTCCACCAATCATGTTACCTCTGTTGATTTTCGGCGGATTTTTCCTAAAAAACACGTAAGCCATCAGTGATACAACTGGTTCCCATGGAGTTTGTTGACGAATAGAGTGGTCTTTTCGTTGACTTTGGATATAACACATCGAACACGAGGAAGAGTGTTTCATCAGGATTTCACAAACCGAGTGGCTTGAAAAAACGAGGCGCAGCTGAGTTTTTTTTAACCGACTTCGTGGTGTTTGGATACCTGATGAAACACTCTTTTGAGTGTTTGATACAGCTTCTCAAACTGATCATTAAATACAGAGAAAATGAAGGAATAAAATCACCAATACCTAAGCGTCCTAAGCCTGAGAAAACAGACGTCATTTCGCGACGCCACCACTTGGGCCCCCGTTTCGCGGGTGCCCAAGTGGTGGCGCCGCAATAACGACGTCTGTTTTCTCAGGCTACCAATGCGCATGCTTACTAAGATTGGGTTTCCAAACCAACGTCGCGCTTATTATTTTCTTTATTCAAAATTGATGAATATTAATGAGTGTGAGAACTAAAGACATCGCCACTAATAGTGTGAAAGTGTTTGTTTGAGATTTCAACTGAAGGCGGACTTTAAAAGGCGATCGTTGGTCGCATTAACAAGGTGGTCGCATTAATGGTATGGTCATAACTCGTGGTTCCACTGTATCGCAATTTTATCGCCTTGTTCCTCTTGACCCTTTAACTGTCAAGAGTGCAAAAACTCAAAATTCAAGAAAATCTCAAATTTCATTTTGTGAAATATTGAAAAACAAATGATATCATGCTAAAGTGCTGCCAAAGAGGTTTCATTTGAATGGTCACATCATAGGATTTCGCCGACAGATTCGAAAGTTAGAACTAATAATAACTACACTACATGTCTCCATTATTGACTCGAGAATAGCAAAATGACGCTTTCATTCATTTTAAACTATTGCTCTGTTTCTTTTGACCCAAGAAATGCCCACTTATATCGCAACGTTTTTTTGCATTTTGTTATTATTCACAGAACTGTGCCTGTATATTTTATCTGGTTAAAGTATATTTCATGGTTCAAGTATGGCTTTGAGGCTCTTATTATTAACCAGTGGAAAGATTATGGTCCGATAGGTATGTGGTCTATTTTGTTGCTCGAACTTGTTGTTGAGGTCATTTCGCTGAGTTAGAACTTATAATAGATTCTTGTTTAAACCTTACCTACTAGATTTAGTAAGTTTTAGTGGACGTCAATCAAATTAAAGAAAAGCCGTTAAAATTATTTTATTTTAACATTATTTCCGAGAATTTACGGCCGCCATTAATCAACCTTGTTCCAAGGCTTGGTTGCGAATGGGAGAAAGTGACGTCAAAGACTCAAACATACCTCACGGGTTGAAATTATAATAACAATCAGCATTGAATATTGCACGAAGAACAATTCCAAATTTTTTGTTGCTTTTCGCGTGATTTTCAATACTTATTTGATCACAGGGCCATTTCTTTTTGGTAAAATTGTTCGGAATCCAGTCGGAATTAAAAAAAATAATGTTAACGGCTTTTCTTTGATTGACGTCCACCAAACTCAAGTTTGACCTTCGGGGATGAAGAGCAATGGGTCACGTGTTAATGGCAACCGCTGTAACTATAGAATCCAAAATATCATCTCAGTTCAAAATATGAATTAAAATCAAATTTTTTTTTTTCTTCCGGAAATGGAAGGAAATTTATGTTTTTAGAAAGACACGAGGCTATTTTCTATGTTATAAATGTGTTTTTTCTTGTTTGACATATATTATTTGCAGACTGTGGAAACACAACTGTTGCGCCAACACAGTCAGCGATGAACGGCTCATTGGGGGGTGAGGGGAAGTTTTGTGTACCGAATGGTAATGCAGCCATCAAATTCCTTGGCTTTGAAGAAGTAAGTGAAATTCAATACACTGTATTCTATTTTTTTAAATGTCGTATGTTTTAGATATAAATACAGTCGACCCTTCTTAATAATGGCACCAAAGGGGCAGTCTCAAGTGTCGGTTTTATAGAGGTGTCCTTATTATAGAGGTGTCCATATCATAGAGGTGTCTGTATCATAGAGGTGTCTGTACTGTAGAGGTGTCTGTATTATAGAGGTGTCCGCATTGTAGAGGTGTCCGTATTATAGATGTATTATAGAAGTTTCCGCATTATAGAGGTGTCCGCATTATAGAGGTGTCCACATTATAGAGGTGTCTGCATTATAGAGGTGTCCGCATTATAGAGGCGTTCGCAATATAGAGGTGTCGGCATTATAGAGGTGTCCGTATTATGGAGGCGTCCGCATTATAGAGGCATCTACATTATAGAGGTGTACGTATTATAGCGGTGTCTGCATAATAGAGGTGTCCGCATTATAGAGGTGTCTGCATTATAGGTGTCCACATTATAGAGGTGTGCGCATTATAGAGGTGTCCGCGTTGTAGGTGTCCGCATTATAGATGCATCTGCATTATAGAGGTGTCCGTGTTATAGAGGTGTCCGCATTATAGAGGTGTCTGCATTATAGAGGTGTCCACATCATAGGGATGTCCACATTAAAGAGGCATCCGCATTATAGAGGCGTTTGCATTATAGAGGTGTCCGTATTATGGAGGTGTCCACATTATAGAGGTGTCTGCATTATATAGGTGTCCGCAATATAGAGGTGTCCCCATTATAGAGGTGTCTTTATTATAGGTGTCCGCATTATAGAGGTGTCCGTATTATAGAGGTGTCCACATTATAGAGGTGTTCGCATTATAGAGGTGTCTTTATTATAGGTGTCCGCATTATAGAGGTGTCCACATTATAGAGGTGTCCGCATTATAGTGGTGTCGGCAATACAGAGGTGTCTGCATGATAGAAGTGTCTGCATTATAGAGGTGTCCACGTTATAGAGGTGTCTGCATTCTAGAGGTGTCCGCATTCTAGAGGTGTCTGCATTATAGAGGTGTCTGCATCATAGAGGTGTCCGTATTATAGAGGTGTCCACATTATAGAGGTGTTCGCATTATAGAGGTGTCTGCATGATAGAGGTGTCTTTATTATAGGTGTCCGCATTATAGAGGTGTCCGCATTATAGAGGTGTCCACATTATAGAGGTGTCCGCATTATAGTGGTGTCCGCGTTATAGAGGTGTCCACGTTATAGAGGTGTCCGCATTATAGAGGTGTCCATGTTATAGAGGTGTCTGCATTCTAGAGGTGTCCGCATTCTAGAGGTGTCTGCATTATAGAGGTGTCTGCATCATAGAGGTGTCCGTATTATGGAGGCGTCCGCATTATAGAGGCATCTGCATTATAGAGGTGTACGTATTATAGCGGTGTCCGCATTATAGTGGTGTCCGCATTTTAAAGGTGTCCATATTATACAGGTAGGGATTATATGAATTTTTGGTGTTTTATCCCTTTCACTCTTGAGTTTTTCTACCCTGTTTTCCAAACTCATGAGTAAAACCTTAATGGCCGTGTATGATATACCATTTGAAAGGTCTCGATGGGTGCAGTCCTTATTTCATATCAAAATTGGGGAAGGAAATCATGGCTTTGACATAAACAGGCTAAAAATGTCAAAGTCGAAAAGTTCAGAAATGCCTCAATTTTCAGGCATACTAGGTATACCCTCAAACTATAGCTTGTTTTGCAGCTCTCAGGAAAAAAAGGTCAAAAGTTCCAGGGGTGGTCAACCATATTATAGATAATAGGGGGGTACAATTTTATTCTGGAAATGAACTGATCTTTCCAAGACCATTTTTGTGGACAATTTCATTGAAATACCAAATATTAACAATTTTATGAACTTTTTACGTCGTTCGACGTAAACAGGAGTGAAAGGGTTAGGGACCAAGAGAACTGTTCATAATAGAGAGGTGTCCCTTTTATGGAGGTATCCGTAAGGAGAGGTTTGACTGAACTAAAATTTACTTGTCATTTTTATTGGCAAATGCTGATCCTACTAGTGAGCCTGGGCGCAAACGTCTCCTATTGGCTTTGCTTCACGCGGAAAAAGACGTCTCTGCGCAGGCTACGCTGTTCTCTGACTCGTTTCTGTTCATGAGGAATGAAACTATCAGCTTGTTGACCTCTGAGACTCAAACGTGTTTGATATAAACGGCGATAACATTCTTTCTTTGCAGGACAATCTGCTTCTTGACATTTACTGTCTTATAGCACTGATGGTAGGATTCCGTATAATCGCCTACTTATTTCTACTGAGAAAAGCTTATAAGGAACAGTGATGTGGACAAAGGTTCTGTCGTCTCAGTACTGGAATTTGGGCACATTTTTCGACATTTGCATTTAAAGACTTGCAACTCTTTCAGTCCCATGAGCAGCTAAAATCAAATTGCGAGATGATCCCAAATTTCATTTTGTAAAATACTGAAAAACAAATAGTACGATTGAAAAGTACTACTAGTAATTTTCATTTGAATGGTCACACTGTAGGATTTCATCAAGAGACCCAAAAGTTAGAACCACCTTGTACAGTATAATAGACAGGACCACAGGAAAGTACTGCTCAGTAGCTTTCCTATGAATGGTCGCCCTGTAGGATTTCATTCACAGATTCAAAAGTTAGAACCACCTTGTACAGCATAATAAACAGTACCACAGATAAGTAGCTTTCATATGAATGGTCACACTTTAGATTTCATGCAGACTCCAAATTAAAGCTAGAATCATCTTGTACAGCACAATAAACAGCACCACAGGAAGAGCATTGCATGACTTTGGGAGTTAAAGGTTAATTCTAATCTGAGATTATGTTGTTTAATTTTTAATTATGATTAATAGTTAATCCCATTACTGAGGTTGTCCGTAAGGGGTGGCTCGACTGTGTATTGAAAAACACGAATATATTAAACTAGTAGTATACTACTACTATGGCCGCCATGTCTTGAGAGACAATGGATTTGCACCAATGTGGGGTCATTGAATTATAGAACAGTTTCTAGAGTGGCTGTGAAAACCAATCCTAGATTGACATACTCTTCCGCAACTGAGTGATATAGAGGGCGGGAAGATCCTATTAATGTTAATGCATGTGGTCAACTTCAGTTATTGTTTAACCCTTTAACACCCAAGAGTGCCAAAAATCAAAATTCAAGAAATTTCATTTTGTAAAATGATGAAAAACAAACAAACAAATGGTACCACGCAAAAGTACTTCCGAAGAGGTTTCATTTAAATGGTCACACCATAGGATTTCGTCCACAGAATCAAAAGTGAGAGCTACATTACATGTTTCCATAATTGACTCTGGGAGTGAAAGGGTTCAATAAGCGTATAACTGATGGTAGCATGATTGTTTCGTTATGACTAGAGATAAGTTGTGCTAGTTGTACTTCATGTTATTTATTCACGTAATGTTAGCTCGTTGACGAACAGTTTTGCTTTAGGAAAAAGTATTTTTAATTATTGAATACTATTCTCTATTTCTCGATGTACTTTTTTACGAGCCCATAATATCTTAGCTGAAAGTCGAGGCGACCAGTCATGGTGCGCTTTACCAGATAAACTTGTTTAGTGGGATTTGCTCAGCCCGTTCTTACAAGCATTATAAGGTCAAGCACATGATGCGCTACAGAAAAAAAGAATAAAAGGGTTAGTTTCTTGAGAAACTGCGGTTCTGCGTCGGTGGGGGTGGGGTGGGGGAGTGAAACATGAACATTTGGCTTTGCCAACTGAGTCGAGACGGTAAATTGTCCACCGTAAAGAGATTCAAGAAAGGTTAGCGCTCGAAACGTCAGCTGTTGAATATGTTTACACTGGCCATTTTACCTTATCGACCGTTGATAAAACCAAATTTTCACATTTATTAGAGGATAACGCAAGATAACGCGATGAACGAATCAGAACCGGCCAAATTTAGTAAACATGGTACTTGTTTTTAAAACAGACTGAACGTAGCCCTGTTTCATTGCTATCACTTGATTTATGTTGCTGGTTAAAACGGGTGTACGAGCAAATATGGTGAATACTATAGCATTGTAGTACATTTATACATTGATTTTATAGTCTTGAGACGTTTTATAGGACGATTTAAAAACAATAAAGAGATTACATTTGACCAATCACATTAAACAAAAGTTAAGGCGATAAATCATTGAACCATTGGTACAAAGTGCACAAAAAACACGAATCCGGTGTTAAGCGCGGGAAAACATAAACCCGGTGCCAAGCGCGGGAAACGTAAACCCCGGTGCCAAGCGCGGGAAACATGAACCCGGTGCCAAGAATGCCATGCAGCTCTTAGAACAAGTTGCTTTATTGGCTCACCAAATAATAGATGAATGACCAAACAATGCCCCTATCCCTAAAACAAAGCAGCTGTGTTTCACAAGATCAAAATAGAGGTTTCTGAGAGCTGCGTGGTACTTCGGGCGGTGCCAAGAGCGGGGAAAAAGATGCAATCAAAGTTACATTTTTTATGTTTGTTGTGATTAGTTCGAGCACGTTCCACCACAGGTAGCTCATGCTGTGGTTCCACCACAGGTAGCCCATGCTGTGGTTCCACCAGACAAGAAAACACAAAACAATGCATAAAGGTCATCCTCATTGTCAAACCGTTGATTGCAACTGAATTTATATCACAGCATATTTTAAAATCTGAGCAAAGCATCCATTCTTAAGTAGATTTCTTTTACTATCTTGACTTTGCGATTTACGTAAAAAAAAACAAGATTAAAAAAGTTCGATCTTTATAGCGAAGCTCTCGCGGTCCGAAGGCCCCCTTGCGGAGCTCCATACTCATAGAACCTGTGCCCGTCATTTTCCATGGTCATGGCTAGCGGAATGTTTCGCGGGCGCATCGGTCCGGTGTGTGCGTCGCACAGGACTAGCTCGCGGCCGCGTATGACGTCGCAAAACATGCGCGTATGACGTAACGCAACATCCGGGATCTTAGCAATTTTAAAAACGAGGCTTTGTTTTTTTGCGCGGCTACACGGCCGATGTCACGTCAGTTGCAGTGAAACCTCTCTCTTGTTGTGTTGTGTAATTAAAAAATTGACGTCAGTTTTTTATGCGAGCCGCAGAAACTTTGACAATGGTATGACGAAATTTATCATCAATAAGAGGACAGACGCATAAAAAACTGATGTCAATTAATTTTTTACAATAACAAAACGCCAAAACTGATGTTGAAATGGAGGAAGGAAATGCAAGATGCGATCGCCACAAAACCAGAATTTCACCGCCATAATTCGGAGAAACACGGGCTCGTATATTAAAAGTTTGAGTAGAGTAAGTCAGAAACACATGGAAAAATTGGAATTTGAAACTAATCTTTATTCCGGTTAAAATTGTTCTTAAATAATCCGTTGAAACACGGTTCAGTTCACCTCCTGTAAAGCTTATTTCAGCGACAGCACCATAATCCTGCTCGCCGCCACTTTTCGGGTCTGGATTCTCAACAAACATCTTCATCATTCCGCTTTAAGGTTGTGTTTTAGCTTCTTGAGGTTCATCTCATCTATTTTGGACGATTTTCTCATTGAATAATTCTGGATTTGTGAAAGAATTCTCGCCACGAAAAACACAGCGCTGAAAAGTTTGGAAAAAATTTCGCTGATGGCGTCAGTTTATTATTTATCCGTCTGTATTTTGATAATAAAAAATTAGCCAATCAGCGCGCGAGAATTCGCACAGTTATTGTAAAAAGTCGTTTTTCTCTGCGTTTTTTCGCAGTTTTTTACTCAAGACAGGGATATTAATTAAGGGATACTCAGAAACAGCTATAGTGGAAAAAGAAAAGCATTCAGGGATAAAATCTTGCTTCGAGGAACTTCATACGTTTTTATCAATGCGGGGCAATATTTCAGAACCGAAGAAGCGGAGTTTTAACGAATTTCCAAGCAGCCGAGTGGCGTAAAGGAAAAAGAAATCACATTTTGCGATGGGAATTTATGTTGATATCAATTTTTGATTGACTTTTTCTTTGTGTTTTCGTTAGTTTTGGAGACATGTTTATAACACGTGCTCAAATTCAGTCGTGTTGTTATCTTGAATTTCATCGAGGACAGCTCGGCCTCGATGCGCTATAAATGGTACGCGGTTTGCTTTTAAACATAAACTAATAGATATTTGAATAAAATTTTTCAAAAGAATATTTTGTTGTCCATTTTTATGTGTTTGTTCATTCATTACATAAGTTGTGAAGCGATTTTATGTAAACAAAACAAAACTTGGATTTGATAGTTCTAACTTCACTCGCGTCGCCTTATGCAATTATGTTTGTGTATTTTTTGCAATTTTGATTTCCAAATCAGTTTCTCGGGCGATTTTTGATACACAACAGGTGTATTTTATTCGGAAATTAGTCATACTATTTATTCTACACCGAGAAAAGGTTGTTTTTGTGAACTTTTGTACGGTCTAAATGTACTGTGCAGGCGATCGCGTAATACTGCTTTTTAGAATTGCTAAAATTGAAAAATAGCCCAGTCGTCAATCTTAATGCTCAAATCAAATCAAACCCGACCTTTCACCTTAGTTAACCTTATCATCAGCTTTCTGTTCAGAGAGCTTCGCTGTTAGGCTCAGCCTATCTTGATATATTAACTGTGTTTGCTGTCCCCAGTTGGTTTGTTTGCTCAAAAGCAATCACAGAATTAAACCATCCAAAAGTAAATAATTCTGGCTACCCCTAGACTTTAAACAGCGTTTACTCTTAGACTATCCCATGTGTTGAGATAATGTGGGGTGAAGAAAAGGTCGGCCCGGAAAAAAAGGTATTGTGAGTGCTGATGGAGAAAGGAGATGAGAATCTTGCGTTATTCCACCATTTGGACGCCTGGAATGTTAGTCTCCGTATTAACCATCACTACGGAACTTTTTTACAAGGCAGTATCCTTGCAATAAAATTATAAAATTCACGAAAAAAATTCACAACAAACGGAAAACGGTGAAATACGAGAAGACCCCTGAGCGCCTGCTGTAAGGAGAGGCGACATGCAAACTTTGCGCCTCCAAGTATCCTGGGAGCGAACAATTAGATTTTTGAGCGGGGGAGGGGCAGGGGCAGGGGGTGTTGTTGCGTGATTTTGAAAACAGATATCCTGCAAGCTGACTATGTTGGAAAAAATATATCCCGCAACCGCGAAAGTCCGACTTAGGCTTTGTATTTTTAGCAAACAAATTCGTGCAGAGACACAGTTGAAGGAAAAAAATTTCGAGCACATACTAGATCACCCTTAAACAATCAATGCCCCCGAGAACAAATCCGGCAACGACATCTAAGAATATTTTCCAACCGTCCACAACACCGAGTACTTTAAAATCACATTGCTGATATCGACTGAAAAAGTCGAAGGCGCTTTCAGAGGGTGCCTTTATTTGAACATGAGTGCAGTCAAACGCCCCGAAAACAAGAAAGATTTATACACAGTTCCGAAAATGTTTCAATGCAGGCTCTTGTCTCTGCTTCGCTGACTGTAAATTTGATGTAACATCTTGAACTGCCTTAACACCACACTTTTACTAACACCGAAGGCAGCACCGATTTGCACGCAAGGGTTTCCGTGTGCATGCAAGACGATAAATTCCAAGAGCGAGCACCTTTTAGAGAAAATGCAATCACGCAACAAGGTGTCTTGTCTCAACAGAAAGGAATGTACTTTAGCAGATTAAGCAGTTCATCAAAGGTATCCCTCTTCATTCGTAGCTGACTTTTGAAAAAGTGATCCGGAATTTCTGAAACATTATGTTACATTAAAGTGAAACATTGTATTAAATTACTTTTAAATTAATCTTGGGATAAAAAACATTACAAGATCGTATAATTTTTAGGTTATGAAGTCGTAACATACACGACAGATTAAACATGTTTGTCATTCTAACCCGTCTGGTCGCGGACCAAAATATAAAGGAATATTTTTCATTGTCGCCTTGCTTGCATTGTTCATACAACCATTCCCCGCAACAAAATAAAAATAAACCATTAGAGGGCCCCCATCTGGTCTCCATGTTCAACCTCGTTCCCAGGGTCTCTCTTCTTCCCCCCCTCTCTCTCTCTCTCGCTCCAGGGGGCGGGAAGAAGAAGGACCCTGGGAACGAGGTTGCCCCATGTTGTATTTGAAAGCTTGTTCCTAGACACCTTCCTCATAATGAAGGATTCCTTGCGTCAATTATTTGTTGTACAAGTACAGTCGCTTTTCCGGTCACACTAGATGATCCGTCACGCAAGTTACTACACTGTACATCATTTACAACCTTTGATCAGTCTTTCGCAATCACTCGTGCATGCAAGGTCAACTTTAAATTAAAATAAATCAAAATAACTGTATTCGCTGCATCTTCTTTGCAAACAAAAGGGAAAGTCCCACACCGTACTTTACACTATTAGAAATCTTAAAGTTAGATAATATTTTTAAATTAAAAATTGACACTCTAGTGCATAAAATACAATATCAAAAAAAAGGATACACCTCCTGCTCTCTATGAATTAATTCAACCGGCTTCGGTTATCCATAATTATAATACTAGATATGCCGCTAATCAAAACCTGCACAGGCCATTTTCCAGAACTAATTATGGCCTAGCAAGGTTTAGTGTAGTAGCATCACAGACCTGGGAAGCAATACCTATAAAAATTAAGTGTCTCCTTTTCAACAGTTTTAAAAAAGAATACAAACTCTTTCTACTTGACAGTCAGGCATGTTGAACAACTTTAATTTATTATTTAGCTCTATTTATTTAATTATTTAATTTAAATAGTTATTATAACTCATATATACTCCTCCTTTTCAATGTGATTTATTTAGTCAGAGCTTCATATTAACTAGTTTCTAAAAGTTCTGTATAAACTCCACCCACTTGAAATCGCTCTGTGGTAGTAGCCAACTCGAAAGCTTGGCTCCTTTGGCTGCTACACACTTTTTCCTTTGTTATGTTTAACTCAATGTATAGTTAGCTATGTTTTTCTCTTTTTTTTCCCCTTATTGTTGTTGTATTGTATTTGAATAAGTGTGAATAATAAACTTGAACTTGAACTTGAACTTAACATTTATATTACTTCCATTTATCTGTTGCTCGAAAAGAAAGAAAACGAAATCGCTATCGAATGGAACTCCCGCCAAATCCGGCAATAATGTAAGTTCGTTTTACTTGATATGTTTTGTTTCGTCATTTTCCTTTTTCTTATGTTGTAAATACGTCCACTTGAAGTTGCTATGTCAACTGATATGACGTCACTAACACTTATAAGTAGTGAGCTTGGCCAAGAGCACGACTAATACAGGCAAACAAAAAGTTATCATGTTATCCAAGATACTTGTGTTTGTTGTTTAAGAGCTTTCTACAGCTCTTGAAATTGCCAGAGATGTCGTTTTAAGTTTACAAGAAGCGCACTAATATAAACAGGTCAATAATCGATCGATGGCATTTGAGATACTTGCGCTTTATTTCCAAAACATTTGCGCTTTATTTCTAAAAGGAAATTGGCCTTTGAAGCGAAATAACAAACATGGGAAGGTTGTTGGAGGAATCGTGAATTGGGCTCGGTGAACAATTTAATGGCGGAACAAAATTAAATTGTGGCAGGAGGCGCGGGTTCCGAAAGCGCGAGTAAAAACCGGCCAAAGACATTTTGTAGCATATTATTCTTAGCTGGTTTAAGTTCGAGCCCGGCTCGCTGTTAAATGTGGAGTATTTAAATGACGATGGGACTCTTAAAAATCTGTGGAATTGTTTTCCTTGTTTTGGGATGGTGGCTGGGCCACCCTTAGTTACCCTGCATAGCATTCGTTTTCTTTTCCTAGAGCCACAGAGGCGCGCGCGTAAAGGAACGGCGAAAAGGACCTTCTTTTCACACGCTCCGTTCCTTTACGCGCGCGTCTCTGTGGCTTTAGGAAAAGGAAACGACTGCTACGCACTACCCCTGTGGGTGCCCGACCCCGGGTTGTCCGCGGAAGCGGAGGAGGCGAAGGAGTTTGGCCGTCCACGGGACAGTTCTATTTTCTCGGCACATTCGTGCCCGCGCGAAACAAGCGCAAATCGCGAGGGTGACGTCATCTCGAATTGCAGCTGGCTATTCTTGATTTGCACTGAAGTCATATCAAATTCAGCAGCATTGAAAAACAGATTTCGATTCCAACATGCCAATGGAACTGTAAAGAGTTTAAAACTGTAAAGAGTTGGAAACTACAGGTTGCACCAAATTTTAAAGGCAAGAGCATTACGTTGAAGAGTTAGAGGCGAACGAGTATCAGACATTTTTGTTAAAATGTATGTAGCGGAAATTTTGGTGTCTCACTTAGAGACACAATCAAGGCGGAAAAAACTTTATCTAACTTTATCCAAACATACCATTACAAAAGATTGGATTCACTACAATTTCCATCTTATCGGCTTATAAGATCTAAAATGTAAAAAAGCGTTCAACTGGTTCAATTTTGTTTATTTTCACGGCTTATCTGAAATAGCGTGACGAATTGTATGACACAGTTAAAACCTTTACAAATCGGAAGCAAAACATCGTTAAAACCTGAAACGTTTTGTTAAGGATTGTAACACTGGTATCCACTACCTTGTGAGAAACAGCTTTGTAGAATGTATAGTTTAGATTGGATTTTTATGACGTTATTTGCACACCAAGAATTGTAGAACGCCAGAAGAATCGGTGAACGTAGTAAAGTGTAATAAAAAAGATCATCAACAGACTTGTGCAGACTTAGACTGTGAGTGCATTCGTAAAGAGCTAGCAGTTACTTTCTCGATAGTGGAGGGGCGTGCTTACGGCTGAGGTAATTAGGGGCTTCTAGGCGTGTAAAACATCCCGTTTTTGTTTCGGCTCTTGTTTCATAAGCAATAACAAGAGCCTAAAAAATCTGATACTTTACCAGGCTAGAGAGGACTAATTGTAACGCATTTACATATAAATGTTAAAATGTGCTTCAAACTGTTGACTAAGGATTAGACCAGCATATTACGACACGCGCAAATGGCAGCAGCCGTCAGTCCATTTAAGATGTCACTTCACCCACTCAACCCAACCCATGAATGAATGTGAACAGGCCAGACCACAACACCATGGACTACGTCCTCTCCTCTTTTCCAAAAGTGAGGTAGGTTCTTTAATGAATGGTTTCTTTTCAATTGGTGTCAGGGGTAATTGAGAGATAAGAGAAACACGGAAGCCAGCGCGATAATCTCCCAGCACGCAGAAACGTAACGCACAGAAGAAAGAAGGAAATACGTAGCTATTCTCTCAACTGCGCGTCCAGTTTTCGAAAGCGGTAAATGTTCGCGCGCTTTAAAAGGCGCTTTTTTGTCAAAACAATATTGTTGCTTTCTCTCAGAGAACGTGATGCAAGGGGAGAAACGAGGTTGTAAATGGGAACAACTAATCGCTTACGATTTTGCTTCGCTTTTTGAAATTTCCGCCCGGCTCCATTTACTGAACTTGAAGGGCAAGTCTGTTATTCATGTATATAACATCTGTATGACAAACAGTGATACTAAACATTACATTAAGAGAAAAACAATGCTACACACGTTGATTGGTTAAAAACCATTTAATATAGCTCTAAGGAAACAAGCGTTTGTTACAAAATCAATATCATACTTACGTTCCTTGTTTCTTCACAGTTATGGCAACATTAGTAAAAGCTTGGTAGAACACAATTTTAAATATCAGTTGACAACGTAACTTAAAATAATTGTAGAAACACTCGCCTTCGGCATTTCTTTCTTCCAAAATTCAACTTATTTTGCCATAGCTACTTAGCTTCTATGCCTAGTTATTGTAGTCTAAACACTGGTTACAGAGTTAAAAACATTCCTGTCACCGTGTTGCTTCTAAGAAAATGAAAAGAACAGGAAATGTCCTTTTACTGGTTTATTTGTAACGACTGTTGTGCAATATCAACGCCTGAACGACGCAAGTACGAAACACTCCGATCGAAGAAAGGTGAATTATTTGTTTTTCTTGTCTAATTTCTAACTAAAGATTGCGAAATAATATAAAGCTTCGATTGGATTAACACATGTATGGCTTTCTCTGGTATAACAACAACAACAACATTTATTTAAACACGATAACAATTACAGCGGAGCTGATGTGGTCGTGTATTAAAAAGTTAAACAGTTTATACAAGTGAACAAAAAGCTTAAAAACTAATTAAAATTTAAAATTTAACCTATAGAAAAATTAATCTATAAATTAAGCTATTCGTATGAAGTTATGTGTTTAAGAAAGTTTTTAAATAAGCTTTTGCTTGAGATTGCACGCGTATGATTGTCAAGAGAATTCCATAGAGATGCAGTTTTGTAACAAGTGGACTTGCGGAGAACTTCAGTGTTTGATTTTGGTAACAAAAAGGTAAATTTCCTACGCAAGTTATAGCTGCACTCATATTTCGTAAACAGCTTCATAATAGTATAATTGCCGTAAATATATAGATTGCATTGTACTAATCACTTAAAAATGAAAAGGCCATTAAGGCAATCTTAAATCAACACAATATCTTCTAAAAAATAGTCTAACTCACAATCTTCTTTGCGAACTCTTATTTTCCTCCCATCCCTTAGGATTCTTCACGTCAATTGCGTCAATCGCGTGTATGTCCAGATGATAAAAGGCTCAGGTAAACGGGAAGCGGCGTGAACAAGAACAAACTACAAACGCCACACTCATTGCCTTCATTTGTTTTGCCTTCCTTTGTTTCCACCGTTAGCTTTGTATCACTCACACTCATTTCATCTTTTTTTATCTTTGTCTTCATCTATCATCAGAATAATTCTGAGTTATAATACGAGCCTTTGTCGCTCTCAGTGAGTTTAGCGGCAAATTCGTTGCTAAATGTGTTTGAACGTTTTCGTTTTGCTTTCTTTTTTAAGCTGCAAGCGACTAACATTTCAAATCTTTCTTCTAAAAGGAATCAAGAATCGAATATGAGAAGAATGCTTTTTGCCTTCGTAGGCAAATTGTTAGACATTGTAAATTTTGTGACCTGACTCTGTTATGATGAACAAAACTTGATGCGATTTCAATTTATGTCGAACAGCTCTTTCTAAAAATGAAAAATAGATCTATCTGAAAATGAAAAAAAGAGTAGAATCTTGAAAAAATGGTCAATTTTGGTATCCCACGATACCTTAACAACTTGTTCATGAGTACGTGGCATACCCTGTGGCAATTATGTTCCTAGTAAGTTACACGAGATAATAGGTAGTGTACGATTGCGAATAGTAGAAAATGTACGCGTTATTATGAAAAGTATACTATAATAGACAAACTATGACAAAAGCTTCATTTTTGCATAATGACAATCCTTCAGTCTCATTTACAAGTGTTGAAGAAGTCCTTGTCTTGTGAAGACCTTTCCATCAACGTTCTTGAGAACATAGAAACCTGGTTCAAGACCAAACAATGGGGTTCTCCATCACTGTGGACAGCTCCTCTCTTCAGGACTTCTAAAAGAACAAAGAAAAGTTGAGCAACTACTGTAACATTATTGTTCTATATACGGTATTTTTCACCTTTAGTGGAGATGTCGCGTTAATTTAGACCTTAGTCGTGCAAATAATCATTTTTAGATCAATGGTTATAGAGCAGTTTTCAATTGAGTGTCGTAAAACCAAAACCAAAGTAATTACTCTGACCAATCACAGCAGTCGTAAACAATCTAATGAACCAATCAGAGCTCGAAGCAATTACATGTTGGAGGCGCCAAGTGTGGGAAAACGCGTGCGAACAAGTCACGATTGGTTTTGGTTTCACTTCTGATTGGTCGAGAAAGTGGCGCTAGATTTTTTAGCCAATCACAAAGCGTAGCAATGCAAAACCAAAGCAACTGTGTAATTACTTTCGACACTCAATTGAAAAATGCTCTGTTATATGTGATTCTCAAATTCATTAAAGTGCCCCAATGATCAAATTTTTGATTTTCATTTTTTTACATTTTCGTGTACTTTTGGACTTTCTTACTCATCTTGAAAAATTTCAATCCATTACGAACATCAGAAGTCATTTTATTTTAACATTTATTTCCGAGAATTTACGGCCGCCATTAATCAACCTTGTTCCAAGGCTTGGTTGCGAATGGGAGAAAGTGACGTCAAAGACTCAAACATACCTCACGGGTTGAAATTATAATAACAATCAGCATAGAAAATTGCACGAAGAACAAGCCCAAAGTTTTTGTTGCTTTTCGCGTGATTTTCAATACTTATTGCTATTATGATTTCAACCCGTGTATGTTTGAGTCTTTGACGTCACTTTCTCCCATTTGCAATCAAGCCTTGGAACAAGGTTGATTAATGGCGGCCGTAAATTCTCGGAAATAAATGTTAAAATAAAATGACTTCTGATGTTCGTAATGAATTGAAATTTGGCAAGATAAGTAAGAAAGTCTAATTGTACACGAAAATGTAAAAAGATGAAAATCAAAAATTTGATCACAGGGGCACTTTAATAATTCAAAAAGTTTGAACAAAGAAAATAACAAGCGTGACGGTGGTTTGGAAATCCGATTTTAATTAGCATAGATTTTTACACCTCAAAATGTGTTAAGAATAATCGGCTGCGCTTCGTTATTTTCAACCAAATTATCAGTGTTTGGAAATCCTGATGAAACATTCTTCCTCGTGTTTGATATATTAAATGAGCCACCAACTAACATGACTTAATATTGTGGTGTTGAAAAAAGTGTATTTACTCTCAGCACTACTGAAACACGGTTTTCGCTTGTTTGATATTTTTTAAGGGCAAATACGTTTTAGATCATCGCTGTATTCTTTGTTTCCCTTCCGTTTTGGTAAATTGAACTTCTATAATTTACTGAGCTTGAAGTGTGAAAACCCTTCTTTCATCTCAAGCATGTCAAGGCCGGGCTTAAACAGAGCCATATTTACCTTGCTAGCTGTTTGGTTTCATCGAACTGCAGCGTGACATCATCACCTAAAAGTACAAATGGAGCCCAGTACTTCACTGCATTAAACTTCTCAGATTCTCTCAGGCATTTCATGGCTTGGTTCAGAGATTGACTGGCACTTTCTCCATTTACTAGATGTCGGTAGAAAATTTTCATAAACTCCAGAGTGGCCTCGTCATCAATTGCCCACAATGACACCAGAACGGAACGAGCACCAGCACCCAAAAATGCCCGTGCAATGCCAACCACACCCTCAGCCTTGATCTCCCCACGAGCACTGTGACAACAACTAAGCACAACCAGTCTTGCCCGCATCTTAACTTTTAAAACATCTTTCATGGTTAAAAGAACGTCCTCGTCCTCGTCGCCGTCGTCGAAATGCTGTGCAGAGTTGGGAGTTGATGATGACTTTTCGGGGTTTGGTGCCAGGGCAATTTCTCCTGTAGCCGCATCACCATGTGCGGCAATGTGCACCAAGGCAACGGAGGAGAGACGTTTTAGCACTTCACCTTTTGTAGCCTGCTTCCCAATGAGAGCCGCAATGCCAAGTATTTGCGCAATGACCTTTACTTCCTCTTCGGCGCATGGCAGCTGATGTAGCTTGTTCCCTTTATAGGTTCTTTCTTGTACCCATGGATCTCCCACGAGAAGGGCACCTCTCTTACTGTGGTAATCTGCTGCACTATCTGTGATCAATTTCAATGAACTGAGGGATGGAAGCACTCGGATTCTGTGGGCATCACAAAGGTACTTTGAATTCGGGTCCATAAATGCAGCATAAGGAACCAAACACAGCGAACCTTCGGGAACGAATATCACTTCATTGCCTTGGAGCAAGTCTGCAATGGGGCCAAAAAGGACATCATATAAAGTTTGCAAAGCATTTCGTTCCAATTGTGTGGAAGGACCTCGTGGCCTGCTGGATCTTTCATCTGTGAGCTTTTCATCCTTCGTTTTCTCCAATGAGCGATCTTCGCATTTTACATCGGCTCTTACACCAAGTTGCAAGCGCGCATTCTCCATTATAGACTCAATATATGTCTCGACATTGTTCTTCTTACCGTCATCGCTGATTTGTCCTCTTCTCAATTCAACATTTTCACCTTCTTTACTCACCCAGAAAACTATTTCTTCTCTGTCGATCCCTATAAAAACTGTATTCGCTGGAAGGCAACTTAATATGTCACAGTTAGGCACATTTCCTTCTCCTGATTCTGTACTGGTTGTTTTTAATCCATACTTCTCTTCCATAAGATCTTTTAGAGCCTGTGCACGTCCTTGCTCAGCGTAAGACAGTGCCTCGACAATCTTGCCTTGCTTTAACAACAAACGCCACAAATTAACATACGCAGTCTGGTGCATATTGCGATAGCTAACTTTCCACTCATCTTTAGAATGAAGTTTATCCCTAATGTGATTGAACATTGCAATACTGCGTTGAAAAGAATCGATGGCATTTTTGCAATCTCCAAGTCTGTCATGGGCGTAGCCAAGATTAGCATAAGCACCTCCTTCTCCCGCCCTGTCTCCGACTTCTTTTGCAATCTTCAGATGAAGTTCATGGTAGTCTATCGCTTTTCTGAAATCGCCAAGGTTGCGATGGGCGTTGCCAAGATTACCATAAGCGTCTCCTTCTCCTACCCTGTCTCCGACTTCTTTGGTAATCTTCAGATAGAGTTCATGGTAGTCTACCGCTTTTTTGAAATCGCCAAGGCTCCAATGGGCGTTGCCAAGATTACAATGAGCGCGTCCTTCTCCTGCCCTGTTTCCGACTTCTTTGGCAATCTTCAGATCAAGTTTATGGTAGTCTATCGCTTTTTTGAAATCGCCAAGGCTGTGATGGGCGTTGCCAAGATTACCATAAGCGTATCCTTTTCCTGCCCTGTCTCCGACTTCTTTGGCAATCTTCAGATGACGTTCATGGTAGTCTATCGCTTTTTTGAAATCTCCAAGGCTGTAATGGGCGATGCCAAGATTAGCATGAGCGCATCCTTCTCCTGCCCTGTCTCCGACTTCTTTGGCGATGTTTAGATTTAGTAAATGGTAGTCTATCGCTTTACTGAAATCGCTAAGGTTGCGATGGGCAATGCCAAGATTACCATAAGCGCGTCCTTCTCCTGCCCTGTCTCCGACTTCTTTGGCAATCTTCAGATAAATTTCATGGTAGTCTTTCGCTTTTTCAAAATCGCCAAGGTTGTCATGGGCGTTGCCAAGATTAGCATAAGCGCGTCCTTCTCCTACCCTGTCTCCGACTTCATTGGCAATCTTCAGATCAAGTTCATGGTAGTCTATCGCTTTTTTAACATCGCCAAGGCTGTGATGGGCGACGCCAAGATTAGCATAAGCGCGTCCTTCTCCAGCCCTGTCTCCGACTTCTTTGGCAATCTTCAGATCAAGTTCATGGTAGTCTATCGCTGTTTTGAAATCGCCAAGGTTGTGATGGGTGACGCCAAGATTAGCATAAGCGCGTCCTTGTCCTGCCCTGTCTCTGACTTCTTTGGCAATCTTTAGATCAAGTTCATGGTAGTCTATTGCTTTTCTGAAATTGCTAAGGTTGCAATGGGCGTTGCCAAGATTACCATAAGTGCGTCCCTCTCCTGCCCTGTCTCCGACTTCTTTGGCAATCTTCAGATGAAATTCATGGTAGTCTATCGCTTTTTTGAAATCACCAAGTCTGTTATAGGCGTTGCCAAGATTTCCATAAGCGCATCCTTTTCCTGCTCTGTCTCCGACTTCTTTGGCAATCTTCAGATGAAGTTCATAGTAGTCTATCGCTTTTTTGAAATCGCCAAGGCTGTAATGCGCGTTGCCAAGATTAGCATGAGCGCATCCTTCTCCTGCCCTGTCTCCGATTTCTTTGGCAATCTTCAGATGAAGTAAATGGTAGACTATCGCTTTACTGAAATCGCTAAGGTTGCGATGGGCGTTGCCAAGATTACTATGAGCGCGTCCTTCTCCTGCCCTGTTTCCGACTTCTTTGGCAATCTTCAGATCAAGTTCATGGTAATCTATCGCTTTTTTGAAATCGCCAAGGCTGTGATGGACGATGCCAAGATTTCCATAAGCGCGTCCTTCTCCTGCCCTGTCTTTGACTTCTTTGGCAATCTTTAGATCAAGTTCATGGTAGTCTATCGCTTTACTGAAATCACCAAGGTTGCGATGGGCGTTGCCAAGATTACCATAAGTGCGTCCTTCTCCTGCCCTGTCTCCGACTTCTTTGGCAATCTTCAGATGAAGTTCATGGTAGTCTATCGCTTTTTTGAAATCGCCAAGGCTGTGATGGGCGATGGCAAGATTAGCATAAGCACGCCCTTCTCCTGCCCTGTCTCCGACTTCTTTGGCAATCTGTAGATCACGTTTTAGTTTGCCTGTGTCATCTTTGTAATGCGTCTTTGTGCCTTCTTGATTTTTCGTTTCCGCCATTCTACTAAAAATACGTACAGGGTTTTTATGGTATTGTGTGGCTTTCGTGGCTTCCAAGATTGCTTCTAGCTTCCTCTTTCTCTGTCAATGTTTCTAAAAAAGATATAGCAGTTGAACAATTTTATATTTGCGTTTCCAGTGTTTTTCTATTAGTTAAAGCACAAGAGCTATAAATAACTAGACAAGTTGAGTGAAAATACCAGTGATCACTATTCTTAGAAAAGATTGTTAGCAAAATAGTGCACGTGGTATACACCTGATGTAGACATAGCGGATAAAGGAGTGTACTTTTGCCAATTCAACATTTAAAACGTAGACGGCCAAATCGTTAGCAAATTTCCACCGGATTTTCGTGGTGTAGACTCTTATTTTCCACGATTTACGTCATCACATGTCAAAATATTGCGGACAACAAATCAGCAACAAATTTTGGCCATGTGATGACGTAAATCGCGGTAAATAAGAGTACACACCACGGAAAACTGGAGGAAATGTTTTTTTTACCACAATATTTAGAAATTGCGTGATGTTAGCGTCAGCACTGTTGTCTGCACTCTCATTTACCATCCGCATCGACCAATCAGATTGCGTGATTACCGGCAATTGTGGTAAAATACACAATATCTTAGTTTTGAATAGATGTTTGTACTTGATATTGTTTATTGTTGGGAATTCAAGCAATACGGTGAAAGCCATGGCTGCTAGTTTTTTAAAAAAGGTCTATAATATGAAACAACAAACGTTGCTATTTTTGTTTTTGTAACAAGTTGCAACTTATTTGAAACAAGTAGGCTTCAAAAGTTGGCCGTTTGGTCCCAGTTTTCATACTTAGTGGACGAGTTTTATATTCAGTGGATTTTATTTCGAAACGCGATGAATTACAGTTAGCATCCACAATTCACAGCTATAAGTACAGTCCACAATGCTAACGTTGCGAACTAAAGCAATTATTCATAGTCCAGTCCACATTTCATTTTCCATATACCAAAGTCCTGATTCCACCATACACATTCACATTCTGGAGCATTCCAAATTCTACGGTGCACATTCTACAGTAGTCCAGTCCTGAAAACAATAAATTTTTGCTCTGATGGGCAAAAACAGTTCTAGTTTACAACGTCGTTTATGGCCCTGTCACACTATTGTGTATCGTACTAGCGTATGCCAGCGTATGAAAAATATCACTCACACGCTGGTATACGCTGACATACGATAGAGGTACTTCAGGCATAGGTTGTATACGTTTCGAGAACGGTCGCATTCGGTGGCATACGCTGGCATACGGCGAGGCAGAACATTTTTTTTAACTATGCTCTCTAAAGGCGATGGTAAACTCGGAACATTTTCACCTTTTTCGTAATTTTCGTCCTGTGTTCTTTTAATTTTATTTTCTCCTAATCGTCATAAAAAACCACAGCCATAAGGCCAGATAAATTTCCTATCACATCAACTCGTCTAGGCGATCGCACTGCGATTTTTAAAATAATATTCGGTTTTCTGCAATCTTCCCATGTGATCGGCTTTTTTGGCGTCCACGGCCGCTAGAGATGCGCGCGAGAGCGATTTGTGGGACGAGGTTGCCGCGAGTCACCGGCCTTGCTTCGCTTTATGAGTGGAAACGACAACTAACGACATCGCAAAAACTCGTAAGCTACAACACCGTCTAAAATGGACATAAATTTGCTCCCAAATTGCATAAAAGACACAACGAAAACCCAGTGTTGTGGTAAGTGAAGTATATTTCTACATTAATAGCTTTATTTTAGCATATATAAGACTAAAATGAATTTCCAACAGTAAGTCTATAAATCGTTCGTTGCGTAATATCAAAGAACCGTCACATACTGAGCTTGGGATGCCTGTGGTTTGATTGATAATCCCACGTATTAAAAAAAATTGAATTGGATCCGTTTTCGCGTATTTGATTAAGCAGTGCGAAAGGGGGGGGGGGGGGGGGGGGGGGGGGTGGGTCGTTAAAGTCTCGCAGCGGGTTTGAATCATATTTAATGGTCATAAAAGTCGCTCTGTTAAATTTAACTAACTGCAGTGGTTGTTATACAATGATGGTGTCAGCTCTTGTGAAATTAATCTTCAAAGTTGTGCTAAATTTAAGCCTTGATATGAGTCTTCACGAGCATTCACTCGGGTGATCGGAAAACCTCTTTAAAGTCGAAAAATTTAAAAGATCTGATCAAGCGGATTGTGGGTTTAGTATAAGTACATGAAGGTCTTGCAGCGAAATCTATTTTTCAAACCAAATTGGCCAGACCGCTTTTACGGAGACTGCCTCTTAACACTGCGTGCAAAGTCAGTATAATTTGGCATCGAAATGTTTTGCCAGGGACGTAGGATCTATCCTTATAGTGTTTGATTTAACAGTGTGATTACCTAATATAGTGTTGAAGTTTTGAGAAATAATAGTTTTAAAATCAGCTCTAACGCTATATCTTATTTAGTATGGAACATTCAAATGTTTATTCTGCATTCACTTTTATTATTTTTCGAAGATTTCCGAATGATATTACATAAATAAGCGTTTTTCTTTACTCACGTGAAAATGTTTGATCATTTCACGTTGCGATATAAAATTCTGAACCTCTTTTCTGAAGGTCATATTTTACGCTCTATTTTGATGCCATCAGACGACACAACTTCGCGAGTCGATATTTAAGGAAAAAAGCAAAACTAAAACAAAAGAAATTAATTTTTAAACAAAGTTTGGCAACCTTTACTTATGACAAAAAATTCGGCCGATTTTATTTTTTATCTGGGAATCATTGGTCGTTTCTTAGGTGCAGGGCCTCTTAAATTAGGAGGTTCCAATTAATGGATTTCCCATGGACGTGCGTATCATCACTATGCTTGACCTTCGATTTTTTCGCAGTTTTTGCCTATTTATACCACTCCTTGATTCGTGCTATTCACTTGACGCCAATCAGCCATTATACGACTTTGCTCGCCGCCTTTCCGAGTTATGACCGATGAAGCGGCTACTCGAAAGGACTTCTCCAATTTAAGGGTTTTTTACTAGACCAGCTTCGTCAGCACAAAACCGAATTATCTGCTCGATTTAGTAAAGCTAGTGAGACAGCAGACACCGCTTTCCAGATATTCAAACAACTGAAATTGGGAGCTGATGTCACATTCAAGAAATCCGGGAACGAGAAGAGCTACAAGTTCAACTCCGGGGTTATTCACAAGTTACAGAGCGCGCTTACCACCAGCACGACAGAAGAAAAGGAACTATTAATACGCGAAGCTATCGATTTCTTGGAGGAAAGGAACCGTAAAATCAGAATCGCAGACTCCTCCGAGGTCTGTTGGTTGACCGAACGCGGCCGCAATAGGATCAAACGTACTGTGGAGCGATCTCAGGGCAGACGTTTGCAATATCTTTTATACGGGGGTCGCTATGCGGGACAACGAAACTCGACCAGGTTTTTCAACCAGTCCTCGCCGTTCAGACAGCAGGATCAGCCAAGGGGACCCTGTCATTTCTGTGGAAATTCCAGGCATTAGTGGCGTGAATGTCCAGTCCGTCTTGCTAGATTCAATCCCATCGGCAACACCAGTAGCACAGTCTCAAGTACTTCTTCGCCTTATACGGTCGCCCGGTCATGATGGCATGGCGCAGTTCGCGGACGTCTCTCAAGAATTTTCTAGGAACTTTAGCAATGGTGCTATTGAGGAGGAATTGGACGCTTTAATCAAAGATAAGTGAAACAACGATTTGCTCGAATTATTTAGGCATAACTTGCATGAGTATGAACAGGGTGCTGCGACACCTCTTGTTATTTGTATTTTTTTATTTTATTTATTTATTTCTCCAAAGATTAACAAGTTTACAATAATGAATAATTAAACAATAAAGAGAAAAAGGGCAAAAAATAGTTAAACTAATACCTTGCCCTCATAGTTGGAAAATATAAAGGATATTTAATTAAGTGGATATAAAGGAGAAGATGATAATAACATACAGTAAACAAATAAACACATACGCACACACACACACACACACGCGCGCAAACACACATATGAAAGCAAAATGTATTTTAAGTACGAGTTGATAAGGCAACTAAGTCAATGTAGCATTTATTTAAAATTGGGATAAGTAATGACTGAAAAGAGATTTCTCAAATAGTTTTTTAGTAGGCTTAGAGTGGATGGAAAGGGGAAGATCGTTCCAAAAATATCGTCCAATAATGGCTGGAGAGAACTTTCTAAGGGCGTTTACGAGCGCATATTCAATTTTGGATAGATATTGGAGCACCTGAATTGGTTTTGAGTGCCATTAAGCATGGTTATTTCATTCCTTTTTGAGGCAACACCTCCTAGTTTTTATTTAGTTAATAACAGGTCGGCAAAAATCATCCTGATTTTGTGTCACAAGCTGTTTCAGATCTCCTTGAATTAGGTTTGATCACGGAAATGTTTTCACTCCCGACCGTCGTTTCTATCAATTCGGAGGGCAAGGGAATGCTTATTCTTAATTTACGCCACGTTAATAAATACGTTCCCAAGGCTTGGTTTTGTATAGAGGACTGGAAAGTTCTCATGCAGTACATTGTCCCAGACGGGTTTTTGTTTAAATTCGATATGAAGTCAGGATACCATCATATAGACATTGCTTACCCGCATCAGCAATTCCTGGGGTTTTCGTTTTCACCAAATTATTCCGTCCACTTGTAAGGCATTGGAGAGCCCAAGGCTTTCATTTCGTTTTGCATTTGGACGACGGAGCGTGTTGTGAGATTGATTTGCCTTCTGCTCGCTTCGCTGCAGAGATTATCCGTTCTGATTTGGCTAAGGCCGGAATTGTCACTAACTGCAGCAAATCTATTTCGGTTCCGACTCAGGTTATGGAATGGCTGGGTTTAATATGGAATCTTCGCGAGGGATTTCTGGCCATCCCGAAGGCAGGCCTCAAAAGCTTCTTGATTCATTGCAATCATTAAAGAATCATTTGCCTTACGTTGCTCCGCGTTTTCTCGCCTCTGTTGTGGGTAAGATCGTTTCGCTTACGCCATGATCGGTAATGTTAGTTTACTCATGTCTAGATTTTCACAATCCTTTATTAGTTTTCGGGATTCTTGGGAGTCGCCGATTGATCTAAGTTCTTATCAATTTTTCCCACAGTGTTTGGCTAAATTCGACTTTCGGTTACGCAGCTGCTCTAAATTGAACGGCAAGGTTCTTATTCAGTATTCTCCGCCTTTCGTGATTATGCATTCCGATGCCAGTGATTTTGCATTCGGAGGTCATGCATTGTGCCTTGATTCTTACGAATTCGAGCTGTTTTTTTCAAGCTTTTTCCTCTATTCAGACGAAGCAAGACATTAATAGTAGGGAATTGTTAGCCATCCTTTATGGTCTGATGTCTTTTAGATCTTTTATTCAAGGTAAAATTGTCAAGGATTACACGGACAACAAGAACGCAGCTATTATCTCCTACAAGGGCAGCATGTCTCTTCGTCTTCATGATCTGGCAATACAAATTTTTCAATTTTGCATTCTTGACAACATTTCCATCGAAGTTTCCTGGATTCCAAGATCGCTGAATACTTTTGCTGATTCTATAAGCAGAATTATTGATTCCGATGACTGGTGCGTTTCCAACGAATTTTTCGAGTATGTTAGTTCAGTTTTCGGACATTTCTCAGTCGATCGTTTTGCATCTTCAGATACAGCCAAGTATCATAGATTTTATTCTAAATTTTGGCGGCCAGGATCGGAAGGCACGGGCGCGTTTAGCACCAGCTGGGCAGGAGAAAATAATTGGCTCGTACCTCCGGTGTATTTAATTTCACGTACCATTTTGCACCTCGAGTCTTCTAGAGCGGTTGGAACTTTATTAGATCCCAAGTGGCCCTCGGCAGTTTTTTGGTCTAAAGTTGTTTCCGACACGGTTGCACGCAATTGCGCCAAGGGCGACGTCATTTGTTTAGCACACAAATACAGTACCGCCAGTTGGCGATGGTTGATATGTTGGCTAGTAGCCGGATGCTTGTGGCTTTTGAGCAGTGTTTATTGAAACATGGAGATATCAAGTAAATTTTCGAAGAGCCATAGAAGCTTAGAAGAACTACCACGCATTTTCTTGTAAATTGATTTTATTTTTACAATATTTCTACTTATGTGAAACAATTTTCCGATTATTTCTTTACAAATTATTTCAGAGATCTTTCTAGTTCGGAGTTGCGGTCCTTGGCAAAACAGATTCCTTCAGTCCTTGCTGGTAGCAAAGCTTCGTCAACTACAAATGGATATCTCGCATACTTCAAGAAATGGAAAGCTCAGGCTTCGCTCTTTCCAGAATGCAAGTACTTCCCAGCGGAAAAGACTCATGTTGCTTTGTATCTACTTAATTTATTGCAATCAGGTTACTCGTTTTCTTCTATTACGTCAGCCTTCTACGCAATTAGTTTTTTTCCATAATCCATGTGCTGTATTGAATCCTTGTGGTTGGAAGTTTTTAAAAGCTCATCCTCGAAGGTTTTAAAAGGCTGGTTTCTAGCTCCATTTCGCATACTAGAAATAGATTGCCTATTTTGCCTGACTATCTTCATAAGTAGTATCTAAATTTGCCTCGTTAGACGTTAGTTTATCTGATATAAGAGACGTATATTTTTGTTTAGTAGCTTTTTCGGCTTTTGTACGTTCGTTATTATGAGATTTGTAATATTAAGTGGTGTGATGTAGATATTAAGGATCAGTATTTTTCCCTGTACATACCAAAGGGTAAGACTAATCAGTATTATAAAGGATGTAATAGCTTGGTCGCTAGGACCGGCAAGCTTACTTGTCCTCACAGTATGCTCGTTAGATACGCACAACAAGCCAAGGAGGACACCAGTTCAAGGAGGCAGCGTCGCCGAGTGGTTATGGCGCCGGACTTGAAATCCGGAGGTCCCGAGTTCAAGTCTCGCTCTGACCACTAGCTGAAGTTGTTTCACGATAGACCCAAGTCCAACCACTCCTCGGCCATACTTGTAGCGGAGTACTCGCCGGGCTGAAGGCCCGGCTGCGCAGCTCCATACTCATAGAACAGAACCTATGCCCGTCATTTTTCATGGTCATGGCTAGCGGAATGCTTCGCGGGCGCGTCGGTCCTGTGCGTCCGTCGCGCAGGTCTAGCTTGTGGGCGCGTATGACGTCGCAAAACATGCGCGTATGACGCCACACGCGCGGCCACACACACACGCTACTAATCGCTGAAGGTTTACCACTAGTTCCAACCCAAATTCCCTGAAAATCAACCGAACCTTTTGCTTTCCAACCGAAAATACCGGTTTTCTTGGCTAAATAGTAAGCACCCGGGGAACAAGTTCCCCACAGAAACCTGACTTCGAAACAAAATTTCGTGCAAACAAATTGCAGCGTGCAATCAAGGAACCGACAAACTAGCTAAAGAGACGCGCTACAAGACTGATTCTACGATTTGTCGCGACCATGAAAATGATTCCATTTTATAAGAAATATTGTTGACGTAAAACCGATTTCATAAGTGTGGCTGATAATGTTTTCAAGGTTTAAAAAAATCGGGCCGGCAAATCGGCAAATTGAATTGATCGAAACAAATACGGCCCTAATTATAGAAAGAAAAGGGTTTTTTGGGATTTAAATTAGCACAAATGACAAAACAGCACTGTACATCAGCCACCTTTTCGATTTTAATTCACAACGTTAAAGGAAACACGAGTTATGATTTCAAAAGCGCTCGCACTGCCCGCTCTCTAGAAGGTAAACACAGGGAAAACCCATCAAAGTGGTCCTCCAACATGGCGGGCGGTAATTCAAGGGTCACGTGAGCACACACACTCTATTATCAATGCAGGAGCAATGCGGGGAGATGCCCTGTTTTTCTTAATACCGATTTCAGAACCGAAGAAGCGGAGTTTTAACGAATTTCCAAGCAGTCCAGTGCTTTAAAGGTAAAATAAATCACATTTTTCGATGGGAATTTATGTTGATATCAATTTTTGATTTGACTTTTCCTTTGTGTTCTCTTAAGTTTTGGAGACATGTTTATGAAACGTGTTCAAATTAAGTCGTGTTATCTTGAATTTCATCAAGGACAGCTCTGCTTTGATGCGCTATAAATGGTACGTGTTTTTGCTTTTAAACATAAATTAATGGAGATTTGAATAAAATTTTTCGAAAGAAAATTGTGTTGTCCGTTTTTATGTCTTTGTTCATTCAATACATAGATTAAAAAGCGATTTTATGTAAACAAAACATGACTTGGATTTTCTGTCTTCAGTGGCGTCGCCTTATGCAAATATGTTTGTGTATTTTTGCAATTTTGATTTCCAAATCAGTTTCTCGGGCAATTTTTGACAAACAAAAACTGTATTTTATTCGGAAAGTAGTCGTACTAGTTATTCTAGACAGAGAAAAGTTGTTTTTGTGAACTTTTGTACGGTCTAAATGTACTGTGCAGACGGTCGTAATACTGTTTTTGGGAATTGCTAAAATTGAAAATAGCCCGGTCGTCAATCTTAAGAGCAGTTCTCTGTATGAATCGAGAAAAGTGGGAAATGAAAATTTTTGACCCCCCTTCATATTTTGCATGCAGGTAGGTCTTCAGGGGGGATGTTCAAAAATGACCTTTGTTAAGGTCATTTCTTTTTTGTTGCCATGGTAACACTGGATGTTTGTTGGTGCCACTATACCCAATTTTGACATCAGAAACTTCTTTAAAAAGTGCAAAATGTAAGACATCGTTTCTCCAAGCCATTAATACTCTACAAATCAAGACTTTCACCAAATGTAAAACCTTTATTCTAGTTTACATTTATGCATGTGGCATTTTGTTACATCAACTGTACATGAACTTAACGGTCAAACAACTTGATGGTGTTTCAGCCATTTTAGTTGAGGAGTAAAACTAGCAATACCTTTTCTTGAATTTTTCCAAAAGTACGCCGATTCTAGAACTCAAACTACGTGGCTAGTTTGAATAGATACTCTAGTTACTAAATCTATAAAAATCTCTGCGGGGCGGGTTTATCTTGAACTTTGGTTCGCTGAGGAAAAACCTTCAAAAATCATTTGTTGTAAACTTCGTTGAAATTAACATCAAGTTCATTCGACAGAAATCCTTTAAGAAAACTCAATCAGCCTTCAGGCTTCAAGTATAGCATGTACTCTATCAATGTCTGATCAAATCTACTGTTGATAGCCGTTATTTTTTGAAAAATCTTAATCCAAATAAAGCTTACTTTACTGTTTTCTGCAGTTCTCAACTTGCGAAGAACGAGTCGGTTCTTTCTGCCCAGCATACATTTTCTGCACAAAATTCAGTTGTTTAAACCATCTTTGTGGTTGATCATGCTGTTTGGTTTTAGTAGAGGTCCATTAACCCATCACATTGCAAATAACAACAGCTTTTGTAGTACCCGGAAGGTCACCGAAGCAAGCCATCGTCGGAAACTTTGTTCGTCCACGCACAATTCTGCTCTGGATTTGCCGCATATATTTCCGTCACATGTCATCATTCGCTCCAAAAGAAGATAAAACGGTTTTCTGATTAATACTTTTACAGTCATTCACATTAAGCGAGGCATTTCACCGCATTTCTTTCGCCGTTCTTACGTCTTTCGAAGTCCAGGCTACCAGTTCAGGCAAAGTTCTACTGGTCAGCGGTAGAGTCTAAAATACAACGTTCCTTCGTAAAGTGCTTAACATTGCGTCCTCATCCTATTACATTGTCACTAATTGTCTATTCTGTTGTTAGCAATGTTTAAGAACAAAACGTTGAGCAGCCTAAAGGTACATATTCCCATTCTTTTGTTTTCTGATACGTAGACACGTAAACAAAACAAAATACCAAACATTAGGCATGCATGGGTATTGCCTTTAGTTTTATTTTTGGCGGTATCCATTGATGGACTATTAAAGGAAGTCAGTATTTACTCTGAACTCCGTTTATGGGTGAATTTTTATTCACGTTTGTCTGATCATGATGACGAGTGAATCATAGCAGGTGAATCATGTCTGAAAAACCCGGGTATACACACTGCAGTGAAATCGGCTGTAAGGGAATGGCCAGTAGTTTAGCCGCATATCTTAGAAGTTGACGCAAATTAAATTCGAGGAATTACGTGTCTGCTGAAGAAACTTACGGAGACGCATAAAAATATCTTAAGTATCAAGAGAAAATCACCTCAAGAGCAACTACTGGCAAGAAAATGGTGGGAAATATATTTAACAGTTTGCCGTATGGCGAGCGTTCTCGTTTGACAGCTATATTTTTCAGTGGAAGAAGCAAACTTTCAATCGCAAAAAATGATCATTAAATGACGTCGGAAAACGAAATAATAGCCGCAGACTGTATTCTACTGAGCTTTGCATGAAATCAGAAAATACGAAAACCACCAACAAATAGAATATTCCTCATCTTAACTGCATGACCAAAGTTTACTTTTTCAGATGTTCAAAAGTTCCCGGCATCAAGTTCTGTTTTATGGGTCTCCGGTTTATCTTATCGGTACCGAATCATTTTTTTACCGTAGGGCAATCCAAGCACAAATTCATGTATGAGAAACGCTCTGGTGGTTGCGATTTGGTTTAGCAAAAAACTGGGAAGAAACAGACTAGAGTGTACTATACTTCCTGTTTTAAACGAGGGCAATGATTGTCCGACATTGAGATCTGCGGAGTGACATCCGTATCATACAAGTCAAGTTGTGGGAACCTATTGTAATTTATGAATACAAAAAAGAGTGGTGAACTGCTTCCGTTTCGTTACAATACCCCCTCCCCCTCCCCCCCCCCCCCCCCCCCCCCCCCTCACCAATCTCTCTCCCTCTTAGTTTATTAAGCATTAAGCCACCTCAAACGCTCATGAAATAAAAACGCCCCGGGGGGTTTAATAGAGGATTTACGGTTCTTATCTAGATCTCCTAGTAAAAGCGCCACTAATTTTTTTACTTGAAATATATATTCTCCTTCCCCTAGAAAGTGTGTACAAATTTATTTTGTTGGATACTATGGACTACAGAAACACTGTAAGTACGGTACGTGGCAAGAATATGTAAGTTAGAAAGACAAACGGAACGCCGAACACCTGCAGTTTTAAACTGTTTTTAAGGTAGCGAACGCGCTAGCCTTAATTTGTTTTGATGGCCGGGTGGCCATTAAAGTCAAAACCAGATGCAAGTAGATTCAGCGAAAATCAAAAGTTCTTTCTTGAAAGCAATTTTTTTGAAAAGAGAGAAATAAACTAAAAGAGGACAAGCGATGGAAGCGGTAACGAACGAAATGCCAAGAAAAATTAAAGACGCAAAAATTCAGTTGTTTACAGTTGAAGTATTCCTAAGGAAACAGCAAATCCGCTCGTACTTTCCTTCTATTTGCAGCAAAAAAAATAAAATAAAATAAAAGAAGTAGCTCACTGAGTCCCAGAACAGGCATTTAACAAAAACGAAAATATTGTACGAAAGTCAGTTACAGAAGAGAGCAAGAGTTATAATATCAGAAAAAGCATTCAGTCGTTCACCTTTTGTTCACGTTTTCATTTTATCAGCAAAGAAAAGTACGGGAAATGTAATCTACATGTAAATACACCTTATTCCAAAATGGCGGTCAATTTATTATTCCTTGATATGCATGTTAATTAGCCCTCTTGGCCTCATTTTCGCTTGAAAATTCCTTTGTATTTTGCACATGCTGACGAGGCCATGAGGGCTAATTAAAATGCATATAAAAGAATAATAAATTGTCCGCCATTTTGGAATAAGGTGTATAGAAAGAAAATCTAACAAAAGAAGAGTTCCAATACTTTCTGGCACCTCAATATGATGCGGACGCCATGTTGGCATTTTATGAAGTCAATTGGTATTCTAGTTATACCGCCGACCAGAGATGTCTTTGCCTGAACTAGTGGCCTGAACGGCCGCCTGGACTACGAAAGAAAGGCGAAAGAAAGACGGTAAAATGCTTAGCTAAATGTAATTGATCGTTAAAAGTATTAATCAGAAAACCGTTTTATCTTCTTTTGGAGCGAATGATGAGTAGTAGGGTAAAAACGCACCTGGGCCACTTTCAATTAACCCCAAATTTCACACAATTTTCAACATTTTTCTTTCCTCAATCATCAGCTAAAAATCAGCAATTCTAATCAATTCCATCTAGTGTTTCATTTAACATAACTTAACCTTTTCTGTTCAGTTCTAGCAACTTCCTAATTTGTTGAATTTGGGGGGAATGATTTTTGTGATTTTTCTGTGAAATTTGGGGTTAATTGGAAGTGGCCCAGGTGCGTTTTTACCCTACTACTTCCGCTAAAATTTAACACAAGATTTTGCCAAGTTCCCAAATTCCAAGGCCAATTCCAGTGTGGAAAATCTTCCACAAAATGAAAAAAAAACTGCATCTTTCAACTACTGCAAAGACCCATCTGTGAAAAAATTTTCTCCGGAAAAGAAAATGTTTGATTCCGAAGATGAAGATGAAGATGAGGAAATAGATGACACTCTTGAAATTATTCAAGAAACATATACAACAGCATGGCATTCTCATAAAAATTTCAGACTGGAACATTTTAAAGATGTCATCCGTAAAAATCAGGGGAAGAACCAAATTCCACTTAAAGATCTCGAGTTTTATCAAAAAGAAATTCTCTCCCAAATTCCTCACGATGAAATCACAAGAAAAAAAGTCAGGGAGTTTGTTAAAGCTTCCAAATGGAAAAAAGTCAATGGCAACGAACATGAAATTTTCAATCACATAACAAATCACGATGGAAATGATTATGAATATCTGGAAAAGTTCCTCATTGATGATTTTAAATATTTTTCACTGACATATGATGATCTTCATCTCAAGCGAAAAAAGTTTCTCAATTTCAACCAAGTTCTTTTCTCCCTTCTGAAAAAGAATGGTTTCAATCCAAATGAAGATGATTTCAAACTGTTGGTTCTCCCATCAAGAAGGGCAGAACAAGAAAAAATAATCCAAACAATCTTCAAAAAAAACAAATGGAAAGAAAATGGAAGCTAGCGAAGCAATGAGTGATCATGAAAATTGTTCCACTTGCTCAGAGGAGGAAGAAAGAAGTTTTGATGAAACCCCAACAACATCTGATGAGGAATTTATTGTTTCCGATTCGGAGATGGAAGAAGCAGAGCAAAATGAAGAAGAGGAAGATACAGTAGAACTCCTCTTTGAATCATTTGTCAACCTCCAAGAGGAACACAAGATTCTCAAAAATAATCTCCAAAAACAAAGTTGTCTCCTCTGGGAAATCCACCAGGGATTGAAAGAAAAAAAGTGAAGCGAAGCGAAGCGAAGCGTGTTTTGGAATGAATATGAATGTTAAACATTTATATTCTGTCTCAGAGATTTTCCACATCACTCAGTGGAACCCAGGAATTGAATTTATCGGGATATCCTTTCCATTTAACCAAGGCTTTCTTTTTCTTCTGATCGCGGCGAATAACCTTTTCAATGCGAAACACGCTTTGTGTTGTCCTTTGGAGTTCCGCCTCGTAAAATGATCCAGTTATTTTTTCTCCCAACAGATCGACTAACCTGTGTGTCACGGGGTTTGTGTTCAAAACCTCGTCGACGACAAATATCTCCTCTGTCCAGTTCGGCGTGAAACCTTTATCGAATATCTTTCGTTTGTATTTTGATATTCGGACTTTGTCGCCGACTTTGAATTTTGCTGGGTTGTGTTTAGCATAAATTAGGTCTCCGAAAAGATTAGCAAAAACCTGTCTCTCATTTTTCTGTTTGCTCGCCTCTGCGGGTGACATCTTAATGCTTGAATGATAAGTGTTATTATATTGATTCACTAACCTGTCCAGTTTGTCAAAGAAAATTGTATTATTGTTAGCAGAAAACATCCGGAAGAGTTTCTCCTTCATCGTCTTGTTCCAGCGTTCAACCACAGATGACTTTTCTTCGTTCTCTGTGGTATATAATTTTATCCCATTCAAGTCAAGCAGATCCTTCATAGTTCCATTGAAAAATTCACTTCCTTTGTCTGTCCAAAGCATTTTCGGTTTTCGCGCTTTCGCAAATATGGATCGGAAAGCATCGGCAACTGTTTGTCCTCGCTTGTTTTTCAGGGGAAAAATCCAACCGAACTTTGAGAAAACATCGATCACCATCAGGAGATATTTTATTCCCTTGTTCCACTTTGAAAATTTCCCCATCTCGACCAAATCAGCTGTCCAAATGTTGTCAACGCCATATGCAATAACTCTTCTCTTTGAAAATCTTCTCCTTATCGGCTGGTGAAGTTCATTTGCCAGATTTTGAGTCCAGCCTTCACTCAAAATCTTTTCCCGTTTTTTGGGGCACCTAAACCAAGTTTTTGTTTTGCGTTGATTGTGTTTCTTGCTAAAGCATGTCCCCATTGTCTTTCTTTCCAGGGAATAGCATCCAATGCGGCAACCATTTTTCTGTCTGCTTCATTTTTACATTTGCGTGGATCTGCTTGTTTTGCGCAGATTGTATAATCAACATCGTGTTGCATAGAAACTGCATCTGTTTTTCCAGTTGGTTGTTGCCAGATTTCCAGAATCTTTCCAGTATCGTCAAATCTAACTTGTTTTTCCAAAGGGTTCCAAGGGCCGGTATAGTTATGCCCGGGGAGAGTGAATCCTCCTTTTGGTCTGGGAAGTTTTCCAATCAAGTTATGAACATCCAATCCACTTCCATCCAAATCTGCTCGATCTGTCTTATATTTTCTATTTGGTCTAATTGCTGTTGACAGTTGATCCATCATATCAGAAGAGGTTTTGGCAAGAAATGGTTTCATTCTGTCCAAAGCAAAATCCAATGCTTTTTTCTGAGTGTTTTTGTTTCGCAACAATTCACTTGCCCCATATCTCCCCATTTCAACTGTTTTCTTTCCCAACCATGGAATTGCATGAGCAAAACCAGTCAAAGCTAATTCTCCAAAGCCCCCACCTTGTGAGGGCAGACTTAGTTTCCCGAACTTTTAACAAATCTTGTTTTCTTTATTCCACAGGAAGCGCAATGGCAAAACCACATCTTTCTCCCATTTTTTGCAGTCATGGTTCCAGATGGCTCAACGCATTCAGTTTGTTTTTTCTCCTTCACGCAATATGACTTCATTTTCAATCGAAATATTCTTTTATGAATCTTTCATTTTGCATTTGGTCAGTCAAACTGAGAGGTTGGAGAATATCATAGAAATCTTTTCCTTGTGCCCATTGATGGAGGAAAAACAAGCAATAATATCCACAAAGAACACTGTTGATGTTTTGATACTGGTTGCTGTTCCAAAGCACAGGTTTGTTGCTTTTAAATTCTTGGGGAAATCCCATTCCAAATGAGTCAAAATACCACGTGAATTTCTGTCCCGGAGCACAAGCAACCCAATGAGTTCCTGCATTTTTCAGCGAATCAAGGTTAATGATGCAGGGAGTGTGTTGTTTTGGCATGAATTCATCTCTCGCAAAGATACCTTTGAAGTTGGGAATCTTCAGAAACTCAATCCATTTCATCAGATCAAAGTTTGACAGAGGTTTGTTCTGGAATTTTGGCTTTACAACAATGCTCCGAGCAATGGGATTTTGTTGAATGGACTGTTTGGCCCCAGCAGAAGTCCTTGTCCTGATTTGCTTTTTTTCCCCTTTCCCTTTCCCCATTGTCCGATGAATGGAGGAGGTCTTGCCCAAGGAGTTCCCAGTCTGGGAGCACCTTTTCCTCCTTTTGGTCGTCCAACTCTGGGAGCACCTTTTCCTCCTTTTGGTCTGCCAACTCTAGGGACACCTTTTCCAAATAAATTCTTTACCATGTCAAGAGCAAGTGGGATTCCAATGGATGCTAGAATGGTGCCAAGTGCTCCACCAGATTGTTTTGCGGTTGGTTTTACCACAATTTTTCCTCCTGATTGCAAGGCAACCAAAATATCTTGTTTCTGTTTATTTGTCAACAAACTTTTATTGTCAATCAGTTTCTGAATTTTATTTTGGGGAATGAGAAATCCACCCACTTGGCCAGCTCCTTTCCCACTGATTGATTTCACAACTTGACTCGCTCCTTCACTTGCCAGTCCAGCCAATGCTGACAGTCCAAGTGTCTTACCCAAAGTTGGCACCAATGTTTTCACTAAAGGAATAACAGCAGAAAATAGACTTCCGCCTTGTTTCATCACTTTTCTGATTTGAGCTTTTGTTATCTTCACTTCAACTCCTTTTCCCAACGATGCAGCTTTGGAAATTTTATTTATTTGATTGGTTGTCAGCATCAGTTCATCACTTCCACTTGTTTGATTTCGTCCCAATCTCAGGGTGATAGGCATGTTTGTTCTGAATGCTCTTCCAAGTTTTTGTTTTTGCCCTTTAGACAAATTTACTTTATATGGGTGATATGTTGTCATTTTTAATGATAACATATTGTTTTTCTAAGCTATAACTAATTCATTTCCAACTTTATCAATCTTAGCTGTTTCCTCATAAAGAACGACTGCATGCACATTGAAGGCTGCAGCTGCATTGGCATTCAGCGTATATCGAAATATCAACTGTTTGGGATCTCGTGTTGGTTTTTCAGCTTGGTAAGACAAGTCGAAATAAATGAGGCTATAAAGTGATTGAAAGTTAGCCAAATTCAACTGAGTACCAGTGTTGAAGTCATTTTTCCTCATTGCATAAGCCATGACATCATTGAAGATTCTGACTTTTGATTCTGTGTCATAGTCAGTTTCAGGGTAAAACACTCCATTTCCATACTCTAATCTGCAAGTTGACAGGGATGAGTTTGCATTTGCCGCATTCAGCTTGAAAGTGTCAAAGAGATATGGGTTATCTTCTGCAGGGTCATCATTGGGTGGAGCTGCTCTTTTTAGCCAGACAAAAATATGCTTTACATTGTCAATGCTCGCTGAAATCTGGAAGAATCCTGATGATTGTGCAGGAGGTGATTGATCATATGTCTCTCTCAGATACTTCCATTGCGATTCTTTCAGGAATGAACTGACAAATTTATCATAAAGAGAATCTTTTGGTGTCAATCTCGGCACCCAAAGCAAAAATCGATTTACCACAACTCTTCCAGGATCTGTACCATTTGCCATATGAATTAATTCAGAATCCTGTTGAAGATTAATTTCGAATTGCAACTGCATTGGGACCAACATCCTGTCTTCCAGTTCCTCGAAAAAGGAGAAACGATTCAGGGGGATAATGCAATTAACATCTTTTGCCCCTCCAGTTCCATCGTTTCGAAGAGCTTGAGTTTGTATTCTTCTCGCTTCAAATCCTGTGTTATTCGCAGCTGTTGTTGCATTCACATCCAGATACCAGAAACTGTTCTTTGCTACTGATCTGCTGAAATCATCTGAGTATTCCAACAGATTTTTAACAAAAGTAACTTTATGCAGATTGTCAGGTTCATAAACAATCTTCCCTGCAGATCTGATGACCATGTGTTTTATCAGGGAATGTGAACCATTTATGACTGTTATCCTATCAGCAGCAGCATATCCAGCACCATCTGCTATTTTCTGGAGTTGAAATTGCACTTCAAAATAAGCGTTATGCCAGTCATAAAACGCTGATCTGTCATTGATGGTGAATTTATAACCATTTTTTGTTTGTGCTTGCCCATTTGCTGGGGCTCTGATAACATCATCCAACTGGAATCTTACTAATTCATTTCTTTGGAGATATTCATTCGATCGAAAAGCCATTTTGATAGATTATTTTAAATTCCTTGGCCACTGATTAGTCTATTCAGGATGTCAGTTGCACTTTCTCTCTGTGGTTGTTTTACAGGACGAGAAGCAGGGAGTGATTGTGGTTTTCTTCCTCGTTTCATGTTTGTTGATGGTTTTTTCCCAATTCTCATATTTCCCAGTTTTTTCATGATCAAATCACCTGATTTTTCAACTGCCATTTTGCCCACTTTTTCCCCAGCGTGAGAAATTCCTGCGTCCAAAGCTTTTTTCGCAAATGGTTTCGCAACTTTCTTGAGAATTCCTTTCATGGCTGGTCCTGCCATCTTTTTCAGTGGCTTGAAGATGGAATCAAAAATGATTCCTGTTCCTTTATGCTTATAAACAAACTTCCCCAGTTTGGGGTGGTAAACTCGAGAAAATTCATATGCTTTCATTTTAGATTCGTTTTTTTAATATCAGCGAGAAAGCTGTGTCTGCTCCATTCAGGTTAACAATTCTTCTTTTTCCGTCTGTGATATAGATTCGAATTGAGCTGATCGTGTTTTTATTCACAGGGCAGAATGCTATTTTTATGGGTTCACGCTCAAAACTCCATGATGCCTGCAGAACAGATGTGGAAAAGGAATAGATGATATCAGTCTCTTCCCCATCTACAAGTGAGTCATTTGTCAGATCACAATGAATGTTCAACATATCAGTATCTTGACTGAGGTTTGGAACTTTAGGGCCAACATTAACTTTCTCCTTCAGAATCTTTTTATCAAACCCCACAAGATCCCCAAAATTCGATTGGGTGAAATCCAGTTGATAATTTTCAGCCAATGTGATTGTCACTCTGAAAGTTTCATTGCTGAAGGCCAGATTGATTGGGAAAACATCTTCTTTTCCATCGGATTTCACCACTGTTGCTTCCTGAATGAAATCATTCATTCCAGTATACCCCCAAACTCCAGCAGGAAACGCAATATCGGAAAATGTTTTCCCGCCATCAGAGGAAAACCTGATCAGTTGATTTTCATATTGAGGATTGATGTTATACCACGTAAAACTCATGTTGATGATTCGTTTCAGCCCAACAACATATTGTTCATTCGGATCAAGAATAATTTGACGATTAAATTTTGTTGTGAAATCTGCAGGTTTGTTTAGTCTGTTCTTAACGGCGTAAGATGACAAGACGATTTCTCTTTCCATTTTATGTTTTGAAATAGTTTTTGAACAGCTTTTCATGCTGGGATTTGTTGATAATTGACTCTTTCAGGAGAAGATCAAGAATGCCCACTCCAGTGTTTCTGATTGCCAGATTTGTGTTTCCAGCAAGAATGGAGCCAATGATTACCTCAAGTTTCTTGAGAAGTTCTTTGGGATTGGAGAAAAAACGAACAGAACCACCTTTTTTTCTTCGAGTTTTGATTCCCGAGCCTTGAAATGTTTCTGCTTTGTTGTCGTAAAAGGTTATGTACGCATTCAGAGCTCTTCTAAACCGGTCTATCCCTGCATGTTTTATCTCTTTTTGCTCTGCCGTTATTTGCCCCCTGTTGGCCAGTTTAGTCCAAAATGTTTTGTAACCGTTTAATTGAGATCGTTTGTGTCTTGCAGCGGGCAGAACGGTTTTCTCAAGATAATTTTTTTTCTTTGTTGGTGATACCTCTGGATCATTAAGCATCATATCCACTATCTTATAATTGTCGATGTTCATTTCATTCATTAATTTATTTGCGTCCGTTTCATATTCTTGTTCATCACCCGGTGCCAGAGTATAATCAGGAGATTCATCTTCATATTCAGGTGGGGCGTCACTTTCATCGACTGCTATTTCTGCATAGGAGGGTGGATTTGTTGGGATTTGTTTAGCTGCTTGCGGTGACACAATCTCATCATCAAACAAACCACCAACATCCATCTCTTCAAATGGATCGACTTCTGGGTAATAATCTATGCCTGGTTTTTCTCCAACGACTTGTTTTTTCCTCCGAACTGGCAAGGATGGCTGCCTCAAATTCGACGCAACAACTTCATCTAGTTTTGCTGTTATGGGACGGAACATTTTTGCCAGTCCAGTTTGGCTTGTTTCTTCACCCAACTTTTTCTGGGTGATGACATCGTGAACAAAGTTGATTTTTTTACCCAAAGCAGATTTGCTTTTTGCCATTTCATTCCATTTCAATAAACTCATTTTAAGTCCACAAACATGAATTTGGATGAAGAACATGATGTTGAACAAGATGTTCATCTGAATTTGTCTTCTGGGAAATAAAATGAAGATTGTCAATTATGATTGCCATGACCCAATCACAAACTTTCGACAGTTGCAGCCTTTTATGCCTGATCGAACTTTCAGAATGTTGATCTGTGGTCCTTCAGGATCTGGAAAAACAAACGTTCTCCTGGATATGATTTTGAGATTGCTTTTCTACGATAAGATCTTCCTCTATGCGAAAAATCTGGATCAAGCTAAATATCAACATCTTTTGAAAACATTTCACCCAATCAGCAAAGAAGCTGGATATAACATCGTGGAAGCATCCCAGGATGAAATCATCCCAGTTTCTGAATTATCTGGGGAGAATAAAAAACTGGTTGTTTTTGACGATTTTGTTTGCGAGAAAAACCAAAAACCTCTGGTTGATTATTTCATCCAAGGCAGACACAAGAATTGTTCTGTGATTTATCTTTCACAAAGTTATTTCCAAACACCAAAAGATATCCGCCTGAATTGTTCTCATCTTTGCATTTTTGAATTTCCAAGCAATAAAGAACAGACTGCGATCTGCAGGGAGAATAACATCAAGAAAGAAGATTATTTGAAAGCCACGCGTGATCCGTTCTCTTTCCTCTATGTGGATAAACCGAGGAAATTCATGGCTAAAAACTTTGATGAAAGACTTTAAAATGAGCTACTCAAATGGATTGCTTTCTGAAACAACAAGCACCTCACATGGAGGACGAGATGGAAGAGATGGATTGCCAGGAGTTGGTTTTAAGCTGACATCCACAGGGGATTATGATATGCAAAATAAAAAGCTTGTCGATCTTGCTGAGGGAACTGGAAACTCTCACGCAATCACAAGGCATCAACTGGATGTTGGCCTGTCAACGAAAGTCAACAACCCAATGACAAACCATCTTGATGCCAACTATCTCACAATCCAAAACGTTCAACTTGCCACTAACAATGATGCATTTCCATTGTTTCACGGAAAGCAAATTTTCATGACAACGGATGGAAGAGAATTCACTGCAAAGAATCAAAAGATCACAAATCTGTCAGCAGGAACAAGCAACTCAGATGCAATCAACAAGCAACAAATGGACACAAGCTTGCTTCAAGCGAAAGTCAACTCATTGCAGGTTGACGGTTCTTCCCATATGACAGGAGACTTGGATCTCAGGGGAAAGAAACTGATTCTTCCTGGAGAGATCGACATGGATCGAAAGTTGATCACAAATCTAAATACAGATGAAAACCAAGATCTTTCTGCTGTGAATATGATTACTTTGAAAAAGTTTCATCCAAACACACCTGCTCCAACGCATGAAGTAACGAAAGACATTGATTTGAAAGGACTGTTTCATGTCACACAATCAAAACAACAAACTTATGAGGATCTTTCCGCAAACTATAACAATCTGATCTCCTATGATGATGCAAAGAATGTTTTTGTCAGCAGGAAAGAATCATTTCCAATGGAAACAAGCTTGGATATGGGAACTCAGTTCATTTACAATGTAAAAGATCCAACGGAAGTCGACCAAGCTGCAAACAAGAATTATGTCGATCAAGAAGATCTCAAAGTGCATGCAACGGTTCGAAGTGTATTGTCTTCCTCTCTCCAAAAAGCTGGTGGAACAATGACTGGAGAATTGGATATGGGAAATAAAAACATAACAAATCTGGCAACTCCAACAGCTGATGATGATGCAGCTTCAGTCAGATATGTTGATCAGCGGGATGCCTCAGTGTTGATATCTTCTCTTCAAAAAGCTGGTGGAACAATGACTGGTCCAATCGATATGGGAAAGCAGAAGTTAACAAATCTAGGACCGCCAACAGATGATGATGATGCAGCTTCGAAAAAGTTCGTGAATGAATCGCAAATTATAGCAACTTCTCATCCAAAAAATGCATTCTGGTTTTTGATGAATGATATTTCAAAAGTCACTGCTGAAGCAGAACTAAGCATTCACGGAACGAAGTCCGCTCCAAACTCACCTCACATTCGCAACAAGAAAGCTTATTCCTTGACAATTCCAAAACGCACTTCAGATAATGTTTTCTATGGACGAATTGGTTTTGATATGACAACACTACCAGAAGGAGAATATACGATTTGCATTGAGTATTTCCCAGCAAAAATGTCTGGGTTGAGTGTAACTGCGGTTTCCACAAGTTTGAACGTAAATCAACAAACCACAAAGAAGTTTGCCAACTACTCCAGAACAATCATTCACATGCATAAATGGCATATAAGTCGTCCAGAGATGCTTATGGTGGATTTGGAATGGCAGGGAACATCTTCTGATCCATCAGAGGAAAGTGTTTGGTTGATCATTTATGGAGTCGAAGGTTCCCAGACAAATGTACCAACTTCTGTTTATGACAGCCCTTATGTTTTCAAAGCGGGGGAAATAGTTATGCAGGCAGATCTCGATATGAATGGATATAAGTTATTGAATGGCCTCAGATCACTCATTATTGGTGAATTTGATTCCAGCAAACACGCTGAAAAAATCTTTTTCTCCAATCTTCCCTCACCATTCTTTTTTGGGGTAGACTTCACCATTAAAAATATCTTTTTGAAAGCAAAATCAACTGATCCAAACAAAAATCCCTTGGACCCTTCAAAAACAAGTATTAAAGTTTCTTCAGGAACGCAAACCACACAAGTTACTGGTGTATTTATCAGTTTTACAAATGATGCTATAGTTTATAATTTCAATTTCTTGGTAAATGCGCATTATAATTTCTTTATTAATCTTAAAGCAAAAGCAAGTCCCATTCTAACAGCAAGTGTGGTAATGCTGATTGAAATGTGATTTCTTCTCCAAAAATGAACCGCAAAAAAAGCATCTTCAGTTTCAACCATATCGATCTCAACATTGGGGAAGAAAAACTGGAAGAAATCAAACAACTCTTCCGATTCTATCACAAAAGGTTTTGGTGTTTGAAACAAGCTCACAAACATTTCAAGCGAATGAATTTGCTTGCGAATTTGACGTCTTCCACTCTTGTTGTGGTTGGAACGATTGCTGGAGCAGCCACAATGAATCCTGTGATTTTGGGAGTGATTTCAGGAGCGGGATTGGTCTTGAAAACAGTGAATGAGTTGAAGAAATATGGAAACAAAATTGAAATGACAAAGTTCGCGTTCACAACCTATGAGAAAACTTTGACTGAGTTGCGATTTGCTTTGAGAAGTGGAAAATTTGATCGAGATGAATTTCTTCCAGCAATGGAAGCGGTTGATGGGATTGTGATTGATTTGGGATTGGATTTGGAAAAGTTTGAGAGAAAATATGAAAAACGATTTGTGTGATTTTTCATTTCTGGGAAATGAAAAACTCACTTGTTTTTGACGAAAGTGACTCGTCGCCATTTCTCCTTTCGCCATGGAGTTGGTTTCGCCTTGAAAGACCATTGCCCTTTGGAGAGATTGTCTGCAACTTCATCAATAGAGGGAAATTCATAATAATGTTTATCCATGAAATAAGTGGCATAATCTAATATATCCTCGTAGTCGAAGCAAAAACACGTATACAAATTACAGAAAATAATCTGATCATCTTCTCCTGCTTCAATCTCCTCAGATTCATTCCCGGGAGTGAAACCATCATATTTCGCTAAAATTCGCTGCCAATTCTTTTCCATATCTATTCCTCGTTCCTCAGGAGGTGATTTTATTTTTTCTCCCGAGTGAACTTGTTTGGGAGGAAGAGATACTGGAGTTGCCTTTAGAATCTTTTTCACTTGAAATTCCCGGCCATCGCTTCTTCTACGGAAACTGTTTTTCCCACTAGCCAGCGCAGAGGAGATTGTTCTGGAATCGATTTTCAAGTCTTTAGTAGCTGCGGCAATACTGGGATAAATGGTGTCGGATAAATCAGAAGTGACGTGGACGGCTATTGCGTGATCCTTCTTTGGAGTTGGTTTGTTATCTTCTGCCCAAGGATTTGTCATAGGACCTTTTTCAAAACTATGAAAGAGGTAGATTTTCCCTCCATCTTTCACGATAGTTCGCTCATCCCAATCACAATGTCGATCGAAGGCAGCAGAAACAGCCTGGCGGCTCACGCCAATCCACTTTGCCATAGCAGCTTTAGTTGTAAATGTTCCCAAAACTGCCCCTCTGGGAGAATCTCGAACTTCAAATCTATTAAAAGCTTGTTCCACAACTTGAACGTCTCGACCTTCGAAGGGGAGAACAGTTCGCCCTTCTTTCACTGCTTTATTGAGAGTCTGGGGAGAGATATTCATGAATCTCGCTAAAGCGGCTTGTGATTTAAATCTTTCACTGATCCGTTCTTTGGAGTGATTGTCGATCAAAACCCACATTTTAATTGATGAAAAAAATAAAAAAAATCCATCAGATTTGAAATGAAATTTCTCCAGAAAAATCTGGCTGAAATATCTCCAGAAAAAAAAAATCTGGAGTTGAAATATTTCTCCAGAAAAAAAAAATCTGGAGCAAAAAACTTTCTCCAGAAAAAAAATCTGGAGTTGAAATATTTCTCCAGAAAAAAAAATCTGGAGCAAAAAACTTTCTCCAGAAAAAAAAATCTGGAGCAAAAAACTTTCTCCAGAAACTATATTCTGTTGATATTTGGCAGCAGAATATAAAATATATTTGATCTCATTTTTTCTCTGAATTTTCTCTGAATCGATATATATCCAATCAAGGGCTAACAACATCAACTATTGACTCTTTTCAACGATTAAGTGGGTATAGATACGCTGTTTTTGAGGGTAAAATATATATTTTCCCTAGCTTTTTTGATTTTGACAACTAATTTGACTATACGAGAATTTAGTTTTATCGACTGAGTCGATAAGGTAAATTGACCACCGTAAAAAGATTCAAATAGCTGACGTTTCGAGCGCTAGCCCTTCGTCGGAGCGAATCAAGGAATTGTGGGTAGTGTGTGGTTTTATATAGTAAGCGGTGGAGCTACGCTATTGGTGGAAATTTGGTGACGTGAAAAACAAATGTAGATTAGTTGAATGAAAAGCGTTCGTTGATTCCGTGGGGTTTGAGAGTGCCGATTTGAAAGATGATTTTTTGTTCTAGGTTTTTACGGCTTTCTGTGTTACCCTGGTGTAGGGAAAGGCCGCAGATTGTCATGTGTTGTTTAGAATGGTTAGTAAGATTAAAATGGCGCGCGACTGGTTTGGATGCGTCTTTGTCATTTTTTTCAACGTCTCGGAGATGTTCACGAAAACGGTCGCCCAGTCTTCTCCCTGTTTCGCCAATGTATATCTTTTTGCAAAAAGTACATGTTATGCAGTAGATAACATTTACGGAGGTGCATGTAAAACGATCAGTGATTTTAATAGATCGTTTGGGTCCTGTTATTTTGTCCGCGTTGTGAATGAAAGGACAAGTGTTACATCGTGTGCGTGTGCATTTGAAAGTTCCCGGTACATCGTCAGATTTCAGTGCGCTCGTAACTAGAAAGTTGCCAATGTTTTTGTCACGTTTGAATGAAATTAGTGGGGGTTGTGAAAAAATTCTGCCTGTTTCGGGGTCGTTTTGGAGTAATTTGAAATTTTTTAAAATGATGCTTTTGACTGTGTTGTTGTGTGGGTGGAAAGTGAGGGTGAATGGAATTCTCTCGTTCTCTTCCTTCTGTGGCGTTTGTAGTGCTGATTGTCTGTCGATCTGTTGTGCACGTTGTCAGCTATTTGTATCTTTTTACGGTGGTCAATTTACCTTATCGACTCAGTCGATAAAACTAAATTCTCGTGTTTCATCCCCCCACCGACGCAGCACCACAGTTTCTCTAGAAACTAACCCCATTCATTTGTTGTTTATTCGCTGCGACCATTAACTTTTTACATCAATATTTCTTACTCAACAGCTTTCTCACCGAACGAACCGAAGACAACGATGCCTAACCTCAAGACACTCACCAAGGAGCTACGCCAGGAAATCGTAAGTTATCTTATTCCTTTTCCCCCCATTTCCACTAATTTAGCCTTTCGTTTAGCCACTCACATCTTTACCAAAACTAGGTTTTGTAGTCACATCAATTTCATCGGCCGTTGCCTCCAATCCAAAGTCATTCCTAAAGGGTTTCGTTCAAATTTTCACGCTTCTACATTCTCTGATTCCAATCAACAATATTTTCACGAAATTCACCATGCCCAAAATTCTTTCTCGCGTAATATTATGAGGATCACCATCAGAGCTATGTGCCTTAAACGTAACAATCTCGAAAAGGAAATTATCCAATACCGTTCCGAACTTTCCAAAATTTGTCCAGCTGTCTTAGTAAAATCAATTCGCGCTAAAATTCAAGAACTCAATGCTAAACTGTTCAACAGCCTTAACCAAATCAAGACCCAAAAACTTGAACAGTTAATAGGTCCTCAATTATCCGGCGACCATTCATTCGATAGTCACAATGGCGTCGTTACCATTCCGGAAAATTTGCCGCTTTCTAACCCAGAGAGGTCTGTTCTTAGTAAAGGTTTAAACTTTGTTCCTATAGCGAAACAAACCGACGAATTTTCAGTCAAACAAGATGTTGAAAAATTCCTTCGCCGCGTGCAATTAAGAGCTTTTTTCCACGACAAAGAAGACAATTCTAACACCTCGGAAAAAGATGTTTTTGAAACACTCAACGTTCGCAAATCAAAATGGACTCCCCCAGAGGGCCAGTTTTCTTCTCTAGATTTTTTCGTCAAAAAATGTCGTCACGATGTCCAAAAACTTAAATTTAACCGCCACACCAAAATTTCAAACCTTTCAACAGGAGAATGGGCAGCGCTCAAAAGTCTTGGCAAACGACGCGACATTGTTATCAAAGCGGCCGACAAAGGCGGGGCGGTAGTTGTTTGGCGGACCGACCTTTACCGACAAGAGGCTTTTCGGCAACTTTCTGACACCGCTTTCTATGCCAAAGTTGATAAAGATCTCACTTCTACCAACCAAAAAATTGTCAAAGAAACTATCCAAGACCTCATTACTAAACAACAATTACCAGTTACCGCCAACAATCTCATCATCACTACTCCTAGAACCTCACGCGTTTATTTCAAACCTAAAATTCATAAACCAAACAATCCGGGCCGACCAATTGTTTCCGCTTGTAGCTGTCCTACCGAACTAATTTCTAGCTATTTAGACAAAATCATGGCCCCCATTGTCAAATCACTACCCTCGTACATTAAGGACACCAATCACGCACTCGAAATTTTCCGGGATTTCAGTTTTCCCAGCGAAAACAAATTAATTTTCACTATGGACATTACCTCTTTATATACCGTCATCCCCAATGACGAAGGACTTCAAGCACTAAAATATTTTTTCGACCAGCGCTCCATTCAAAACCCAAGCTCAGAAACACTGCTCCGCTTAGCCGAATTAGTTTTGACACTTAACTGTTTTTCATTTTCCCAAAACTACTACAAACAAGTAAATGGAGTCGCCATGGGCACCAAAATGGGACCAAGCTACGCTAACCTTTTTGTAGGCCACATCGAAGACAAAAAATTTTTTAATCAGTACCACGGAACCAAACCCGAACTCTACGGCCGCTACATCGATGATTGCATTGGCGCTACCTCTTCCAGTAAAGAGGAACTTAATCAATTCATAACTTCTGTCAATACTTTTCATCCCACTCTAAAATATACCTGGGAAATTTCCGAAACCTCAGTCGCTTTTCTTGACATTAATATTTCAATCAACGGTAACAGTTTATCCACAAGTGTGCACTACAAACCTACAGATTCCCACAGTTATCTGTTACATTCATCCTCACATCCATCGCACGTTAAAAACGCCATTCCGTATTCTCAATTTCTCAGACTTCGACGTCTATGTAGTGATGACTCTGATTTTTCCAACAAATCAGAAGAAATGTGCCAGTTTTTCAAGAAACGTGGGTACCCTGACTCTGTTGTTAATACGGGCCAACAACGTGCACAACAGATCGACAGACAATCAGCACTACAAACGCCACAGAAGGAAGAGAACGAGAGAATTCCATTCACCCTCACTTTCCACCCACACAACAACACAGTCAAAAGCATCATTTTAAAAAATTTCAAATTACTCCAAAACGACCCCGAAACAGGCAGAATTTTTTCACAACCCCCACTAATTTCATTCAAACGTGACAAAAACATTGGCAACTTTCTAGTTACGAGCGCACTGAAATCTGACGATGTACCGGGAACTTTCAAATGCACACGCACACGATGTAACACTTGTCCTTTCATTCACAACGCGGACAAAATAACAGGACCCAAACGATCTATTAAAATCACTGATCGTTTTACATGCACCTCCGTAAATGTTATCTACTGCATAACATGTACTTTTTGCAAAAAGATATACATTGGCGAAACAGGGAGAAGACTGGGCGACCGTTTTCGTGAACATCTCCGAGACGTTGAAAAAAATGACAAAGACGCATCCAAACCAGTCGCGCGCCATTTTAATCTTACTAACCATTCTAAACAACACATGACAATCTGCGGCCTTTCCCTACACCAGGGTAACACAGAAAGCCGTAAAAACCTAGAACAAAAAATCATCTTTCAAATCGGCACTCTCAAACCCCACGGAATCAACGAACGCTTTTCATTCAACTAATCTACATTTGTTTTTCACGTCACCAAATTTCCACCAATAGCGTAGCTCCACCGCTTACTATATAAAACCACACACTACCCACAATTCCTTGATTCGCTCCGACGAAGGGCTAGCGCTCGAAACGTCAGCTATTTGAATCTTTTTACGGTGGTCAATTTACCTTATCGACTCAGTCGATAAAACTAAATTCTCGTGTTTCATCCCCCCACCGACGCAGCACCACAGTTTCTCTAGAAACTAACCCCATTAATTTGACTATATCTCAATTCTTTGAGGGTTATTTCTAGTTAAATTTAGCAGAACATCTGGTGATTTTTGATCTCATTTTTCTCTCTCTGGAGAGATATTTCAGCCAGATTTTTCTGGAGATATTTCAGCCAGATTTTTCTGGAGATATTTCAGCCAGATTTTTCTGGAGATATTTCAGCCAGATTTTTCTGGAGATATTTCAGCCAGATTTTTTTTTTCTGGAGAAATATTTCTGCTCCAGATTTTTTTTTTCTGGAGAAATATTTCTGCTCCAGATTTTTTTTTTCTGGAGAAATATTTCTGCTCCAGATGTTCTGCTAAATTTAACTAGAAATAACCCTCAAAGAATTGAGATATAGTCAAATTAGTTGTCAAAATCAAAAAAGCTAGGGAAAATATATATTTTACCCTCAAAAACAGCGTATCTATACCCACTTAATCGTTGAAAAGAGTCAATAGTTGATGTTGTTAGCCCTTGATTGGATATATATCGATTCAGAGAAAATTCAGAAGAGAAAATTCAAAAATAAATAAACATTCTGCTAAAATTTTAGCAGAAACATAATTGATATTCTGCTAAAATTTTTAGCAGAACAACTTTGTTTTTTCTCTCCAGATTTTCAGCAGAACAACTTGATTATATCCTGGATATAATCAATCTAAATAAGTTTGCAAGTGCATCATATCCTCACATACCTCCCTGTATTTTTTGATTGTGATAAGATTCTCACATGCTCTTTTTATCTCTTTCACATAAGATTCTACTGGAGATCTTTGAGTGAGTGAGATGAGAAAATCACGAATTTTCCTCTCGAATTCCTTTGCTTTGAGATATTTTTCAGCAAGAAAATCTTTTTCTTTGTTTCCTTGAAAACTATTCACTGTCCAGTTGAGATCAAATGCTCGCAGACAGTTAAATTCGCTGCCAGTAAATCGGTCCATGAAGTTCATTTTAAAGAAGGAAAATCTTTTTCATCCTGATCATCTTCATTTTTATCCTCATATTCATCAAACGCTGAGGCTGTTTGAACCATTTCCTCCACAAGAACTTCATCCACAATCGCTGTGATAGATTTTACATTTCCGCAGAAAAGATGTTTGATGGAAAAGACAACTTGCCCAAAAAGTGGCATAGAGATGAGTTCTTTTTGCCTCAGAATGGGTTTCTTTTTCCCATTTGTCAGCTCCCAAAAACGACAGGAGAAATCTGTTTTGGGGATTTTGGAAGGATAAATCTTGGCGAAAATCTTTTCCTGCTCAGATTTATCTGTTTTCAAGAGAGTAAAATCTTCCGCGTGAAACTTAGCATAAGACGGAGAAAGTTTCTTCACTTCCGGTTGTTTTTTCATTGCAGCTGAACGAAGATGAGCTTCCAGTTTGTGGAAAAAGGGGATATTTTCTTCAGGGAGATTGATCCCCAGTGAAAAAGAATCTCCTTCATGAGCAAAGATTTTAAACTTAGTTTTGAGTTTCAGTTGAAGTTTTTTGTCATCAAGAGAACATGGGAGCAGACAATATGAGATCTTTCCAGAGGTTCGTTTTTGTGGCTCTTCAAGAATGATCTTGGAAACAGAGACTTTTTCAGGATTCATTTTCTTGGTGAAGTGAAAAAAAATCATTTATTTCAAAAATCCATTTCTCCATAAACTGCCTATCTTTTTCATTTTTGACTGAAAGAAAACCAGTGGCCATATCTACAGCTTTCTGAAAGTTTCTTTCCATTTCAACCCCTTTCATCCATGCGATTTCTTCCTCAGTCAACCCACATATTTTGTGAAAGCTGGGATGAATCCAAGTTGCATGATTTTTTATTTCAGCCAGTAGAATTTTAACGTCCCTCACAGAATAGTAATCTTGTCCATCGATTATGAAAAGTTTTTCTTTGTTCATTGCTTCGCTCATTTTTTATCCATTGGATAAAAAATTTAAAACGTGGCTTGACAAGTTTGGTCAACGAATTTGTTTATCGCAGACTTTTTTATCTGAGTCCATTTTTGGTATTCCTTTTCTTGAGCGAAAATGAAGAACTTTTTCAACCATAGCTTTCTCTTTCATCAAATCGAGAAACTTTTCCAGTCGGGGAGATGTCCAAGTGACTTCATGAGATTTTTCAGTTGAATCCAGAAAATGAGTTTTTTTCTTGCAGAGTTGATTGCAAATCTTTCCTGAATTTCCTCTGCGGTGAAAAAATCTTCTCCATCAATCTGGATAAATGGTGACTCTTCTTCCTCCTGAATCCAAAAGGTTTTTTTGTCAGCTCTTCTGAAATATTTGATGTTGCCTGATTTAAGAACTCGCATAATCGTTTTTGAGGGAAGACCAGTTTGTTCACTGGCTTCTTTGAATGTGAAAAAAGTTTGCTTTTCTTTTCCTTCCTCTTGGATTGAAAACTTCATTTTAAATAGAGAAAAAATCTTTTTCCCCCATTTAAAATGTCAACGTTGACTGCATGGAAAACATTTGCGCAATCATCTGGATTGCGAGGATGGTCTCGAATGAAGAAAGATGAATTGGTGGACTTTTTAATTGAAAATCTATGGACTGGAGGTGGAAAAACAACTCAGAAAAACCCCCTGAATTGGAAAAATAAAAAAATACAGGTGCCTATTTTGGTTCCGGAAAGAAGAAAAGTGATTGTGAGAAGAAGACCTATAAAAACCATTCCCAGAGTGATAAAAAAACAAACAAAAACGATTTCAGATTGGTTGAATTGGTTGGAAAATTTAGATGATGTGGAAATTAGGAGAAGATCAAATCCTGCAGTTGAAAGATTGAAAAAACAAACCAAAGAATTGTGGGAACAAAGGTTGGTTGTAGAAGAAGGAAAATCCGCTCTGAGAGGATTCGCAAAACAATTTATCATTCAAGGAGATGATTCCCCAACTCCACAAGATTTTCTCCGGAAAGCAAGATGGCAAATTATCAAGCTGTTGCAAGCAAATCCACAAACAAAAGTGAAATACATTTTGGTTGTAGAGATGTCTCAAACCAGTTGAGCTTCTGGCGAGGAAATAATTGATACACCAGTTTTCCATTCCCAGCAGAAAAAGAATTTAGGGAACAACATTGAGATTGTTGATGAAATGGAAAGAGAAATGATTGAAAACTTGGAAAATTTCAATCGCAGGGGGAGTAATTGGGTGTTTGAAAGAGTAATTCATTTAGAAATTCATTTTGTGCGCTGGAAGCCACTGCGAGGATCTTCCTGGATTGCTTTGCCTCCAGACTTGGGGAACAAGAAAGCTGTGATCAACATGAAAAATGAAGATGAGATGTGTTTTAAATGGTGCATTGCCAGAGCTTGTAATATGGTTGCGTCCCATCCAGAAAGAATCACACCAGCTTTACGACAACAAGCAGAAGAATTTAATTGGGATGGTTTGATTTTCCCCATGGAAATAACAGCAATCAAACATTTTGAGAAAAGAAATGCTGAAATTTCAGTGAATGTTTTTGGCTGGAATGGATCTGTTTTTCCCCTGAGGATATCCGAGGAAGAAAAAGAACGCCATGTGGATTTGATTCTGCTGAAAAATGAATTCAAAACTCACTTTTGTTTGGTGAAGAATTTCTCTCACCTTGCAACCTCTCAAGTTTCACGCAATGGACATGAAAGATTTTTCTGTAAAAGATGCCTCAATTCATTTCCCAGCGTGGAAAGTTTGAAGAAACATAAAGTTATTTGCGGAGAATTTGAGGCAACAAAGATTGAAGTTCCAGGAGGCACATGCTCTTTCAAAAATTTTCAAAAAATGTTGCATGTGCCAGTTGTAGGTTATGCAGATTTTGAATCCATTCTGAAACCTACAAGTGGTAATTTGGGAAAAAGAACTCAGAAAACTCACGAGCATATTCCCTGTGGATTTGCGTTTCATCTCGTTTCCCCATTTTTGCAAATGGAACCCGTGTTAAAAAGAGCAAAAGATGAAACTGAAGAACTTCCCAAAGATTTCATTCGGGAATTGATTTTTCATGTAAAACAAGCTCATCTGAGTTTGAAGAAAAAGAAAATGTTTCCCCTGACTAATCAAGAATGGAAATCATTTCGAGAAGCCACAGTGTGTTGGTTGTGTCAAGGAGAATTTGAAAAAGATGAACTGTTGAAAGTCAGAGATCACTGCCATTTCACTGGAAAATTCAGAGGAGCAGCGCACAAATCTTGCAACAGAAAGTTTCAGCGACCAAAATTCACTCCTGTGTTTTTTCATAATCTCCAAAATTATGACGCACATCTTTTTGTACGAAGTTTGGGAACAGTGGATGAAGTGTTGAGTGTGGCATGCATCCCCAACAACGAAGAGAAATATATTTCTTTCTCCCTGAAGTTTGAGTTGGAAAAAGAATGGAAATGGGTGAGAGGAGAATGGAAAGAAATCACTGTGAAACATGAAATTCGATTTCTGGATTCCTTTAAATTCACGCTGTCAGGATTAGCATCACTGGTGAAAAATCTTCCTAAAGAAGAACTGAAAGAAACCACCAGATTTTTTGGAGAACGCAGCGAGTTGGTATGCCGAAAAGGAGTTTATCCCTATGAATTCATGGATGGGTTTGATAAGTTTGAGAAAAAACTGCCAAAGAAAACCGCTTTTTTCTCTCGATTAAATCAGGAGAAAGTGAAAGATGCAGATTTTCAACACGCCCAGAAAGTCTGGGAAGAATTTGCGATGAAAAACATGGGAGAATTCCATGATCTTTATTTGAAAACTGATGTGTTGCTGCTTGCCGATGTCATAGAAAGTTTCAGAAAACTTTGCGAAGAAAACTATGGATTGGATCCAGCTCACTTCTTCACAGCCCCCGGAATGGCATGGGATGCAATGTTGAAAATGACGGCAGTGGAATTGGAACTTCTGGGGGATGTGGATATGTTGTTGATGATTGAAAAAGGAATCAGAGGAGGAAATGCAAATGTATTCAAGCGATTTGCAAAAGCAAACAATAAGTTCATGAAAGATTTCAACCCCGATCAAGCTTCCAGTTTTCTGGTTTATTTGGATGCAAACAACCTTTATGGGTGGGCAATGTCGCAGCCTCTTCCAGTTGGAAAATTTCAATGGATGAAAGAAGATGAATTATCAAACTGGGAAAACTTTGTGAATGAAACATATTCTCCAAACCAATGCAGAACCGCCTTAACCTCTGGAGTTTAAAGATTGAAAATAACAACTTTAACGTTGTTTAAAGCGGTACAGCACTTCAGCACGGTACAAAACTTTCTTATTCGAGGGCCACAGAAGTTGTATTACTAATGCTAAAGCGATAGGGCTTGATACGTCTAGGTTTGGTCTTCACTCTTTAAGAATCGGCGGAGCTTTCGCCGCTATTAATAATGATTTACCTGATCGCGTTGTTAAGAAGCATGGTAGATGGGAGACGGATAGGGCTACAGATTTGTATTGTCGTGAGGACATTAACCATCAGTTGATGGTCAGTCTTAACAAAGACATTTAGTTATTATTGCATTAAAGTATTTCTTGTCCCCCAGCTTTGTGTCTTGAGATGGCTGGTCGGTTCCATACAATTGTCTCTAATGTTTACGTGGGAAATGTTTTCTATTCGAGTGAGCGCAACGATAAAGAATAGAAATGGATTTCCCATGGGCATAAGTATTATCGCTATGCTTGGCATTCGCAGTTTTTGCCTATTTATACCACTCTTTGGTTTGTGCTATTCACTTGACGTCAGTCAGCCATTATACAACTTTGCTCGGGGTAATTTTTTGCATATTATGTACCGCTTTAAACAACGTTAAAGTTGTTATTTTCAATCTTTAAACTCCAGAGGTTAAGGCGGTTCTGCATTGGTTTGGAGAATATGTTTCCAGTTTTTTCTCCGAGTTAAGAGTTTTTTTTCACTGGTTTTTCGCAACCGGCTTATTCACCGCTACAGTTGACGTTATATAAACATTCAACTGTTCGTACCATTTACAATGCATACTGCATGGTTTGCAATGTGCTTACGCAGACAGACATTTAAAAGTTATACTTTGCTGTGAATAAAATGGCTGGTCGAGATGGCTGCTGGTCGGCTTTCTCCAACTGTCTCTAGTGTTTACATGGCAAATGTTTTCTATTCGGCTGAGCGCAGCGATAGAGAATAGAATAGTGATTTCTGATTGATGGCTATTACCCAACAAATTTGCATTTCACAATTCCCTCGTTTTTATTGACAATCAAATTGTGGGTCAAGAACGATCAGAGGAATAAGATTATGCGGAATATACCTCTGCATTTATTTTGCTGATCCTAACCTGCGTGACAGGCGCTTGAAATTAAATGGGAGAGAGACATCGGGTAGCATAATTTCCTAAACGTTTTCCCCTTTGCGCTATGCACCCTTTCTTTTTATTTCAATTTTTGGTTACGAGTCATTTCTCCGACATCCAAGGTAAAAGATGTAAACGATATGCAAGGCGGGGTGCAGTAAATTAGGAGGTTCCAATATAACTGAATACTTACTTGAAAAGTGAAAACCCAGTAGGATTGCTTGATTTGCTTCAGTACCCTAGGAAGTAAAGTATTGTAGAAGAGTCAGTCACATCGTTCAGATATAAATGAAACCAATTCCTGTTTAGGAAATACATAACATGTTATGCACAATTGACCTAAATAACGATTAAAAGCGTCCGCTTTGTAAAGGAAGTTAAAATGGGGTTTCTATCGTTTTCACTGATATCCCCAACGTGACCTTACCAAAATGTTCTCGCATTGCTCACGAGACAAGCAGATGGGTGTTTTCATTGCCTGCTGATCCTAATTCAGTTACGTGACAAAGTAGCCTAGCAAGTATTAGGTATTACACAGTAGTCAATTACATCGTTTACTTGAGACTAGAGGCAAGCATTAGGGCCTATTAGAAAACCGCTCAAAATTTCCGTGAAAACCGAACGAAGGCAATAAAAATTGCTCAAACCCAAAAAACCGCTTTTCTTAATCATAAAAACCGGATGTTAAAAAATAATATTAATAAAAAAAGAAATCGAAAACGGCAACAGCAACGGTAACCATAACCGAAAAACCGGATATTTTTTAGTGAAAAAAAAAACCCCGAAAACCCCAATGCCCCCTCCAGTAACAGCTTCGTATTATTGAAAACAACAAGAGGCTACACTTAGCCTATACTCATGCGCATGAGACTCTAAGATGCGTTGATTGAAGTTACCAATTTTTCTGTACTCGCTTTTAATATTTAATTTATTGATTCCCGATCAAATCCACACTCGTCTATTACTTTCCAAGCCGTAAAATATTTCTGTTATATTTGAAAAGACTACTTAAAAAAATAGGCAGTCGAGGACTGCATGTGGCCCACATGCTGTAAACAGAAAATTGATAATCAATGTAAAGAATTAGTATTCCTGTGTTACTAAATCGCATGCAACCTGTTATGTGTAAAATGGGTTATTCCAGAAAAAATCCCCCCCCCCCCGACGGATGCAAGATTTTTTTACCCCTCCCCCGCCCGGATTTCCCGGCCAGGCAGACCCACCCTCGCACCTTGATTTTTAACCCAGATACCCCTTCCTGCCCGGATTACCATTAACTTTTTGTAGGCCCTAAATAAACAGGAAATCGCATTCAGGAAATCCGGGATTTTTTTAAAGATTTCAAATCTTTGGTGATAATTGCTATGAATTCGTCAAACGTTTTGTAAATATACGTTGCGTGACGCATTCACTAAAATCTCTCCGTGATTTTAAGACCAAATCGAAATGAAATGTTTCAATAACTTAAAGCTGGTTCTTTAAAAAAATGCTTTGATTTTGTCATCTATAATAAGTTTTTTCCAGGCTTCACAGTTTCTTCAAAGTGTTGTCGCAAATACACAATTTTGTTTTCTTGTTTTATGCAAATTTCATGTGAAATGTAATTTGATTTTATATGAATATGACCACTGAATCCAAAATATATTTTCTATAAAAGGTCGAAACTTTTGAATGAAACTCATATTTCCTTGAATGAAAATGTCTTTCCTTTGATTAAAAGAGTCAAACACGTATCGGAATTCAGTGATTTTCTGCTTCTGGAAGTCTTGGCGATTTACGGCGCGGAACCGGCTAGCGTCTGCGAAAATATAATAAACATCACAAAATAATTCAATTCAGCAACCTATTTTTATTATGCTTTTAAAATTGCCGACTTTTCCTGTGTAATAGAATGCCAATCCTATCCGGAAAGATGATTCGCATAATGCTTTCGCTAATCAAAAAAGCAGTTCTGAATGGTCAAAGGTACAGAAATGAAATACTAGCGGCGTTTGAATCATGAGTTCGGATAGCTCAAGGTCTGCAAACAAACACTTCGATTCACAGCTCGATATTTCACTAAAACCTTTCTCCAAACCACGAAAACACCTAAAATAAACTTTGAAAACAATGCTTGGCCACATTTGGTGAAAGCTGTGCTTGGTAAAGCAGTAAAAAGAACGAGAAAGCTTCGTTTACCTTTCCCACGGATCCAAAGCGCGCACGTACAAACAGAACTGCCTTGAAAATCGAGTCGTCCAATCTGAAGCTATCAGAACTGTCTCATCGTACAGCAATCGGGTGAACTCGGCACAACTTCGCGCTTCGAAAAGTCGGACTTACTTATACAGGTGACAACATAGTGGTTACTAATAACCTAGTAACCACAAAAATCAATAAAGTCAGTAAAAATCGACTTTAACATGACACGCATTCCACAGTCCGTAATCCACAGAAGTCCAGTCCCAAAGTCCAAATTTTTTATTAAATCCGATGGGCTGAAGTAACGACGCTGTTTTGCCGTGTGTTTCTATTGTTCTTTCATTAAAAAGAGACTTGAAATTACTCACCACAGGCAGCGAGGACTGCTCCGATACAGGCATTGTAAAGAATCGGCAGTAAAAAGGGGAATAAATTGACAATATGCTTACCAGTGCGAGAGATCGATGTTTGGTATTTTTGCCTCGGAAGAACTCTGATTAAAAATAGCTCTTAGTTTTTCAGAATCGCGACAAATTCGGCCTCAAGTTGTATGCCGTGTATAGAAGCAACGTTCACCTCGATGGGAGAAATACAGGACTGACATATACACCAATAAGACCAAATAACGGAAAATGTTTGTCATGCGCATGCGTAAGAAACATTTGTCTTATATTTCAATGTACCATAAGAAAAGAAGCAATTTATATTTTAATATTTTAAACAAGATAAGAAGACATCCGACATGGAGAAGAGTTACTCCTTTCATTCAGTCATCGTACCTACAAACCACGTTACCATTGAATGTTTTATAAATGAAGGCTGTACCACAATGAAGCCAGTCATTCTTGTGAGACTAATATATACCTGACGTGAACATTATTTATGTGAGTAGGGTTGTAGGAGACGCAGTCGTGACACTTCAGTAACGCTGTTTTACCGGAAGTGAGAGTAGCCGGAAGTCACGAAACAGGAAGTGTAAATGGCAAAGCTTTGAACCGGAAGTGCATAAATTTGCATGCCAAATCGTGACACAAAACATAATAATAATAAAAACAAGAGGCTACACTTAGCCTATACTCATGCGCAAGAGACTCTGAGACGCGCGATTGAAGTTACCAATTTTTCTGTGCTCGCTTTTAATATTTAATTTATTGATTCCGATCAAATCCACACTCGTCTATAACTTTCCAAGCTGTGAATTATTTCTGTTACATTTGAAAAGACTACTTAAAAAAATAGGCAGTAGATGACAGGCTGTAAAAAGAAATTTTATAATCAATATAAAGATTTAGTTTTCCTGTGTTACTTAATCGCATGCAACCAGTGTAAAATGGGTTATTCCAGAAAAAATCCCCCCCCGGACGGATGCAATATTTTTTTACCCCTGCCCCGCCCGGATTTCCCGGCCAGGCCGACCAACCCTCGCACCTTGATTTTTAACCCAGATACCCCCTCCTGCCCGGATTGCCATTAACTTTTTGTAGGCCCTAAATAAACAGGAAATCGTATTCAGGAGATCCGGGATTTTTTTAAAGTTTTCAAATCTTTGGTGAGAATTGCTATGAATTGGTCAAACATTTTGTAAATAAACGTTGCGTGACGTATTCACTAAAATCTTTCCGTGATTTTAAGACCAAATCGAAATGAAATGTTTCCATAACTTAAAGCTGGTTCTTTAAAAAATGCTTTGATTTTGCCATCTATAATAAGTTTTTTCCAAGCTTTACAGTTTCTTCAAAGTGTTGTCGCAAATACACAGTTTTGCTTTATGCAAATTTTATGTCAAATGTAATTTGATATCAAGGTGTTTTTATAATCACTGAATCCAAAATATATTTTCTATAAAAGGTCAAAACTTTTGAATGAAACCCATATTTCCTTGAATGAAAATGTCTTTCCTTTGATTAAAAGAGTCAAACACCTTTCAGAATTCAGTGATTTTCTGCTTCTGGAAGTCTTGGCGATTTATTGTATCCTAATGACTGCGAGGAATCGGCTAGCGTCTGCGAAAATATAATAAACATCACAAAATAATTCAATTCAGCAACCTATTTTTATTATACTTTCTAAAATCGCCGACTTTTCCTGTGTAATAGAATGCCAATCTTATCCGGGAAAATGATTCGTATAATAATGCTTTCGCTAATAAAAAAAACAGTTCTGAATGGTCAAAGGTACAGAAATGAAATGCTGGCGGCGTTTGAACCATGAGTTCGGATAGCTCATGGTCTGCTAACAAACACTTCGATTCACAGCTCGATTTTTCACTAAAACCTTTTTCCAAACCACGAAAACACCTAAAATAATATTTGAAAACAATACTTGGCCACATTTGGTGAAAGCTGTGCTTGGTAAAGCAGTAAAAAGAACGAGAAAGCTCCGTTTACCTTTTCCACGAATCCAAAGCGCGCACGTACAAACAGAACTGCCTTGACAATCGAGTCGTCTATTAATCCAATATCAGAACTGTCTCATCGTACAGCAATCGGGTGAACTTGGCACAACTTCGCGCTTTGGAAAGTCGGACTTACTTACACAGGTGACAACATAGTGGTTACTAGTAACCTAGTAACCACAAAAAGCAATAAAGTCAGTAAAAATCGACATTAATATGACACGCATTCCCTAGTCCATAATCCACAGAAGTCCAGTCCCAAAGTCCAGATGTTTTATTAAATCTGATGGGCTGAAGTAACGACGCTGTTTTGCCGTGTGTTTCTATTGTTCTTTCCTGAAAAAAGTCTTGAAATTACTCACCACAGGCAGCGAGGACTGCTCCGATACAGCAATGCAAAGAATCGGCAGTAAAACGGGAAATAAATTGAGAATGCGAGAGATCGATGTTTGACATTTTTGCCTAGGAAGAACTCTGATTAAAAATAGCTCTTAGTTTTTTCAGAATCGCGACAAATTCGGCCTCAAGTTGTATGCTGTGTATAAAAGCAACGTTCACCTCTGTGGGAGAAATACAGGACTGACTTACACACCAATAAGACCAAATGACGGAAAATGTTTGTCATGCGCATGCGTATCAAACATTTGTCTTATACTTCAATGTACCATAAGAAAAGAAGCAATTTATATTTTAATAATTTAAACAAGACAAGAAGACGTCCGACATGGAGAATTCAGTCATCGTACCTGCAAACCACGTTACTATTAAATGTTTTATAAATGAAGGCTGTACCACAATGAAGCCAGTCATTCTTGTGAAAATAATATATACCTGACGTGAACGTTACTAATATGATAGGGTTGTAGGAGACGCTGTCGTGACACTTTAGTAACGATGTTTTGCCTGAAGTGCAAGTTGCCGGAAGTCACTAAACCGGAAGTGTAAAAAGCAAAGCTGTGAACCGGAAACACACAATTTAAAATATGCGTGAATAAATTTGCATGCAAAATCGTGACACAAAAAAAAAAAAAGAAAAACGAAGCCCATTTTATAACTCATGCCGCTACGCGCATGAGTAACAAGAAAAACGAAGCCGGAACCTTACCTCATGCGCGCTATGCGCATGAGTAACAAGAAAGGGCGCAACTTTTATAACAACGTGATAGACTCCAATCAAATTACTCAGACGATAGCGGAAAAAGAATGGCTTTCTGTGACGTGCAAAATGCCCTTCCAAATGCTTGTTTTCAAAGAACATTTTTAGGTGATGCTCTTAAGTTGTCACGTGTTGAAATAACTGTTTTGTTGACTGTAAACTGCGTAACTGTTACAAGAAACAGAACGAACTCAAACTAACATGACTGCTCCATGTATTCTCTACTTATAGAGAGCTCCGCTGCCGCGAAACACTGCATCACTTAATCTTTCTTCCCAGACCATTTTACAACATCAAGAGTCTAATATCTAATATTCCGGCCTCATAAACGAATTTGTCCCCGCTTGAGTTAACTCTAACTCTTTAAAACATTACATCATCTAGTTCTCTCTCTTATTTCAAACAATTCGTATTTCTGTCACGAATGGCAGCGAACCTTCACATATTTAACAACAACAATTGCCGTACTGCAGCGTTTTTCTAATACCCCATTCACACCAACGCTTAAACATGTTTAAATGTTGTTTAGTTTAAAACAGGCTAAAACGTAGTTAAACTAAACAACATTTAAACATGTTTAACCGTTGGTATGAATGGGGCATAAGTCTTGAAAAGAAAAAAACATGCCGCGAAGTCCTCCAGAGCTCGAAGCCATGTGCACTGGTCAGCGGAATTACTAAGAAAGCGAGCGATCGAGTGAAATTTGCCCCCGTCTGCTACATATCGTTCAAAGCTTCGCGTATTCACGAGAAAATGCGCATACATCTATATACGCCCTGTCTAATAAAGTGGTTTTATATAACCCTTAAAATAGAAATTAATTCGACAAATACACACTATTAGACACTAAATCTATTGTTTTCTTTCGTTTACTGTTGACTATTTAACATGACCGTTTCATTTTGTTTCACGAGTTTTCTGAAATCACTCTTGTCGCTAAAAAGCCCTGTGTACGTAATGGTAATTAAAATTATGTATTAACGTATTACATATTACAACGATTACTGGTACGTGGCTGGATTACTGTAAAAGTACGCACCTATGATGACTCTTGGGTAGTTTCTTCACGCAAAATAAAGCGGGATCAATTAAAATGATTTGCACAACCCCTTGTATTGAAACCAGCAGAAGAATTACACACTATTGCACAATATATGTGCCGAGTCCTTTTATTAAGCACAAGCGCACTTTTTATAAATAGAACACTGTAATATTACACGTTACAAAGTCACGATGCACTTTTTGGTTCAAGTATTTCCTTCTTTGCTTATTTCACTTTCATGAGAATTAAAGCTCTACTACACATAATCTTTTAGTTTTATTCTCCAGCGTTATTTCTAGAACATTTGTGTGTCAAGTAAAATCATGGCGGCTTGAAATACGCCTTCAAATACTACAGCTAAAGCCGGTAAAACTTGAGAGTCTTTTTGAAGTCGCCCGTGACTCCAGAATCGTAAACCAAAACGCAGAGAGCTCGTTCCCTGTGGAATTGAAAGTTGCACACCCACGTGCTTTTAGTTGCAAAGCTGTACTGTCATTGGTCAGGTGGGCTCCCAAGTAAGGGGTAGACCTTACTTTGAAGTGCACTTGGATCCTTTTGTTTTATGCTTATCGCCAGGGCGACAAAGAAACCAAAAAGTGCGGTCATCAGAACGTTCACACTCCAAATACGCGAGCCTGACAGCAACAACAGCACGTGCCATTCAAAAAGACGCTTTTGATAAAAAAATAAAGGAAATATGGAGCTTATAGAAAATGAACTACTGCAAATTATTAAAAGTTTTAATTAATATTCAGCTGACATTAATTTTACCTCTTTGATACATTTTACAAAGAGATTTAAACGTGTAAATAAATCAGATGAGTCAGCTTCTATTGAAAAGTAAGTCAGACCTTAGAAAATGCTCTCAGAAAGGAGTTCACACTAGTAGTACGTATCAAGTGCACTTCAAGTGCACTTAAGGTGGCTCGACTGGGTTTTTTGGCGACATAACATCCCAACTTTGAACAAGTTTGCCATTCCTCCAACAGAAACCCTGCAGCCTTATGTTAATTGCTATTGTGCTATCAAAATAATTTTTATGATCGCTTTGGCAGCAGCGAGGCATGGCAAACGTGTTGTTTCAAAAGCGCACAAATATGTAGAATGCAGACAAAAGAGAAAGTTCTGAAATAAACCAGCTGTCAACAAATAATACGGCAATGAAACTTTGGAAGACGAATGCAAAAGTCCCCTTTACTTAAAATATTATTTCGCGCCCTTAAAATGATTCAATGCACTTGAAATTTACAGAGATAGTGCATTACATGTTAAACTTTAGATCAAAAGATTTTAAAAAAATTTCAGTGACTAGTTTTTAAACAAACGCTTCCCTAACAAAAGTGTTACATTTGTGAGTAAAATAAGCATATTTAAGACATTGCTTTTGATCACATCAACTGAAATCTAGTGAAGCAAACAGGATAAAACCTTCAAGGAATGTAGTTTTATGGTACATGAATAATATATGGTAAAAATATTGTTTCAATTTGCCAGGAAAACGCTGACATCGACGAATTAACAGAAAGTAATGAGAATTTTTAATTTTTTAATGGAGAATCTTCAACCCAATTTTATTCATAAACGCTCTCATAGATTTTTTTAAACTTTGCAGTCTTCAAGACTTACATCTAGACTATAAGCGGTGTACAGTCGTTTTAAAAGTTTAGGTCTAGATGTTGAGAAAATTACTAATATGCAAAAACCATGACGTCATCAGATTGTTGTTATGGTAACACCGATGTCAATCAAATCTAATTTTTTGGAAAGTTTATTTCATCTCTAGTATATGTGTGAAGCAGCTTACCTGACCGAGCTCAGACAGTGAAGTATCAGCCGTTCAAAGTTGGGATGTTGTGTTGTCAAAAAACCTAGTCGAGCCACCTTAAGAGCCCTAGTGAGAACCGGCCTAATATTACTGAAGCAGTGTAATTTACATTGAAACTGACGCGTGCGTATTTGTAACATGCACATTTAAACACACTATAACGAGTGCATATTTGTAACATGCATATTTAAACAAATATTATAATAAAGACATGTTTTTAAGGGCCCGATTATATGAGCCGGGCTGGCCCGGTTAGCCAAGCTGGCCCGGTTTTCCGACATCTCGGCACGCCTGTTAAACGCAACAAAAATTAACTTTGCGATTATATGACAACCGGGCCAGCCCGGTTAGCCGGGATCCCGGCTAACAGGGCTGAAAATTTTCCATGTAATCGCGTTTACCGGGCCAGCCCGGCTAACCGGGACAGCACAAAAATTTGCCTCTGAGCAAACCTGCTCACCCGTATATGGCCCTTTTTAAGTCTCGATTATTCACGACTTATCGCGGTTACTGGAGAAAAGTCACTCGCTCATCGTAAACTTCATATTAAATTTCTATTAAATTGTTGAAATGTTACACTTCGGTAATATGATACATGGAGTAAATGAGAGTAAACCAAGTCCGTCATTAAGGTCGTTGTGTTTACGAATGTTCGATGAGATGAAACGTCGGTTTGGGAAAACGTTGGGGTTCTTTTACTTGTTATTATTGTTTGGCAAGGATATCTGACATTAATAATGAAGGAAAAGGTAAGTTTGTCCCGTAATTTTCATTTTCGCTAGTAAACACATTCTTTCGTGTGAGGCTGACAAACACTGCTACATTGCCGAGCTGAGATTGCACAGTACGGACTGTAATTCATCTTAAAGCATTGTTGATAAAAGTCACAGCAGTGGATTTTACCTGCCACGTGTTTGGTATACGCTCTGGAGAATAACCCAGGACTCCCTCAGCTACACATTAAGGTTTTAGAGGTCCTTTTTTGGTAAAAGATATTGGTACGTGGATCTGCAACATAAGGGAAGTAGTCATAACATGTACAATCTAAGAGGACCCACCTTGTGTAGGGTAGGAAAAGGTCCGATGGTTGTTTCATATTCACGACTTGGCTCGCAAGGAGCCTTTGATTATCTTTAAATGATAAAGAGGTACACAAGAGTGCGCGTAAGCACGAAGTAAATGAGCTAAAATGCAGAAAAAAATCCGTAATTGAAACATTCTACGCTTTGCGCCATTTTCAAAACAACAACTTTAGGCCAAAACCGTTGATGCTAAATTTAGTTGTCGCCCGGGCTGGCTCGCTTCATGTAATACCGGGCTGAAAGTCATCTCGGCAAAATGGGCCATCTCGGCTAACCGGGCCATCCCGGCTCATATAATCGGGCCCTAAATGTGTGAGTTTCGCTGCCATTCGTAAAAATTCAAATAAACCAACTATTGTTTCGATTAATTAGGGACTGATTATATGTGCCGGGCTGTCCCGGTTAGCCGAGATGACTTATCAGCCCAGTATTACGTGAAGCAAGCCAGCCCGGGCGACAACTAAATTCAGCATCAACGGTTTTGGTTGAAAGTTGTTGTTTTGAAAATGGCGCAAAGCGTAGAATGTTTCAATTAAGGATTTTTTCTGCATTTTAGCTCATTTACTTCGTGCTTACGCACTCTTGTGTAACTCTTAATCGTTTAAAGAGAAAAAGGGCCATTTACAGACGAGCAGGTTTGCTCAGAGGCAAATTTTTGTGTTGTTCCGGTAAGCCAGGCTGCCCCGGTAAACGCGATTACATGGAAAATTTTCAGCCCGGTTATCATATAATCGCAAAGTTGATTTTTGTTGCGTTTAACAGGCGTGCTGAGATCTCGGCAAACCGGGCCAGCTCGGCTAACCGGGCTAGCCCGGCTCATATAATCGGGCCCTTAATAACAACATTTGCCGTACTGTAGCGTTTTTCTAAGTCTTGAAAAAGACATGCCGCGAAGTCCTCCAGAGATCGAAGCCTTATGCACTGGTCAGCGGAATTACTAAGAAAGCGAGCGATCGAGTGAAATTTGCCTACCACGTATCGTTCAACGCTTCGCGTATTCACGAGAAAGTGCGCATACATCTATATACGCCCTGTCTAATAATGTGGTTTCATATAACCCTTGAAATAGAAATTCGACAAATACACACTATTAGACACTAAATCCATTGTTTTCTTTCGTTTACTGTTGACTATTTAACAATGACCGTTTCATTTTGTTTCTCGAGTTTTCTGAAACTACTCCAGTCGCTAAAATGCCCTGTGTACGTGATAGTAATTAAAATTATGTATTAACGTATTACATGTACATTACAACGATTACTGGTACGTGGCTGGATTACTGTAAAAGTACGCACCTTCGATGACTCTTGGGTAGTTTCTTCACGCAAAATAAAGGAGGCTCAATTAAAATGATTTGCAAAGCGCCTTGTATTCAAACCAACAAAAGAATTACACACTGTCGCACAATGTATGTGCCGAGTCCTTTTATTAAGCACAAGCGCACTTTTTATAAATAGAAAACTGTAATATTTCACGTTACAAAGTCATGACGCATTTTTTGGTTCAAATGTTTCCTTCTTTGCTTATTTCACTTTCATGAGAATTTAATCTCTACTACATATAATCTTTTGGTTTCATTCTCCAGCGTTATTTCTAGAACATTTATGTGTCAAGTAAAATCATGGCTCCCTTCTAGGCTCTCAGTGTTTCCTTGTTTGCTTATGTTTTTAACGAGATTTAAATATCACCTAAAGCCTATAATCTTTTAGTTGCATTCTCCAGCGTTATTTCTAGAACGCGTGATATTCCACCTGCTGTCATGACTGCCTTCTAGGCTCTCAGTGTTTCCTCTTTTGCTTATGTTACTTTCACGAGAATTAAATCTCTAGCGATAGAATTTTGGTTTTAAGATGATGTTACACGGGACGACTCTTAACGCGACGTTGTTTCGTAAAAATTTGACACCGTGTAACAGCGCGCGGACGATTATTTATTACGTAATATTTTGTTGTGGCTGTCGCAAGAAATTGTTGAAATAAAAATCGCCCCATGTAACATCCCTTTATTCTCGAGCGTTCTTTCTAAGAACACTTGTGTGTCACTTGATATTTCACGGGATAAAGTTATGACCCGCTCTCTTGGCCCTTAATGTTTCCATTTTTAATATTTGCGAGAATTAAAAGACCTCGAGCGCTATTCTTCAAATTTCGGTTTCGAGCGTTTTTGTCGGAATGATGTGCAAATCAAATTAACGCCAGACACGGAACAAAACTGTCAGTGGTTTGGCCTCGAAATAAAACACTTTCCGCTCACCTTTAAATAAACAATATAGCAGTATGGTTAATAATACGGCCTTTTTTTACGCTGATAAGAGAAATTTTGAATTAACTTTGGGAAAAATGTGATAAACAATCAAAGGCTCCTATCATCATCGCGTTGCTAAGGAAGTGAAATTTTACTTCCGGTAAATGGCGTTAGTCTCCGCGAAAAAGCCATTTTTATCGCGCGAGCCCGAGAAATTTAAACAATTAAATGGCTCGGAAATTGTTTACATTTTAGATGTTGTTTCGTTTCGTTTCACAACATTCAAAGTAAAACCAAAAACAAAATATGAAGAAAACAGAAAAACTACCCAAAGAGCAAAATAAAAACGAATGTAGTTAAAGAAATGCGACACAAAATGAGGAGAAAAGAATGCCGAAGGTAGCGAAGAGGAGACGAATTTGTTCTGAAGCGTCCTCTTGTCGCTGGTCGAGTTTGCCTGGAAAAAACGATAATGCCTGTCAAGAGAACTTCAATTCAGAGCAAGATTATCGTTCTAAGTCAATAAGTAGCGAGAACGGCACAAAACAATAGGTTTAATGAGCGAAAACAATGCCTCTGCACGTGTTGCACGTGCGTTTTACATTTTCGTACATTTCTTTGCGGTTCCCTGCAAAACAACAACGTCAAATGATCAAATTATAGGTTTTGTGGAGAACGTGAACACACGACGGTCAATTTTCCTTTTTTTTTTGAACTGGAAAGCCATCCCTTCAAATTCAGCTGCTGGACAATCCAGTTACATTAAACAAACTAACCAAATTGGAGCAACTGCAAAGTAGTTTAAAAAAGCGCGAATCCTTTTTTCAAGTGACGTTTTCCATGGCGTTGTTTCGTCGTTGCTTGAGCTCTCTATTATTGCAACGCGGACGGAATGGCAGTCAGGAGACAGTCAGGAGATCATTTCCGTCTGGTCGAGTGAGCTGCGCATGCGTTGAAAGAGTAACTTCCGGTTGACTTGTGGGACACTTCCGGTTTTCTTTAAACGCTAAAGGAAATGTGATTTTTCATAAAATACACTTTTTTTCATCGAGCTACCATTTAAACCACGGTTGGAAACAAAGCTATGCATTCCTTTTGAGGAATCAAGTCTTTTCCAGAAAATTACGAATTCTCCAAAATTTTGCACTTTTGTCAAAATTTTACCTTTTGGAAATTAAACATAATCTATGCATAACGAAAAGGGAATATAAATTAAAAAATTAAATTACTGAACAAAATTCCGATAAAGTAATAAGCTGACAATCCTTTAGATTTTTTCGAAATAAGTCACGTGACCATGGGCATCGCCTGATGACGTCATCATTGGTATTGTCATGAGGAACAAGTTAAAACCCATGAAATAACTCTATATGACTAAATGTGACAAAGTTATTTTACAAGAAATTTTCCTTAGCAACGGGTCAAAAAGATCAGTTAATGGGCCCTTAATATGGAACGCTCTTACTATACTTTTCATCATTTTTTCTAACTTTATTCAGTATCCCCTAATATTTTATCTTATAACCATGCACAAAGAAACGAAACCATTTTTGGATAGTACACAGTGTCAGTTGGGGTCACATGACCAGGAACGCCCTAAATTATGAAATATTTGGAATTTTCAGATCACCGCATGAGAATTCACTTAAGGTGGCTCCGTTGTTATTTCGGGCGCACTCGTCTATGACAAACTTTGGGTCATAACTTTTCCGGCTCTAAAGCGATCCTTATAAAACTTTGCGAAAACTTACAGCTATTATTTAGCAATAATATGATAGAATTCGATTTCACTGGGAAAATATATTTTTAGTGATAATCGGGCCCAAATAAACCCCACGTTTTGAACAAAATCGCATCCTGTGAAAAATTTTGCTGTTATATTTGTGTTAAATTTCTGGAATCAGCTTACATTGACTTAATAGCGGAGCCCGCGGGCCGAAGGCCCGGCGAAGCACCATACTCATAGAACCTATGCCGTCATTTTTCATGGTCATGGCTAGCGGAATGTTTCGCGGGCGCGTTGTGCGCCCGCCGAACGCCCACCGCCGAACGCCCGCCGTACGCGTTGGGCTAGCTCGCTGGCGCGTATGACGTCGCAAAACATGCGCGTGTGACGCCACAAAACATCCGGGATCTTTGAGGCTTTGTTTTTCGCGCGGCTACACAGCCGTCAGCTCGGTAAACACTTTAGCTGTTGCAGGATTTTTATGCTGTTTTTAGCGGAGAATTAAAGTCGTTATTACCCAACATTTTTTTTTGGCGGTTTGCTACTCTAGACAGGATACTAATTAAGGGATACTCAGAAGCCGCTTTAGTGGAAAGAGAAGAGCTTTCAGGGATAAAATCTTGCTTCGAGGATTTATATACGGTTTTAGCAATGTGAAGAGATGGGTTCGTTTTACGGATTTCAGCACCAAAGCGGAGATTTAAAGAATTTCCAAGTACAGTAGTCGCCGGAGGGACTTAAAGGTAAAACAAATTACATTTTTCGATGGAAATTTATCTTGATATCAATCTGTGATTGACTTTTTGTTTGTGTTCTCGTTATGTTTTGGATAATTGTTTATAAACGTGTAGCTTAAATTCAGTTGTATTAATTTCTTGAATTTCATCAAAGACACGGCTCGGCCTCGATGCGCTATAAATGGTACGCGTTTGCTTTTAAACAAACTCATGGGGATTTGAATAAACTTTTTCGAAAGAAGATTCTGTTGTCCATTTTTATGTGTTTGTTCATTCATTACAGAGAATGAAAAGCGATTTTATGTAAACAAAACAAGACTTAGATTTTATACTCGCGTCGCCTTATGCAAATATGCCTTTTGTGTATTTTTGCAATTTTGATTTCCAAATCAGTTTCTCGGGCATTTTTTGACAAACAACAACTGTATTTTCGGAAAATAGTCGTAATAGTTATTCTAGACGGAGAAAAAGTTGTTTTTGTGAACTTTTGTACGGTCTAAATGTACTGTGCAGACGGTCGGGTAATACTGTTTTTGAGAATTGCTAAAATTGAAAAATAGCCCGGTCGTCAATATTAATCTTAATTCTTGTGCTTCCGACCTTTCGCCTATTAGTTAAGTTTCATCTTAGTTAAGCTTGTTCAGAGGGTCTTCAGAGGGCGCCGCTGTTAGGCTAAGCCTAACTATATATATTACGTACCCTTACCAAGTTTCAGCAAAATCGTTGGAGCAGAAGTGTGGAAGTATTGAGGCCGTCAAAATTTAGCCTTTAAATTCTCTTGAAATTTCAAAAACTTGAGGCTCTTTGACAAAACAATCCACGAAACCAAATTTCTGGGAGAAGCCTTCCCAATGCTTGCTAAATCTGAATTCTAAGCCGATTGCAAATCGTGCGAACCGTTAAAAAGTACTCACTAGTTCTGTAAATATTATAAAATGCTCCAAAACCTGCTCAAATCTCCAATGCTGCGTTTTCCTTTATTTTTCGAAAATTATCCAGCAGTTTGGTGTCAAACTCCTTCCACATCAATTTCAAGGTACTGCAATACTGTTGCATCAATCATTTTTTGCTTAGAATGACTTTCAATTGGAGAAATAGTTGTTGGAATTATAAGTTGCTCCGCATCTGAGCTCAGGCGAAGCTGACAAGCAAAAGTTTATGAATACGAAATGAGCGCGCGTGGAATGTATTCTTAGAATTCGCACCTTTGTAAGGGGGGCATACGTGACATACGCGTGTAGTCCCCACATTTAAAACATTGCACCCCATGGAAACTTCTTATGGAGCGTACATGCTCCCTCCCCTCCTGGGGTAACTACTGCGCATATTTTGCTCGCCCCGCTTACAAGGGTGCGAATTCTTATAATAAATTCCACACGTGCTCATTTCGTATTTATAAACAAAACTGTGAAAACTGCTTGTCAGCTTCGCCTGAGCTCAGATGCGGAGCAGCTTATAATCCCAACAACTATTTCTCCAATTGAAAGCCCTTCTAAGCAAAGAAAAATCGATGCAACAGTATTGCAGTACTTTGAAATTCATGTGGAAGGAGTTTGACACCAAACTGCTGGATAATTTTCGAAAAATAATGGAAAACGCAGCATTGGAGATTTGAGCAGGTTTTGGAGCATTTTATAATATTTACAGAACTAGTGAGTACTTTTAAACGGTTCGCACGATTTGCAATCGGCTTATAATTTAGATTTAGCAAGCATTGGGAAAGCTTCTCCCAGAAATTTGGGTTCATGGTTTGTTTTGTCAAAGAGCCTCAAGTTTTTGAAATTTCAAGAGAATTTTACGGCTAAATTTTGATGGCCTTAATACTTCCGCACTTCTGCTCCAACGATTTTGCTGAAACTTGGTAAGGGTATGTATTAAGTCAATTTAAGCTGATTCCAGAAATTTAACACAAATATAACAGCAAAATTTTTCACAGGGTGCGATTTTGTTCAAAACGTGGGGTTCATTTAGGCCCGATTATCACTAAAAATATTTTTTCCCAGTAAAATCGAATTTTATCATATTATTGTTAAATAATAGCTGTAATTATTCGCAAAGTTTTAGAAGCATCACTTTAGAGCCGGAAAAGTTATGACCCAAAGTTAGTCATAGACGAGTGCGCCCGAAATAATAACGGAGCCACCTTAAAAACTCCCGTTTTTCCTTCCTTAGTCTTCAATTTACAGAGTAATACGTCAAATTAAATGGTGAATTTCGAAACCTTTTATTGCTGCATAATTATTTATTGTTTTCTTCTAGTCCCAGTCACTCTTTAAAATGAAAACGTTATAGTTTACAGAAAACAAATAACTTTGGGAAACCCGATTAGTTCCATAAACCCTGTGCTAATTGTCATTGATAGAAAACAAATTAAATAGAAAATTATTTTTCCAACATTTCGTAAATTTGGATGGTAATGAATTGCTAAAAATTGGGCGTGATAAGTCACGTCACGTAGCAAGTCCATTCATGGAAGCGAAAAAAAATGTAACAGCGAATCATTTACATTTCTGCGGTTACCATACAAAGAGGTTACTCCTTTAGCTAATTGAGTCCAGTTATTTCATTGCAGCAAGTTGGTTTCTGTTCCTTCTCTATTCATTAGAAAACAGCTTTGGTTTGCCTTACAAACAAATCATGTAGCTGGGTTATGCTGGGTTATATCTGGGTTATGCTTCTTTAACTACTGCACAATAGACTCACAAGAAACATTTTTTTAAATGTCCAATGCATAATTTTATTGCATTACTTCGCTCAAAACAGCTACACCCCGTTCAGGCAAAACATATCAGTTAAGGTGATTCCAGTCGACTGTCAAAACACTTAACAGCTTATCATGCGCACATGCATCACATTTTTTTTAAAAGGGCACGAGCCTTTTCAATATTCTAGGAAAAAAGGGAAAAGAGTTTTTGAACTTTCTGTGCAAAGCAGACGCTAGTAATCTTTATGTCATTTGTGTGAATGTGTTCTGTAATTTTCGTAAAGAAAAATGTTTAACATTTACATCTCAGGTGAACGATCATTTATAGGAGGAGGCATTGGGGTTTTCGGTTTTTGTCATTTTGGAGATCGGTTTTGCACCCAAAATTTCCGATTTTTCGGTTTTGGTAACCGTTGCGGTTTTCGTTGTTTTTTTTCTTTGTTTGACATCCGGTTTTCAGTTTTCATGAAAAGCGGTTTTTCGGTTTTGAGCAATTTTTATGGCGGTTTTTCGGTTTTCACTGAAATTTTGGGCGGTTTTCCGCTTTCTAATGGGCGCCAATGCCCCCTCTACCCATCTATGAACGGTTGCAAAGTGGAAACAAGGAAAGCAGGAACTACGAAAACCGCCGAAGTGTGCAATGGGCCCGAATATTGGTATCACTGCCCCGCCCACATTTGTTAGGAAACGTCAGCAAATTCCTTTCCCGCGTGTGTATTTATATTGCTACTGGATTACCTCAGCAATATAAAAGAAAATGGAGCAATGGAAACACGATTATGATACAAGCTATAAGCTTATGGGGTCGTGTGACGAAATAAATTAAAAAGAACCCTTTACATACGCTATTCTAATATAAACTAATATAATATAAACTAATACATTGTAATATAGACTTATATATACTTAATATATAGTATGTTTTTCTCGGATGTTTAGGCCGTAAGGTTCAAGTGTTCTGGCTTTTGACATTTAAAATGCTTGCCTGGCCTTACGTATTGAGTCTCAACATTTCAAAAGCCATTCTAGTCTCTAATACTGATATGCCCCTTATACCGCTAGAATAAATGCACTGTACCTAAATGTGACTCCGTGAGGAAAGTTGAGGAAAGTTAGGGTTTCTAGCAGCGGGCCCCATTGAAAAATTCACGGAGTATCCCTTCCCCCATCCCAATACTAAATATTGTAAATATTGATGTTGAACGCCATATTTATTTAAACTTAAGAATGTGTTTTATACCCTGTCCCAGTCCGCAGTCCATCCTTTATAGTGACAGAAAAATTGAAAATACTGTATTCATTGAATGTAGATCAAACTTCAGAAGATATTCATTCGTTTAATGCTACGCATTAACTGAGTTGGGCTCTCCGTAAGGCCAATTGCACCACCATCCTCTATCACAACTTTATTGTTCTGCTCATGGGCTTGGTCAATGGGTAGTGCCATCTAGCGTAGTTTGTGCGGTCTAATGCAAAAAACAGGGTGCAAGTGTTTTACATGACTCTTTGTATAGTTCGAAGTTCCCCTCTCGACGAAACCTTACATATATTAGTATGGTAAGCTCAAAGTGAAGGGTTAGAGACCAGTAGTGGAACTGAGGACTAGCCCGCTCTGTCTGCTTTCGCCACTCCGTGAACTTTTTGGGTTCTTCACCTTCAGAAATGCTCTCGCAGTAGTTCTTGTAGGCGTTATCCATCAATATGTACAAAGCACAAGCAGTAATCTGGTGGGCGTGTCGGGTGCGTGAAACATGTGACGCCTTGAGAAAAGAGTCGGCTGTTCCAGGAGCTGTTATGCCAGCTTGTACTAAGGCGGCTGTCCAACTACTACCTTCAATCCAGCTCCCCAATGCTTAGAGAGCGGCAAGCTCAGTATGCAACCCTTCAAACATCATGACGATGCTACTTTCTCTATAAGTGGATGGCCAGTTCCACTGAATCTTCTTAGCCACTGCATAGGTTGGTTGATCACAAGCAAGCACAGGTGTCTGTCCTGGATTAAGATATTTGACCGCCTTGATAACTACGTCCATTGCATGACAAATCATAGCTGGTGAGGCAGTCTCCTCTTGAAAGAGCGGAAGTAGTGAGGTCGTATCCAACAGGCCTTGAGGGTGGAGTTGATTTGCGTGATATGCTGCCCATGATATTTCCTTTATCTCTTCCGTTGTGTCTCTGTCAACCTCGTCTCTTACGTGGTCCAGCCATTTGTACTCCAAGATAAAACCTTGTGTAATTTCAAGGCAATTGCTCACAAATGAAACTCGAAGAGGCGGAACAACGGGTTCATTTTTAGGGAGAATGACAGGCTTAACAAGTGTGCAAGAATCCGGAAGTTGAGAAAGACGCTTTCTCTTGCAAGGTTGATTGTCTATACTAACTACATCTCGTGCTTCACCTGGGGCATCATCAAATGGGTGTTGGAATAAAAATATACCCGTTCCATGAAAAGCACCTTGAGCAGTCGTAGATGTTGGGTTATGGTCAATGTTATCCATAGCCGCTGTTGTAAACACTCCTGTATTAAGTTTGGGCGGGCAAACAACGCCCTCAGACTCAAACCGTGAGCAAACACTATTGCCTAAGTTAGTAGATAACTCCAACACCCTGTCATACGAGATTTACAATCCAAGACTATACAGTTTGTCGACAAGTGTCCGTTTTCTTGTTTTTGCGTGGATCATGAGGCCTAGATATATGGGCAGTGGTGGTTCGAGATCTCGAGAATGATAATTAGAGGAATCAGTTGCTCCACTACTACGACGCCGTATGCTAGTATTGAAAAGCATTAGTTGTGATATACTTAGTGTAGGCTGCGCTTCACTCATATGGCTAGACAGAGGTTTGATATCTGGTGCCTCTAAGATCATTCCTATTAATGTTGTAAGCGACTGTGGAATTGATTCTTGTTGAAAACTGTTTTCAAATGTTCCACTGAATTGCGTTTTCGTGGCTATTATATCCCGACGGATTATCTTGCTTGCTTTAATTAAGTAGGATTATTGCTTCGTCATCAAAATCTCTAAAGTGAGTCGCGTCGAGGGCTTTACCGACATGCTCACTGAATGGCAACACTATGTCTCGACCTTTCTTGTGCGCCTGCAAGCCTGGAACATTTGCTAAAATTCTCTCATTTAGGTCGGTGGAGTGTACCCGACCTGAAAGATCACTTTCATAGTGTTTCAGGAAACGGGCGTACATGGCTGTGAGCTCTGCTAGCGTAAACACGGAAATGCTATCCGTGGTCTCTGCACGTGTTTCTTCAAGATACGCAACGAGCTGTGCTAGGACCATACCCTGGATTATCTTCTCATCACTGCTTGCAGGATTCTGGTTTAATCTCTCTGCCTTGTTATAGAGCGACACCAAGCACTTTGCATGATACACAGCTTCCTGAGAGATCAAATCGCCGGAACTTAGTTTGGGGGGAAGGACCTCATCTTGGATCTAATGCGCACACTCTCGGACCCTTGCATCTATGTTAAAAGTGGACGCTTGATGAAGTGTACCCGAGGCACCAGAGCAGAAAAAACATCTAACTTCTTTAGTCGTCGAAGATGCTGCACCAAAGCTTTGTCTAGTGAATTTAGACTTTACATGGGAACTTGCCAAATCATCTTGATTTTTTCGTTTTTCTGCTCTTTTTAGCTTCATGTCACTAAATTTGTTTCTACAAGTTTTATGCCATTTTGTTTTCGCTTCATCAGCGTTGCTGGTATGCCAACGCCTTCATCCAACTTTTCTATATCTAGAGGTATCGGCATAAGTCCTAGCTCATTGAATTTTTGAATACTGTCCGCTAGAGAATTATACCCTGTCCCACATTCGATATCTGATCTGCGAGAATTCCCTGGACATTGGAGCTGCTCCTTCGTTGTTTCCTGGCACAAAATACATTTTTCCCAATCCAAGGAAACAGCATTCTCGTCTTGTTTGGCCATCGAGCATACGTCAGAGCCAAATACAATAACAATACATAAGCACACCACAAGAATCATGTTATGTCGGGCTGCATGATCAAAACAAAAAAAAATACTGATCGATAAAAGTTATAAAACATAACACGACGTTTCGACGTTTCCAGAACGTCATTATCAAGTGAAAATGAAATAATGAAATCGAGTATATATAGTAAAAAGATGAATAAATTAAAAGGCATTGAAAGTCAAACAAAGAGTTTGGCCCTATTGGAGTCGCTCTGGGTGTTTAAATTGGGTCTTATTGTTCTTATGTACAACATTTCATAAACAAGACAATCCCATTTCGTGCTACATTTTTTAAGCATCCTAAACTGGCTCTCATTGAGTAAGTCAATGTTCCCATGGGTATCTCTCAGGTGGCGACCAATGGCAGAGTATCGATGATCAGCAATGCGTTGAAACAAATGACGCGTCGTATATCCGACGTAATTTGAATTACACAAATCACATTTAAAACAGTAAACAACACTATGCTGATTTACGATGCGTGGCTTGATTTCTTTAAGCTTTAGGTCTTGTTCAAGTTTTTTACTGGTGTAGATTGGTTGTACATCAATGCCGATTTTTGAACTGAGATCGCGCATTTGCCTTTTGACCATGTTCGCTGAGACTTGATCTTTGAACGGAATACTGACTCTTAAAGTCATTTAAACACCCAGAGCGACTCCATTAGGGCCAAACTCTTTGTTTGACTTTCAATGCCTTTTAATTTATTCATCTTTTTACTATATATACTTGATTTCATTATTTCATTTTCACTTGATAATGACGTTCTGGAAACGTCGAAACGTCGTGTTATGTTTTATAATATTTTATCGCAGATTTTTATTGTCAAATGTTTTACCAAATCTTTACTTATTCAATAAAAGTTACTGAACTATAAAAGAGATCCTCGGCTCAGTATTAATTGTATTTAGTACATAATAAAATGAATAATGGGTTTAAATTCAATTCATATTAATGGAAGTGAATTGAAGTCGAATTGCTCCAAGCTCGTTTCTTGCACGTGGTACTGTTTATTGTCTTTCCAAAATTGTTTCCCTTCGCTTCTGAAATAAAATTCTGTTGAAGAATTGTAGTACGATATTAATTTTCTTACCTCCATGTAGCAATGAGAAAGAAATTAACGTTGTAAGAAGCAGTAAAATCTAACAAAATTCGCTGTTGTTTTCCAAACCAAACCAAAACTTTGAGAACTGTAAGTTGACTGTGAGCATGGTAACCAGGCACGTAAGGTAACCAAGCCAAGCACAGACTACCCAATGGATAAAAAAGTGATACAGATTACAGAGGGTAAATGACATATACCATGCCTGAAATAGGATTTCCATTTCTTCTTTTTCGCGTTATTACGCCATAATAGCGTAATAGGCAAGCAAACTTCTCAAACTTGTATGTAAGGATATTTAAACGCTGTAAATGTCAATCTTTTGTACCTTTTAAGGATTTTATCGCTTTATTAATGCTTGAAATTTGCAAAGTCTACTGTTTTTTAAGCATTTCTGCGTTTTATACTTTGCCTACCGAAACTGTATTAATTTTTCATACCTAAAAATGACCTCAGAAAGATCAAATCATCATACCTTTTAATCGTTAAAAATTATTGTGAAATAAAAAGCTAGCCATATATTTGAACCGTACGGTTATACCCTGATGAAGAACGGCCGTGCTGTTCGAAATTAATCGGTTAATTTGCCATCACATTAACCAAGCCTATGCTCTCATGGGTAGCAGTTACCTGGGTGTTTACAGTTAATTTGCCATCACATTAACCAAGCTTGTGCTCTCATGGGTAGCATGTTGACGGGCCTGATCTATTCTCCATTTTGTTAGTCCGGGAATTAGATTCTGTAACTCTACGCGGCTGAAGTCATTTGCAAAAAAAGAAAAGATCTGACCTCTTGTTTGCCACGACTCTGCTTGATCGTGCGCGTTAATCAAAACATCAATGAGCCCAGTACTTGTATCAAAATGCTTTCTTTTGGATGACTCACCATCGTCGCTTTCAATAGACGTTATTCGCCGTCTACGTCATAACGCTATCACGTGATCTCTATTGGGTAAACAAACATTGAACTTTCGCAGAAATCTTACGCGGCTCGTGGCTTTCTGGTGCGAAATTCTGATCTTGCGCGGCTATGGTTCATAACTGTTGTGTTTTTGATTGTTACAATAGTTCTGCTGATAAGGAATTATCATTTTATGACTTTCCCAAGGATGAAAAACTTGTAAAGGTGAAAAATATAGCCAAATTTGACGGCGAGTCGAGTATCCGTTCGTGGCACGTGTTTCAGGTGTTTACACTGTAGGTTCAAATTATAGGCTTTCTGTTTTTTTTTATTATTGTTGTTATTTCAAGGTTTGGATTACGCGAATTAAAAGGGATCTGAATAAAGATTTCAAAGTGACGAAAATATGCTTTCCCTCTCAGCATTTTACAACGGAAAGAAAGGAATCCGTCCATCCGTATTTTTGTGTACCGTACAAAAACAAGAGGGGTGAATTTGTGAGAATTTGTGAGAATTTACATTTTCTTCTGACTTCCAAAACACAACGATTTAACAATGCACGCTGAAGCGCTTGACTACTGGCAGACTTATCATGGCCCACGTAAACATCATGAATATAATTTTCGGTAAAAAAATAATAACCTTTAGAGCCCATGTCTTTTTTGCCACATCCTTCCAGGTGCTTTTGCATTTGTTGAGTACTAAACTTTGGCAAAAGGCGAAGACTTTTAGTCCAAATTATAGCGTTATTCTCTCCGCGCTGGAGATAGTCACACAGTCAAAGACACCATTTTGTTCAGTTTGTTTACCCAATACAGATCACGTGACCATAGCGCGAATAAGGTCTATTACAGATTCATTTCGGATGGAATTCTAAAGTTTGTTTTCCTCTCGTTTTGGACTTCCTTTCTGTCGCACCAAATGCTAACCTCTTGATCGGAATCAGTACTTTGCGACGCTTGCGAAGATACTGTCATAGTCTCATCTGCGTCTTCTCTATCATGTAAATGGCCATCGTTAGCCATTTCAGCGTCATCGACGGTCAATTCTGGTCAGTAATGAGTAAATAAAGTATTTGATTTTTTTTTATTTGATTCCTGGGTTTCATACGTAGTTGTTGACTTAAAGGATGCATTGACGAAGGATGCACAGCTGGTTCCTATTAAGAATCAGTTATTTTTTTTACTGATTAGTTTTAATACTGTCAATACCGCTTACTAGACTCGTAGGAATTGTCCACCACCTCACCCAATCCGTGCCTCGTTATCCATCCATCAATCCTAGCAGTGCCTATCCTCACGGGAATTAGTTTGGCGTTTACTCACGTTCGAATCCCGCTGGGAATTAGCCTACTCCCAGTTAGTCTGCAACGCAAACGTCCTTACGGCTCGTCGCGTCGCGTGCTTCTTACCCACGAACGCCTGGCCTGTGGTTGGTGAACGTATTTTTTTCGGCTGCGTTCGTTGCGCGACGAGCCCTAATGGCGTCTGCGTGTGAGGCCCTCGTTGTACATCAGGGCATTTGACATGCTCGCGTTTTCAACCTCACATAATCCCTATTTCATTCCTGGTGACGAGTGCATCAAGAAAGACAACAAATATGTTGCCAACTACAGTAGCTCTAAAAGCGTCATAATGAAATAAGGGGTAGACGTAGGTGTGGAGCCGAGCCACCCCCCTTTTTTTTGTCGGCGCAACATAAGGTCCATAAGGCCCAATGGTTAGATGAATACTGAGGGAAAGCATTTCTCTTTTCTTTAGTTTGCCTTCAAAAACATTTTGGATGAGTCTACATTCGAAGAATTGTCCTTCTTCTTTTGTACCCTGGGTCATTTGAACAGCTTCTTTATCTCCACATTTTTCGTCTCCACCGTAGGATAATTGCCAAGTCGTTTTCAGAGTGCGTTCCATTGTGAAATTTCCCAATAAAATACGCATAACGCACCGAAAACCTTTTCCAAGGTGGATTTCAAAATCAAATCGAAATCCGGATTTCATGGATTTGCTTCTTTTCCGTTATATTAGGAAATCGTGAGCAACGGATTTCCGAAAAAATGCCCATTAAAAATTTTCCTTCATTCCTCTCCAGATTCTTATAAACATTTCGGAAGCTGTGAAATATTTCTTACAAAGCCACCTAGGTAAACCCTTTTACTTATATGTTTGTCTGTAACTTCACACAATGGAGTACGCAAGATTGTGTATGGATAAAAGAAGACTACGACACCCACTTGTCACTATCACTACTTCTAAACAGAAGAATGATGAATAATAATTTTATGTGGGCCTTGAAATACCGCTGACCTTTTCTGCGCTCTCATCTTCCTCAACATCACTTTTTTCACGGGCTTTATAGCATTCGAGCCGACAGCTTGTACAAAGAGCTGTCATGAGCAACAATAGCAACAGAAGCAATCAGAATCCGATCTCGCTAAATATAAATTCACTTGCCTAAGAACCACACCCATGACCCCCCTCCACCCACTACCTTACCCCCTACCACCCCAACCCACTACCCCACCCCCTCCCAAGAAAAGGAGTACGGAAAGATGAAAAATGTGTCAACAAATTATTTTACTTGGTTTTTAAATATGGAATTTGATTGCATTTGTTGTTTCAACTGCAATATTATTATATAATCACACACAGAAAGTTATCAGCTTAATTTTCAAGTCAATGCCAAGCCATAATTAAATTAAGTTTGCGGTCCTTTTTTGAACCAAAAAAATCAAATATTAATCAATAACAGATATGAATTGAAATTAAATTGTCAATATAATATTGGGTTTAAATTTTGTTACATTTGGATTTTTGTTGCATGTTTGTTTGGATTTTTTGGTGGTAGTTAGATATAAGCTAACATGCAACAATTGTATCCCTGGAAACACCGCCAATATCGACTTAAGTTTGATAAACATTTTAAAGATTTTTGTTGAACTTGAAGTCGGTACATATAATGCAGTTAAAAAGTTACATTTGCTTGGAATTATCTGCAAATCAAAGTACATGTAGTTGCGTACGGGTATCAATGTTCAAACATGACGCGAGACTTTGATGTGGGTATGTAAAGATAAATAGGTAAAGCGAAAAACGGTTAAGAAACCTACATTGAAAGCAGCAAATATTTCGGCTGACATAACAGCGTTTACACGACTGGCGAGATTAATTTTCTTCTTCGGTCCTCGGTGGGTCGGATAGCGGCAAATGTGTCCTTTTGCGGCCCGACCAATTTATAGTCAAGTCTTTTCGGTGCTTTGGGCAAATTGTCATGGTCTGTAATTTATCGTCACTCCGGCAACAAAAAGGCCCGTACGGTTTAAAATAAGCTGGGACTCGCTGACCTCAGTCTTTCCTCGCCCACGTTTTCCGCTTACTCCAATGCTAACAAGATGGGCAGTCATATCTCGTTTGCACGCCAGCAATGGAAGAATAACTGATCCTAGTCCATCCTGACTACAGGTGGATTCTTCAGTTCGGAATGAACAATTCATGTTTTTAAAACGAAGGAAAACCTCATACAAAAGATCTAAACACCTGCCGTCTGACCTTTAAATACGTGACATGTCACGCCTTCGCGAGTGAAGACATCACTAATACATGTACATGTAAACAAACTAATTGCGATGTTTATTTTACTAATTTAATTTAGAGTAGTTTTAAGATTGTCATGAGATATAAATACTCTTCCAAATTTACTTGTTTTTGCGACAATGTGCTATTTTTTCTTCGTGACAACAACGCACATGCGCTAAAAGGAGCAATTTAATTGGGTGATGTCACAAACCGTTGCGACACACGTTACAGGAAGCATGTTACACAACGCAACGCTTGAAAAATTCGTTGTAGCGTTGCGAGAATCGATCGTTGCGAAATGTAGAACCGAGTTCTACTTCTCGCAACGTTTGCGGCAACAAAAAAATTCCGAGAAATGTTTGTTGCAGGGCATGTTACACTAGGCAATTTTTAACGCAACTTGTGTCGCAACAAAATTGCGAGACAAGTTGCACGAAGCATTGCTTAGTGTAACAGCGTCTTAATTCTTCGATACAATTTTGGCGGGAAATGTTTGGCTGACAATTTTAATGGTACTTTTCGATACTGTTTATTCTGATTTACTTTTCGATACCAATTTTAATTTAACTGGATTTTGCTAACAGTATACTATGCTATCGGAATATGATTTTACTTTTGAAATAAAATGCCGCACTTTTGAGAAATACTGCTGTGAAAATGACTATAGATCGTTTTCACTCACGTGACAAAAATCTTGACAACCGTTGCTACGCCGCCATATTGGTGGACCAAACTGTAAACAAACCCGAGTCGCGTCCTCTTAATTATACGGGTGCTGTGATCAATTGTTCGATGTGGAAGCAAAAGCGGTCGAGATAGGGGTATTTATTTCACTTGAGTACGTTCTGCAGTTATGAATCAAAGTAAAGAAACCGACAAATTGCCGCAAGAGAGGCGATCGCGATGGATTTCTGCTATTAGTCGGGCAGAATCCTTACGAACGAGTTTTGAACGATAGTGTGTAAGCCAGATATTTTGTTTCAATTTTCTGGACAAGCGGCTATAACAGGGATAGATATAATGTTGACTGGGTTTCGTTAATACTCGGGAACGACACAAAAAAGAACAGGATAAAAGAAACGTCGAACAAGCGTCGCAGCGGGAACAGGGAGAGGAATCAAAAGGAACAAAAAAAGCCAAAGCGATTGTAGCCGAAAAAATTGCAGCAAAAAAAAAGCGAACTAAACCCGGAGGACAAATGTCTGATATTGCGGTTCGAGAACGAATCTCCAAAAGCTAAAACTAAGCCCCCAAGAATATTTCATGTCTTGCCCTACTGAAATATTTCATACGGTTTCGCCTATTCGACCAAAACATTCTCGGCTGTTGTTTGCGCTCGTGTGATTTCCGTTTTTATGGCTTCGATACAGACCTAAAACTCCCTGATGAAGTCTACGATAGTTAATCGAAATATGTAGGAGAAATAAATAACTTTTGCAGCTTATAGTTCGCAATTGCTGCCCACTAGTCTCTCTTTCAAACTGATCGTTAAAAATTCTCCACTCGCATGTACACAACTTGTGTACATGGCAGAGTTTATCAGTTATCACTGAGCCGGGGTGTTGTCTATGCTTCTTGATCAGTTCCAAACAAACACTCGCCATATAATTTAAAAGGATTCTGCTTGCCCAGCCTTAAAACCTAGGCAATGAGCAGACGAAACTGTTCCTTTTCTTTCCGTGTTGATTAAAATCGAGATTTTGAGTCATCGCTGGAATGTCTCACCTTCGCTAAACAAACTTGTCTGTAGCAATGATTTGGCTTTGTAGTACGCTAACTATAAATACGGACACTGTTTTATTATAAGCTCCTAGTGTAGGCATCGGAAAGTTTTAAACTGCTAGTGGGTGTAAAGGCTGTTGATTCAACTGTTTGAATATGAGACAAGCAGTCCGGCTCGAATAAATGTCGACATGGGATGGATTCTAATTGCCGAGATTTTCTCCAAATAACGCTGCTTAACTCGCGATTCCAACTTCTTAGCATATTTCGAAATAAGAAAGAACAAGTCTAATAAAGATTTTCCCCAGACTTTGCTTCACATCCCGAAGTATTCATTTCTAAAATTCGACAACTGTAGATATGACTTGCATTGCACCCTATTACTGCTATTACGCAATCGAAAGTGGTCCACCAATATGGCGGCGGATCTGTCGTGACGTCACGTGAAAACGATCTATATTTTGGGTGAAGCTTATTAACGATTCGGCGGCGATGTTTAGCACCATGTGAAAAGCGCAATATTAAAGCAAATGACCTCGAGTATGTCTTATTCAGCTTATAAGAGGATACATATTCTAGATAAAATATGGGAATAATTTGGAGTTGTGCGAAGCACCATTACGGCTCATTTTTTGTCGCTCGAGGAAGCAAATTTATAAAAAATTAATATTTCGAAGAAAAATAAACATCTGGCTTCTCAAATGTCACCGTTGATAATCTTTTCAGATAGCTTTTATATGGTGAAAAGGTGGAGGTAAACGGCCGACTCGGTATTTTGCTAGTGCCCGGTTTTCTCTGACAATAACGCTTACTTTTTCTAGGTTGTTAGATGAGAATGGAGCTATTCAACTAGCCTCAGTAAGCGGTCTTTTTGCGTCATTTGAGCATCAGAATGATAGTCGTTATACAATGCAAGGCAGACACCACTTATATTTCATGTAGATCGCCATTACTCATGGCAATCTATGGATTTGTTTTTAGGTTTGTTTTCTGGATTTGGTCGGAGCTTAATTTGGGAGGTCGACAATGTTGTTGAATTTGTAAAAAAAATTGTAGTCACTCTATGGCGAACGAACGGTTTATCAATGATATGTTTCGTGCAATTTTCCCGCCAAATTATTATCATTCGTTTCAGGAAAATCGGTTTTGTGAAGTGTACGTTGTTTGCCTTGTGGTCATCAGGTTACCTTTGCCTGGCACAAGACCTTATGTATTTTGCGTCGCACGAGTATGAAGAAATGTTTATTTTTTGAAGATTTAGTGACTGCTACAAGTGCTACTAATTTTCAGCGTTTGGTGAAAGGTCTTTTTATCGAGTTGGAGCATAATTGATTCCTCGGTTGTAGTTTATTTTGTCATAGTTGTTATCGTTATCCTTGCTTTTTCAGGGATTATGGATTATACGGATCATATTCGCCGGTTAGCAAAATGGATTTGTATATTTTGCTACCAAAGGAAATGTAGTCACATCCTGGATTGGACAGTATTGAGGTGCGACTATTTGGTCTGCACGAATTGTTTTCGCCAAAGAACAGAGGAGCTCAAGACAATGTTTAGTTGTCAGTGTGGCTACCAATTTCCAGAGAGTGCATATGACTATATACTTGTGACTTATACTTGTACGGGTCGTGCAGAAGTGGAAAGAATGTAATCTCGACGAACGTTTGTTTTTTGTTTTTTGCCTTATTTTTAATATTGATAATTGTTGTGATTTGTTAAAGTATATCTATTTTTTACATCACTTTTGTTAAGAGAAAAAAAAGAAAGAAAAGAAAAAGCGTATTTCTACAATATATTTTTATTGCTATTTTTAGTAGACGTATATGTCCATATTTTTCATGTAGGTTTTCGTTTTATTTTCACTATGGTATTAATGAACTTACAATTTGTTTCGCTAATGGATTTGTTGTGATTAAGCATTAATAATTTACAAAACCTATGAAACTAGCCGAAGCTGACTCTTTTAGTTTTGCAAGTTTTAGTTTTCGCGAATACTAATCTTCTTAAAAGTTCATGGACTCCTTGAGTCGGAGTATGATATAGTAATACATTATGTTTCGTTTTTTTTAATATTTAATTTTGGTAGTTTCATTTTGTTCCTTTCCGCATCGAGGACGATGTCTATTCTAAGTGGAGAGGAATGTTGTGAAGTGTTTAGTCGTTTAAATTGTTATGCTTAAGGTTTCTCTTATGCTAGGGTTTCTCTATAATTCGCGTTCATAGTCCAAGGTTATTGAAGGTTTAGCCCACACTGATTGTTCTTAGGTTTTTGTAGTAGTGTCGTCTACTTTATGGATTTGTTAAACTTGAATGTCGGTTCTTGAAGTAGGCATGCTTGGGAACTAAAGCTGACCTTGGATTTTACCTACACTAAGGTTCCTGTTTGGGTGTCTAGTCTAACTTTTGCCTCTAGTATTCCATTGGTTCTTTAGTACTTGTCATCAACAACCGTGTTGGTGTTTCTTTTACTCGCTTTATGAAGCCACAGGATGTGCAGTAAAAGTTCCCACGGTCAGCAAACTCAAATATGTCTACATTTAAGGTATATAAGTTGCCTGTAGTTGAGTTGAAAATCGGTAGAAGTAGAAGCACTGACGTTGGGCCAATAAAGAAGTCTAGAAGTAGAGTCTTGGTACCTCTCGTGGTTTGCTTTGCGAGTTTACTGCGCTACTAACCCTCAACGATAGTGATGGATTTTGTGATTTTTTTGTTGGATTTTTAATGACGGCGTGTACACGGTATTACTGTCGGTGCGCCGCCCATGTAAAAGTTCCAGAAAGATTTTAGCAGTTAGCATAGATTGAGCATTTTATGCGTATCGTTCCAGTCGTCAGCCACCCAAGATGATCAATTTAAATCTCAAAATGATTTTTTTATAGGTTTGCGAGATGAATTTCTCCGTTTCCTTGTGTGTTATGGAGTCATGTGTCTGATTACTAACGTAGCTTCTCGTTTGGAAAGTGCTGTGTACAATTATGATCATGATTTATGCGGCAATTGTATACCCTAAAATGCCGGTTATAAGCCCCTCGCTTATAATCTCCACCCCCCCCCCCCCCCCCCCCCGGTTAAATCGCGCCTGGTTAGCTCAGTTGACAGAGCAAAATTTGATAATTTGATAAATCAAATTTATACACTAAAATGCCGGTTATAAACTCCTCGCTTATAATCCCCCCCCCCCCCCCCCCCCCCCCCCCCCCCCCCCCCCCCCCCCCCCCCCCCCCCCCCCCCCCCCCCCCCCCCCCCCCCCCCCCCCCCCCCCCCCCCCCCCCCCCCCCCCCCCCACGGTTAAACCGCCGCCTGGTTAGCTCAGTTGATAGAGCACCAGTCCTTAATCTTTAATCATTATTTATACACGGTAAAAAATCATCAGGTATAAAGATTCCTATACAATGACTAACGTACTAAAACCTTAAAATCCTAATCTTAACATTAAATATTAACTTACAACAATAAGCCACGCAAAAACGTGATTTCCATGAATGCCGTGTTTAAAAATTATAGTAGAGAAGGCGTTTAAATTCACTTAATGAATAAGACTCTCTAATGTTACAGGGTAAGCTGTTCCAAACGGTTGCCCCGCTGTCTGTCTGTCTGTCTGTCTGTCTGTAGAGCAGGAGGTCGCGGGTTCGAATCCCGGCCGGACCAACACTCAGGGTCTTAAAATAACGGAAGGCGAAGGTGCTGCCTTTGCTATGACATCTGCAAATGGTTAGACCTTCACGTGGAAGATTAATATCAGACTAAATTTGTTGTCCTGGGTACCAAAATTCAAAACAGACCAGTTGTTTAAGTATAGAATTCAAAACATCATCTCAGTTGAAACTTTGAATTAAAATCAAATTTAACTTTTTTCCTTCCGAAAATGGAAGCAAATATGTTTTTAAAAAAGGCATGAGGCTTTTTCTATGTTATAAATGTTTTTCTCTCGTTCGTTTATAGACTGTGGAAACACAACTATTGCGCCCGCACTGTCAGCAATGAACGACTCGTCGGGGGGTGAGAGGGCGTTTTATGTACCGAATGGTAATGCAGCCATCAAGTTTCTTGGCTTTAAAGAAGTAAGTGAAATTCAATAAACTTTATTCAAAGTTTTTAAATGTCGTATGTTTTAGATATAAATACAGTCGACCCTCCTTAATAATGGCACCGAAGGGGCAGACCCAACTGTCCGTATTATAGAGGTGTCCGTATCATAGAGGTGTACGTATTATAGAAGTGTCCTTATTATAGAGGTGTCTGCATTATAGAGGTATCCGTATCATAGAGGTGTCCGTATTATAGAGGTGTCCGCATTATAGAAGTGTCCGCATTATAGAGGTGTCCGCATTATAGAGGTGTCCGCATTATAGAGGTGTCCGTATTATAGAGGTGTCCGCATTATAGAGGTGTTCGTAATATAGAAGTGTCCGCATTATAGGGGTGTCCGTATTGTACAGGTAGGGATTGTATGAATTTTTGGTATCTTTGTGACAAAGAGAACTGTTCACAATAGAGAGGTGTCTGTTTTATGGAGGTGTCCGTAAGGAGAGGTTTGACTGATCTAAAATTTACTTCTCCTTTTTATTGTCAAATGCTGATCTTACTCGTGAGCCTGCGCGCAGACGTCTCCTATTTCCTTTGCTTCACTCGGAAAAAGACGTCTCTGCGCAGGCTCCGCTGATCTCTGACTCGTTTCTGTTCATGAGGAATGAAACTATCAGCTTGTTGACCTCTGAGACTCAAACGTGTTTGATATAAACGGCGATAACTTTCTTTCTTTGCAGGACAATCTGCTTCTTGACATTTACTGTCTTATAGCACTGATGGTAGGATTCCGTATAATCGCCTACTTATTTCTACTGAGAAGAGCTTATAAGGAACAGTGATGTGGACAAAGGTTCTGTCGTCTCAGTACTGGAATTTGGGCACATTTTTCAACATTTGCATTAAAAGACCAGCAACTCTTTCACTCCCATGAGCAGCTAAAATCAAATTGTGAGATGATCCCAAATTTCATTTTGTAAAATACTGAAAAACAAATAGTACGATTGAAAAGTACTACCAGTAACTTTCATTTGAATGGTCACACTGTAGGATTTCATCCAGAGACCCAAAAGTTAGAACCATCTTGTACAGCATAACAAACAGAATCATAGGAAAGTACTGCTCGGTAGGATTTCATCCAGAGACCCAAATGTTAAAACAACCTCGTACAGCATATCAAACAGTATCACTAGGAAAGGTCAGTAGCTTTCATTTGAATGGTCACACTGTAGGATTTCATCCAGAGACCCAAAAAAATAGAATCACCTTGTACAGCGTAATGGACAGCACCACAGGAAAGTACTGTTCAGTAGCTTTCATATGAATGGCCACACTTAAGGATTTCATCCAAACTCCAAATTAAAGCTAGAATCATCTTGTACAGCGCAATAAATAGCACCACAGGAAGAACATTACATGACTTTGGGAGTTAAAGGTTAATGCTAATCTGAAATTATGTTTAATGGTTAATGTTTTAATTATTAATTATGATTAATAGTCAATCCCATTACTGAGGTTGTCCGTAAGGGGTGGCTCGACTGTGTATTAAAAAAACACGAATATATTAAACTAGTAGTATGGCCGCCATGTTTTGAGAGACAACGGATTTGCACCAAGGTGGGGGTCCTTGAAAAATAGAACAGTTTCTAGAGTGGCCGTGAAGACAAATCCTAGATTGACATACTCTTCCGCAACTGAGTGATATAGAGGTCACGGAGAGTCTATTAATGTAAATGCCTGTGGTGAAATTCAGTTATCGTTTAACCCTTTAACACCCAAGAGTGCCAAAAATCAAAATTCAAAAAAAATTTTGTTTTGTAAAATGTTGAAAAACAAACAAATGGTACCATGCAAAAGTACTTCCGAAGAGGTTTCATTTAAATGGTCACACCATAGGATTTCGTCCACAGACTCAAAAGTTAGAGCTACATTACATGTTTCCATAATTGACTCTGGGAGTGAAAGGGTTCAATAAGCGTATAACTGATGGTAGCATGATTGTTTCGTTATGACTAGAGATGAGTTGTGCTAGTTGTACTTCATGTTATTTATTCACGTAATGTCAGCTCGTCGACGAACAGTTTTGCTTTAAGGAAAAAGTATTTTTGATTATTGAATACTATTCTTTATTTCTCGATGTATGTTTTTTTTTCGAGAACATAATATCTTAGCCGAAAGTCAAGGCGACCAGTCATGGTGCGCCGTACCAGATAAACTAGTTTGGTGGGATTTGCTCAGCCCGTTCTTACAAGTATCATAAGTTCAAGCACATGATGCGCTACAGAAAAAAGAATAAAAGGGTTAGTTTCTTAAGAAACTGCGGTTCTGCGTCGTTGGGGATGGGGTGGGGGAGTAAAACATGAACATTTGGCTTTGCCAACTAAGTCGATACGGAAAATTTTCCATCGTAAAGAGATTCAAGAAAGCTTAGCGCTCGAAACGTCAGCTTTTGAATATCTTCACAGTGGCCATCGTAGATAAAACCAAATTTTCACATTTGCTAGAGGATAACGCAAGATAACGCAATGAACGAATCAGAACAGGCCAAATTTAGTAAACATGGTACTTGTTTTTTAAACTGACTAAACGTAGCCCTGTTTCATTGCTATCACTTGATTTATACTGCTGGTTAAAACGGGTGTACGAGCAAATATGGTAAATACTACAGTATTGTATTACATTTTACATTGATAGTCTAAGACGTTTTATAGGACGACCTTGACCCTGACCCTGCAATTTGTCGCCTAGTGTGTCCCTCTTGACCTTTTTGTTTTACTGATATCACTGTGTCTTTTAGACCTGACCCTGCAATTTGTCGCCTAGTGTGTCCCTCTTGACCTTTTTGTTTTTGAAGTGTATTCGCGGGAGGAGCGATGCGACGAACAAAACAACAGCTACTCAAAGGCGGCCATGTGCTCAACTCAACTATATTTATCCCATAATATGCAGTTCACTTACATGCGTGACGCGACGTCACGCAATACACTACATCTTTTCCCCCCCTAGTTCAAAAAAACAGTCCCTATAAGGTCAACTGATTGTTCCATAGTGTCTGAATGTATTTAGCAATCACAGAATGATCAATAAACTCAACCGTAATCAAATGCTCAAACTGTCACATAGTCCTTTAAGTACTCTGGGGTTCTCCTTGTGCGCTGAGACCTCCTTGCCTGAGGTCCTGTGTTTGACTCCCCTGTATTAGTGGAAACTTCCTCAGTGGCCATGTTCTCTTGTTCCTTTTCTGCCGTGGACGGTCCCAGGTTTTGCTCGGCGTGCACAGATGAGTCAGGCAGAACGTCATCCTCCCTCGAGGGCACGTCATGGCGTTTAAGGAGATGATCCACATGCCTACGGGTTACCACCCCATCTTCATACTTGACCGTATATGACAGTGGGCCAGTTCTACTTTCAATGTGTGCCTTCTTCCATTTGGGCCCCGGACTAAAATTCTTCACAAGGACCTTGTCTCTCTCTGCAAATTGTCGCGCTGTCCTTGTGTTCTCATGCTGCTCCTTCTGTGACAATTGTTGGGTTTCCACTCGATGCCTTACGTCTGGTCGAATGAGATCCAGTCGGGTTCGTAGACGGCGGTTGAACAGCAACTCTGCCGGTGTAACTCCAGTTGTTGTTTGGGGCGTTGATCTATAGGCCAACAAGAATCTGCTTAGTTTGGTGTGCACTGTACCTCCAGATCCTTCCAGCTTCTTCATCCCGTCTTTGAAAATACGAACTGATCTTTCCACCAGGCCATTAGACGAAGGGTGCCTAGGGGCCGTTTTCACGTGTAAAATTCCATTTTTGGTCATGAAGTTTTCAAATTCTTCACTTACGAATCCAGTGCCATTGTCTGAGACTACCATTTCAGGTAATCCATGGGTGGCAAAAGCTCTTCTTAGAATCTCTATAGTAGCTGTCGCACTGGTACTGGATGTTGGATATACCTCAATCCACTTGCTATATGCATCGATCACAATAAAAAATAACTGTCCCATAAATGGCCCTGCATGGTCTATGTGAATGCGGGACCACGGTTTCTCAGGCCATTCCCAAGGATGAAGGGGTGCAGCAGCCGGTGCTGCCCTATGTAGCTGACATACTTCACATGACTTGACCTTTTCTTCAATGTCGGCATCCAGCCCAGGCCACCAAAGGTAGCTACGCGCAAGATTTTTCATTCTAACTATTCCTGGGTGGGCGGTGTGCAGGTCCTCCAGAAGCTGTCGCTGGCCCCGAGCTGGTATGACCACGCGGTTCCCCCACAATATACATCCATTGTGTGTGCTTAATTCGTCTCTCCTCACGTAGAAAGGCTCCAGGCTTTTATCAGGGCATTTATCACCCCAGCCCTGCTGGACTCTTCTTAGGACCTGCTGTAGCACAGGGTCTGAGGCTGTCCAATCCGCAATTTGATCGGCACCCACTGGCAGAACTTCCAACTGGCTCATCAAGAGTATGGTTTCACCAGGTATGGGGACCTTTGCCACCGTATCTGGCAAAGGTAACCGACTGAGGCCATCAGCGTTGCCGTGTTTACATCCCTCTCGGTAAACAAGTTCATAGTCATAGGCCGCCAGAAGTAAAGCCCACCTTTGAATTCTCGGTGATGCCATTGTTGGAACAGCTTTGTCTGCCTTAAACAGGCCCAAAAGTGGCTTGTGATCTGTAAAAATCTTAAATTTCTGTCCGTACAGATACTGGTGGAACTTCTTCAGTCCGAATATCACCGCAGCTCCCTCCTTATCCAATTGGGCATAGTTTCGTTCTGCAGGTGATAGAGTCCTCGAGGCGTACGAGATAGGCCTTTCTTTTCCATCGACAATGTGCGAGAGGACCGCTCCCAATCCGTAGGGTGAGGCGTCACAAGACAATACAAGTTCCTTACTAGGGTCATAATGAACTAAGAGATCTGAGGAATTCAACATGCCCTTAGCTCGGTTAAAGGCTTCCACCTGTCTTTTACCCCATGTCCATTTGCAGTCCTTGGCAAGCAGTTCATGTAAAGGGGCTAAGACAGTGGACAAATTTGGCAAGTAGCAAGCATAATAATTCAACATCCCCAAAAAGGCTTGAAGTTCCTTGACATTAGTGGGTGCAGGTGCCTCTTGGATGGCTCTTACTTTGCCTTCTATGGGTTGTATGCCGTCTTTGTTGATGCGATGTCCCAAGTAAATCACCTGATTTTGTAGGAAAACACACTTCCTTAGCTTTAGGCGGATGCCCGCCTTGTCTAATCGTGCCAACACTTCCTTTAGATGCTCCAAATGCTTGTTTCTTGTCTTGCCTGTCACAAGAATGTCATCAATTCGGACTACAACTTGCGGGATTCCTTGGAGGAGACTTTCAATCGTGTGCTGGAAAATGCCTGGAGCCGATGAAATGCCATATGGAAGTCGGTTGTATCTGAATAGACCCTTGTGGGTGTCGATGACTGTATAATCCTTGGATTCTTCGTCCAGCTCCAACTGCTGGTAATCCTGGCTTAAATCCAGCTTTGTGAATTCCATACCCTCCTCCAAGGTTGCATACAAATCTTCGATCTTGGGAATGGGGTAGTTGTCCAACTGGGCTACTTGATTAATCGTTTGCTTGTAATCCCCACAAATTCTGATAGTGCCATCCTCTTTGACAATGGGGACGATGGGTGTGGCCCATTCTGAGATTTCAACCGGTTCTATAGTTCCTTCTTTGACTAGTTGATCCAATTCTGTTTCAATTTTTTCACGCAGGGCATAGGCTACAGGCCTGGCCTTAAAGAATCGTGGCCTCTTGGTGGGATCGACATAAATTTTCGCCTTCACTCCTTCTACTTTACCCAGACCCTCTTGGAAGACCGAGGAGTGTGTCTCCAACATCTCATTCAAGTGCTTATCCACGGTAGCTAAATGAAAAATCTCACTCCAATTTAAAGAAATGCGCTGGAGCCAGTTACGACCCATTAAGCATGGACCCTCTCCACTGATTACCACAGCTGGTAAACTGCCTTTAAAACCATTGTACTCTATTTCCAACTCACATTCCCCCACCACAGGAATAACCTCCCCTGTATAGGTACGCAAAACAGTATTCACAGCATTCAATTTCAACCCTCTACCTGGCTGGGACAAAGTGTGGAAAGTTTTCTCATCAACAACGGTTGTTGATGCCCCAGTATCAATTTCCATGGTGACATCCACTCCATTCACTAGCACTGTCACTTTGTAAGGGTTGTGGCCTCTACTTGAATTCACGCAAAACAGTTGGCCATACACATCTCCCTCCTCCCCAGCATCCTCATCAAAAATATTAACAACATCCTCTAACTGGTGTAAACTACCTGACCTTTGCTGACCTGGAGATCTCCTCTGGTCACTTCTTTTCGGCTGAAAATCTTGCCTCTCACCTTTCGACTGACTTGAGTTGCGATTTGGACATCTATCGGCAATGTGACCTTTTTGCTTGCAATAAAAACAGTTTAGTTCCTTAAACCTGCAAGTTTGTGCACTATGATTCCCTCCACACCGAAAACAAGGAGAGTTGCGCGGTATGCGTCGTCCGTCCGCCCCTTTCGCTTGTACAGTTACCTGGTTCACCGCCTCCGACTCCTTCGATTCCTGAAGCACTGCCATATTTTGCATAGTGATTTCCATCGTGGTTGCAATTTCATATGCCTTCTGGAAGGTCAATTTCTTTTCCACAAGAAGACGACGTTGTATCTTCTCATCCCGAATTCCACACACAATCCTGTCCCTTAGCATAGTCTCAAGGGTATCCCCGTACTCACAATGTTCGGCCAAATTCCTCAGCGACGCCACAAAATCTGCCACTGATTCTCCTTCGTTACGAAAACGGTTATTGAACTTAAACCTTTGTACAATTTCTGACGGTTTTGGGGTCAGATGATCCTGAATAAGCTTAACCAGCTCCTGGTACGACTTTACTCCTGGTTTTTCTGGGGCTAGGAGATCACACATCAACTTGTAAATCTTGCTTCCACACACACTCAACAGGATCGCCCGCCGTTTCGCTTTGTCCCCCGTGGACTCATCGCCGATTCCATTCGCATCAAAATAATGTCCTAAACGCTCCGTGTAATGCTCCCAGGTTTCAGTCTTCTCGTCAAATGCATCTACTCTACCAAATAAGCTCGCCATGTTAGATCCTCGTCGCCAAATGAAGTGTATTCGCGGGAGGAGCGATGCGACGAACAAAACAACAGCTACTCAAAGGCGGCCATGTGCTCAACTCAACTATATTTATCCCATAATATGCAGTTCACTTACATGCGTGACGCGACGTCACGCAATACACTACAGTTTTACTAATATCACTGTCTTTTAGACCTGACCCTGCAACTTGTCGCCTAGTGTGTCCCTCTTGACCTTTTTGTTTTACTGATATCACTGTGCCTTTTAGACGTGACCCTGCAACTTGGCGCCTAGCGTGTCCCTCTTGACCTTTTTGTTTTACCGATATCACTATTATTTGTAGCATAAAACAGTTTAATTTATGCGCTAGTCTCATCGTGGGTTCCGCGGCTGCGTGTGTACTCTCGAAATATAATAGAACATTCACGAACGGAGTGTCAGCGAACGCGAGAAAATCAAAATTAAGAAGAGATCGTAACGAAGTCCGAAACAAGCTCGGCAGTTTAGTAGCGTTAAACTGAGTGTTATCGTAGGGATAAGTAAGAGCTGCTTCGCTCTGTCTGTGATAAAAGAAACCTGTTAGCAACATTCACCGCAACACTGGGTAAAAATTTGAAAAAAATGCCTTTATCCCTCCATCCCCGGAGGGACAACGAGCAACCCCAGTTATCCAATAGGGCCCTGGGGCCCGTTTCTCGAAGTCCCGATAACTTTCCGGGCCCGGAGCTATATTTTAAAATCAGAATCTATAGGCTGTATTAGCCCCAAACTAGCGGGAATTGTTTCGTCACCTTAGAATTTTATTGCTTAGCCTTTAAAACCAACAAATACGCATATTTAATGTGAACATTGCAGACAGAAAATAGCTTTCCGGGCTTCAAAAGTTACCGGGACTTTTGAGAAACGGGCCCCTGGCCTCTAAGCTCTCCCCGTGGAAAGGTACTTTGCTTAAAGAAGACAGGTCGGTGAAATTGCCAGAGATGTCGTTCTAAGTTTGCAAGAAGCCGACCAATGTAAACAGGTCAATAATCGATCGATCGCATTTAAGATATATGTGCTTATTTCCAAAATATCCACATACTGAATACCACGATAGTGAATCGATTAGCGTCGTTTGCTACTTTTTATAAAGGAAATTGGCCTTTGAAGCGAAATAACAAACGTGGGAAGGTTCCAGCCTCCAGTGGGCGCCATATTGGAGGAATCGTGGATTGGACTCGGTGGACAATTAAATGGCGGAACAAAAAGTAAATTGTGGCGGGAGGCGCGGGTTTCGACAGCGCGATTAAAAACCGACCAAAGATACTTTGTAACATATTATTCTTAGTTGGTTTAAATTCGATCCCGGATCGCTGTTAAAATTTGGAGTATTTAAATGACGATGGGACAGTTAAAATCTGTGGAATTATTTTCTTTGTTTCGGGATGGTGGCAGGGCCACCCCTAGTGGGCTGCCCGAACCCGGGTTGTCCGCAGAAGAGGAGGAGGGAAGGTGGTTGGCCGTCCATGGGACTGTCCTATTTTCTTGGCACTTTCGTGTGCCTGCGCGAATCACGCGCAAATCGCGATGGTGACGTCGTCTCGAATGGCGATTCTTGGTTTGCACTTAAGTCATATCAATATTCAGCAGCATTGAAAAACAGATTTCGATTCCAAAATGTTAATGAAATTGTAAAGAGTTTAGAACTACACATCTAGACCAAATTTTAAAGTGCAAGAACATTTCGTTGAAGATAGAGTTAGAGGCGAACAAGTATTAAGAGCCGTTGTCAGTAACTATCGAGAATCCGGCGACAGTTGAAAAAATTCGAATTTTTTTTTTATTTGCCCGAAAAGACCCTTATAGTAAACTATTTTGAAAAATGATATTCAAAAGTTCCAGCGATTTTTTATTTTGGCCAAAAATAGGAAAGTTCGAAATCGGCCTAAACGTGGCCGAAGGACCGATAAAAATTATGCAAATTAGTACATTTTCAAAACGCTCGTAAACAAAAACGAAAACTTGTTTTCCATTCATTTTTTCACAACTTGTTAAACATCCTTCGGACTTGCTATCCAACTATATTTCATGTCGGTCTAAACTTTTTTTTACTTATGTTCACCCGCGTAAAAAATACAATATTTGCTATTCCGTTAAAACACTGAATTTTACCATATTTCAGAAGACCATAACATCGGGGTTATACGAATATCTAGGTGGTAAAAGGGCTCGTTTAAAAGGGCATTTCTTCTTGTTTATCATATAAAAATATTTAGTTTGGCCCGTAAAAATCAAGCGCGCAGGACGAAAATATATGACGTGCACTTTTGGCAGATTTCGCCAGTTTCTTTGTTATAATCTTATACATACGGTGTAAAGGTGTTGACAGACCAGACACGGCTTCCATACCTCCGTGCGTGGTGTTGTTGCTCTTTTAACAATAGCTCTTAGAGTTTAGCTCTTACGAGTATATCTGTCAAAGATTTGCCCCTCTTGTATGAGACCAAGGGAGGTTCTTTGTATATTTCTCTTAGCAAAGGTTGATTCTCTATAAGATGCCATTTGTTCATGAGTATTTTCTTTAGGTTTGGCACTGCTGGGTTGTATTGCGTGACAAAAGGCAGTATTTGTTTGCGCGTTATTATTTTCTGTTCAAGTGCAGACTCTCTACCTGCAAAGTTTACCTCTGAGAGGGTTTTCTTCACCAAGTGATTTGGGTAACCTCTCATACGCAAGTGTGATCTGAAGCTGTTTATGTTTTCTTCAAATGTTATTTTTGAAGAATTAGTTCTTAATAGTCTGAGTGCTTCGCCTTTGATGAAGCCTTTCCTGACCCCTGGTGGGTGGCAGGAGGTAAAATGCGTATATTGAAATGTTTCTGTAGGTTTAAAATGAGTGCGCACATCAAGGATTGATTCGTTCTTAAATCTTTCGCCTTTGTAGACGCATGTGTCCAGGAAAGTAGTTTCTTTGTCAGATATTTCAGCCGTAAACTTAATAGTAGGATGGTGTCTGTTAGCTTGCTCAATAAATTTGTCAATGTCCTCTCTTTTTATGCTCCACAGAGAGAAAATGTCATCAATATATCTCTTCCACACGAGTGGTTTTTTATTGCTTAGGCTTAAGATTTCTCTTTCTACCGCGGACATGAAAATGTTGGCAAAAGGTACTGCCATTTTTGTACCCATTGCGGTACCATGGGTTTGTAGGTAGTTTATTCCTTTGAATTGGAATGAATTCTCCTGTAGTATAAGCCTTAGCATTTTTCTAAGATGGTCGGTTGGTACAGGGGGATTGTCTTTATGGAATTCTTTGTATGTATTACATACAGTGTTTATCCCTTCTTCCTGTGGTATATTGGTGTATAGACTTGTGACATCCATTGAGACAAGGCTTACGTTCTCTGGGACTTTCGTCCTTTCTATGAAATTAATGAATTCCGTTGTATCTTTAAGATACGATTTTTGCGCTTTTGCTAACGGCTGAAGTAGACTATCAACAAATGATGATATTCGTTCAGTGGGCCCTTCACAGCCCGATATGATGGGTCTTCCGACTGGATTTGCCTTGTGAATCTTTGTAAGGGTGTAGAATATTGGAATCCGTGGAGGGTTAGGCGTTTGAGAAAGCCATTTTTCAGTCATTGAATCAATGTGTTTTCCTTGGTAGAGTTCTGAGATAATTTCTTTGGCTTTTTGTGCAGTCTCTTCTACCATAGGGTATTCAAGAGGTCTGTAGTTATCCAAATTGTTCAGTTGGATCTGCCCCTCGTTTATTTTATCAGTTTTATTCATAATGACTGTGGTTGTACCTTTGTCTGCCTTCTTTATGTTTATTTCAGAGTTGTCTTTTAACTCTTTAATTGCTCTGTGCTCGTTCTCAGGCAGGTTTTTATTTGGCTTTTTGAATTTTAGTTCTGCAAGTTGTATTTAGACCTCCCTTGGTCTCATACAAGAGGGGCAAATCTTTGACAGATATACTCGTAAGAGCTAAACTCTAAGAGCTATTGTTAAAAGAGCAACAACACCACGCGCGGAGGTATGGAAGCCGTGTCTGGTCTGTCAACACCTTTACACCATTGATATTTTTAGACAGTACCCCGTTCCATAATGGCGCTAGTCAGATAACATGAACGTCAAATATACAGGAGACGTTGACATGAAATGCACATCGAATACACAAAGTAGACTCCTCTGTTTTCCAGAATAGGATGTCTACCGATATGCGTTATCTATAAATAACACTCTAAACGAGATATGAAATCACGTTCATGCAAAAAAATAGCAAAATGAGCTCCTAAACAAACACAACCGCAGTTACACACTGTAGGATCATAACAGCTATAACGCCATTGGCTGTTAAATACGAGCCAATGGCGAGCGTGTATTTTCGATCCTCACTACGAGTACAAAAACAGCAAAAACCGCAATCTCTACACAGAAGATAACACAGTAGCAACTGATGAGTTTCCCTTTAGAAACGAAACTATAGTCTTGCTTTAGAACATAATGGATAACGCAAACGAAGACAGCCAAAACAGCGTAAGCATCTTAAACGGTGCTGGTTTCCTGACAAACAAAGAAGAAACTAAAACAACAGACAAGGAGGATCCAAACCTGGACTCCAACGAGGACGAGAGAGAGGCAGAAAGAGAATCTAGACACAAACGCCGCCACGAGGATACAAGGAAAAGAAACCAACGCGACTACAGACCAGTCAGCAAGAAACCACGCCGCCTCCAAAACCCCACATCATGGGAAGACAAAATTAAAAAAACGGAGCAGTCGATTGAAAAACTGAAGGTACACACTGAGAATGGAACATGTCCAGTATCCTTGCGATACAATGTAAGAGCGAACATAACGCCGGACGAAGAATTCAAAACGGACATGAACAGTTTAAGAAAAGAGGCCGAGCGTAAACTTGTAGGCGCACTCACTAGATTCCACTATCGCCGGATAGAATCTTTCCAACGAAAGAAGATAAAGGAAAAACAAAACACTCGTCTTAACAAGAATAACTCAGGAAACCATGCTGTAAAATCAACTAGAACAAAGGCACAATCTCCGACTCGCCAAATTAATGTACCAAACTATGTACGCGAGTTGACAGATAAATTCCAGAATAAATTCGCCCAAATGAGCGAGATCATGCAACAATTGTCAGATATTCAAAATAAAGAAAGTGAATCATATACATGCCTCTTAACTGAGCGTACAGATAAGTCTAATAAGGGGGAGGACACAAGAAAGCTGAAAATTGCGAACAAACAACGCAATTTCAGGAGAAAAATAGGCAAACTAGACAAAAACAAAAGAACAATAGAGTCTAACAAAAGACACATAAAAAATATGTCAGACCACAATATGACATTAGATCAAACAAACTTGATCTCGAAGCGGCTTAAATTTATCCCAACACCCGTTACAAACGAAAACCTTTTACGGCAGCAACTACTGCTAGATTTCAACCAATTTGCAAGGCGAATGCGCCTTCAATACATGTTTCACGAGGTGGACAAGGAAATACACCCTTTCCATGTCAAATCAAACTGGGTACCGCCAGTACAATCATCAGTTGCCCTTGAAACCTATTTAGAAGAGGTCAAAATACAACTTGCAGAACTAAAATTCAAAAAGCCAAATAAAAACCTGCCTGAGAACGAGCACAGAGCAATTAAAGAGTTAAAAGACAACTCTGAAATAAACATAAAGAAGGCAGACAAAGGTACAACCACAGTCATTATGAATAAAACTGATAAAATAAACGAGGGGCAGATCCAACTGAACAATTTGGATAACTACAGACCTCTTGAATACCCTATGGTAGAAGAGACTGCACAAAAAGCCAAAGAAATTATCTCAGAACTCTACCAAGGAAAACACATTGATTCAATGACTGAAAAATGGCTTTCTCAAACGCCTAACCCTCCACGGATTCCAATATTCTACACCCTTACAAAGATTCACAAGGCAAATCCAGTCGGAAGACCCATCATATCGGGCTGTGAAGGGCCCACTGAACGAATATCATCATTTGTTGATAGTCTACTTCAGCCGTTAGCAAAAGCGCAAAAATCGTATCTTAAAGATACAACGGAATTCATTAATTTCATAGAAAGGACGAAAGTCCCAGAGAACGTAAGCCTTGTCTCAATGGATGTCACAAGTCTATACACCAATATACCACAGGAAGAAGGGATAAACACTGTATGTAATACATACAAAGAATTCCATAAAGACAATCCCCCTGTACCAACCGACCATCTTAGAAAAATGCTAAGGCTTATACTACAGGAGAATTCATTCCAATTCAAAGGAATAAACTACCTACAAACCCATGGTACCGCAATGGGTACAAAAATGGCAGTACCTTTTGCCAACATTTTCATGTCCGCGGTAGAAAGAGAAATCTTAAGCCTAAGCAATAAAAAACCACTCGTGTGGAAGAGATATATTGATGACATTTTCTCTCTGTGGAGCATAAAAAGAGAGGACATTGACAAATTTATTGAGCAAGCTAACAGACACCATCCTACTATTAAGTTTACGGCTGAAATATCTGACAAAGAAACTACTTTCCTGGACACATGCGTCTACAAAGGCGAAAGATTTAAGAACGAATCAATCCTTGATGTGCGCACTCATTTTAAACCTACAGAAACATTTCAATATACGCATTTTACCTCCTGCCACCCACCAGGGGTCAGGAAAGGCTTCATCAAAGGCGAAGCACTCAGACTATTAAGAACTAATTCTTCAAAAATAACATTTGAAGAAAACATAAACAGCTTCAGATCACACTTGCGTATGAGAGGTTACCCAAATCACTTGGTGAAGAAAACCCTCTCAGAGGTAAACTTTGCAGGTAGAGAGTCTGCACTTGAACAGAAAATAATAACGCGCAAACAAATACTGCCTTTTGTCACGCAATACAACCCAGCAGTGCCAAACCTAAAGAAAATACTCATGAACAAATGGCATCTTATAGAGAATCAACCTTTGCTAAGAGAAATATACAAAGAACCTCCCTTGGTCTCATACAAGAGGGGCAAATCTTTGACAGATATACTCGTAAGAGCTAAACTCTAAGAGCTATTGTTAAAAGAGCAACAACACCACGCGCGGAGGTATGGAAGCCGTGTCTGGTCTGTCAACACCTTTACACCACATACATACATAAACTTTATTTTAACTCGAATTTAAGTGTAGCTTGTGAAGCTAATTTCTTCGAGTAAAATAACATATAAGAAAGCAAAAAACAAAATTTACAAAAAAAAAAAAATAAATAAATATTTATTTATATAATATTTAGCTTATTGCAAGATCTTGCAAGTCACACAATCTTTTTGCGCAAACTCAACGTTCTTGGTCTCTTCTACTGCTTTTATTCATTTAAATAGATAACATTTCACTAAAGACCGAACGATTCTTCTACGTTAAGTTTTTTGGAGTCTGTTTTATGTCAGTTCTAAATAAACAAATCACTTGCATGAACAAGAAGCGATCTTCTAGCTGTCGACGATTTAAAAACATAGTGTTTTGATAACTTTAAATTGTCCTGTCGCCTATATTCTACTTTTAAAAGATATCATACTCTCATTACGTTAGAGCAAATAAATTATGACTTTTGCTAAAAATATGTGAGTTTAAATTAAAAATGATAGGTTACATAAATATTAGAAAGTCGCCGCAGGAAAGTGGAATTGCGTACTAAATAATCATGTCAATTATGTTATCAAGTTATCCCTTGCAAAAGAACCGTGTACGTGGCTATATTGTTGCTTTTATCGCCCGGTTTTATAGGTCCTTACTAACTTTCACTGGAATTAAATAGCAAGGTTTTGCAGTCCACCTGTTGACATACACTTGCCAAGCTTCGCTTTGAGATTGTTGAATAAATAATGCAGTGGACATTCATACTGACAGCCGGCCGGGACTCAGTCCGACTATAAAAAATCATTCCCTTTTCTAGATTAAGTAATTATGTTCTTACTTGTTTGCAGTCCAGATGTTTGAAGCAAATTGTATGTGAAGACATCAGATCATTTGCAAAGCAAACCTGACCTCAAAATGTCGTGAGATCGGAACTGACCAACACAACGTAAATGTTAAGTTGCGTGACAAATGAAATGCGATACATTAGCCAGCGGCAAAAAATACCGCGGGAAACCACTACGTCAATATTTGCTCATTAAATGTAGGTTTTCTATAATTAAAAATTAAACCAATGTAAAAATATGGTCAAAAGAATGAAATAAAACTCCTGGCCACCATAATAAAGTTTGATGTCTATGAAATGATATAATGTCAACATCAGATTTATATGTAACCCATGAACGATGAGACCGTGTGAAGATGCATGGTATTAATATATATAGATAGGCTCATATATATATAAAATTCTTGAACTTGATTTGAATGTATGTCAGAGAGCGCTCAACTCTTAGAGGAGCATTGACAATTATAATAAACTGGTTTAAGACTTCAGAGGTAGTTCATCGTTTTATTACTACAGCTCTGTTTCGTATGGCCAAAAGATGACCACACTCATCAGGCAATATCAACGATTGACCGTTAAATTACAATAACTGGCTATAAAAGCGGGGATACGGTTGCTATGAGATATAAAAACATGCGTAATTTTATCATGTGAGTGCTATTTATAATTTGGGAGATTGTGTTACTTTATTATAAAGTTCTTGAGGAGGTATCTGTTTCTGTGGGGGCATGAACTTGCTAACTCATTTCGTTTGTTCAGACTGCAGAGATCCTTTTTACAGATGATTATGAATTTTTCAAAAAGACATAAATTACATTTCTTAGTAATGTTTTTGTAAGGTTTGCATTGTTTGATGATTTTCCACTTCAAGTTGAAAGGCTTGTTGTTGTCTTTAAGTGTCCATATGTGCTTCGATAATTCAGTTTCGTGTCTCTTGTTTTGATGTCGAAAGGAAGATGTGTGGTTTCTGTAACGTTCTTTGAAGTTTTTGGCGAGTCCTACTTATGAATCTGTTGATGTTTCAGTTGTGACTGTTGCTTGGTAGACTACGTTTGTTGTGAGGCATTTTCCTTCGAGGGGGCATTGATCTTTTTTTCGGCAGTTACATTCTTTGTCGAGTGTTTGTGGCTGGTTGCAATCTGATAGTAGTATTTTGTTGTGTGACGAGATGTTTGTTTTCATGTTTGGCATGCAGGAGTAGCTCAGCTTTAGTGTGTGGCGGTTGAAGATCTTGTGTAATGGGTGATTTATCGGGAAGCATCTTTCGACGATATTTAGGAACCTTCTTCCCAGATTGGTCTTCACGTTGGAGTTCCATGGTGGGTTATACCATATTACTCTTCTTTGGCGATTTTTGTTGCGCTTTTGGGCTGGCTGTGGGTTATATGTGAGCTTGTAGTCGTAGCCACTTTCGTCAAGGGCTTTTTGGTAAGGAGGGATGGCGGCATCAAAAACTTCTTTGCTTGATGAAATGCTGGTCAGTCGCTTGTTTATGTTTTCTGGGATATTCTTTAGTAGTGCAGGCGGGTGGTTGCTTTGACGGTGGACGTAGAGAAGTTTGTTGTTTGGTTTCATGAAGGGTTTGTAAAGGGTTTGTATACTTGATTTGTAAAGGTCAAGAAACCAACTCCAATTTAAATTAACGTTTTAATTAGCTCGACGTTTTGGCCGTCTCGGCCTTCCTCAGGAGCGTTATCATTAAATTGGAGTTGGTTTCTTGACCTTTACAAATCAAGTTTATACGACAATTTCAAGTCTCCACGATCGCTCAAGTGATCCTCCAATTAAAGATTTCAGGTGAGCATTGTTTGCGAGGCCATTCACAAGTCTACGAGTATATATATATATATATATATATATATATATATATATATATATATATATATATATGTATATAGTTACTATAAAATCAGTCTTGTTTTGTTTACATAAAATCGCTTTTCAACCTATGCAATGAACGAACAAACACATAAAATTGCACAACACAATCTTCTTTCGAAAAAATTTAATTCAAAGCTCAATAAGTTTAAGTTTAAGTTAAGCAAAACGCGTACCATTTATAGTGCATCGAGGCCAAGCTGTCTTCGATGAAATTCAAGAAATCAATGCAACTGAATTTAAGCACGTTTTATAAACAATTCTCCAAAACTCGAGAGAGCACAAAGAGAAAGTCAATCACAGATTGGTATCAACATAAATTCCCATCGAAAAATGTATTTTTTTTACCTTTAAGTCCTTCGACTACTTAGAAATCTAATCTTTGGTTCTGAAATCCGTAAAACAAACATCTCCCCGCATTACTCCTGCATTGATAAAAACGTATGAAGTTCCTTGAAGCAAGATTTTATCCCTGAAAGCTCCACTAACGCGGCTTCTGAGTATCCCTGTCTTGAGTGATCTTGAATAGCAAACCGCGAAAAACTGCAGGGAAATAACGACTTTAATTCTCCGCTAAAAACTGCAATCCAACTAAAGTGTTTACCGAGCTTACGGCTGTGTGGCCGCGCGAAAAACAAAGCCTCGGTTTGGTTTGCGTACGCGGGCGGGCGGGCGGACGGGCGGGCGGGCACACGACGCGCCCGAGAATGATTCCGCTAGCCATGACCATGAAAAATGACGGGCATAGGTTCTTTGAGTATGGGGCTCCGCAGCTGGCCTTCGGCCCGCGAGAGCTCCGCTAAAAAATAAACATACATATTGAACAGAATTTGCTATATTATTGTTTCGCAGGCCAACTTTATCCTTAATTTCAAACAATCATATAAATAATATCAGAGAAATCAGTGTACTTCATTTTTGCGTGGAACATGGCAGTCTAAAATCATGTCAAAGGTTTATAACTCGCTGGATAAGTATTTAAGTACACTGATTTTTCTTATATTATTTATATGATTGTTTGAAATTAAGGCCTGCGAAACAATAATATAGCAGATTCTGTTCAATATGTATGTTTATTTTTTAATACTATCTTCACACGGTCTTATCGTTCATGGGTTACATATTAATCTGATGTTAAAATTCTATCATTTCATAGACACCAACTGTATCGCATTTCATTTGTCACGCAACATAACATTTACATTGTGTTGGTCAGTTCCGATCTCACGACATTTTGAGGTCAGGTTTGCTTTGCAAATGATCTGATGTCTTCACACACAATTTGCTTCAAACATCTGGACTGCAAACAAGTAAGAACATTTTTGTAATCTAGAAAAGGGAATGATTTTTTATAGTCGGACTGTAATTAAGTTTATATTTTATTGAGTCCCGGCCGACTGTCAGTATGAATGTCCACTGCATTATTTATTCAACAATCTCAAAGCAAAGCTGGGCGAGTGTATGTCAACAGGTGGACTGCAAAACATTGCTATTTAATTACAGTAAAAGTTAGTAACGACCTATAAAAAAACCGGTCGATAAAAGCAACAATATAGCCACGTACACGGTTCTTTTGCAAGGGATAACTTGATAACATAATTGACATAATTATTTAGTACGCAATTCCACTTTCCTGCGGCGACTTTCTAATATTTATGTAACCTATCATTTTTAATTTAAACTCACATATTTTTAGCAAAAGTCATAATTTATTTGCTCTAACGTAATGAGAGTATGATATCTTTTAAAAGTAGAATATAGGCGACAGGACAATTTAAAGTTATCAAAACACTATGTTTTTAAATCGACGACAGCTAGAAGATCGCTTCTTGTTCATGCAAGTGATTTGTTTATTTAGAACTGACATAAAACAGACTCCAAAAAACTTAACGTAGAAGAATCGTTAGGTCTTTAGTGAAATGTTATCTATTTAAATGAATAAAAGCAGTAGAAGAGACCAAGAACGTTGAGTTTATGCAAAAAGATTGTGTGACTTGCAAGATCTTGCAATAAGAATACAACAAAGAAACTGGCGAAATCTGCCAAAAGTGCACGTCATATATTTTCGTCTAGCGCGCTTGATTTTCACGGGCCAAACTGAATAATTTTATATGATAAACAAGAAGAAATGCCCTTTCAAACGAGCTCTTTTACCACCTAGATATTCGTATAACCCCGATGTTATGGTCTTCTGAAATATGGTAAAATTCAGTGTTTTAACGGAATAGCAAATATTGTATTTTTTACGCGGGTGAATATAGGAAAAAAAAGTTTAGACCGACATGAAATATAGTTGGATAGCAAGTCTGAAGGATGTTTAACAAGTTGTGAAAAAATGAATGGAAGACAAGTTTTCGTTTTTGTTTACGAGCGTTTTGAAAATGTACTAATTTGCATAATTTTTACCGGTCCTTCGGCCACGTTTAGGCCGATTTCGAACTTTCCTATTTTTGGCCAAAATAAAAATTCGCTGGAACTTTTGAATATCATTTTTCAAAATAGTTTACTATAAGGGTCTTTTCGGGCAAATAAAAAAAATCCGAATTTTTTCAACTGTCGCCGGATTCTCGATAGTTACTGACAACGGCTCTTAAGAGCAGATCCGTGCAAGAATCAAACAAAATCGCAAATCTTCGGCAAAGCTGAAAAAAATCAAATTCGCTCCTGTTTTGCATATAGATAGTCTATAGTAAGTACATGAATGCCATGTAGTTTTTTCCTTGAAATATCTATTTCTTTCCGAGAAAAACGAAGAAAGTCGTTATCATCTCAGGGTACAATTTGGCAATCCCAAACACATGCAAACAGGGTTGAAATAAGTCATGATTCACTCGACTCGCGTATCAAAACTACTGCGCTAGAAAAAGCTGTCATAGTTCTTATTTGTTGTATAACTTGTCGTAGTCTAAACACCATGATTTCATAAAAATTGCATTAATCTAAGTATTCAATGGAAGCCAAAAGCTTATGGCTATCCCGTGCTCCGTAAAACGGTAGGCGAAAAACAACAATGATTTTGAGCATGTGCCTTTGTTCACAATTTCGTAATATTAAGAATGACAATACTAGAATTGACGATCTTTCAAAATATGTAAAGTTTAGTCTGGGGAAATGAATTTGGGATTTTTAAGAATTTGTTGAAAATCGTGAACGAAAGACATAAAATCACGCCATCTTGTGTATGCTTGACCAACAACAAAAACACTTGAGAAATCTTGGCAATTAAACTCTGACGCCAAAAAACAATGGAAATATACAAACCTTAACTTGGATATGACGTTCTTGAATGTCCAAAATGTTTCGTTTTGCCGTCTGTTCAATTTTATTCGTGAAGTTTATCATGTGAAGCCCGTAGCCACGAGCAAAAACGCTTTACATTTCGCTGAATTCTTCGTAGCTCACTTTGCACTTTCGTACTCTTTATACTGTTGATACAATTTTATCTGGTGGAAACTGTAAAAGGGCTCACAATAAAGCGAACTAGTTCAAGCATGTGTTCCCAGTTTTCCATCCTTGCATAACTGTGAACCATTTTGAGACCATATGCAAATTACGTTTGAAATTTGCATAAAAGGCTGAGCAAGCGTTCGTGACAGTCACGGTTTGTACACAGGGTGGATATTAAGGTATTCTCAGTGGCCAAAATTCCATATTTTTTTTCTTGAAGTTTGACGAGTGTTGTTCGGAAGTCTTCAATTAACACAGTTCAAAGCAGGGAAGAGATCTCGTGGGTTTTAAATTACAGTATTGACAGAAAACCAATATTTATTACATGGGTGGGGATGGGTTGGGGTGGATCTTGTCGGCCTGGATTTCACATGTTAAGCTACACAAATAATCTTTCAAACGAGAACGCAGGTACATAGATTAAGAAATTTTGATCCATTTACTTGTCATTGTTTTTATTTTTAGAGTTTTAAAAAGTCTTCTACTTCGACTTCTGGTATCTGATTGGACTGCTATGGTAAAACAACAACAAAGACAGGCCAGCCCTAGTTTCATTTCTAGAGTGTGACAATCGACAATGCTTTACTTGTGAGAGGAATATTTCTCCTTCATTGTCCCGCTTTTAAAAAGAAATATTTCGGTTAATCTTGTCTTTAGCCGATACATACATGACTCGCGCTTTCCGCTCATTCCTTGCTCTGGTATTACCTTTTTCTGTTTTTAAGGGGGAGGTCGGGCCAATAAGAAATCAATAGCCCAATTTCGATATATTAAAATTCAACTTGAAACAAAAGACATCACTACGAGGCTTAGGGGAATGTTAGTAGGGATTTATAAGGTTTATTCCCCTAAGCCTCGAAGTGATGTCTTTTGTTTCAAGTTGAATTTTAATATATCGAAATTGAGCTATTTCTGCAAAAAATTGCAGACGAAAAAAAAAATAAGCACAATAAAATGAAGTTAAAAACACATTGAAAACTAGCGAAAAAGAGTCAATGCAAGGCACGTTTCATGCACAGCATTAAGAAATATAATTGATTAACAGATCAATTATTTAATGCCAATATAATGAAATAATAAACTGATGTGATATCTTTTGTGTATGTAGGAGAGCTATAAGACATTTAACTCTAGAACACCCTTATGGACTACTGGTCCTAGAAAGAAAATTAGGAAACCATGGAACAAAGAATCTTCCGCGTTCTGAATTCTTAGGGGTTTTTACAACAACAACTAACAATAACAGTTTTATTTGAAACCTTCCAATTACAACAGTACCTCCCATCTATCATACATACATAATTTCATTCCACCTTAAGCGAGTGCTACGTCGCTTGTACAATATATGATAGTCCAATACACCCTCTGGTGTCGTATTCAGGGCCCATGCACCCCATTGCATTGGGAGAGATGGGCAGAAAACGTTTGGGAAAGTTCTGCTTTCTCTAGTTCAGGTACCGCAGTCGAAAAGTGTTCAGAGCCTTGAAGCATACCGCACTGTACATAGCGGGAGCATTACTGCGCCTTTTAATAACATGCGGAATTTGAAAATCAAATCTCCACCAACGGTTGCGTTATTCGCTGCCGTCAATCAGAATTAATACAAAAGCCAACGGACCATGTAAAAAAGAAAGAAACAAAATGGATCGAAACCTACCAATCATAATGCACGGACGTGACCTTTTGAACTCGTTGAAGTGAAGATCTGTTTCCTGAGAGGTAAGCCAAGACGATTGACGGCAGTGTAAAACGCAACTGTTGGTGGAAATTTGAATTTCAAATTCCACATGTTATTGAAAGGCGCAGTAAGCGTTTCTAAAAAAAATACATGAAACATATGGCAAAAAGACCCAATGAATACCTTATCCACCCATATGTACCAACCGTGACTGTCACGAACGCTTGCTCGGCCTGATATGCAAATTTTAGACGTAATTTGCATATAGTCTCAAAACGGTTCACGGTTATGCGAGGATGGAAAACTGGGAACACGTGCCTGAACTAGTTCGCTTTATTGTCAGCCCTTTTACAGTTTCCGCCAGAAATCTGGTAAAAAAATTGTATAAACAGTATAAAGAGTACGAAAGTGCAAAGTGAGCTACGAAGAATTCAGCGAAAAGTTTTTAAAAGCGTTTTTGATCGTGGCTACGGGCTTCACTGTTCATGATAAACTTCACGAATGAAATTGAACAGAGGGCAAAACGAAACACTATGGACATTCAAGAATGTCATATCCAAGTTAAGGTTTGTATATTTTAATTGTTTTTTCGTTTTTTGGCGTCGGAGTTGCCAAGATTTGTCAAGGAAAAACGTTTTTGTTTTTGTTCAGTTGGTCACGCACACGCAAGATGGCGTGATTTCACGTCTTTCGTTCACGATTTTCAACAAATTCTTAAAAATCCCAAATTCATTTCCCCAAACTAAACTTTACACATTTTGAAAGATCGTCAACTCTAGTATTGTCATTCATAATATTACGAAATTGTGAACAAAGGCTACCGTTTTACGGAGAACGGGAGAGCCATAAGCTTTTGACTTCCCTTTAATACTTAGATTAATCTAATTTTTTTTGAAATCATGGTATTTAGACTGTGATAAGTTGTACAACAAATTGGAGCTATGACAGCTTTCTCTAGCGCAGTAGTTTTGATACGCGAGTCAAGTGAATCATGACTTCTTTTAAGCCTGTTTGGTGTCGCCAAATCGAACCCCGGGCTGGAAACTAATGTTTTCGTTTTCCCAAAAACAAATAAGTTTTTCAAGAAAAAAACTACACAGCAATTGTATACTTACTAAAGGCTACCTGTATGCAAAAGAAGAGCGAATTTTAGTTTTTTAACTTTGCCGTGTAATGTTTGATTTTTGCACGGATTTGCTCTTAAACACTTTTAGCTAAAATGTATGTAGCGGCCATCTTGGTGTCCCACTTAGAGACACAAACATGGCGAAAAAAAATATCAAAGTCTTAATTACACCAAACATCCCATCACAAAATATTGGATTCACTATAAGTTCCATTTAATCGGCTTATAACTATCAATAATGCAAAAATAACTTTCAACTGGTTCAATTTTGTTTATTTTCACGGCTTATCTAAAATAGCGTGACGAATTGTGTGACACAGTTAAAACCTTTACAAATCGGAAGCAAAACATCGTTAAAACCTGAAACTTTTTGTAACGGATTGTAACACTGGTATCCACATACCTTGTCAGAAACAACTTTGTACGAAGTGTAATAAAATAAGATCATCAAGAAATGAACAGAGCGAACGCAACACAAGATACTTTTTTAACTTAGAGAAATGAAGTTATTGCAAAAACGGTAACAAAGTCAAAACGTAACGATAACACCTATACCAATAATCAATTCGAAATATTACAAGAGGAAGTGTCAGGGCTGGAAATTATCACCAGTAAAACCGAAGTGTTTTTTTACGAAACACTTTATACCTCAAACAAGGAAATATCTTGTGATGGTGTGGTAAGAGAAAATGAATGTTTCAATGCTCTTAAAGAATTCAAAAATGACAAGACACCGGGTACCGACGTATTGTCAGCTGAATTTTATAAGTTCTTTTGGCCAGACTTGTGCAATGAAATGATCGCCAGTTTCAATTACGCATTTCAATCAGGAGCTCTGTCAATTAGTCAGAGAGGAATAATATCACTTGATCCCGGAAAAAATAAAGATAAAACAATTCTTGAAAACTTGAGACCCATTTCGTTGCTAAATGTAGACTATAAAATTCTTACCAAAACAATTGCTAAAAGATTAGAAAAGTTACTCCCAAAAATTATTAACCCAGATCAAACTGCATACGTCAAAGGTCGTTTTGTCGGTGAGAATATTAGATTAGTTGAAGATGTCATGTTTCACACAAAGCACATTAGTAGTCCTGGAATAGAGGTTTTGCACAGCAGCCATGTTGCATGGCAGGAACAATGAAAATGTTTTGCATTAGAAAGAACATTCTTTCCCATAGGGAAAAGAATCTATTGTTCCTGCCATGCAACATGGCTGCCATGCAAAACCTCTGTAGCGCTATTTATTGACTTTAAAAAAGCTTTCGATTCCGTTGAATGGAACTACTTAAACTCTTCCCTCAGAGTGTTTAACTTTGGTCCAAATTTCTTAAATTGCATAGAAGTGCTTTATCGTGAAGCCTCCAGCTGCGTAATAAATAACGGTCACACGTCGCCGTTCTTCCGTTTTCAACGCGGGGTTAGGCAAGGTTACCCTCTATCAGGACTTTTGTTTGTAATCGGGATTGAACTTTTAGCAAGAGCTCTAAAAAATGACAATTCTATTAAGGGAATGAAAGTCGGTCCTATAAAGAGACAAAATGTACACAATACGCCGATGATACCACTGTCTTCGTAAGGGACCAAAACTCAATAAGCAAGCTATTAAAACTTCTTGATGACTTTAAATTTGTCTCAGGGCTGGAAATTAACACCAGTAAAACCGAAGAAATGTGGCTAGGAAGCTGGAGAGATAAAACAGAAACCCTGTTAAATTTTAAGTGGCCGAAAGAACTTATTTGCGCCCTTGGTGTACACCTCTCGTATAACACTGAACATGCTAACAAACTAAATTTTAAGAAGAAAATCCTTAGCCTAGAAAAAACGTTAAACTGCTGAAAGGATAAACATTGTTAAAACTTTGGGATTATCGAAACTAATATATAACACCTCTGTTCTTACGATACTTGAACATTTTGTTAAAGAAATTAATAAGTTGACTTTCAATTCTATTTGGGAAGATAAACGAGCAAAGATAAAGAAAACAACGATTATCAGAGAAAGACAACAGTAGTATAGGGGTTGGGGGTACCAGCGCATTTTTGCAAAATGCGCTGTTACCAAACCCAACTCCGATACTACTGCCATATAATGGCATCCATATAATGGTTTATATCCAGTGTGCGCTTGTATTTTGATGTCTATGAAATTGCGCTCGTATTTTTGGAATATATATTGGTTTCCATATATTGGTGTCTATAAAATTGCGCTCGTATTTTGGGAATATATATTGGTTTCCATATATTGGTGTCTATAAAATTGCGCTCGTATTTTTGGAATATAGATAATGGCTTCTAACTTTTGGAATATATTTTTGGAATACCTTGACATAGTCTCATTGGATTTAATTAATAATTGCATAATGGCCATATGCATAACTGCTGATTCCATCTTCTTGCAGATATCTTTTGTCATCAAAACAACTGAGTGATACTTTATTGATTTCATAACTTCCTAATTGATGTTTTTGACTTCTGATTGTTTTCATTCTATTTTATTGTGAGGAAATGAGTCATCAGATTGTAAACAGGATGGAGTTATCGGTGTGTGACATTCTCGGAAAAAACAGGGGAAGCCCCCTATGAAATAAGTCATCACTATAGCTATTGTTTCAGATCACGAGAGAAAATATTTTCAACATATTATGGGGTTTGATTTAACTTTACAAGATCTCTCAACTTTGCCCGGTCTGTTCTAAACTCAATAAAACGCTGTTTATCCATCAGTGATATCAAAGGTGTGCGAAATATTATGCCTTCCACTCTTGTTTATATTGGTTCAGTTTCCCACGCGTGGGAATATTTATTGTTTCATCACCTTTTATGACAGCTTCCATGATTAGCATTTGGATTAAAAATAACATCTACGCAATGGAACAAAGATAGTTTCCCACGCGTGGGAATATTTATTGTGAGGAAATGACATCGTTCGGTAGCAATAAATTCGCGTTAGCCGATTTTTACATGTTCGCTATTTTTGTTTTCTGGGAATTTAGACACGTGCCGCTTATAGCTATTGTTTTAAAAATATTATCTCATATAATAGTATAGAATGAATTGTGATGAGATAATTCACGATGAGTTGAAAGCAATGGGTAATTTTATTTGTGATTTTTGTGACGTAAAATTAGTAGAAGTTGATAGTAGTGTGAGAGTGGTCGAGTCATGTTGTAGTGAACAAGATATAAATAATATAGATGGCATGAGTGTTTGTCTAAATTGTGGTTCCGTACATGGATATAATTATGTTAAAGAGTATGTTAATTTTTATGAGAGTATGTATAAAATACGGCGAAAATCGGTATATCATCGGGAATATCATATCCAAAACACAATAAATGACATCTGTAGCCAACACAAATTACAGATATCAAACAATAATATAACTAAAATCATGAAAATTTTTGAGGAGATAGATAAAATTTTGCCACAGATAAATGGAAACCGAAAACGTATGATAAATATTGATTACATTTTAAAACAATTATTTAAGATGTTAAAATTACCAATTGAAAATGATATACCTTTATCTAAATCGAAAAGAACATTAACTTGCTATAAACAATATTGGGATAATATCCTATTGTTAATAGGTGATCAAATACAAGCAATTATTAATAAATGATCCAATATCGTCATGCAAAGGGGGTTTTCCCTATGAATGAGTTATTGAATGAAAAGTTTGTTAGTAAAATTTACTCTAAAAGTTTACTCGGAAGTGAATTTTTTATCATATTGTTTCTCAAATTTTTCATCAAGAGTACAAAGATCAATTATCGTTTCGTCTAGCAACCTCAATTAATAAAGGATGATGCTGCTAAAATTAGTCATACGTCATGCAAAGGGGGTTTCCCTATGAATGAGTTATTGAATGAAGTTTGTTAGTAAAGTTTACTTGAAGGTTTACTCAAATTTTTTATCATACTGTTTCTCGAATTTATCAGCAAGAGGACAAAGATCGATGATTATTTCATCTAACTGTCTCATTTCATTGATGAAAACAGTGTGGTTGAATTGATTTCCTCTTAAAAAAGACCGTAGATCAACTAACACTTTTTCATAAGTCATATAAGAAAATTTAGACATTTCAATTTTTCTCTTATAGTCCTTGATTTCAGATATTGTCTTAAGCAATAAACCAGCTCCAGAAATAGAAGCTAGTATAGCAGGATTTAATGTGATACTACCAGCTATTGTACCAATAACTACTAAGCCTGTTGAAGTAACATTTACAATTAAATTCAATCTCTTAAAATATTTGAAAGCCTTTTTATAACACCAAAAGCGTTTGTGGTAATATCTATATAACGCTTTGATTTCAGATAATTTTTCTTTGCTTATACACTTATCGATATGATTAAATTGAAAGATATCTGTTTTAGTCATTCTATTCTATATATTATTAGTACATATTATATTTTAGGATTTGAAATAAGACAATATAATACACCACTTATTTGGCCCATTATTGGAGATCTTTTTATTTTCTTCGGCATTGAAAGGCAGCAATATGTGTATCCAGGCCCCTTTTCATAGTCATTGTAAAATCTTCCAAATGCATCATGAAAAATCGCATGTTTAATTAAAAATTGGTATTTGGTATTTAGAGTACAAGAACCAGGTCCTATTAATCCAATGTCAGAGTGTTTTTCTAATATTTGGTTAAATGATATTGGCTTATTCAAATAGTTAACGTACAAAAATTGATATATTAAAGCCGATTTTAATATTTCATCTTTAGTATTAGGATGTAGGTTTTTTTGGGTTGTGAAAAATTTATTACAAAAATTAATTGACTGTGCAAGAATTGACATTTATATATATCAATATATTAGATAATTATATATTAAAACTCTTCAAAAAGTACACTGATATGGCAATTATAAGGTGCATATGTAATATGATCAATTGATGATAATTTGATTTGTACAGTTGTACCTTCATTGAAATTGATAATTGATGTTGATATATTGAAAGTGTATAAAATTTTATTTGATGTTTTTTCCCAATTCTGCGGAGCGAACGAAGTGTTACCGATTAATATAACCATTTTTTTGTATCCTTCAGGCGGTTTATCGTCCAATATCATCAACCATAATTTTACTAATTTCAAATTAATTAATGCAATAAATGATGATGAACCGTTGAATATGATATTATTACTGTTCTTATTTTTCGTATAATTTCCTGAAAATATGAATTTATTTTTCGGTTTTGGTAAACCAATAAGTTTTCTACCATTCATATCCAAATCTACTTCCATTTTCATAAGACCATTTTTAATAAAATATACATTGTCGTATATAGCAGTACTGACATCATTCTGGTAGCCTTCTACACCATAAACAACTAGATGACCAGTAGCTGGATTAGCGATCGTTCGGCCATGGAGATCGATGAATAAATAATTTGGAGGTACTTGAGTCCATCTATGTATTTGAACGATTGTCCTTGAATAATTTTGGAACAGCTTCGTTGTTTGTTTTTGAATATTCATCGTACTCGCTTGAGCTGTGACACTGATTGCACTCATTTGTATCGGGTAGAATTCAGTGACGAGCGTATAATAACCTACAGGTACCGGATGCAGATTAAAACTAATTCTTGATCGGTATAGGCCACTGTTGTCAACCTTTAGGGTGAACTCATAGGCTTTTTTATTCAGTTTATGTAGGGATTGTTGAAAATCAACGATTCCAGTTACAGTGATATTTGATTCGCTACTGCTTTCATTAATGTCCAGCATTAAATACCTGAATACATCCTCTAGTTGGTTTCCTGTAATATATGTATGACTGATTTTCTCCTCCAGATCTTGTTTTAACTTAACAACTCCAGTATTGTAATCCGATTTGTCGAGTTTTTTCGTTTGTATGTCGTTGATTGAGGCTTCATTTTGTGTTATTCTTAGGTTATTTCCGCTTGTTTTAGCGTCAACATATGTTTTGTCTGCTTTTAGATTAGTTAAATTATCCACATACCCTTTATTCACAGCATGATCAACTGCTGTTGGATCTTTTATATTGAAAATTGTATTATTATTCATATCCAAACCAGTCTCCATTGGCAACATCTCTTTACGACTGACAAAAATGTTTTTTACATCATTATAACTAACAAGATTGTTGTAATTTGCAGCTAAATCCAAGTATGTCTGTTGTTTCGACTCAACAATATTAAAAAGTTCTTTCAAATCAATGTTTTTAGTAACTTCATGAGTGTGATCAGGAACATCGGGATGATATTTTTTGAGAGTTGTCATATTCACAGCACTGAGATCATTGTTTTCATCCGTATCCATATTTGTGATCAGTTTTCGATCCATATTAACTTCTCCAGGTAGAATTAATTTATTTCCTCTTAAATCAAGATCTCCCGTCATGTGATTTTCGCCATTCAACAATAATACTTCATATTTACCGGGTTTAGTTAGTAATCCAACATCTAATTGATGCTTGGTAATTGCATCTCTGTCATTACCCCTCTTCCTTTAGATTGACAAGTTTTTTATTCTGCATATCATAGTTATTGTTTGGATCCAACTTGAGTCCACTACTTGCTTGAATTTTTTGGCTAATGATTCTAATATATTCAGAAATGTCAATATTTGTGAATTTCTTAAGGTTATTAAATATGCCCATCTATATTATGATATTACATTAGATTACTTCATCAAAATTCTTCTTCACACTTTTATTTTCTTTGTCCACAAACAGAAATTCATAGGGCCCTAATTTATTGAACAAACCAGGGTCTATTAAGTTTTCTTTGGCAATGAGATTCAAATGGTTTTTGGTAGTAGGAGGATACAACATCATATGACTGCAGTTTAATCTAAGTTTCTGCGGAATATCATAGTAACTCTGGCTTAAATAAATTGGGCTTATCTTATGGTGGCGTCCATCTGTGAAGTTGTTGGCAATTTTATTTTGTATTTTATCAGGTGCATTAATTAGATCATCAAAAATGACAATTTTACGGTTGTTGTTGGGATATTCTGAAGTGTCTTTAATATCATCAGATGATCCAATTTCTAATACAGGATAACCAACCTTATCAGATATTTTATTGATCAATGTTTGTAGATCTTGTATTTTTTCCTGATGATGATTTGGTGTGTATAAATATATCTTATCATAATACATCAGTGGTGATCTTAACATATGCATAAGAGCATTTGTCTTTCCACATCGACTTTGTCCTGTAATAATCATTCTAAAATCTTCGTCTAAAAAATTGTTTAATCTTTTTTTTAATTCATCATTTCTATTTGTATCGTAATTCGGAATTTTCATTATATAAAATATGTTAGATAATAAATATAAGTGTTGTTTTTACACATATTTATAAATATAAGTGTTGTTTTTACACATATTTTTAAAGATAAGTGTCATTTCGACAGATAAATTATGTAACATATTTTATATAATGAATATTGACAGAATTAAAAAATATGCTGATTCAGAATATGATAGCTATAAAATTGTCAAAGCAGTTACTGAATCAAAAAATGAAATAAAAAATAAGGAAGGAGGGCGTGATATTGTAATGAGTGATTATTTTAAGACATTACGAGAGCCATTGATTGAAAAACAGAAAAAAACAGATGAGAAACAGGATCAACTAATTGAACAACTACGGGGAAATCAATTAGCTTTAACAAAGGGATTTCAGGATATAATTGAATCGAATAAAGACATAATAACATTACAACATGAGCTACCCCAAATAGATTACCAACCAGAACAAAAATCAAGAAAAGATCCAACATATTTTAATATTGATAACCGATTTAATAAAGATGATAAAATTATTTTAAACAAAAACAATTTGACAATGCCCTCACAATTATTATCATTGTCTCCCCAAAAATTATTGGAAGAAAAGAAAAAATCTGCCGAATTAGCAATGGTCTTGGGCGGAAATAAAAAGGGCAAGAGTAAAGAAGTTAAGGCGGAATATACTAATGAAATAGGCGTTCTTCGAAAATATAGGGATACGATCTCAGACGTATTAAAGTCGTTTGAGTATAGACAAAAAGGTGAGGGTATTCGAATATATAAACAACCAAAAAGAAATGCTTTCAAAATAAATGGTAATCAATATGGTGGCCTTCTTATTGATGTCTCAAAATTGATGAATGAAATGAAGCTGAATGCATATCATGGTGGTAAATTGGTTTATGAAGCTGATGCTGATAAATCACTCATAAATATGCTAACTAAAAGATATAATCCCAAAACAAACTACAGTCTGAATGCTGTAAAGATTTTTAACGATCTTAATATGCTCAGTAATATTGGACCACACAAATCATCTGGTAAGTCCAGAATGATTGGATCAAGTGTTATGTATTATCAAGATCCAAAGCAATTGGCTGATCGCATGAAAATAATAATTGGTTCAATGGTGGCTGGAAACAATAGTCCAGTGTTGCGAAATGACTTATCACAAATCAATGATGAATTAATGAAAATAGGGGCTATTGACAGAACAATGCATGAGAAATTATACAATAAATATATAAGCATATAATATAATGGATGTAAATAGAGTTTTAGTTTTCAAATCAATAGATGCTAAAAAACAAAACCAAAATAATAAACCACGTAATTTCACTATAAAGTTCATTCCTGAATTAATTTTAGATGACAACAAACAATACTATATGGCATTAGATCATCTCAGTATGACTGCAAGTTGGCATAATATACGACCAGAATATTATAACAACCAATTAAAGATCTCAAAAAACAAAGGCACTTCTTGGCAAACAATAACATTCCCATCAGGTATTTATGACTATGATGATATAGATCAATATATTCACAATGAAATTGGAAAACTCATGCAAAAGGAGACTTATGGAATTGATATATTATTTGACCTTACAACATATAAGGTTTTCATAAAGTTGGATGAAAACTATTGGATTGATTTCAAGAATAGCGGAAACTTTGCAGATTTACTGGGTTTCGATAAAACAGGGATATTGAAAGTGAGTTCTTATGGACCCCCAATTTCCTAATATCAGCAACAGTATTGATAACTTATACATAAGAACTTCTCTACTAAGTAATTCAATCGTTTCAGGAAGGTTATCAGACGTGCTTTTTACCTTCTCAACGAATACAAAAACAAGATCTCTACCATTTGAAATACAACCAATGAATTATCTTTGGAATAAAATAAATACAAAAGTACTATCTGAAGTTACTTTTTATATCACAGACGACGAAAACAGGGAGGTTGACTTAAATGGAATTGATATATCTTTAACCGTTGTGATAAAAGAAGCTTAATTTATATACACTCACTATATAGATGGAACGAAGAGAAAGAGATCCAGATACTGGAGATTACATTATTCAAGGTGAAGGAATATTTGATGTTTTCAAAAATGTTGGAAGTAAGATAGCTTCAAAACTTGCAAGCAAAACAGCTAAACAACTTGCTAAAAAGGGTGCTGAAAAGTTGATAGAAAAGGGGTCGGAAAAAATAGGTGAAAAAACAGGTCAGCTTATTGGTGACAAAATTTACAATAAATTTAGTGATAAAACAAACGAGCCAAAAATAACGAATGAAACAAAAGGTGATGAAATAATCAAACTTTTACAAAAAGAAAATGAGCAACAGGCTCAAGATACTGACAAATATCAATATATTAAAGATGTTTATAATGATTTACTATTATAATGATTTTTTATCTAAACTAATAATATATATGAACGGAAATTTTCGAAGTCCAGAATTTGTTAAAAGATATGAATATGCATATTATGATTTACAAACACCTTTGAATGCTAATATTGGGGCAAATAATCGACAAACAAAAGATAATTACATGTTTGTAATAGATAATAGCTCAGAGGCTAACCCAATAGACTGGTATAATGCATATATTGAAGTCAATTTCAAGCTTCTTCAGTTAGATCAAGATCAAGATGGAGCTGGTATCGGCGCCGGAGTGGGAAATGGAAATTTATTTTGTACAACAACAAACGGTAACACCTTCATCAGAGAAATACAAGTTGAATGTAATGGTATAAGTGTATATAACAACACAAAAGCCAATGAATCATCGAATGTTCTATCACTTTTAAAATACACTAAAGAATATGCCAATACAGTTGCTAAAGACAATTTCTTTTATTTAGATACTTCGACTGGAACAGCTGAGCCTAGAACAGTTCAAGCATTGTACAACCAAGGATTCGCGACGCGAAAAATTCTTACAGACGCAGGCAGTGAGAACAAAATATCTATCCCATTGAATATATATTCGTATTTTGCTGCATTCAAAAAGAATCTTCATCCAAATATAAAAATGAACATTTTAATCCGATTGGAAAATGATAACAATATTATATTTCGTAGCAATGCTGCTCCTGATTCAAAAGTTTTGATGACTAAATTCAGATTATGGTGCCCTAAACTTATTTTCAATGGTAGTGGTATGCGTCAATATCTGGAAAACTATCTGAAACCAAAAACTTGGATATACTTGAGAGAGCATTATGAAATAAATCAAACTGCGGCTGTGAGTTCATTTTTCAGAATTAGTACAGGTATAAGAAGACCAAGACATGTTTTTCTATGGGTGAATCCAACAGCTTCATATAATAATCAAGAAGCTAATATATTTACATTCAAGACATTCAGTATAGGTGCAAATAACAGAGTTTTCAGTAAAGCTCAGCTTGAAATGAATAATAGCATATATTATCCTCAACTTGAATTGTCAGCTAATGAAGAGAGTAGATTATACAGAACACTTATGAGCTATAGTTCTGCTTACAATGACTTTCTTAGTGGGTCATTAATTGATAGAAGTAATTTCAGAAATTTGTTTGGAATGATTTATTTCGACCTAAGAAATCAAGAGGAAGACACAAAAGATTCTGTTGTATCATTAACTTTTCGATATGAACTCAACGGAGCAAATGCAACTAACTATACTTTGAATGCTCTTGTTCTTCATGAAAAAGAGATCGAATTATACACAAGCAGTGGTAAACTACTTATTAAAGCATAAATTAATTATGTTGTTACAATATTTATAGTTTTTCAATTAAACATGTTTTGTAATTATCAAAATTATATAACATATATTATATACAAAATATGACAACTTATTATGAATATGGTGTGAAATTATCTCAAGGACAAAAACAAAAATTAGCAAAAGCATATGAAACAAATTCACCAATAACAATTCGATTAGCTAAAAATGAGTTGATGGGAAGCGATGGACTGAATTTAACTAAAACACAGATAAATAAAATCAAAAAAGCGATAAAAAATGGAGTTGGTGTAGATATCAAGATTTCAAAAACACAGATTAGAAAATCAGTTAAATATGGCGGTTCTTTATGGTCTAGTTTAATTTCACTTGGAACAAAAATGCTTCCAGTGGCCACCAAATTAGCATCAAAAGCGGTACCAGCTTTAGCTACAGGAGCTTTATCTGCTCTCGGATCTTTGGGAATTGATAAAATTTTTGGAAAAGGTATTCAATCTGGTGGTTTCTTAATACCAGATTCAAAAATACAGCAATTGATTAAGTATAAACACATTTTAACTAAAAAACAAAAACAAGACATTTTAGCTGCTATTCAAAATGGAGGACAAGTATTCATTCAACCATCACAAAAACAAAGAGGTGGTTTTTTGGGGACGATCCTAGCATCTATTGGTATTCCAATGTTGTTGAATGCATTAACAGGAAAGGGTTTAAGTATACCAAAAAAGAAAGCATCTGGATTAACAGTTTCACCTAAACCTGGAATGATGATGCCTTATTATCCACCACCATTTTATGGAAACTGGCCCTCAAATACTATAGGTATGGGAGCAAAAAAAAAAGTCAAAACAAAAACAAAAAAGGGAGAGGGCCTATTACTAGGCAAAAACAGTCCTTTTACAAAGTTAGGAATACCAATTCTAGGAGATATCCTGTAAAACCAAAGTTCAGAGATATTCCTCTTTCAAATATTGATTTATTAAAATGGATTAAATATTTAAAAATAACCAATTTTAATGGTATTTATTCGAGGGATAGTTTGGATCATATCCACAAAATAGGATCTTGTATCATTAATCTTGATGATAAAATAGGTCCTGGTACACATTGGGTAGCACATTATAATAATATGAATGATAAGACTATATATTACTTTGATAGTTTTTCGTTACCTCCACCACAGAAATTGGTTGATTATGCTAAAAAATTGAAATTGAAGTTTATATACAATTATGGTTATCCTATCCAGGATATCAAATCAGTTAGATGTGGATATTATTGTTTATATTTTTTGGATAACATTTATAAAAAATCATTTTATGATTGTATAAAAGTATTCAAATTAAATAACCAACAGTATAATGAACGATTTATTGAAAACTATTTCAAAAATATCTAATTATATTATATAAATGGTAAAAAGTTATTGTGTAAAACAGAAGAAGCAAACAGAATCTGTACCAGGTACTGAAAAATATGTTAAAACTAAAAATAATCGTCTTATGTTAAAATCTCAATGTAGTGAATGTGAGGCTACTAAGACACGTTTTGTATCCAATAAAAAAAAATTAAACTAAATAGCCAGTCAGAGATGGCTGGCGGATTTTTAGATATTACTGGTTCTCATACTCTTGGTGAAATTGCAGCTAAAAGTGCTTTAAAAGGTTTGTATAATTTAGGTAGAATCGGAGCATCAAAAGCAATCAAATCTGATTTTGCAAAACAAAAGATTAAAGGAATGGCTGATAAATATTTGGATCAAGCATTAGATAGTTTTACTGGTGATATAAGCCGAAAACTGGACCCTCTTCATGGTGGTGCTGTTGATATTCATAAGGCTATCGGCAAATTACCAAAACCTAAAGGCGGTTGGACATTACCCGGTCATAAATATACTGGGCCTTATAATGATTTAGAGAGTCAAGTGAAATATGACCCAACAACTGGCCAAATATTAGAAATATATGACCAACCTACAGGAAGAACGGATGCCATTGCCATGCAGCACGATGTTGATTATAGTGTTTGTAAAGACGACAGAAAGTGCAAGAATAGAGCAGACAGAAAAATGGTCAAAGCTTTAGATGAAGTACCATATGATGAGAGACAATGGGGTCATTGGTTGGCTAGAAACACGATTGATATAAAACAGAAATTAGGCCTTGGTGTTAAACAAAAAAGGAAGCCAAAAAACGGAAAGCGGCGTTGAGTAAAAATGATTGGGCTCAACAATTAGCCGATGAATTACATAAGCCAATCAAACGAAAATTTAAAACAAGAAGAGTTATTGTTAATGGAATAGATGATATTTGGAGCGCTGACCTTGTAGAAATGCAGAAGTTTTCAAAATGGAATAAAGGATATAGATATTTATTAAATATCATTGATGTGTTTTCGAAATTTGCTTGGAGCATTCCTATTAAAAATAAAACAGGTAATACAATTACTGAATCATTTGATGATGTTATTAAAAAATCCAAACGGAAACCTAAATTTATTTGGGTAGACCAAGGGTCTGAATTCTATAATAAAACTTTCAAAGACTGGCTAAAGAAAAATAATATTGAGATGTATTCTACTTTCAATGAAGGTAAAGCTGTTGTTATTGAGAGATTTAACAGAACATTAAAATCTAAAATGTGGAAACAATTTACAGCTCAAAATACAACACAATATTTAGACATGTTACCAAAACTATTAAATGAATACAACAGTACAAAGCATTCAAGCATCAAAATGAAACCGGCAGAAGTAAATAAAAAGAACGAGGGAAGTGTATATCTCACTTTATATGGTGATATGGAACCATCATCATCAAAAGTAAAATTCAAAGTTGGCGATAAGGTTAGAATTTCAAAGTATAAAAGAAAGGTATTTGATAAAGGATATACAAGTAATTGGACTGAAGAGGTATTCACAGTTGATAAAATCCAATACACAAACCCTATTACATATAAGTTAAAGGATCTTAATAATGAATCAATAGAAGGGTCATTTTATGAACCTGAATTACAATTAGCAGAACAGGATGTATTCAGAATTGGCAAAGTCATTAGGAGGGATTACAAGAAAAAACAAGCTTTGGTATCATGGTCTGGTTATCCAAAAGAATTTAATTCATGGATACCGTTAAAAGATGTCAAAAATATCTAACATATATGTATCATGAGTGGCATTGAGAAATATATCAAAAAAAATAAATTTTCAAATTCAGGAATGTGAAGATGAAATAGACAATCTTCATGATAAAATATATGATAATGAGCGTAGATTGGATCTGTTACAATATAAAAAGAAATTATTGAAACTTTATCATAAAAAAATACATGAAATTGATGAAGATATAACATTGAAACAGTTATTGAATATTATCTGCAATGAGATAGAAAACAATAGATACGATGATGAATGTAATGTGTTGAAACAAACCAAAGTTGATAATGTCGAATATCTCAAACGTGAAAATAATATTTTTACACCTGTGAATACAACAAGTAATGCAAATTTGATTAATGAGACTTGGCTTTAAAAAAGGTTTAAAGAGATGTTACTATTTACAAGTATCCCAGAAATTTCTGAGATATTTATATCTTTGCATTCGCTATTCATTGCTAGCCAAAAATATTAATGTTTCTGGCTATTATCAACCATATTTAAACGCATCATTATAAAACTATTTAAAACAATATCTATAGTATTATATATGGAAAATCAAAATATTAAGAAAGGTCCAGGTAGACCAAGAATTTATACCGACGAAGAAAGAAAGCAACATAAGACACAATATATGTTAAATAAAGTATGGCTTTGTAAAATTTGTAAGAACAACAAAAATTATACACTTGCTGGGAAATCATGTCATGAGAAAACAAAAAAGCATGTGAAGAATGCAAATATCTACATCATAATGCAACGAATTATCAACGTAACACGAAAAAATATTCCAAATCACACACAAGATTAATTCTTTTCATAGTTATAGTTCAAAGGATCCATGATTGGATTATTTGAATTCTCGACTATATTCAAACGCACATTCGTAAAACCATTTAAAGAATTATCTATAGTTATATATATAGATAATGGAAAAATTAGAATTAAAAAAATTGAGTAAGTCTCAACTAATCGAAATGCTATTAAAAATACAGAATACCAAACCAGCTCCTGAGGTTGCAATTGTGGATAACAAAAAACAACGTAGGAGACCAATTCCAACACCAAGAAAAAGTGTTAAACAGATGGTGAATGAATATGAAGACCATATTTCACCACCAACTAAGTTTAGAGGTGACTATAAACCAGTACCAGCACCTAGAACTAAAAAGTCAATTGCAGAAAAACCAGTTCCTGCTATAAGAACTAAAATAGAGCAAACAGACAAAGCTCTAAAAGGTTATACTAAATCCTATGAAATTAATATAAAAAATAACAAAGACCCACTGGTGCAACTGCAAAACACAAGAAAGGCTATTGAACATCATATTACAAATACACTAAAATCCATGAAAGGACTAAAATTTGTTGAAACACTCAAGGTAATATTTGCAAAAATATCAAATGGAGAAACAGTGTATAAAACTGCCTATTTCAACAGTCAAGTTCAAACAATCATAAACAACCTAGATATAGATGAATCACTTCAAGTATCAAAGCAAAACATATTAAACAAGATTGCAGTTTGGATTTCAGAGGGATCTGGTTGGACTGTTCAATCAGTGGAAAATCATTATATTAATGTTGTAAAATATCAACCAATGAGAGGCTCTTCATATATTCAACTACCCCAAGAACTCAGAAACAGTGCAAAAGGATTGATCAACCTAAAAAATAATGATAATGAATGCTTCAGGTGGTGTCACATTAGACATCTGAATCATCAAGATAAAGATTCCCAACGAATTAAGAAACTAGATAAGGAATACATCAACAAATTAGATTATTCAGGAATTGAATTCCCAGTCACCACCAAACAGTACAATAAGATTGAAAAACAAAATAAGATCAATATAAATGTGTTCGGTTATGAAGACAAACAACCATACCCAATTTATGTCTCAAAAGAAAAATATGAAGACCACATGAATCTTCTTCTGATAACAGAAAATGAAAACAAGCACTATGTCTTAATTAAAGATTTTAACAAATTAATGTACAATCAAACCAAACACAAAGAAAGAAAACATTTCTGCATGTATTGTCTTCAATGCTTCAGCTCTGAAACAGTGTTAACCAATCATAAAGAAAACTGTATGCAAGTGAATGGCACACAAGCTATAAAAATGCCTGACAAGGATAATAATACACTAAAATTCAACAATTTCCATAAACAACTACCGGTACCATTTGTTATTTATGCAGATTTTGAAGCAATTACTGAAAAAATACATGGTTGTCAGCCTGAGAATGATCAGTCATACACAGAGGCTTATCAGAAGCATACAGACTGTAGTTATGGTTATAAGGTTGTTTGTTGTTACAATGATAAATACACCAAACCAGAGCAAATATATAGGGGTGAAAAAGCTGTACATAAATTTATGGAAGCTATGCTATGGGAAGTCAAATATTGTAAGAAAGTGATGAAAAAAGAATTCAATAAACCATTAAGAATGACAAAAGATGATGAAGAAGAATTTCAAAAAGCTGAAGAATGCCATATATGTGATCAAAAGTATGCAGAGAAAGATATTAAAGTTAGAGATCATTGCCATATAACTGGTAAATACAGAGGATCTGCTCACCAAGAATGTAATCTGAAACTCAGAGTGAATCCAGCAGAGATAAAAATTCCTGTTATATTCCATAATCTCAGAGGTTATGATAGTCATTTCATCATGCAAGAGATTGGTGAAATAGTCAAGAAGCACACATACAAAAATAAGAAAGGAGAAGACAAACAGATGAACATAAATGCTATACCAAACAATATGGAAAAGTATATGGCTTTCATGCTTGGTAATCATCTTACCTTCATTGATAGTTTCCAGTTTATGAGCTCTAGTTTAGATAAACTAGTAAGCAATCTACCAAAAGAATCATTAAAATATACCTCTCAACAATTCAAAGGTGAAAAGCTTAATTTAATGTCACAAAAAGGAGTCTATCCATATGACTTCATGGACAGTTTTGATAAATTCAATAAACAACTACCACCAAAAGCAGAATTTTACAGCATATTAAATGATGTATGCATATCAAATGAAGACTATAAGCATGCTCAAACTGTTTGGAAAACCTTCATGCTTAAAAATATGGGTGAATACCATGATGATTTATATCTTAAATCTGACATCCTTCTGTTAGCTGATGTGTTTGAAAACTTCAGAAAGACCTGTCTACAATACTATAAATTAGACCCATGTCATTATTTCACATCTCCAGGATTATCTTGGGATGCTATGCTAAAAATGACTAATATTAAACTAGAACTAATGACTGATATTGACATGTTTCAATTCATTGAAAAAGGGATGAGAGGTGGTATTTCTTATATAGCCAATAGATATGGGAAAGCCAACAACAAATACATGAAATCATACAATGAGAAGGCGCCCTCAAAGTATATCATGTATCTTGATGCTAATAATCTCTATGGTTGGGCTATGTCACAATACCTACCAACTGGTGGTTTCAAATGGATGACAGAAAATCAGATTAAGAAGTTAGACTTAACTAAATATAAAGAAGATAGCAATAAAGGTTCAATACTAGAAGTTGATATGGAATATCCTGAAGAATTGCACAGCCTTCATAATGACTACCCATTAGGACCAGAGAAAGTTAAAGTGACTAGCAATATGTTATCTGGGTATTGCCAAAAGATAGCTACCAAATATAATATATCAACAGGTCTTGTACAAAAACTGATTCCAACTTTAAGAAACAAAGAAAAGTATGTTCTTCATTACAGAAACCTACAATTATACACTGATCTTGGTTTGAAAATAACAAAAGTTTATAGAGTACTAGAATTTAATCAGTCTGCATGGTTGAAGCAATATATTGATTTCAACACTCAGAAAAGAACTAATGCCAAAAATGCCTTTGAGAAAGATTTCTTCAAACTTGTGAATAATTCAGTATTTGGAAAAACAATGGAAAATATCAGAAAGAGAATAGATGTTAGATTAGTAACTGATGAGAAGAAACTATTAAAAATGACGGCTAAACCTACATATGTAAGTAGCAAAATCTTCAATGAAAACCTTGTAGCCATTCATAAGATCAAAGAAACACTAACCCTTAACAGGCCGGCATATGTGGGTATGTGTATCCTAGATCTTAGTAAGACATTAATGTATGATTTTCATTATAACTACATCAAAAAGAAGTATAATAAGGCTAGACTTCTGTTTACTGATACAGATAGTTTAACTTATGAAATTGAAGCTGAAGATGTCTACTCAGACTTCTGGAATGATAAACATTTGTTTGATAATAGTGACTACCCAGAAAGCTCACCATATTTCAATAAAACTAATAAAAAAGTAATTGGTAAATTCAAAGATGAAGCTGCAGGAATTCCTATTTGTGAATTTGTTGGTCTACGATCAAAAATGTATAGCTATATGAAAGACAACCAATCAGGAGGTAAGACTGCTAAAGGAATTAAAAAGAATATTATCAAAAATAATATCAAACATGAAAATTATAAACAAACACTATTTGAAAATAAACAGATGCATCATAAGATGAAAACAATCAGAAGTCAAAAACATCAATTAGGAAGTTATGAAATTAATAAAGTATCACTCAGTTGTTTTGATGACAAAAGATATCTGCAAGAAGATGGAATCAGCAGTTATGCATATGGCCATTATGCAATTATTAATTAAATCCAATGAGACTATGTCAAGGTATTCCAAAAATATATTCCAAAAGTTAGAAGCCATTATCTATATTCCAAAAATACGAGCGCAATTTTATAGACACCAATATATGGAAACCAATATATATTCCCAAAATACGAGCGCAATTTTATAGACACCAATATATGGAAACCAATATATATTCCAAAAATACGAGCGCAATTTCATAGACATCAAAATACAAGCGCACACTGGATATAAACCATTATATGGATGCCATTATATGGCAGTAGTATCGGAGTTGGGTTTGGTAACAGCGCATTTTGCAAAAATGCGCTGGTACCTCCAACCCCTATACTACTGACAACAAGGTGGGCTTAAAATGATTGACTTCGAAATTATGGGAAAAGCTCTCAAGTTGGCTTGGATTGGGCGGTTATATTCGTATAATGAAGCTTCGTGGAAAATCATTCCGGAATTTTGTAGAAGTCAATATGGCGGGATATCTTTTTAATTGACTGTTAGTATGATTTTAAGTCACTTCATTTAGGGACGGACCATTAGATTTTTGAGGGGGGGGGGGGGGGGGGGGTGGGCAAATACCAAAAAAAAATTCGAGCACGGCCTTGAACTGCAAAAAAAATATCGTGCAAAACAAAAACCCCACAAAAAAAAATTCCTGCAAAGCTTAATATTTTTAGAACAATATTTTATATCCAGGAGCAGATGGTCAGAACACAAATAAATCACACTGACGTTGTAGAATGTTAGCGACTTATGAGCGCTTGGGGAGGATCAAATGTTCTGTCTTTTCATTGGTTTGTTTTGTTTAGCCAATAACAATGGTTTATTTTTGACCCGACGTAAGTGGTGTTTCTTTGTAGGCTTTTTAGCTGATTTCATAAGCATGTAAGATGTTTTCTGACATGAGGAATGGTTCTTTTATAGTTGTACAGTGGCATTGTAGGTACATGTGTATCTCAATGGATGAGAAATACTTTGTTTATGTGTTGTACAACAAGCTTGTAATTGCAGGGGCGGCGCTACCGGTGGGGCAGGTGGGGCATTTGCCCCACCAACTTTCGACAGCTCAAAATGGCGGTGGGTGGAGATGAATAGTGTAGCAACATCCTTTGACCAGATCCGATGGCGGGGCGCTTTAATGCATTAGAGTTTGCAAAATAAATATTAGTTAAGCATCGGAGATATTGTGACTTTAGACTGGAGATTGGATATTGTGAACCAAGCATTTCAATATCCCTTCAATGAGTTACTCGGACGTCAGCTATCGGACTCCAGCTACCGGCAAATCCATCAAACAAATCCATCAATGCTGTGAGTTAGCGCTCGGCCTCTGCCCTAAGAAGGCTCAAGACATATCTACGAACAAACTATGTCACAAGAAAGATTAAATCATTGCATTATCCAGACATTGCATTAACTGACAAATTGAACATGGCTGATATTGGAAATCAGTTTCTTTCTGCCTCCAATGACAGAGAAAATCGCTTTGGAAAATTCGTTTCCAAAGCCTTCCCATACTGAAAAGAATTGACAGAGAATATTCGAGTGACAGTCGAATTTACTTTGAACAAACAACCAAAATGGAGTTACATCCAAGTTTCAGAAAGTGTTTCGTGTACTTTTCATGAGAATTAAACTGAACTCAAAGCTGACCTTGGAAACTGTTTCTCCGGAGAGTTTCATTTCAAAAATTTCCCGGAGGAGCATGCCCCCGGACCCCCCTAGAAGCTCGCGCCTTTGGCGCTCGCCACAGGAGATTCGCCCCACCAACATTATATTTCTGGCGCCGCCCCTGTAATTGTAAGATGATTGGGTGTACTGCTGTGGAAGCGACATCAACAGGGGGCTGGTGTAAAGAAAATTGTAGGGGCAGTTACAACACCGCGGCCAGGCTTCATGCTATCAAGCTGCTGTTACATAAGATCTGACTTGCTATAGTATTCCTGTCCCTAGTATGGCTTTTCTAGTATTCCTATAAACACGTATATGCGTCAGGCATTAAAACATATAGACTCGCAAAAAAAATATCATGCAAGCAAATCATGGCAAAAAGAAAAATCCTGCACAGTCTCGAGCGTAGAAAAAAATATCCTGCACCAAAAAATTGCCCAACCCCCCCCCCCCCCCCCCCCCCCCCTCAAAAAGCTAATGGTCCGTCCCTTAGATAACCTTCCAGATTTTTACTGTACCGTTCTCAAGTACTGGCAAGATTTCAATAAGCCAACGACCCTCAATGAAAATATTTCAACAGACGCGGAAATAATCTGGAATAATAGAAATATAAAAATTGATGGGAAACCTATTTTCTACAACTCGTGGTTCAAGAAAGGTATTATTCGTATCAGCGATCTATTAAATAAGAATCATAATTTTCTTTTTTTTGGTTGAACTACAGGAAAAATTTAATTTTTTCACACCTTTTACTACGTATTATGACTTAATTAAAGCCATTCACTCAAAATGAAAAACAGTAATAAACAATACATTAGGCAATAGAGATACCGCAGCGACTTCAAGCCCCAGCAAAACCACACTTTCCACCCGCGCTGTTTACTCTTCTTTTCTTAACAAGATAACTGTACCTCCAACCTGTGAGAATAGGATTTTAAATTGTGGGTTTACTAAAGAAAATATTCATGAAGTGTACTTGCTCCCGTTTACAGTCACCAAACAGACAAAGTTAATTGCTTTCCAATATAAAATAATTCATAACGTCCTTCCAAACCAAATTAGTCTATTTCGCGCCGGAAAAACTGAAAATGACACCTGCCCACTTTGCAGCTGCGAAAAACAAACTACCACTCACACGTTGTTCAATTGCATTAAATCGAACACATTTTGGGATTCTTTTGTAAAATGGTGGTACCAGAAATTCAATCATAATGTCAGTTTAAATGAATACATAATTTTATATGGCCGGCATCAAAACACACCAATTCTCTACTCAACTATGCTTTTCCTATTGCAAAATACCATATTTTTGCTACCAGCATATGCAGCGGCTTTTTGGACTTTGACAGCTTTTTATTACGATTGAAAAATGACATAATTATTATTAAAGAAATATCGTTTCAGAATAAATCTGTCGACAAATTCAATTCCACATGGGCACGCCTAGTGTAATCCTTGTGTTTTGTTCATGTTATTTTTCTTCCATGTAATTTTATGTAAAATAATGGTTTAGCTCAATAATTGATACTGCACGTCCTCTGGTTTTCGCACCCTCTAATATGTGTTGCAGTTGTCGTAGTTTATAGTTGATTAATGATCTAAGTGTCTTAAAATTTTGCTATTCTGTAATGTGTCAGACTATATTTTACGTCAGTGGTTATTTTAATTAAGGTTCTTTACTCATGTCTTTTGAATTGTAACCTTGTTTTTTTTGTTACTGACATTGTAAAGTAAAGTTTTGAATGTTTATAGAGTTATTGCATTGTTTTGCTGCAAAAAAAGATCATTAACATACTTGTGCAGACTTAGACTGTGAGTGCATTCGTAGAGAGCTAGCAGTTTCTCTCTGGATAGTGGAGCGGGCGTGCTTACGACTATAGTATTTAGGGGCTTAGAGATTAGAGCTTAGGGGCTTCTAGGCGTCTAGAACATCCCGTTTTTTTTTCGGCTCTTGTTTCATAAGCAACAACAAGAGCCGAAAATAACCGATACCCTACCAGGTTAGAGTGGACTAATTGTAACGCATTTATATATAAATATGATAAACTGCGCTTCACAATGTTGACTAAGGATGAGAGTAGCATACTGAGACACGCGCAAATGGCAGCAACCATCAGTCCATTTAAGATGTCACTTCACCGACCTAACCCAATCCATGAATGAATGTGAACAGGCCAGACCGCAACACCATGGACTACGTCCTCTTCTCTTTTCCAACAGTGAGGTCTTTAACTAATGGTTTCTTTTCAATTGGTGTCAGAGATAAGAGAAACACGGAAGCCAGCGCGATAATCTCCCAGCACGTGGAAACTTGACGCACAGAAGAAAGGAAAAAAATACGTAGGCATTCTCTCCACTGCGCGTCGAGTTTTCGACAGCGGTAAATATTCGCGCGCTTTAAAAGGCTCGTTTTTGTCACAACCATATTGTTGCTGTCTCTCAGAGAACGTGATGCAACGACGGGAAAAACAAGGCTGTAAATGGGAACAACTAATCGCTTACGATTTTGCTTCGCTTGTTGAAACTTCCGCCCAGCTCGATTTTCTGAACTCGAAGGGCGAGTCTGTCATTCATTGATATAACATCTGTATGACAAACAGTAATGTTAAACAATACATTTAGAGACAAACAATGCTACACACGTTGTGATTGCTCGAAAGCCATTTACTATAGTTCAATGGAAACAAGCGTTTCTTACAAGATCAATATAAAACTTACTTTTCTTGTTTCTTTACAGTTATGACAGCATTAGTAAAAGCTTGGTAGAACACAATTTTAAACATAAGTTCACAACAAAATTCAAAATAACTATAGAAACACTCGACTTCGGTATTTCTTTCTTCCAAAATTCCACTTATGTTGCATAGCTACTTCGCTTCTATGCCTAGCTATTGTAATCTAAACATTGGTTACAGAGTTAAAAACATTCCTCTGTCACCGTGTTGCTGCAAGGAAACTGAAAACAACAGGAAATATTCTTTTACTGGTTTATTTGTAACGACTGTCGTGCAATATCGACGCCTGAACGACGCAAGCACGAAACAATTTGAAATATTGCGAAATAATATATAGCTTCGATTGGATTAACACATGCATGGCTTTTTCTGGTATAATTGCCGTAAATATGAAAATTGCATTGCACTAATCCAGGAGCCTATTACCCGGAGCGTGCAACTGCCATAAATTCGTGCAACGGCGTTTTCACAAGTAGGTTTATTTTTAAATGAGCCTTTCCCGCGAAAAACGGCTTCCGATTACGTCCGCATCACACAAGATTTAATACAAAAAATGGCGGCCAAACTCCGTCCGACGCGAATGTGTTTTCAGGGAGTTTTCAGTACGTTATTCCGTTCTCCACTTGTCGATTTCCATCATTCCAATCCTACCCTTACTTAAACCGGTCTTCCCACACATTTTCCACACGTGTAGTTGTGGCATACCTTTGCATATATTTCGCGGAGTGTGACTGTTTGTTCCACGCTCGATAAATTTTTCTGACGGTTTTAATAATGTTAAAATAGACCTTAAATTATTTAACAGGATCGTAAAACAATAAAGAGGTCGGGTCATGCGTCCTTGGCGGCCCAGGATCAAGGTTCGGAAGGTCGCAGCATTTCTTCTTCCTCAGTAAAGAAAGCCTTAAGACGAAGCCTAGAACTCAAGCAAGGAAGAAAATTACTTCAGGCAGCATCAGAAGAATCTTCATTGAAGAAAAACATTGAAGGTGACAAGCGGCTGCGGGAATGGAGTCACGTTGTAACTAGTGCGGGTTATTTTAACGAGGTGCGATCTCGTGTCAGATTTGTCGCCCTTTCCTGAATCTCTTTTGGAACAAACCCGCGACACATGCCTTTTTCATTTACCACTCGAGACACCTAATGTTCGATTCCAGTACTGGTCCTTTTCAAGCTGTTCGCCTCATAATTTTTCCGGACGGCGAGTGGCGAGAACATTTAGTTTGCCAGAATCAAAAGCCGTTCCAAAAGAGGTAATCTAGCTGGCGAAGAAGTATTTATCTGATAAACATGTACTTTGCCCTGGTTTGGTAGTGGTAGACGATCTACACAGTTAGCTGGGTTATATTCCTAAAATCGTAAGGCAAAATCGTAGTACTTGAAGTAAGAATTCAGTAATTAGGTTTCAAATTATTTATACTTATGGACCAGAATCACATCAATGATAGTTAATGTTATTGATATTATTTATTTCTAATGATCCAGTATTGGGCTTATGTATAAAACTCACATTGTTAAAAGCTGTTTGTCAGCTAACTGAGTATTAATAATAGTATACTGTAACTAAATATAGAACTCTTTAATAATAATAATAATTAAAATAATATATTATAATTATAATAAGAACCTTCCCATCACCCTTTGCACCAGAAAAATTTTCGATGCCAAATAACTCTGTCAATTTTGAGTATATGAGGATACTACACCACATGCTATTTACACCTACCAAGTGCCTTTAAACGTTTTTTAGAAACATGGTTTGATAAATGCAAATATAGTCAACGTGGCAAGGAAGGCATTCGCTTACAACATTTCGTCATGCCCGGTATACTTCTGGATTTTCAAAATTAAGGGGGCTATACACATGAGCCAATAGGGGTTCTGGGGACTAGTATCTTTGTATACATGTATCCAGAGGAGGTTGGACACGGGCCGAAAGGCATCATGGGATGAATTTTCGTTTTGAGCGACTCTCGTTCAGTTTCAAATGAACCTTCGAGCTGTGAGGACCTCGAGGAGCTACAAATTTTCAGACTTTTAGCCGCTATGGAAGCACAAATCGGCCTAAATTGAAGGTTATGCGATTGCTCTTGTATAGATACCATTGATTTTTGCAACTGAATAACTTGAGGTATCATTCTAGGCCGATCGAAAGACTTACTCGTGCACCGACTACAAATTTGAGCCACAACAAACACAAATCGGCCTTCATTGAAGTTGATAAGATTCCTCTTGTTACTTAGCGGGATTTTAAGCCCTTTAATCGATCGGAAGACTTATTAAAGCAAGGCTGCATGAGAATTTCCAACCGAGGAATATTTTGTAACGAAAACTATAAGCTTAATTAACGGAATTACCAAGGTTGGTAACCACAACAATCGATCGTTGCATTTTATAGTCCTCTTGAGTTTTAGAATGTTATTATTTTGAAATACACGAAGGCAATTTTGTTGTACTGAATGCTGGTAGTGCTGGATTTGTGTTGTTACGAAGTATAAATACATAAATAAATAATAACACTGTAAAATCGTGTGAAACAAATAATCAATGAAATCAATAATAAGTCATACAAAAACAGATTTCGGTCCCATCGACCATTACAAATCTGACAACTGTTTACTTTTTTATATAATATCACAGATTATTCCTTGTTAAAACTTCAGGAGAAAAACATGATTTAAAAACCTAATGGAAATAAAGCAGTGATTAACATACATTTTTGCATCTGAACAAGAACCATCCTTCTAGAAAGAAATCCAATTCTCTGAATTCTGGCCATAAAGACCTGGTAGAAAATTGTGATTAGAAGGACCTCAGGCAAAAAGGAATTCAAACTCCTGGGCTTGAAAATGAAAATGCAGAGTGTTTTGGCACTCTACTCTGAGTTTGTGGCAAAACAATTCAAGGTACTAAGGAACCATTTTTTTCTTTGGGCCCTCTTACTTGGAATGTGATTAGAGCAAAACAATCAGGACTGTGCACATGAGAACAACTAATGTTCTTTCACTTGAGCACACGTCTTAGGTAATTTATAACAAATGTGCAATTGCCTATGTCATATTAGCAACCAGGAATTGGAAAGGTGGTTGCTTAGGAAGGATGGTTGCTTATGAGAGTCAAACTACAACAATAGAGAATGGTTGCTGAAAGGGAGCAAACTGTAGTTCCAAAAATTTTAACTAACAACTTTCCTAACAGAAATAATTCTTAATGAGGTAATTTTTTCTTTGGGCCCTCTTACTTGGAATGTGATTAGAGCACAACAATCAGGACTGTGCACATGAGAACAACTAATGTTCTTTCACTTGAGCACAAGTTTTAGGTAATTTATAACAAATGTGCAATTGCCTATGTCATAAGCAACCAGGAATTGCAAAGGTGGTTGCTTGGGAAGGATGGTTGCTTATGAGAGTCAAAGTACAACAATAGAGAATGGTTGCTGAAAGGGAGCAAACTGTAGTTCCAAAAATTTTAACTAACAACTTTCCTAACAGACAGATAATTCTTAATGAGGTATTTATGTAAACCATTACACAATTACCTCAAAATTTAAATGCCAATTAGTGGTGGAGCAAGGAAAGAAGTGTTGAAATGTTTCTATTTTGAAGCAGAACTATTTTCACTACAAGATCCCCCATATACTTCATGCTTTTATTGGGTAATTAAAAAAGTAAATGAAGCCTTTTGAGAAGTCGGTACAGAAATGGGAAACAGAAATTTCACCTGCTAGCCCCCCCCCCTTCACCCTTGCCATCCTTGATAATCAAGGAATACCCAGGGGCATAGCTAGGGGAGTCCTGGGGTACCCATGACCCCCACTTTGCGAAATAATTTTAGTAAAACACAGCGTGGATGTCGACATGACAATCTGGTAAGTACCCTGGGTGTGACACAGTGTGAAACCCCCTTTGAAAAATCCTAGCTACGCCTTTGCACACCATAGTTTAATGGAGTTGATCAGGAGCCCATTGATATTATAATAGAAAACAATTAATAGTAATCAAAATAATTATAGCAATTCATAAGTGATACAAAAGCTCCAACAAATATCCAGTGAGCCAAAATTTCCCCCAACTATGAAGGTTATTTGAGATTTTCTTTGTGGGTGTGCCAGGATTTCTGAAGGCAACCAGACCAAATTCAAAGACAACCCGATCTATTCCGAAGATGTCCAAAGATGTTCAGAAAAATTCAGAAGTTTCTATGGACCTCAGTCTTAATCGGATCATTGTGATCAATTAAGGCTGATAGCTCAAATCTGTAAGTCAGGAGTGAGAAATTGCTCCATAGGCGTGAGTTGGTATGAGATTGGAGTTTTGGACTCGCAGGCATGAGACAATTATTATTTATCTTAGGAATCAACAAAGAAATATATTTAACATGTACAGACTGATGAAATCATTGATGCATTGTCTATACAAGTTTATAATTTTATTTATATAATAACACCTTATTGATAATTATCTGCTTAAATATGAAACAACTGACATAATGACAATAATGAATGACAATAATTCACAGTTCTCAATCCAATATATATTTGTGGGTCTCAAGAGCTTTGGAGTTTTGCTAAAAGCTGGGCTTTACATATATAATGACAGACCAAAACCCTCACTGCCATGCCTCAAGCCTCAATATTTTGGGCCAAGCATTAAAAATGTAATTCTTGTTTGGCTGCTATTTTCAGGAAAAAGAGCAGACTGAAGGGCTCCACATTTTCCAACGAGTTCTTCCCTTGACCACTCTGATGATTTGGGCGTTTCTGGTTCCTTCGGAAGAAGAAAATTAAAATTAAAAATGCCTCCTACATTCAAATACTCAAATATTCATTCCAATGTGGCACTTACTGGTGCATTACTGAATAATGTCTTCCGAGAAGAACCGCTTCTTGAAGTCTTGTTCGATGGTTTTCCAGGGGTATTTCCTGTTGGGCCACCGTGCTTTCGTTTTTCTCTTCGATCAGACATACCTGCAAGAAAATGACTTGATGTTTAAGCTCAAAAAAAGCAAAATCGTAGACAATAGCCGTCTAAATTTTCTTGACATTCTGCTAACGAACACTCGTGATAACCTACACAAATGACCGAACTTTAATCGCAAATAACAGAAAATCGGTGAGAGGTCCGACCGGGTCCAACGTCCTAAATTAAAAGAATAACTATTTCTACAAAAGATGGTGCGATTTTCATGGCTAGAACCCACGCGATATAGCGTCAAGAAACGAACGCGTTGGTTGACTACACAACGTGGACGAAAGCCGCCATATTGGACCGGCTTGCGAGGAAGCCGAATAATAACTAATTCTACTGAAAAAAAATGCGATATAAACAAGTAAATAGAAAAAGTAGCAACATACCTTTCATGAAAACTCCTTTACGGGTAAAAACGGACTACATTTTTGAAGAAAACCACAATAAAAAACCATGGAATGTTTCGTGGAGAAATTCTCGCAGAAAAGACTGTGAATGAATACGATGATCTGATTGGTCGACCACTCCTACCAGGATACCTTTCGGCCCGTGTCCAACCTCCTCTGACATGTATCTTTGAAAGGGTGAAATGCAGAGTTAAAAAATTTGGTATGTTGGTAGATATAAGAATAAAATTAAATTATTTATCAACGTCATTAGTATGACGTCTTGGATCACGTGACTAGAACGCACGGAAGTTGACTGATTTTTGGCTCGGTTCCGGTTGCAGTTCTGTTTTTATTAACTTAAATAAATCCCCATTTTTCCACCCAGTTAAAATTTATGCTATTTTTGTGTATAAAAAAAGCCATTATTACTCCTCCAGTGTAATTGTGTAAAAATGAAGGTGACGAAAAAAGTTTTACACGTTGAAAATCCATCCTTTCCTGATCCTGTTCAGCGACTTTTCAGTTTAAAACTATAAACAAATCTGCATAAGTGGTTTTTATCTTACCTCTTACCAATGGCGTTGTCAGTTTTTCTGTAGCATTTTTCTTTCATACCGATCAGGGGTTAGCTATTTTTTATTCCCCCACCCTCCCCTCCCCCTTCGGTCCACTTCCCTCCCCTCCCCTGCTCTGGTTTGCACGACATGGTCAGCGGGAGGACTGGTTCGAGTTTTCACACCAACCGTCATCCGCCATTTTTCCAGCTCGTAGCGTCAGCACAGAAAATTTATTTTATTTCGTCGATTCAGAGTCCTGTTTAGTGAAAAAAGGCTGGCGAAATTGCTTTGCAAACTGTTCTTTTCGTGGCTAACTTACGATATAGCGCAAACAAGTCAGCTTTAGTTCGCGCCGGTCGCGAGGATTGATAAAGGACAACTGAGGTAAGTAAGACGTAAGTTTAACTTTCAACCTAATGTCCAACTAGACAGGGTTCAGGGTTATTTTAGACTGTTTGGGGCGATTGATTATTAGTTTCTATTTGATATTGTGCACGTCTGACTAGTTTACAATTATTATTAAAGCGATTTTGTTTACAAACAGATTAGCAAAAGTCTGCGACTCTGAGCGCTAAAAAAAATTAATATCACAGGGCGTAAGGGGCGTAACATGTCGATCAAAATCGATCATCGAAAACGTAGTCGATACAGTTTAAGTCGATAGTACTCGATATTTGTCGATAATTGTCAATCGACAGGTTTAATTTGTCGATAAAAGTCGATAATCACAAGATTTTCATGGCTACGAAATTAACCAAACTAATAAGACTTAATAGCTCGAACGACTTTTCAGGTTGAAGTATAAACCGCTCTGAAGTAAATCTTTACGGCAATAAACTTAAGCTTACATAAAAAAAACTGAGCAACCAAGTGGTTTGTTATTCAATGTACTGTAGAATCGAATAATTACCTTGAGAAATGATAAACCAAGATAAACAGTGGTTCGTTCAGTGCTTGATGGACCCCAAAAAGCCGTTTAATTCTATTAAAATTGATAAGCGCTGGAGTTTAATCAGGTTTAATGAGAACAGGACAGAAGCAGCATGAGACAGCATGACAGAAGGTGGCGATCAAGAAATAGCATAAAAATGAGATGCATAAATCACTGATAAGACATAAAATGATACATGACATGAAAATGAATCACTTTTACTGAAAGAAAAGAGTAGTTTCTGATTTCAGCTTGTGTTTATTTGAGCTTCCAATTACAGTGTAAAATCGGTAAAATAAAGTCTTGACATAGCCGATCCTGCTTCGTTTATCCGCGTTTGCCAACTTCATTTTTTATATTTCGATACTTGTTGATTGAAATCGATCAAAATCGAACTGTAAAAAAAATCGATAATCACAAGAAATCGTGTGATTGGCTTTTATCAAATTCCGATATTTGTCGATTGATTAGTATTGAATTCAATCTACAACGATCGATTTTTATAGACTATTGAAATTATTGACATGTTACACCCTGATATCAGCTTGATAGTACATGTACAGTGTAGCTTTCGCGGTAATTTTCAAAGTTAATACATATGCTATACGGTAAGGTTTTAAGCTTGCTCTTGACATGTTTTGTCCACATTTGAACTTATAAGAGGATTTAAATATGACGTGTAGCTAGAAAGATGTTTCGTTGCCTTTCGTTTCACCTGTTTCACTGTATTTCAAGCATGAAGATGTACAGTAGCTCTTTGACAGTGGAAATTAGAGGTGGAAGTAAAACAAAAACCTGAGGGTCTGCATCTTGCATCATGCTCTAGAATTAAATTTGTTATCAACTACAAGATCTGTCATACAGTTGTATTGCTATTTTGAAGTTTTGTTTATTTTGTTCTCCTAAGGTAATCAGACTTTCAAAAACTACAGTCACATGTACAGTTGTACATGTTGTGGTTTACATTTCAAAGAAGGAACAAGTCGGATAAAGGTAATGGCTCTGTCAATTCCAAGCCCGCTCATTCCCCCCCAATGGCTCCGTCAATTCCAATATGACTGCGTTCACTCTGTTGCTTGTTGCTCCGGTTCTCTTGAAAAGTGTGGGACCCAAACAATGTTTATCAACTCAGTTTTTGTATTTTTGAGGGCAATCAGGAAATTTAAAGTAAAAAACTAAGGATTGTATGAGTCAACTTTTAAAATCTGAAAGATAAGGTTGTTTCGACAATGCCCCACCCCCAGGCTGACCTGTTTTGGTAAATGCCCCACCCTTGGGAAGGAAAAGTTATAAAATGCCTGACAAATGCCCATAATCTGTTCTTCAATTTATTTATTTAATAATGCCCAATCTTGCAGCATGTGTTATACATGTAACTCAGAGTTCTTTCTACAATATTTTTAGAAGCAGCTGGTAGAAATAATTAGATTTCTAAAGAGACACAAATGAATGTACATGTAAGGCACGTGAGTTTAATATAGCAGAGTGTACATGTGAGCGGATGTTATATAACTTATGTTACATGTGAGTTTGTATGATTTGGTGCATATTTATGTCATGCAAAAATGTTTAAAATATTTTAAAATCTGTTTGTTCTTCAATTCTTGGACTTCCAACTTAGTATTAAATGGAAAATTATAACCAATTTGTGGATTTCAAATGGATTTGGAGCATTTAGGGGAAATGTCACTGTATTGCTGTCATTGCTTGCTTACTCGGCTCATCCAGCTGTCTCGTTTCACACAATGGATATTTCTGTCATCCTAAGATGTGTTAATTATCACAGTGACGCTGCTAAATTACAAAACATCAAGAACAACTAAAATTATCCTTACGCTGTTTCGTATTCATGAGATGCATGGCTCTTAGAGCCCTTTCATTGGATTGTGCATTAGGGGATTCCCTCTGTCCTCCCATGTAATATCAATAGTATGAAAGCTGTGACAATGAAACTTGGTATAATTAAACAAGAAGCTGTACACAGCTTGAACTTGTGGTGTCTTTAACCCATTGCAGTATTTGATTCCCAAATGTTTTAAGTGCTTTTCTAGAGAAACATGAAATTGTGTCTAAAAAGTAAAACTACATTCAGTAGCTGACACTGGAAACCGCCATCGCTGACTGAAATGCAAAGTTATATAAAACACAAAACTTGCTGGAACAAAAATCCCATGTGGCAATAAGCGGTGAACACAATATCAAACAGTCCTATCCATCCATGAATGCCCCGCATTGTCTTGCGTAAAGTTTAAATATAATAAACATGTCTTGAATGAGTTGAATCGCCATTCAATAAGCTTCTTGGTAGTTTGCCTGGGGAGGCAGCGGATTTTTGTTTTATCTTCACAAGGAGCTGTACCCATGAGTGGCGAAGCCATAAGCGATCGGTTGTCTATTTTGTCGCTCGGTTAAAAATAGTTTTGTCGATTTCTTCTGAATTATTGTCGTCTTTCTGATCAGAATTATTTTTATCCGACTCTTTCAGTCAGTTCTGAATTCTATGGCGGGTTTGCGATCAGAGTTAACGTGCAGTGCATGTCCTGGAGTCCCAGAAATGCCAGCTGAACGACCAGCTGAATGACCAATTCGTTCGTGACAAATGAAACGTTCATGAATTATTTTTCGTTGCTAACGGCTTTTGAATTATTTTAGCAGACGGTTTTATTTGTTTTACACCTTCTGAAGGATTTTTTTTTAACTACGACCGACCGCTGAAATTGTGTGTGTAAACAAACACGGCGAAGCGAAGCGACAAGAACTATAAATAACTCGGAGATGGTTTTCGGCTAACTGTAACAAAACAACGTACTCTTACATGTATTTATAATGATTTTATCCGCTTTAAGGTATTGAATTGCAGAGGCTGAAAGTATGGTAATTTTGGGAGTTTATCTGTGAGACATGGCGCTCATGAGCGACCGGGCGCCTAGATTTCATGTGTATCATTATTTGTTTACCTTGATTTTGAATTTTGACTTCCGGGGCGTGCTGATTGGTTAAAATTTGACAGTTGACAAGCTAAAGCAATCCGCGGGTTCTTGTGGGCGGCAGCTGCGATTTTGAAGGATGCGTGCAGGCTTCCCTTCTTCGCATGACCCCGCCGTCCGACTGGAAGCCTGTCCGCAGGCTAGTTATTCTTCTTTCTGCTTCTCAAGTTAACACACATGAGGCCACGAGATCACAAGGCCTCAATAATTTGTCAATTAATCAGATCAGTGAGACAAAAATCAATTATAACTTCTTCCTCGGCTATGCCATGAGTAATAAAGATTTAATATATACTTTAAGATAGGTCATATGATAGTGATGGTATCAAATCAGCCAAGAGTTCACAATCTTGGATCTCCATACAGGATTAACCAAATTTGACTCAAAATTAATTTAAACCAATACAAGGATGCTACAGATCTAAAATGATCTAAAATTGAAACTGGTACTTTGTAATAAGAGAACCACAGTTTCAATTCTGCAAGACATGTTTCATCAGCCTTGCTCTTCTGTCATTGTCAGTTACATGTACATGTACAATTAGGAATCTAAAGATGCTTTTTTTTCTCACCCTTGTGTTCTGCAGTAAGGAACTTGTCTACTCCACTCCTTGGAAAAAATGAAATGCTTAAATGTAAATTGCTTAAAGAGCATATGACACGAAATTTTTTTCTTCGGTTTCTTGTAGTTCAATATGTATAAAAAACGATTTCACGCTTTTACAGTGCTTGAATTTCCTAAAAAGCCTTTATTTCGCCTTCAAAATACGCGCTTTTCAGCCTAAAAAGTGTCCCGGAGACTGGGATCTAGTTTAGCCCACGCGACGCAATTATGACGTCAGTTCGTGTACATCGGCCATGTGAGTTCTATAACAAATGTTGACCTCAAATCCTCAATGTTGAGCGATTTGAAGGATTCGTCGACGTAGGAATTGACTGAAGGCTACATGGAAGAAGAAGAGAAACCAGGAGAAGAAGTGTAGGTTGTTATTGGCGAGATCGAACGAATAATACGAAGAAGAACCGGTCGCTTACTCTGGGTGTTCATGTAAACAGTGCTGGAAAACCTTGCAGGCACCCTCGAGGTTTTTGTTTTCAAAAGAATACCACTACTACTCGCTTTCGATGGCTCAGTCGAAACAATATGCTAAATTCCGTACTGAGAAACACAACAGTCTTGTTTTCGTGGCTCAGGGATAAAAATGGAAAGCCACACCGGCAATGAGGAACGAGTGAATATGGGTGAGTAACACTAACAACAAAAATGAATACAGATCTCTATTCAACCATTAGCTAGAAATACATTTGTATTTTATGAAATAAATTAACCCATTACTCTGTACTAAAATATAAGCTTTGTCTCAAATTTGCATTTCACATGGTTTTCCTTTTCTTATTTTTGTTGTTTTCGGTACATGGGGATAATTTTAAAAAAATGTGCTATAAAGATGGATCTCGCTCTCTCTCTCTCTCTCTCTCTCTCTCTCTCTCTCTCTCTCTCTCTCTCTCTCTCTCTCTCTCTCTCTCTCTCTCTCTCTCTCTCTCTCTCTCTCTCTCTCTCTCTCTCTCTCTCTCTCTCTCTCTCTCTCTCTCTCTCTCTCTCTCTCTCTCTCTCTCTCTCTCTCTCTCTCTCTCTCTCTCTCTCTTATATCACTATTTTCCCTAAGTAAATTTTCTGTTGTTGTTGAAAAAAATAATTATTATTTTAGCCGTGTTCCACATAATATTCCCTGCATAAGGCCTGGGGCTTATATGCCACCAACAATAATTTGAACATGTAGACACAAAGGTGACAAATGATAGTTATATATATACCAATTATTATTTATTGTGCTAACCTTATCCAGCTTATTAAATGTTGAAACAAAGAGTTGTTTTGATTGAGGAAAGTTGTATGATTGAAACTCTGACTTATTTGTGCTATTAGCCTTATTTTCATCTTGTCTGTTGGAAATGAAGATTTCTTAGAGCAGCTTGTAACATGGTTGTTTCCGAATACTTGGGCTGGGACAAAACTAGACCCATACCATCTTGTATACAGTGTACATGTATATGCCACTGACCATTATAATAATTCAATTTTAAGATTGAAAGCCACTCATCGCATGGCCTGGGTATTCCACTGCACAAGCAAGAGAACAGCATGGCCTTTACACCAAGCTGAAGTGAAAGTTTTGCTTGATATGTACATGTAAATGACAATAAATAAATAAAAATCATCTTTTTATCATCCAGATACTTCTTATTTCATCAGAATAAAAAAAAAACACTCGACCTTTGGGGGACAGGGAAGTAAACCATTATGATATGAGGACATTTCACAAAACAGATGAGAAATACAGATTAGTGTTTTCTTCTATGGGACACTGCTCGAAGACAAGCATGATATCTAAGGTTTATTTCCTGGGGATAGGGGTTTGGTACTACCAAGGGCGTTTGAATAAAAAATGACCCGTCAGGAGTTATTCTGATACCTTTTATGGTTTTAAGCCAGAAAATATGCTTTATAGGGGTAAAACATGATGTGAGCCAAACTCACAAAACAAGTCTCTAGTACCTTTTAGGGGTTCCCTTCAAAATTTCAAATGACCACTACTCTCCATTTTATGTGGGAGCCCCCCACCCTATAGGGTATATGTCTGGCCAATTCTTAGTTAGAATCCATGGGTACTCCTGACCATCATGCATTACAAGATATATGGGATACGGTAAGTGTGGCCCCAGGGGTTATGGAGTTTGAGCATCATCTTTAGCTTTGCAATGTGGTGTCATGAGTATTGTGAGAATGTGTGGAGTAATTGGCATGAAAAATGGAAACCTTTTAGGGTTAATGGTCCCCAAGTAAGTATAAGACAAACTCATATAGCTATTTGTTCATTTAAAGCACCCTGTAATCTTTTGTAAATATCCCTTTGTGCTATTGGTGTACTTGCAACACTGTGACTGCTGTTGTGGACACAAAACCATTAACCAAAATACTCTGAAAACCATTTTGAAGGATAATATAAAGATGCACACTCAAGATTTATACTTGTTAGTACTTTTAACACTATAAAGATTAGGACCTACAGTGTACTCCTTTGCAGCTGTAGACAACTAAATTGGACACAACTATTTTAAAAAATATACAGATTTAGGCAAGGCACAATAATTTTAATAGGAAAGAGAATTGTTTGAAATCCCTATACTAATGGAAGCATCTTCTGAACCAGAATATTTTCTGCAGACAAATGAAGGAAATAATTCTGAAAAGCACCTTGTTTAGTCTAATTAAATATGGCATTGTATACTGTTTTGTCATACTATATTTAAGAAGGTTTTCGATTTATATAATGAGTATAAACAAGATGCATGCTCTTTGGGTTTTTTATTATTTTTTAGTCTGAACCAGACCCAACATGATTAAACCAGATCTAGAAAGAATCCTCATAATTCAACACCGCACCTTCGCTAAAATTATCTCATTTCCAAGCGGGCTTCTTCGTTTGTGGATCCTACGTGAGATAGCGATCAAAGTGTGCATGCCAAGTCGCCGCAAGTCGAGCTATAAAGAAGCAGTGTGGCATGTGGTTGCTCTCGGATTCGAAGAAGTCTGTACGGTTTTGTTGGAGAAATCGAACTCAGTTTACTATACCTGTCGGATAGGAAGAAAAGTAATGCACTGTTTGGTCCGAAGTTATGAATTGCTAGAGCAAATTGTCTTTTTAGGCGCTCAAGCCAAGCATTTCCTCTCTTTCCGCCATGTTTGTTTTTAATGTGGTGTACACGTTTTTACGTCACAGGGCATGTCACGTGACCTTTTGGCCGCGCGATGGCGGGGACACTTTTTAGGCTAAAAGCGCGTATTTTGAAGGCGAAAAAAAAGGCTTTTTCGAAATTTCGAACACTTTAAAAGCTTGTAGTCGTTTTTTATACATCTTAAACTACAAGAAACCGACGAAAAAAATTTCGTGTCATATGCTCTTTAAGTATATACATGTACTCAAACAATTAGTTCTTTGTTTACCTGTAGAAAGGCAATCAAATTGCAGACTGTTTTTACAAGCCCCAGTGCCTTGCTTAAAGTGAAAGAATAATTTAATGTTACTATTAATAATAATTACAATATTCAGCTAGCAGAGCTGTCACTAAGATTCAAGTTGTTGGGTAAATGCAATTAGTAGGCAGGCAATCAAACAGCTGGGGAGTTCTTTTGGTTCTATTTTCCTTCTATTTTCCTATGAAAGTATGGGGTCATGCTCATAGTAGCCAGGGGAAATCCCTGGCACCCAGCCCTTAGTGACAGCCCTGAACTACAGTAGGTACATGTATACCAGCAGTTAATCCTTTTTTATGTCTGAAAAATTCATCAATCAATTCAAGATGCTCACTTCCTATATTAATCAAATTGTTTCTCCCAGGAAACATCACATACTTTACATGTACTGTCATGGGTTATGGACATAAAAGTCTACCACATTGTAAACTCATTGCAAATGTGTGATCTTTTTAAGGTACATGTATGTTAATTTAAAATTGTTAGTATATTAGTTTCCATGTAAATAAGAATAATTGGTTGTGGGTTTATATTACATGCATGTTTATGTAATGTTTAAAACACGAACAGCAGTGTTTTATCAAGTTTAAAAATTCGAGCGCGAAGCGCGAGAATTTTTAGACTTGATAAAACACGTGCTGTGAGTGTTTTGAACGGCTTCAAACACGAACCGCCAAAAGCATGTCCCTACGGAGATCAAACAAATGTGCTTTTTGTGCAAAGGTATTTTTAAAGTTCTGAGGAAAAAAATAATCCATGAAAAATGCTATACCAAAGTTGACAGGTACGGTGGATAAAATGTCTAACAATTTTTATTCAGTGGCAGTGAATGAGTAGAAATGAGCAGCTTGCATCTCTGAACCACTCGCTTTCTTACCAATTTACACGTGGTCGCTGGTGTCATTCAAATAACGGCTTACTTGCTAAACTGTTGGTTGCTAATTTTGTTGGAGAAGATTCCATATACATAGATATTGTAAAACAGTAGTACAGTATTTGTTGTACTAAGAATCCTGAATAATTACTACCAACATTAGTATTCTTTATACAAAGAATACTAATAAGGAAAAGAAACCCATTGTCTTTTACCTATTATATTATCATTGTCTATTATATGGACTACACATGCTCAGAACATAACTTGCAAGAAATTGTCTCTTTCATTGCATATCGACAGTAATTGCATTGCCAATTTCATTCAGCCAAAACGTTTTGATCCATGAGTTCTTAGGAAGATGGTTCTTAATGAAGAAAAGTAAGAGAACTGAATACAATTGTATTTAGAATACGTGTATTTATGTCCCTTGGTGGGGGGGGGGGGGGGGGGGGGGGTTAACTCATGTGAGGGGGGCAGGGTAGTGTTTAAACTAGCCACAGTGTGTATTTATGCTAATCAAATGTCCCCGGATAAATAAATGAGTTAAAAAAAAAAGAATGCAAAAAAATGGAGGTGACACCAACTTTTATTTAGCAAAGTTAATGCAATGGCTACCAACCGTTCATGTGGTTAGTTTTCTTCCTCTGTGCACAGGCTGAGTTGCATGATGTAGGATGGCATTGTGACAAACTGTATGTGCAGTAAGGATGCACATAAACAATAAGTGCAAACATGCTTAAATTAAAAGTTTTCTATTTCTAATCAACAGACTGTTGAAGAGGTATCCCTTGGAATATTCAGTATAAGCTTAAGGTGGATTTTCTACGACTGAAACAGTGAAGGAAATTTTTTACAATTAATAATGATACTGTCTGTTTGTAAAAAGCGTTGTAGTGTAATTATCTGACCTTCCCTTTAAATCATTAAAGGGTTGTTCTCAACCAGGGTACATTGGTTTCTGAGGTTCTGTCTGTGGCCATTTTTGGGTGCTGCGAAAATGGCCACCCAGTGATTATTGCAAAAATTTAAGGTTGTATTGAGGTACATGTACATTGAAACTTTCTTTCTTTCTTAAAAAACATGAAAACAAATAGCAAATTAAAGTAATAAACAAAAAAATTGAGGAGCTGTCAAAGTGATTTAGATCACTTGATGGATAGGACATTCTTCTTAGTGAATTGGTTTTATTACATGTACATGTACGGTTTGATCATCCCCAGATCATACAGAATAGAGAGTTTAAGCATCATGACAATGATCTTACTTTTTTCTAAAGCTTTGTCATCTTCCAAGTGAATGTACACTGATATAGGGAAGATATGGAAAATGACAATAGTTTAATAATAATGACCAGTAGATTTTGTCGAATCAATTACCTTTTATGTGTGTCAGAAAGTCTTTTTTCAAATACTGCTGTATTATAAATCAATGTATATATGGCGTTGTTATGCAACATACATGTAGCATTTGACATTGCAAATATTGTATGCACCAAAACAAGTGCAAATGTACAATGTATGATACATTATTATTCGACATACATTGTAGCATTCTAGAGTGCAAATATGCATCAAAACGAGTGCAAATATGACACGTTATTACACTCTTCTGACCGTGCACTAGGAAAAACAGCTTCAAAAACGTAGCCTTTAGGAGAATATTTCTGTCTTAAAATAAACATTTATTCAGTGAAAAGTTGTGTAATACGGCTGGGCATTTTTACTCGTCAGTAAATACTCAGCCGTATTACACAACTTTAAGCTGAATAACCTCTATTTACTATTAAGGGTCAGCGCATTTTTTTTTCTGCCCCCTCAAATTCTATATATTTAGTATGAACCCAACACCACAATTAGCACCTTTGAAAAGCAGGCCATGTGGTGTACACATTATTTACAGGATTTACTTGAATGGCGCAGATTTTTCTTCAACGTTGTTGAAGTTCTTTTTTGGACTATAGGCTATGGAATATTATGTTAAATTAATTATAATATATTATTTACGGTTTCACTTGTAATAATAATAATAATAATAATGATAATAATCACAAATGGAAAAGGAACATTTCATTTTGTATTTTACTATGTACATTTTTTAGACTGTTGTTCAGTAAAAAGAACCTTTTATTGTAAAACAAAATATTGCTTGTGAGACAGTACACTCTCTAGCAAATGTCTGCTTTGAAGTTGTTTTTTATACAATGTAAATGTATAACCTTTTTTTTCAAAATAATAGGTATAAAAAGTACATGGGCTAGGATCAAATTTGATGATGGTAGTGTTGCCGATAACATTACCAGCAGTCTGGAGGGAAATGAGAACCAGGCTTAAGCTGGAAAAATGAAAAGAAACGTTCAATAAAGTTGTTGTTGTTGTTTCTTGTTGTTCTCTCTCTCTGTGAACATGATAAATAAATAGTGGGGCCATTCCTCTCAAGAGTTACTTTATTGTAGTTCTTCACTGTGCAGAATGTATGCCACATGTAAAAAGCTCTTTTTTGGTAGGTGCCCCTATTTTCTTGTATCTAAAAACACTCTGACTTTATGAAATTGTGTACATATTGCAAACCACTAAGCAAACAGAGCAAGTGTCATGAGCTCTTATGCTGACATTTAACAACAATGTGTGGTTTCCAAAAATATCCATACCCCCGCCATGGAAGGTTTTTTTTTTTTTTTTGGGGGGGGGGGGGGGGGGGGGGAATGCCCCCACCCCCTTCCTGTAAATTCTAGTTTAGCTTCATACTTTTCCTAAAGCTTTTTGGGTTTTAAGAGCCCCATCTCCTCTGAATTTTCTAATGACCTTCCTTGAGGTGGGTATGGTTGTTTTCTGGAGCCTCACAAAGTAGTTCAACCAAAAAAGGCCTTCATTTAAACCTTTCACTCCAAAGTAATATAATAATAACAAAAAAGTGGAATTCCCATGTTTTTTGCAGTTACATGTAAATGAAAGGGGTGAGTGTCATAAGACCCTAGCTAAGTGACCCCTGACTTAATATCAAATTGTCCCTTTAATTCACAAGCATATAAAGGCAAATTGGATGGAAAATCTAGCAGTTTTAATATTAGAATTAACTTGGGGCTTTATTCCAGTCACCCATTCATATTGTGGCTTCCAAAAAAAATGTCAATGTACATGTAGTTTTCAATTCCTAAATACATGGCTAGTTCATCAACTACTTGCATTTGGCATCCAAGGAATAGGATTTTAGTTTCAGTCATAGCATCTCATCTGCATCGACAACTTTTCCTGAAACTTTGAGATCTCTCTCAACTTTAGCATTCAAAAATTTGTTTATTTGTGTATTCAGGGTTCTCATTAAGTGCCGGCAACTGGCTAAAGAACCGGCTACTTCGAATTTTGAGCCGCCTACTTTTCAGTGAAGTGGAATATGAATATGGGTTAAACAAACCTAAATGAACAGTGAAAGTTGTGCAAAGCAATGTAAATAAATAAAAATGTAAGCTTACTTACACGAAAAACTAATGAACAGACAGGTTCCTCGTAAATTTGTTTTCAAGGTAATCCCTCAGTTGAAGGTTTTATGAAAAATGTCTTGCCAAAAATGCATGAAATGGCAATTCTGTGCCTCTAGATCTTCAAATTTTCCTGGGGGGCATGCCCCCAGACCACCCTAGAAATTCGTAACTTCGGCGCTCAATTGCCAAGCCGCCTACTATTATATCTCTACCGTCTACTCTAAAAGTTAGTGAGAATCCTGGTATTGGCCAGCTTGGAAACCAAGGCTTTAAATAATCCACCCATTACTTCATCATTGATTGCACCTTCTGCTAAAGTGACTGATGCAATAAGCAATTAACAATCACTTTCCAGTGTTTTGTTATTTATGACAGAAATCTGGCACATATCAATAAATTTTGTCGGATACTTGGCAAGATTTGCGTCTGTAGCAAATTCGTGAACATTCTTATCTACCTCCTTTAAAAAAGGAAGAAGCTCCATCCTTGAAAAAGGAGATTTCCTTCATCCACGTTTTTAAGGCTTACCAAAATTGAAGATTTGTCTTTCATTACAAGGACGTTAAACAGATCCAATTCCTTCTCCTTCACTGGCCGTCGTTCTGATGATACTTTCCTATGACCCTTTTTCTGTTAAAGAGTCTCCTTCCTGAGCTTTATCATGCGATGATGTAATGTAATGTAATGCAAACCTTTATTTAAACACGATAAGTAGTTAAAGCTGTACAGCTAGTGGGGCCGTGTGTAACTGAACTAATGAAAAGATAAAAAAAAGATATTAAAATATGTAAATATGTGTTACAATTTTATATACCTAGCTATAAAATATTACAAATATTTGCATAAAAATTAAAATTAAATATAATGTAGTTAAGTGTTTTTTATATATACATGTATAAGGGACATGAAGGGCAGCACCACAATATCTAAACAAAGTATCATCTGACTCCATGGCCAAGCACGACTTCCTTAGTTCAGAGGTCGATATCGATTTTTCTGCCGAATATGACTGTGAATGGTGCAATAAACCATTTGGTGAATCACATACGGCATGCACCGTTTCAGGAGAGAATTGTTGTCCTTGCGATTGTCCTACTAAGAAACGTTCGATAATCATTCGCTCTTGAGTTGCTTTTCCGGCTTGAAAATTTCCCAGCATTTTCATCCAAGGAACAGAAAAGGCAACTTTCCTGTTCGGCTTGTCTGTTATTAAACAAGGAGCATTCGCCAACAAGCGTCGAAAACTTACGGCAGAATCCAACAATCTGAAGCAGTTGAAAGTTTGCTTTCTGTGATTCACAAATCAGATATTTCGTAAAGCGCTCCCTCGCCTTTGTTGACTTTACACGTGGTGATTCAAGAAGCCTTGAGCGGATATTGCTTTCGACCTCGCTAGCTTCCTGCGTTAAAATATCCATGATGTCAATTCCTCCATTTCATCATCGTTTAGAGTGTTCGAAGCTTGCTTGGTCCTTTTCGCAGAATGTTTCGAAGAGGAGTTCGATTTCTTCCTGCGTGGTTTACGCTTTTTCGCTGATGAAATAGACGTAGCGGGTGCTTCTTCGTTTTGCAGATCTTCATTTGAGCTACTACCTTTCTTGTAAATACTAAGATTATCGCTTAAAATACTGTCAGAAGACTCCGATAAAGATTCGTCACATATGTCCCGCCATGTTTATTTATGTCGTCAACAATGCATGGTATTGTGGGGAGACCGGTTTATAAGTAAGGGTAGGATTTGGAATGATGGAAATCGACAAGTGGAGAACGGAATAACAACACGTTTCATGTCGAACGTGACGGAGTTTGGCCGCCATTATTTTTTATTGGATCTTGTCTAATGCGGACGTCATCGGAAGTAGTTTTTCGCGGGAAAGTCTTATCTAAAAATAAACCTACTTGTGAAAACGCCGTTGCACAGGCACAGTATGGAAGTTGCACGCTCCGGGTAATAGGCTCCTGACTAATCACATAAAAGTGAAAAGGCAAGGCAAGCTTAAATCAACACAATGTTTTACATATCTTGTTTGCGAACTCTAATTTTCCTCCCATCCCTTAGGATTCTTTACGTCAATTGCGCGAATCACGTGTGTTTCGGGATGATAAAAGGCTCAGGAATACGGAAAGCGGCGTGAACAAGAACAAACCTCAAACGCCACACTCATTGCCTTCATTTGTTTTGCCTTCCTTTGTTTCTACCGTTAGCTTTGTAACATCCACACCCATTTCACCCATTTTCTTATCTTTGTCTTCAGCTATCATCAAAATAATTTTGAGTCATAATACGAGCCTTTGTGGCTCTCAGTGAGTTTAGCGGCAAATTCGTTGCTAAATGTGTTTGAACGTACTTTTTTAAGCTGCAAGCGACTAACATTTCAAATCTTTCTTCTAGAAGGAATCAAGAATCGAATATGACATAAACGCTTTTTGCCTTCGTCGGCAAATTGTCAGACGATGTAAATTCGGTGACACGACTCTGTTATGACGAACAACACCTCATGCGATTTCAATTTATGTTGACAGGTAATTGTCAACATTCAGTTAGAGTCAATTAATGCAGAGAACCATTTTTTGTCCATACTTTGCGTAGAAACAATCTTTTTTCACGATTGCTTTTGCAAAAGAAAGATTTAAGTAAGATCTATCTAAAAATGAAAAAAAGAGTAGCATCTTGAAAAAATGGTCAATTTTGGGATCCCATGATATCTTAAACAACTTGTCCATGAGTACGTAGTATACCGTGTATCAATAATGTTCCTAGTAAGTTACACGAGATAATAAGTAGTGTATGATTGATAATAGTAGAAAATATACTCGTTATTATGAAAAGTATACTATAATATACAAACTATGAGAAAAGCTTAATTTTCTTGCATAATTACAAGCCTTCAGTCTCTTTTGCAAGTGTTGAAAAAGTCCTTGTCTGGTGAAGACCTTTCCATCAAAGATCATAAGAATATAGAAATCTGGTTCAAGACCAAACAATAAGGTTATCCATCACTGTGGACAGCTCCTCTGTTCAGAATATCTAAAAGAAAAAGAAAAGTTCAGTAACCACTTTAACATTATTGTTCTATATACTATATTTTCCGCCTTTAGTGGAGAGCTGGCGTTAATTTAGACCTTACTCGTGGAAATAAACATTTCTAGATCAAGCGTAACGGTGATTTGTAAAAACGGTCTCAATTAGCATACATTTTGGCGATTATTCCATCGTTTTCTCTGTATTTAATGATCAATTTGAAAAGCTATATCCAACACTCGCGAGCATGTAAAGGCCCGGGCTTAAACGCAGCCCTATTTACCTTTCTAGCTGTTTGGTTGCATCAAACTGCAGCGTGACATCATCACCAATAAGTACAAATGGAGCCCAGTACTTCACTGCACTAAACTTGTCAGATTCTCTCAGGCATTTCATGGCTTGGTTCAGAGCTTGACTGGCACTTGCTCCATTTACTAGATGTCGATAGAAAATTTTCATAAACTCCAGAGTGGCCTCGTCATCAATTGCCCACAATGACACTAGAACGGAACGAGCACCAGCACCCAAAAATGCCCGTGCAATGCCAACCACACCCTCAGCCTTGATCTCCCCACGAGCACTGTGACAACAACTAAGCACAACCAGTCTTGCCCGCATCTTAACTTTTAAAACATCTTTCATGGTTAAAAGAACGTCGTCGTCCTCGTCGCCATCGTGGAAATGCTGAGCAGAGTTTGGAGTTGAGGATGACTTTGCAGGGTTTGGTGCCAGGGCAATTTCTCCCGTAGCCATATCACCATGTGCGGCGATGTGCACCAAGGCAACGGAGGAGAGACGTTTTAGCACTTCACCTTTTGTAGCCTGCTTTCCAATGAGAGCCGCAATGCCAAGTATTTTTGCAATCATCTTTACTTCCTCTTCGGCGCATGGCAGCTGCTGTAGCTTATTCCCCTTATAGGTTCTTTCTTGCACCCATGGATCTCCCACGAGAAGGGCACCTCTCTTACTGTGGTAATCTGCTGGACTATCTGTGATCAATTTCAAAGTAGTCAGGGATGGTAGCACTCGGATTCTGAAAGCTTCACAAAGGTACTTTGAATTCGGGTCCATAAATGCAGCATAAGGAACCAAACACAGCGGACCTTCGGGAACGAATACCACTTCATTGCCTTGGAGCAAGTCTGCAATGGGGCCAAAAAGGACGTCATATAAAGTTTGCAGGGCATTACCTTCCAATTGTGTGAAAGAACCTCGTGGCCTGCTAGATCTTTCATCTGCGAGCTTTTCATCTTTCACTTTCTTCAATGAGCGATCTTCACATTTTACATCGGCTCTTACACCAAGTTGCAGGCGCACATTCTCCATGATAGTCTTAATATATGTCTCGACAATGTTCTTCTTACTGTCATCGCTGATTTGTTCTCTTCTCAATTCAACACTTTCATCTTGTTTACTAACCCAGAAAACTATTTCTTGTCTGTCGATTCCCATAAAAACTATATTCGATGGAAGGCAACTTAATATTTCACAGTTAGGGACATGCCCTTCTCCTGATTCTGCACTGGTTGTTACTAATCCATACTTCTCTTCCATAAGATCATTTAGAGCCTGTGCACGTCCTTGCTCAGCGTAAGACAGTGCCTCGACAATCTTGCCTTGCTTTAACAACAAACGCCACAAATTAGTATACACAGTCTCGTGCATATTGCGATAGCTAACTTTCCACTCATCGTTAAAATGAAGTTTATCCCTAATGTGATTGAACATTGCAATACAGCGTTGAAAATAATCGATGGCATTTTTGTAATCTCCAAGGATGTCATGGGCGTTGCCAACATTACAATAAGCGCGTCCTTCTCCTGCCCTGTCTCCGACTTCTTTGGCAATCTTCAGATCAAGTTCATGGTAGTCTATCGCTTTTTTGAAATCGCCAAGGCTGTGATAGTCGTTACCAAGATTACCATAAGCTTTTCCTTCTCCTGCCCTGTTTCCGACTTTTTTGGCAATCTTCAGATGAAGTTCATGGTAGTCTATCGCTTTTTTGAAATCGCCAAGGCTGCCATGGGCGTTGCCAAGATTACAATAAGCGCTTCCTTCTCCTGCCCTGTCTCCGACTTCTTTGGCAATCTTTAGACAAAGTTTATGGTAGTCTATCGCTTTTTTGAATTCGCCAAGGCTGTAATGGGCGTTGCCAAGATTACAATAAGCGCGCCCTTCTCCTGCCCTGTCTCCGACTTCTTTGGCAATCTTCAGATCAAGTTCATGATAGTCTATCGCTTTTTTGAAATCGCCAAGGCTGTAATGGGCGTTGCCAAGATTACCATAAGCTTTTCCTTCTCCTGCCCTGTCTCCGACTTCTTTGGCAATCTTCAGATGAAGTTCATGGTAGTCTATCGCTTTTTTGAAATCGCCAAGGCTGTAATGGGCGTTGCCAAGATTACCATAAGCTTTTCCTTCTCCTGCCCTGTCTCCGACTTCTTTGGCAATCTTCAGATCAAGTTCATGGTAGTCTATCGCTTTTTTGAAATCGCCAAGGCTGCCATGGGCGTTGCCAAGATTACAATAAGCGCGTCCTTCTCCTGCCCTGTCTCCGACTTCTTTGGCAATCTTCAGATCAAGTTCATGGTAGTCTATCGCTTCTTTGAAATCGCCAAGGCTGTGATAGTCGTTACCAAGATTACCATAAGCTTTTCCTTCTCCTGCCCTGTTTCCGACTTTTTTGGCAATCTTCAGATGAAGTTCATGGTAGTCTATCGCTTTTTTGAAATCGCCAAGGCTGCCATGGGCGTTGCCAAGATTACAATAAGCGCTTCCTTCTCCTGCCCTGTCTCCGACTTCTTTGGCAATCTTTAGAGGAAGTTTATGGTAGTCTATCGCTTTTTTGAATTCGCCAAGGCCGTAATGGGCGTTGCCAAGATTACCATAAGCGCGTCCTTCTCCTGCCCTGTCTCCGACTTCTTTGGCAATCTTCAGATGAAGTTCATGGTAGTCTTTCGCTTTTTTGAAATCGCCAAGGCTGCCATGGGCGATGCCAAGATTACAATAAGCGCGTCCTTCTCCTGCCCTGTCTCCGACTTCTTTGGCAATCTTCAGATCAAGTTCATGGTAGTCTATCGCTTTTTTGAAATCGCCAAGGTTGCAAAAGGCGTTGCCAAGATTACAATAAGCGCGTCCTTGTCCTGCCCTGTCTCCGACTTCTTTGGCAATCTTCAGATTACGTTCTAGGTGGCCTATGTCAGCTTTGTAATGCATCTTTGTGCCTTCTGCATTTTTCGTTTCTGCCATTTTACTAAGAATTTGTACTCGGTATTTATGGTACTGTATGCTTTTCGTGGTTTCCTAGATTGCTTCTAGCTTTCTCTTTCTCTCTCAATGTTTCTAAAAAAGATATAGTAGTTTAACAAATACAAATAAAAGGGATTTTGATGTGGTAGGGTTTCAGTAAGATGTAAAAAATATCGATGTATTACGATACACATAAATGTGAACTTTGCAAACACAGAACATGGCACTGTTTGTCTTCCTCGCGAAACACTACCAAGCGTTTGTGCTAAATTTTCTTCCAAAACAGCCTGCCAAGTTTCGTGGAAAAAGGGGTAATCATTGTCTAAAAAACATTCTTTCCATTTTAAGATCCGTCAGAAGGAGTTATATACAAGCAAAATTGCCAAAAACTACCATCCTCACGATCTTTGCTGCCATTTTTAATTAGTTTCCGCTGAGAAATTATTTTGTGGGCGCTTTTAACTTGTTTTTTCCTGTTTTGTTTATCGGTTGCTAAAGCGCATCCTGCTGCATCACAAAGAACCTTTTCTTTGCGTGACTACATCCGGTTGCGTGTAAGTAATTTGAGCATTCATTGTAAAGATGGCGCCTTTGAAGAAGAAGAAGTCATTTTCTAAGCAAGCTAGAAAGAAAATAATGGTAGAACGGCTTAAGAAAGCTTTTGAAAAGAGAGATTTGGGGACTGGGAGTAGGAGACATTTCACATTGGCGGCAAACTAGAAGGAGTACGAATATAAAAGTGGCGAGCAAACTCGAGTGAGATTTTTAAGTTCGGGCAAAGCAAAATACAATACGCAAAAGGCTGCTGGTGAAGCACTTCTCGTACGAATGGATGCTAAAAGAGGTCTATTCTACAAGAGCAAACATTACGGAAAACCTCAATTAATCACGTCCCCACCAACCAACCCAGATTTTTTTTTGGTCTCTGGAGCCAACTTCCAGTAAATTGCCAATTTTTGCACAGCATTACAGTGGGAACGGTGAGATATATTTGGATAAAAAATAATTTTTGACTATAAGACAAAAATGATTGAGATTTGAACACATGAAATTTTGACTGGGTGGGTACCTTAAAATAATTATTTCCAGAGGAAAAGCAGCAAAATCGTGTTTTAGATGCTCAAAGATGCGGCACTTCGGTGAAAAAGTGGCTCCAGATTTTGGAGAGACTGCGGCGAGTGCGGGCAAGTGATGACATAAATTATGGAATCAAACGGCTCTTCAAGCCATCTCGTTTATGCGTTAGAAGGTGAGGTTAATAAAAAAATAGGCAGTCTATGACTGCATGTAGCTTACTGCGCCTGTTATTACTTAGATTATCGTAGGTTTCCCCCCCCCCCCCCCTTGCCCCCTGGATTTCCAAGCCGAGAGACCCCCCTCTCCTGCTCGGATTTGCAATAAAGTTTTGGAAGCCCTAAATTTACAGGTAATGAGAAAAAAAATATATGTAATCGTATTCAGAAGATTTTGTTTTTATAATTTTCAAAACCGTGGTGACGAGTTTATTGTCGCAAATACACAATATTTCCTTGAATGAAAATGTCTTTCCCTTGAATAAAAGAGTTAAACGCTTATCAGAATTCAGTGATTTTCTGCTTCCGGAAGGCTTAGCGATTTGTTTATCCTAATTGCAGCGCTAGCGTCTGCGAATTATATTATAAACATCACAAAATAATATTTAAATTCAGCAACCTACTTTATTATATCTAGTGTTTTCTAAAATTTCCGACTTTTCATGTGTATATAGAATGCAATTCTTATCCAATTTAGTTTAGTCTCAAGAGGAAAACGCGTCAAATTATCGCATCAAGGAAACTGTCGGCCACGCAAATTTGTTCAGCATCTGGCGAATTTCTCGCTCGACCGATTGTGGTCAAGTTTTTTAAATATTTGTCAAAAGCTACTAATAAGACAAAGAAACAGTCTATGAAATGTTTCTTACAAAGTAAATGGACATTAAAAAATGTGACTTTCTTTACCGTAGTTTTCCAGGAATGCTTGAAAATTCTTAGTAAAGTCTGCCGCTTCGAGTATAAATTCTGAAAGAAGACATGTCCTCACTTGTGACAAATTTCATCGCTTTCAGCTCTCAAACCACCACTACAAAGGCAAAAAATCTTCTAAAGGACTTTTTCTTTCCATTTCGAAGTCTTAAAAGGCGTGCTTTCATTCCGGTTATACAAAATGAACGTCTACAAAATGAAAGCGTGGAGTTCACGGCCGGCCATATTTGTTAGAAATCTGATAGTCTTCTGAGGGAACATTCGATTCGGGCCATTCGAAGCTATCCTCGACAAACGTTGAACAACCGACGAGGTTGCGAAGCTATCCTCGACAAACGTTGAACAACCGACGAGGTTCCAAAACAAAAAAGGAGTTAAGGTCGGGGAATATCGGGTCAAAATCGGCAGAGTTCGTTGTGGGCTCGGATTCTATTGTTACACTTCGCAGTACACTTGTGGCAAGTCTAAAATTTAGGAAGGCAGTGAATATGCAATAACCTAAGGTAATATAGAATTGGAAAAAGCGTGTTTTTTGGAAGTGAATTGTTGATACATATTCTGGGGGGGGGGGGGGGGGGGGGGGGGGGGCGGGAGTACTCCCGACAATTAAGGGTAGGTGTGTGCCGCCTGAAGCATCAAAAGCAACCATTATAAAAAATTGATAATTTTGTTTTACGAAATAATAGATTTCAATATATATTTTCTTGCTAAAGCTACGTTGAGCACTCTAAGGTATCTGTCTTGTCCGCTTCACGATTTGAATGTGATGGGAATAACACACTGACTGATTGATATTCCTCTTCTTTTTATAAGCGGAGAACGTTTTCTCTGTCTTGCTTGCCACTAAAATAATACATTGTCTTTTTGTTTGTTTTGTCAATTAGCTCCCATATAGTGCCAATATTTTTCCTTTAAAAAAAATCAACACGCTGAAATCGCTTATAATGCTTGCTTGATAAACTTTTGTTAACTAAATCAGCAAAATTATTACGTCTTTTGCATACTATTGCATAATCAAACCGTAATGGCAATGATTCAGTGTTCCAAAATAGAACAAAAGCCAAATCCATACTCTTGCACAATCAAACGGGAACATTTTTAGTTAGCTGAATACGCAAAATCTCACCTCTCTTGCATACTATTGCATAATCATGACACCTCAACATTTAATAACCATTCAAAATTGAAATTTCTCTTTAATAATCAAACCGTAATAGGAATGATTCAGTATTCCAATGACTACTGAAAAGGGACATTAACGTTAATTTTGCAGAAAAGCAAATCCATTGTATATTAATACAATCAAATTAGGCCCCTTCACGAGCGACGCATGAAAATAGAACGCGTGTTTTATTTCCGATTTGACAGCCTTGTCAGATAAATGACCACAAGTTGCTTCTTATTGTCTAAAATTAATTGCCGACTCGCTTAAGCTACCTGCTTTGGTGGCTTAAATTTAACTAGAGTTTAACTCAATTAAGCTGACTCGCTTAACTTTAAGCAAATTCGAAAACCAACTCTTTTGCTCTTCATGGTTAGTCATCAACGTATCGCAGAACATTCCTCACAATTTTTCTTTTCACGAACATTTCCGGTTGTCACCCGCTAAGCGACTTGAAAAATCGCTCTTCAGGGTTAGTCATCCCGGGTACACAACATGACACAACGTATCGCAGAACATTCCTGACAATTTTTCTTTTCACGACATTTGCACTTGTCACTCGCTAAGCGACTTCAAAAATCGCTCCTCGCGGTTAATCTTCCCGAGTAGACAAGGTATCGCAGAACATTCCTGCCAATTTCTAGAATTTTCTATCAATTTTCTATTTAAGTGCTTAAAACCACAAAAACAATAAATCCAAGATAAGAAACAATCTGTCAGGCGATGAGGTCATAGCTTTAAAACATTTGTAAAACAACTCTGCTATAAACCCGCGTATAAACCTCAGAAAGCGGACAAACATACAAGGTGAAATTTCTTAGCTTCGTCGAGCGCGGAAAATGTCAGCTATAAACCTCAAAAAGCAAACAAAGATACAGGGTGAAATTTCTTAGCTTCGTCGAGCGCGGAAAATGTCAAAGCGCAACTCACCCAAATTACTGTAAATAAGAACTGTACGCGAAAAATGTCAAAGCGCAACTCACGCAAATCACTGTAAATAAGAACTGTAATACCCTTGTGGTGAGGTCATAGCTCTAAGAACTGTAATACCTTTGTGGTAACGTAACGTAAGACATAACAAGTTCATGACAATTCAATACCCTAGGGAAATTAACAATAGGTCCGGGGGTGCCCCTCAAAAATTTTAGTGGCGGTATGTGACGCACTTCTTGAAATCCTAACCTGTTTAACCCACCGTATCCTCGGTGCCCTAATATAGCTTCTATAAAAAAGAAATAAGTAACCCCCCCGGACAAATGTTAACAAAACTAAACAAAGAACCTTTGTTAACAACTTTTGCCCCTTTTTTTCGTTGTGAATCGTACATCTCGTTTATGCGCAAGCGCATTAACGAGATAAAAAAAGATGACACATTGGTTTAGTGTAATGGGCACTTTTATTAACGTTTTTGATAGTAGAAATTTCATACAATGACTAGTCTGTTTTGTTTACCGTCATCTGAAAGTAAATAGGATGTTTTAGATAACCTTTATTTGGTGCGAAAACATGCACGTATATTTGTCCGCGATAATGTCTGTTCCAAGAAGCGAACAGTTTTCCGACGGGGAAGCTCGAGGAAAACTGTGAGTTTCGATTAACAGATAATAAAAAAAAATTTCTTGAATTATTTTAAAGCAAAAATAAAGGTTATTGTGTTTATTATCCCTCACATATTTTTCGCAAAAAGCCACACGTGAGTCTTCCACTGTCAAGCGCAGAGGGAACTTATCATACTTTGTTTCTTTATCTATCTCATAATGGGAAACGTGTTCCATAATTGTGGACGGCAGCATTTTTCAGTAGCCTGCCTCCTTTTTCTCACTGACGTAGTTAAGAAAATGCAAAAGACGTCTTATAGCATCTCATTTTCGAGGTAAACCGGCCGAGAGAAGTAGTAGTAGTTTGCCAGACATTAAGAAACCACTTTCGAAGTCAGTGAAATTTGCTGATGCAAACATGACCGAAATGGAAGATATTTGGGAAATTCTACACATCTTTCAACGTAATACAAACAAACTACTTGATGGTCTCCAGATGTCATTGGAATTTCATATCGCTATACGTATTAACGACAAAAATTTTGCTCTTAAGAAAGAAGTGAAATCACTCAAAAGATCCTTGGAAGAAACCAACGAAAACAACGAGGAGTTTAACTACGACTTAGCAACAGCAATAAACCAGATTGACGACCTGGAGCAGTTCACACGCAAACACAATTTACAAATCCACGGTATACCAGAAAAAGAAGAAGAAAACCTCGTCGAGCAGATAATCACTCTTAGAAATGCACTCAATGTTACCATCCATGACGGCGTCATTGATATCTATCACAGATTACCCTCAAATATGATTTCTAACCAACCCAAACCAATCACTGTTCAATTAAAGTCCTACATGGACTTCAGAGGTTTAAGTTTAGACCGGTTTTTCAACTATACTGACATCATTTTTTACATAAACCAGAACTTGACAAGAATGGAACTAAAGCTATTTTCGAAATCCTGGAGATGCAAGAAGTTGCAACATTGGCACAGTTTATGGACTGTTGACGGTAAAATATTAATTATAAAGTCTCGAGATGATCATCCTACCGAATCTGGATGATTTTGGAATATATTGTTTTGCTATTATTTATGCACCATGCGGGGAACCGTAGAACGGACCCTCTCTAATCAACGAAACCTTCCCTTTTATACACGATTCGCTTAAAAGCTTAATTAGTCGTTGTAATATTTTGTGCGTCATATTTATGTGAGCGCATCACTTGGCCCAATGGTCGAGGAAAGATAAAATGTCGTTTAAACACTTGGCTTCTCGCATTTGTAAGACTGATATGATTTCATATGACAAATCAGATCATTCCCGATTTATGTTAAAATAAATTATAAAAAACTTCCCAAAGAAAAGCTCATCCTCTTTGAGAACGAATAATTTGTGACCAACTTAAAATTCTTTCTAATGCATGCCAAGGAAAACAAAGCGTAACAGCAGATAAGAGAATTTACTGACTTTTGTATCCGTTTTTCTAAACGTCTTGCCAGAAGCAAAAAAAGTCAAGAGAAATGAATCTTCCTCGCAAATTGAAACATTTAACTGTCCTCCTTGATCAAAACCCTCGTGATGCGAATTTAGTCATAGAATCTGAACGTGTCAAAAGTGAATTGCAGAACCTTTATGAACACAAAACAAAAAGTGAGATAAAAGTAGAAGTAGAGCAAGGTGGTACGAGCATGGCGAAATGAACAGTAAGTATTTCGTGAATTTGGAAAAACGCTGACATGACAAGAAACACATTGTCAAATTAAGGACCGACCGAAACGAGGATGTTAGAGAACCCAATAGGAGTTTGATTGAGATGGAAAATTTCTATAAAACTCTATACTCCTCGAAAATATCAGAAAAGACATTTAATAACTCAATCATGTTTACCATTTTTAAGCCTTGGACAAGATACCAAAACTAAATGACGAGCAGCAAAAAAACTTGTGAAGGTCTTATAATTAACTGCAGAAGAATGCTTAAGAAAAATAAATATCCGGATACTGACTGACTGTCCGTGAAATTCTACTTAATATGCCTTTGGGAATATCTTTCAACGCCTTAAAGCGACTGCTTCAATGACGCTTTTTAGTGTGGTGAAATGTCAATATCACAAAACAGAGGCGTGATTTCGCTTATACCTTAAAAGAACAAAGACACTCTTATCCTTGAAAACTGACAACCAATTTCCTTGCTAAACACCGACCACAAGATTGCTACGAAATGCATAGCAAAACGATTAGAGATGTTGATTAATAGAGATTCAACAGGGTACATTAAAACTCAATTCACTGGCGAAAACATTCGGTTGATATCAGATGCAAATGAATTGTATGACAAGGAAAATATGCCAGGCGATGCTATTCTTCATAGATTTTTAAAAAGCTTTCGATTCCTGGAATGAAAGTACTTCTTCAAAGTCTTCTCCGAAGTTGTGAACTTTGGACCAATGTTTAAAAAATGGATCCAGATTTTCTACTCCAACATCCATAGCTGTGTAATCAATAAGAATTACGCATCATATTTTTTCATGTTTTTTTTTTATGTTTTCACAGAGGTGTTAGACAGTGCTGCCCCTTATCAGGACTTCTCTTAGTTTTAGCAATTGAGGTATTGCCTAAACCATAAGACAAAATGAAAATGCCCATGGCTTAAAAATTAACGATACTGAATACAAATTTAGTTTTGATATTGTTGCCTTCATTAGTAACGAAAGTTCAGCTAACCACCTGTTTAACCTCTTAAATGACTTCAGCGTCTGCTTAAGCCTTAAAATAAACACTTATAAAACGGAAAGGATGTGGCTTGGTAGTCTGAAATGCAACCTAGGAAAGTGCACCCCTCCTTTCATATTGCATGGCTTGAAAAGTATGTAATAATTGCCCTAGGTATCGCTTTTGCCTACGCCTCTGCTATTAGCAACAAAAACTAATTTTGCGTAAAATATTGCCGTGCTAAAGAAAATATTTAAGGAATGGTCAACCAGAAACATGAACCTCATATGAAAGATCTGTATCGTAAAACCCTTGCAATATCTTAGTTTGCTTAATAATGTATCCATCTTGACAGCGTTTCCTAACTTCTCTAAATAAATAAACGTTTCTTGTTTTACGTTTATTTGAAACTTTTATAACTTTTACTTTTATTTTACATCACCTTTTAAATGGTCTTTTAGCCGCAATCCCTGATGTTGGGAAGAGATCGATTATAAACTCTGAACTAAACCTTACTATGATTGATTACAACAATCTCACGCCGGCTAGCGTTACGGCCAACAGTGCATGAAACTACTTGTTTTGAGTTCACAAAAATCTACCAAGGTACAATTGGAACTACCTGAAATATATATTCCTCTTAGTTAGTTCCTCATAGTTATTTTTTTTATTCTTATTGATGACATGTAAGCGCATTGACAGAGAGAGAGAGAGAGAGAGAGAGAGAGAGAGAGAGAGAGAGAGAGAGAGAGAGAGAGAGAGAGAGAGAGAGAGAGAGTCAAAGGCACTTTTGTAACTTACGTAAGACACTTTTGTAACCCATAAAGGCACTTTTGTAACCTATTAAGGCACTTTTGTAACTTTAACGGCACTTCGGTAACCATTAAATTAAACAAAATAATAATGATTAACAGCAGACTAGTTCGATTCGTGTGAAAAACTACAGCAAACTTCATTGTTCTGCGGCATTGGCTCTTCCCCACATAGAATATCTTTGGTTTCAAGAATTGAGGAGGAGCTGATGGTTAATAATTATATTTCAGTATAAAAATAAAGAAAATCCATTTGCGTCAATTAAATTTTAGGAAATGTTCGTGCTTAATCAATCAGAATAGCAGAAGACAATAGCTAATAATTTTGCTTCTTTGATGAAGTTTCCCAAATACAATATCTTTTAAAACTTGCATGTTGTGCGATTGGGTCTCAAATTACTTGAAACCTTAAAAAAAAAATTAGACAAAATGCACCTTGAACCTTAACTTTTTAGCAGTTTTTGAGTCTAGGCCAATGAGATCACTAGTTACACAGGTACCCCAAGCTCAAGTGATAATTACACGTTGTAATTTGAACGTCGTGGCATAACTGTTACGTAATAGCGAAATTATAAGGATTTGTATGGGGAAAATTAACTTCGAATTTGAGCGTAAAATTAGGAACGATATTGGAATAAAACCGGCTCACCTGTACTTCTTTGTGTGTTTACTTGTGTCTTGAGTGGTTTTGGGGTCGATTCGAAGCGATTCCAGCGAGTTTTAGTTCAACTGTTTCTTCCTGCCTAAAAGAGAGACAGGGTAGGGCACTCGAGTGCCGAAGCCCAGCCGATAAACCGAAGGAAAACAACCATAAATTCGCCCAAATACCTCCGATCGCCTCGAGATTCCACATGGTGCAAGTTCCATACATTGTTTAAACAATTATTTCCTTCATCGGGCACAGACGTCCGCCAAGCGGGAATAGGGACTTTAAGCACCGGGAACCGGAACGGTAACGGCGACGCGAAAACTGTCAGGGAAAACCCAAATGATGCATTGCGCATGTTTGGCGGGAAATATCTAGACGTTCTCTTCCCGGGCCCGACGTCAGATAGCAAGGTTTGCCGTCGTGTGAAAACGTGAGTATATATTCCTCATTTTTCTTTCGTTTTATCCAGCCTTTTTTTATATAATACACTTAATATTGTTTAAGAAGACTATACAGAAATAGGAAACGATATTTATTGCTTTATTTATGTCAATTTGTTGCTTCTGTACGCTCTTTGAGAAAGAGATGGTAATTCACTACAACTTGTAAACTTAGAACTACGTTTCTTTGCTCAAATTTATTAAAATTCGCAGTGGCTATTCGTACGGCACCCGTACGCGGACTTCGATTTGCTATTCGTACGGGAGTCCAAAACTTTCGACAATTTTCGATGTTATTCTTTACTTTTGTTGGTCCACAATATTAAATGTTCGTTTAGTTTTACGAAGCGCTTCTGGTAAGCGATGTTGATTTGGCTCAGACTAATTTGCTGAGTCTCTGTATACTACGCGAGCGACTCATTTCGTGAAACTTAAGAAATTTTTCGCGTCAAAGAATACTCCCGTACGGCCAACGTCGATTTGCTATTCGTACGGGAGTCCAAAACTTTCGAAAATTTTCGATGTTGTTCTTCACTTTTGCCGATCCCTAATACTGTACGTTTGTTTATATTCACGAAGCGCTTCTTGTGAGCGATGTTTATTCAGCTGCGCGAAGGAATCTCGTTTTTAAGTAACATCGTCATGTACTCCCGTACGCCAACTTGTTATTGTTATCATACGGGAATCGTGTAATTGGGCTTTTTGTTTCCAACGCTTCTTTCATTGAGACTACCTTTCCTTGCTCACAAGTTGTTCAGTTCACAGAGAACTGGTATGTATGTCCAGATATATTGGTAGTCTTTACACTAGATCTCAAGTAAACTTAACGAACGCTCAAGTAAAGTACGATTTTCTTACTTAGCTCTTACTTAGCTCTTCATACACGGGTAAATGCAAAAACTTAAGTTGACTTGAGCTAGCCGAGCGAAGACGCTGCTTAAAAGTAAACAAATTTATAACGCCGTATCTTCAAAGGAGAAAGCCATAAACGTAAAACTTTTGGACGAATAACATAAATAACATAACCAATGGATGATTTAGAACATGTTAAAAGAAATACAAGCTGTAAACTGTAGAATTAGCTGTTCAGATGTTCAATTTTGATGACGATGTCTCGCGCGAAAACACTCGACGATAAAGACACCGTTGTCGTATGCATAAGGATCAAATTCGAAGGAATTGGTGTATCGTGTCCTTCGTGACCATCGTTTGACATTTTGATAATTTCGAAAACAACTTGCAGCTACCAATTACCAAAGGTCGCAAAACAGTCGAAAACAGCGATGCCACGAAGTTTGCGAAGGCATGGAGTTAATTGGCTTGATTGGCATGGTGATCCGCCCCACGGCACGATAAGTCGACTTGAGTTTCGATAAGGATGGTTTTGCAGAACCTTAAGTCTTACTTGAATCCTTTCAATTTGCCGACTTTAATGAGATGCTAAGTCAAGTGCGTTCAGTTTTTACTTAGACCATCACACACAATTTTTTGGCTAAGTAAGACTTAGGCGCTCTTAAGTCTTACTTAAGTGCCCAGTGTAAAGAGGCCCATTATAACAATTTGAATTAATTTTTTGACACTTAACTTGTTAGATGTCCCAGTACACTCAAGTTATTGATATAAATGAAACATATAATAATAAAAAGAATCGAAAAGAATCACTCACGTACGGCAAAAGATGATCTTCATTGTGGATCAACAAAAGTGAAGAATAACATCGAAAATTGTCGAAAGTTTTGGACTCCCGTACGAATAGCAAATCGAAGTTGGTCGTACGAAATGAGTCGCTCGCGTTAAGTATACAGAGACTCAGCAAATAAGTCTGAGCCAAATCAACATCGCTTACCAGAAGCGCTTCGTAAAACTAAACGAGCGTTTAATATTGTGGATCAACAAAAGTGAAGAATAACATCGAAAATTGACGAAAAGTTTTGGACTCCCGTACGAATAGCAAATCGAAGTCCGCGCACGGGTGCCGTACGAATAGCCACTGCGTAAAATTAATCCTAATTTCTAGCCGTTTAAATCTCAATGCTCTCTTCAGAATCCTTTTTAGTTTGTTGTTGATAACGCTTCTGGGTACTAATCGTGAAAGATTAATTTATGTGAGATTTATGTCTGATTTTATGATTTATGTCGTCCTCAAGAACATCGAAGTCAAAACAGTCGTAAGAATCGTACGGCAGGTCAAGATTATTTATTGGACGTGTTCAAATCGTACAAGAGCATATACTGCCCGTCGTTGATTATTTTTTTGACACGGCTTATGAGAAGCATTTCCCTAACCTCATTTAGCGAGCACATTTCGGAAAAGAGCCGCCTCCACCGAGCTGCACATTTGGCAAACGATGCGGTTTGTAGCTGGTTTGCTTAAATATTTGTAACTTCGCGCCAAGACCGCGTTCTCTGCCCAGTCTTTTCTCGGTTTCGACGTCGCCGTTGCCGTTCCGGTTCCCGGTGCTTAAAGTCCCTAATTTCAGCTCCTAAAACTCAAACACTTTTCCGTTGAGACCCGTAGAAAGATGCGTGGTCAGTATGTTCCGTGTGAGGAACGTTTGAAACTGGCTTAGCGACCCAGCCTTGCGGTTTAAATTACCTACACACCCGGTGGGCGACGGGCTTATGTTACCAAAGACAACAATACCCTCTGCAGCCCGTCACCCACCTGGTGTGTATGTAATTTGAACCGCAAGGCCAGGTCGCTAAGCCAGTTTCAAACGTTCCTCACACGGAACATACTGACCACGCATCTTTCTACGGGTCTCAACGGAAAAGTGTTTGAGTTTTGGGAGCTGAGATTCCCGCTTGGTGGACGTCTGTGCCCGATGAAGGAAAGAATTGTTTAAACAATGTATGGAACTTGCACCATGTGGAATCTCGAGGCGATCGGAGGTGTTGGGGCGAATTTATGGCTGTTTTCCTTCGGTTGATCGGCTGGGCTTCGGCACTCGAGTGCTCTACCTTAGGGATGAAGAAACAGTTGAACTTAAACTCGCTGGACCCCAAAACTACTCAAGACACAAGTAAACACACAAAGAAGTTCAGGTAAGCCAGTTTAATTCCAATATCGTTCCTAATTTTACGCTCAAATTCGAAGTGAGTTTTCCTCATACAAATCCTTTTAATTTCGCTATTACGTAACAGTTATACCACGACGTTCGAATTACAACGTGTAAACATCACTTGAGCTTGGGGTACCTGTGGTTGTAACAATGAAAAAAAAGACATTCCATCGTGCATTAATGTTCAGCGCTATCCTTCTTAGGGACGGACCATTAGATTTTTGAGGGGGGGGGGTTGGGCAATTTTTTGGTGCAGGATATTTTTTTCTACGCTCGAGACTGTGCAGGATTTTTCTTTTTGCCATGATTTGCTTGCACGATTTTTTTTTTTGCGAGTCTATATGTTTTAATGCCAGACACATACACGTGTTAGGAATACTAGAAAGGCCATACTAGAGACAGGAATACTATAGCAAGTCAGATCTGATGTAACAGCAGCTTGATATAGCATGAAGCCTGCCGTGGTGTTGTAACTGCCCCTACAATTTTCTTTACACCAGCCCCCTGTTGATGTCGCTTCCACAGCGCATCGTAGTACACCCAACCATCTTACAATTACAGGGGCGGCGCCGGAAATATAATGTTAGTGGGGCGAATCTCCTGTGCCGAGCGCCGAAGGCGCGAGCTTCTAGGGGGGTCCGGGGACATGCTCCCCCGGGGAATTTTTGAAATAAAACTCTCTGAAATGCTATTTCCAGCGTTCCTGAGACCGGAGAAACAGTTTCCAAGGCCAGCTTTGAGTTCAGTTTAATTCTCATGAAAAGTACATGTAGTTACACGAAACACTTTCTGAAACTTGGGTGTAACTCCATTTTGGTTGTTTGTTCAAAGTAAATTCGACTGTCACTCGAATATTCTCTGTAATTCTTTTCAGTATGGGATAGCTTTGGAAACGAATTTTCCAAAGCGATTTTCTCTGTCATTGGAGGCAGAAAGAAACTGATTTCCAATATCAGCCATGTTCAATTTCTCAGTTAATGCAATGTCTGGATAATGCAATGATTTAATCTTTCTTGTGACATAGGTTGTTCGTAGATATGTCTTGAGCCTTCTTAGGGCAGAGGCCGAGCGCTAACTCACAGCATTAATGGATTTGTTTGATGGATTTGTCGGTAGCTGGAGTCCGATAGCTAACGTCCGAGTAACGCAAGGGGTATTGAAATGCTTGTTCACAATATCCAATCTCCAGTCTAAAGTCACAATATCTCCGATGCTAAAATTGTAGGCTTTTGATTAATTCACGGAATATTTATTTTGCAAACTCTAATGCATTAAAGCGCCCCGCCATCACATCTGGTCAAAGGATGTTGCTACACTATTCATCTCCGCCCACCGCCATTTTGAGCTGTCGAAAGTTGGTGGGGCAAATGCCCCACCTGCCCCACCTGCCCCACCGGTAGCGCCGCCCCTGCAATTACAAGCTTGTTGTACAACACATAAACAAAGTATTTCTCATCCATTGAGATATACATGTACCTACAATGCCATTGTACAACTATAAAAGAGCCATTCCTTGTGTCAGAAAATATCTTACATGCTTATGAAATCAGCTGAAAAGCCTACAAAGAAACAGCTTACGTCGGGTTAAAAATAAACCATTGTTATTGGCTAAACTAAACAAGCCAATGAAAAGATAGAACATTTGATCCTCCCCAAGCACCCATAAGTCGCTAACATTCTACAACGACTTCAGTGTGATTTATTTGTGTTCTGACCATCTGCTCCTGGATATAAAATATTGTCCTAACAATATAAAGCTTTGCAGGAATTTTTTTTTCTGGGGTTTTTGTTTTGCACGATATTTTTTTGCAGTTCAAGGCCGTGCTCGAATTTTTTTTTGGTATTTGCCCAACCCCCCCCCCCCCCCCCCCCCCCCTCAAAAATTTAATGGTCCGTCTCTTATGCGGATCATTACTTAAACAATAAGCTTTTCGCACAGCGATCTAGTGAATATGGGATGTCATGTTGATGTACCATCAAATTCTCAGAACTAAAGTTGAAAGAAATGTAAGGCAATCAGTAACGAGCAATTATTTGATGGTGACACGGAAGAACCCCAAAAAATAAAATATTGTTTCCAATACAAAACGTCTAGTTCCTGACATATTTCTTTTGGCTTCAGAAGACCAGGTTAGTGTTTAAAAGTTTAATTTTAATCTATATCTTAGAACTGTAATCGTTTTAAATTTGTTGTTTAGGGGCGGGTGTCATTCGGGCAACCCACACGTCCCCGCGTGTAATCAGTTTAATTTTAGATGTAAGCAATAAATATTTTGGTATAAAACAATGTCCGATTACTTTCAGTCGAGAAATAAACACGTTCTGTTAGTGTAAGTTTGCATTTGCAGAGTGTAACTCGAGTTGCAAGGTATTTGCATAATAACATTGAGTCGTCATAGCGTATAAAGAATCCAAGTAAAACTGATCAGTAAACTGAACTCAAAGCGGCGGTTTATGTTAAAGCCCGTAGTTAATATTTACGCGTGCATCAAAATTTACCCTTTACCTGATGACCAGAGTTGTATCCAATCGATTTTGTATGGAAACGACGCTAAACCCTACTGTGGCTGATTAGACTTCTGAAAACAAAATGGCGATCAAAGTACGACTATTCGAAGGGATTCGAGTTTGTGTTATCAATTGGGCCCACACTTGTATGAACAATTTTTTTAACTGAAAAGTAAACCAAAAAACGTTAGCGAACTGACATATAGGACGTTAGCGAACTGACCCAAGACGTTAGCAAACTGGCATATCACACGTTAGCGAACTGACCTGAGACGTTAGCGAACTGGACGTAGGCGAAACGACTCGTAGGCGAAACGACCGGTTACCAGTTATTTAGGAACTAGAAAAATTTCACTTCGATTTAGTCTTGAAATCCGGGGGGGGGGGGGGGGGGGGGTTTCATGATGCGTCACGCAATATTTATTTTTAAAACGTTTCACCAATTTATAGCACTAGTCACCACGGTTTTTAAAATTATAAAAACAAAATCTTCTGAATGCGATTACATGTATTTTTTTTTATCATTACCTGTAAATTTAGGGCTTCCAAAACTTTATTGCAAATCCGGGCAGGAGAGGGGGGTCTCTCGGCTTGGAAATCCAGGGGGCAAGGGGGGGGGAGGGGGGAAATCCTACGATAATCTAAGTAATAACAGGCGCAGTAAGCTACATGCAGTCATAGACTGCCTATTTTTTTATTAACCTCACCTTCTAACGCATTAACGAGATGGCTTGAAGAGCCCTTTGATTTATCCTGGTTACTTAGGTTAACCAAGATGGGCGCTTGTTTACAGACTTTCTTTGGCTTCTTTCGTTCGTCTTCGGTGTTCCTTCATTGCTAAAAGCTTCAATGAAAATGTCCGACAAAGATAGCGAGCACTGTTTTAACACAGTTGACAATTTGAGGCTAAATTTCACAATTTATAAACTCAACGCTCGCGTTCGTGTGTTGCGTGTTCGATGCGGACCTTTTTGCTCAATTTGATTTTTGGCCTCAGAGGCGCTCTCGCTGTGGCAGCTCTGTGAGACAAACAAAACTAACTTTTCTACGTCATCTTAAGTTAAATAAAGTTTTGCTCCACGTTATACACCTCAAATAAAGGCTCTCAAAGTCTGGTCAAATTATATCACTGGAAAATACAATTGATAAAGTATGATTTGCAGAACTCAGCGGATGTTAACACCGCAGATAAATTGAGCAAACATTTTGGGCAAAAAAGTGCGGCTTATGCGCCGGTGTATAAACTAAAGGATTTATTTTAGTGCAGAAGTTTTTTTTTTGTGGTTATCGGACAAAACGTGAGTTGCCAGCTGGCGACCAGTTCCGAAAATCTAGTCGCCAGCACTCAATTTTTGGTCGCATTGGCGACCTGAGTTAGTCGCAATTTCGAGCCCTGTATTTAATATAAATTTTATATACTGAATAAAAAATTTAGGGCGAACAAAGCCTCGCTGTGCCCAAATAACGGTATATAATTTTATATACTGAATAAAAAAAATTAGGGCGAACAACTCCTCGCCGTGCCCAAACAACGGTATATTAAAATATTTCATATACTGTATAAAAAATAGGGCGAACAACTCTTCGCCATGCCTGAATAACGGTAAATAATTTTATATACTGAGTAAAAAATTTAAGACGAACAACTCCTCGCCGTGCCTGAATAACGGTATATAACAATATTTTATATACTGTATAAAAAATTCTCGCCATGCACGCTCTCTCGTCTCCAAATATAGTGATTTCTGATTGACAGCTATTACTCAACTAATTTGCATTTTACATTTGACTGGTTTAATCTGGGTGAAGATCGATGAGAGGAACAAATTCATATAGAATATACCTCTGCCTTTATTTTGCTGATCCTAACCTGCGTGACAGGCGCTAGAGGAGGAGGGAGAGAGACATGGGGTAGCACAATTTCATAAACGATTTCCCCTCCTCGACATAACGCTTTCATTTCATTTGTCCATTTCTGGTTACGTCGGAGTCATTTCTCCGATATACAAGCTGAAAGATCTAGCTAAACAGTACTGCTATTCTGTGATCCGACGATATGCAAAGCGGGTGCAGTAAATAGGAGGTTCTTATATACATGTAACTGAATACTTACTTGAAAAGTGAAAACTGTAGGAATACTTAATTTGCCTCAGTATCCTAGGAAGTAAAGTATTGCAATACAGTCAAACACATCGTTCAGATATAAATATCACCAATTCCTGTTTAAGAAATACAGAACATTTTATACACAACTGACCTGAAAAACGATTAACAGCGTCTGGTTTGTAAAGGAAGTTGAAATGGGTTTTTTCCCGTTTCCCCCGGATGTTTCTCGCATTGTTCACGTGATAAGCAGATGGGTGTTTTCATTGCTGCGTGACAGGCTTCGTGACAAGCGTTAGAAAGGAAGGAACTGAGACGGGATTCCAACCTTGTCCCAAGCACCATGTCTAAGCAATGACATTAATGACTAATTCATGTCTAAAAAATGCTGGTTCCTTCGATTAGTCATCGGTTACTCAATGATTATCGGCAATAATAATTAAAAAAAAAAAACAGAACATTTAATACCATGTGACCTGAATAACGATTAACAGTGTCTGCTTTGTACAGAAAGTTGAAATGGTTTTTTTCCCGCATCCACTGAGATAACTCGTGAGTACAAACATGTTTTGAGTTGTTGAAAGTGATAAGCCGATTAACCGCGTCTGCTTTGTACAGAAAGTGGAAATGGGTTTTTCCCGTTTATACTGATGCGGCTCGTGTTAATATTACATGAGCGTTTAGCGTTATTCATATGATAAGCCGAAGTGGTTTTTTTTTGCGCCCTGATTCTAACCTGCGTGACAGGCGCTAGAAATGGAAAGAAAAGAGACACATCGGGTAGCACAATTTCCCAAACGATTTCCCCCTCTCGCTCTCTACGCTCTCTATTTCCTCTATGCCCCGCTCCCTTTACCCGCGTTGGAAACCCCCCCGAACTCTTTTTCCTTCCAGCGTTTGCCACGCAGGCTAAACGGAGCCTTACTCTGCTCAAATTTTTCTGTTTACAATATTTTCGGTTCAGTCTTTTATTTCGTCAATTTTTGGTAACGAGATTTGAACTGTACTGCTATTGCCTGCTCCGACGACATGAAAAGCGGGTGCAGTATAAATAACCAAGCAGTTAAATTAGGAGGTTCCAATTATAGCGATTTCTGATTGATAGCTATTACCCAACTAATTTGCATTTCACATTTGACTGGTTTTTATTGACAATCAAAATGTGGGTGAAGATCGATCAGAGGAATAAGATAATGTGGAATATGCCTCTGCCTTTATTTTGCTGATCCTAACCTGCGTGACAGGCGCTAAAATTGAAATGGGAGAGAGGGAGACATTAGGTAGCACAATTTCGATTCCTAAACGATTCCCCCTTCTTGCTATGAACGCTTTCGTTTTGTCATTTTTGGTAACGCCGGAGTCATTTCTCCGATATGGAATAAACAGTCCTGCTATTGTGTGATCCGACGATCTGATGCAAAGCGGGTGCAGTAAATTAGGAAGTTCTGCTATAACTAAATACTTACTTGAAAAGTGAAAACCCAGTTTGCCTCAGTACCCTAGGAAGTACAGTATTGGAAAGCAGTCAAACACATGCATCGTTTAGATATAAATAAAATCAGTTTCCGTTTAGGAAATACCAAACATTTTATACACAACTGACCTGAATAACGATTAACAGCGTCTGCTTTGTAAAGGAAGTTGAAATGGGTTTTTTCCCGTTTCCACCGGATATCCCTGACGTGATCTTACAAAAATGTTCTCGCGTTGTTCACGTGATAAGCAGTTGCATGTTTTCATTGCGTGCTGATCCTAACTTGCGTGACAAAGTAGTCTAGCAAGTTATTAAGTTTGTAGCACAGTAGTCATACACATCGTTCACTCGAGATACAAATGATCGTTCAAACGAGCTGATATAAATGAAAAACATTTTCCTTTACGAAAATTACAGAACACATCCACACAACTGACAGAATAAAGATTACTAGCGTCTGTTTTACACAGGAAATGCAAATGTTCTTTTCTCTTTTTCACCTAAAATATTGAAAAGGCTCGTGACCTAAACAGAATGTGATGCATGTGCGCGTGATAAGCTGTCTGTGACAGGCTTCGTGACAGGCGTTAGAAAGGGAGGAACTGAGACAGGATTCCAACCTCGTCTCTAGCACCATGTCTAATCATTGACACCAATTACTAATTAATGTCTAAAAAATGCTGAGTCCTTCGATTAGTAATCGGTTACTCAATGATTATCGGCAATAATATCAATGAGTAATCCACTTATTACCCATTGACTACTCATAGATTACTCACCGATTACACTCATTGATGTCATCGATTTGTTACACCTGGTTACATGTGCTTGCGATAAGCTACATTTTCGACCCAAGAGCTCTTCTCTTTTGCGCATAACAGAGGGTCGCGCGGCCAAAAGATATACTGTAGAAGTAGAAACCGATACAACTCATGATTTTAACCGTGTTTTAATAAAGATGATGTTTTTATGTTTCGGTTAACACAACATAGATATAAATTGTAAATGAAAGGACCACTCGACAAATTCGAAATACTGGATCCCTGTGAAGGATCTGATCAGCGAAATTAATTAGAAACAAATGAAATAAAAGGCTGATCGTACAGTAAAGGAATATATTTCTTCATCACGGTATAACCGAGAGTTTTGTAGTTTTTTTTAGTGCTATATTTAGGATGGCCAAACCAGCCTTCTTCAGCTACAATGAGGGCAATTTACATTGGTGTACGTGTTACAGTATAATATTTGTTGTGCCAGAACAGAACTACGTGAAACTGATCACATGGCTTGATTGACAGTAGCATTATAAACTGGGAAAATAAAACAATGAAACTACAACACAATTAACTTTATTTAAACACGATTATAATAAAAGCTGTAAGCTTATGGAGTCGTGTGATTAAATAAATTAAAAAGAAAACTCTACACACGCTATTCTAATATATACTAATATAATATTTGACAATAAAATCATTGACACATCCGCTGTACAATTATATTCCTGGCTACAAAGAAAACTTGTCAATGATAACTTCTTTGTTCGTTCACACGGGCAAATAAAACATGTCAAGGCACACGAGCAAGTAAAACTTGTAAAACTTGTCAAGGACACTTGTCATAGAAACCTTGTTCGTCTGTAACGTGCTTAATCATATAAATAACCGCTCACGCTCACTTTTTACAACAGGATAGATAGTGAGTAGCGTAGCCAATAAGAGAACAGCATCATGCTATCACGGTGATAGAACGCTGAGTAGATTTATATTAAAAACTAATATATTCTAATATAGACTTATATAAACTAAATATATAGTATTTTCTTCTCGGATGTTTATGCCGTAAGGTTCAATTGTTCTAGCTTTTGACATTAAAAAGGCTTCTCTGGCCTTACGTATTGAGTCTCAACATTTCAAAAGCCAATCTAGTCTATAATACTGACATGCTTCTTATACCACTAGAATAATTAAATGCACTCTATATCTAAATGTGACTCCGCGAGGAAAGTTGAAGAAAGTTAGGGTTTCAAGAAGCGGGCCCCATTAAAAGGTTGGCGGAGTACCCCCTCCTCCACCCCACACGGCCCGCAGGACTCTCTTTTAAGGCGGAAAAAAGGTTGGACTGAATCACGCATTCGAATCCCAGAGTCACACGTGATAACACAATGGCTTCAGCTCGGCTATTATAAAACTTAGACTGACAATCGCAATGAAATGTAAGCGAAACCGAGAAGAACTTTCCAGCGGATGCTGTTTGCGTTTTTTCAGTTTTTGGCAAAATGAATTTCTGAACTTTTAGTTTTATATTTATGGTGTTGCTTAAATATCTTAAACTGGAACAATGGACGATTCAATGCCATACACCAGAAAAACATGACCTCCTCCATCTGCCATTCATGTAACATAATCGGGTTTGAACGCTGAGCGCTAGCAGCACGAAAGGTTAATAGATCAGTTGGCTGCAATCATGGGGAATCGGGATGAAAGCAAGTCGTCCCTTCTTCATAACAGAAACAATCCCAGAAAACTGGGATATTCAACGTTCGATCCTGGTGCTTCTATAGACAGTGGAGTTTCATTCAGCGGAGAGGACAAGCGGATACCCAGGACGGTCACCGCTGTTGAAGACTCGAGAGAAAGTGTTTCGATTTCTTGGGAAAACATCGATGTTTTTGTTGAAGTGCCCGGGCCTTCGTTTTTGAAGCGATTGTGTTCTGGGAATAAGCGGAATGAAAAACCGACAACAAAACAAGTTCTGTTTAATGGTAAGTATTATCTTGTATATTTGTTCTTTCTCTTTCGATGGGAAACCTCGCTTCATGTAGTATTAGCTTGGTTCTAACTTTTATTCCCGGGGCTTTTATTATAGCCTATTAATGGACATCGAATCTCACTCAATTATAGACATGTAATTTTAATTATATACACTTCTATTGAAGTTTTATTTTGTATCTTTTATGTATATTATTTCGTGGCGTACCTGGAAACCTAAGCGTAGTGGACTAAATAAAGGAATAATTGATTTATTGAGTCTGTGAATAAAATCCTGCAACTATTGAGCAGTACTTTCCTCTGGTACTGTCATAATGACGGATACAGTCATAATATCTTGCATAAATGCCGTGACGTTTATAATAATCTGGCGTTACAATATGTTAATAGAAGGAAACCCACTCAATTCACATTAAATTACAAGTACTGCCGGAATCTTTGTATACTGTAATTGCTCTACCAAAACCTTGATTTTTTTCTTAAAATGTTTGTACAGATTTAGTCTCCTTCAATTATTCTGTCAAACTGTTCCATATTATTGCTCCTCTTTATTTCATTGAAATTTTCATAATTATTCTTATATAACCGAAAATGAAAGCTGTAATAGGTGGTACAAGGTGCGACCTGATTCTAATTTTTGAGCTTGTACTGAAATCCTAAAGTGTGACCATTTAAATGACAGTTACCGAGTAGTACTATCCTGTGGTACTGTTATTATGCTGTACAAGGTACTTCTAACTTTTAAGTCTGTGGCTGAAATCAGTAGCTTTAGGATTTCAGCCACACACTCAAAAGTTAACCACCCTGTGCACTAAAACAAACAGCACCACAAGAAAGTATTGCTCAGTATACATACAATCAGCGAAAAATTGTTGAGACACTTTGGTTTACAAGGGTGTATTTTTGGCAAATATCGCACTCCATGTCCCCACCCCCCTCCCCCTCCCCCCCCCCCCCCTTTCCCCCCAACTAACGTTGCGTTTGTGGTTGCCCACAGACTTCCTGACCAGCAGTACAACATTGGATAGGGGGTGTGGGGGTGGAGATACGTTTTGTAGAGAACGTTATAGTCTGATTTAAAAAAAAAATCGGAGGAAAAGTCGTTTTCAGACAAAGTGTCTCAAGTAATTTTGACGCCGATTGTAGCTTTCATTCGAATGGTCACACTTTAGGTTTTCAGCAACAGACTCAAAAGTTAGAAGCATCTTCTAAAGCACAATAAATAGTTCCACAAGAAAGTACTGCTCAATAGCTTTTATTTGAATGGTCACACTGTAGCAGTAGTATTGTACATGTATTTTCATGCGGTGCTATTTGTTTATTTGTTTTACGAAAATAATTACAAGTAGTAATAATTATTTCAGTGTCTATTCAGTGGCTAGTCAGTTCAAGGTCTACTAATCGGGGGCAGCTCTTACACCAAAATTTAGAATACATCAACAATACGGGGAATTGAAAATATATAAGAGACAAAAAATAAATAAAAACTAGCTACTTTCCTTGGAGTGCTGAAGAACAAAGTGATAAATTTCTCTGAACTCAGTTAAGGAATGATGGTGAAGATAGAGTGTCTGAAAAATGGCGATTCAGAAATAGGGTAGGGATTGTTGTTGACTAGTGTATAATAGGGTTGCAAAATGCAGATCAACATTGTCTGGTAGAGGGTAAAGGTTTCAGGGGTTTTTGGTGACTAGTGCATAAAATAGGGTTGCAAAATGTAGCTGAATATTGTCTGGTAGAGGGTAAAGGTTTCAGGGGATTTTGGTGGCTAGTGTATAAAATAGGGTTGCAAAATGTAGCTGAATATTGTCTGGTAGAGGGTAAAGGTTTCCGATTACCAGTAACATACCACCGACAAAATATGCGCGGAGTACCTCACAACCCCCCAACCGGGAGGAGGATAATGTCGATGCAGTCCTTTATTTTTGTGGTAAAACAGTATTGAAACATGTGACGGTTGGGTTCAGTGTGTTTCTCAAACGTCACAAAAACCAATGCAATCATTGTAAATTTTTTGAACATTTCGTATATGAATCTTTTTTAAAATACAAAAGAAAATGTGAAAGTTGCACTGATGCAAAATAAAAACAAATATAAAAATAAAATTAAAGGTTTTCTCTATGTTAATACAAATGATCAACCAAAAAACATTGAATCTGCAAATATTTCTCAAAGCTGAAATACTTGGCTAGGATGAAAAACTCAAAAAAAATTATTTGCTTATTCGTTTCACGGATTTGTTAATAAGGTGACTTCTTTGTATATATTTTTTTCTTCTGTAGTGAGTGGAAGTGTTGAAGCTGGTTGTTTGTTAGCTGTCATGGGCGCAAGGTAAGAACAACCTTCAACCTTAAGAGCGGTTTTCAATTGAGTATCGAAAGTAACTTCGTGATTGCTTTGGTTTTGCATCGCTACGCTTTGTGATTGGCTAAAAAGAATCTCGCGCCAATCTATCAACCAATCAGAAGCAAACCCAAGACCCAATGCCAATGACTGATGGCTCGCATGCATATTTTTCCGCGCTTGGCACCGATGACAGCGACATGTATTTCCTACGAGTTCTGATTGTTTCATTGGATCGTCAGCTCTTACCTTAGTTTTACATAAACTTCGATGAATTACAAGAGAGAAAGCATCTTAGGATTGGTCAATATTTGAAATTAATTCGCCACTCCAGAAATTTCGGGGAGACTTAGCGCAGGCTTTTGGCATCAAGATTTCTGGGATCGTTTGGGTAACCAATATGAGCTACGATAGCCTGTGAACAGGCTTCTTTCCGGGAAATTGGGTTACGTTAAAATCGGCGAGCGAAGCGAGCCGAGCGCGGATTGGGGAAGAGGGATGAGGCGAGTCCACAGGCTTCGCCGTCTCTTCTCTCTCTTTCCCAGTCCTCGCTTCGCTCGCCGATTTTAACCTAACCCAATTCTCCAAAAAGAAGCCTGTTCACAGGCTAGAGCTATGATTGGTTAATGGTCGTAATCATCACTCAACCAGTCGTAACTAAAGCTGGTTACCCAAATGATCCCAAGGCTGGTATGAAGTCTCGATCCCTGAAATTTCTAGGGGAGAAAGTATTGTTTGGACAGGTGGGAAATTTGCTGATTACGGGAAAAAATATAGCATCCATCAGCGAAAACTGTTTTATCATAGTTAAGTTTTAATTCAAGGGACAAGATTTTCTTTGTGTTATAGTCGCACTGCAACACATTATTCATTTTGCCTCTCTAATAGTATCAACATGTGGGCGAATGGTCGCCTACCAGAGATTAAAACAATAGAAAAGCCAAAACCACCAGGGTTGAAAGTGGTTCCGGTCGCTTATTTACAAAAGAAGGTCGCTTAGGGCGAATGGTCGAGGTTCAGAGGTTAAAAGTTCATGACAAATCACCAGAAAGAAAGATCGTCGCTCAGGAGAGCTCGTCACTTATGAGAGATGGTCGCTTATTAGAGGTGGTCGCTTATGAGAGGTGGTCGCTTATGAGAGATGGTCACTTATGAGTGATGGTCGCTTATGAAAGATGGTCGCTTATGAGAGGTGGTCGCTTATCAGAGGTGGTCGCTTGTGAGAGGTGGTCGCTTATGATAGATGGTCGCTTATGAGAGTTGGTCGTTTATGAGAGATGGTCGCTTATGAGAGATGGTCGTTTATGAGAGATGGTCGTTTATGAGAGATGGTCGCTTATGAGAGGTGGTCGCTTATTAGAGGTGGTCGCTTATGACAGTTGGTCGTTTATGAGAGATGGTCGTTTATGAGAGATGGTCGCTTTTGAGAGGTGGTCGCTTATGAGAGGTGGTCGTACCTGGAGGTTCGACTGTAGTTCTTAAATTCATATGTCTTGAGATCGTCGACTTCTTTTAATCAACAAGATATTTGACCTAAAAATGAAAAATCTGACTTACATTTAAATTAATTGACGGCACTGAAGACTATTGGATGGAATGGCGAAAACGATTTCGTTATTTACAACAACTTCGCTTGCATTGTGTTATTTCATCACCTTTTAATGAACTATTTTCCACGTAACATGGCACTGGTGGTTCAGTGGTAGAATTCTCGCCTGCCACGCGGGAGGCCCGGCTTCGATTCCCGGCCAGTGCATTTTTTAATTTTTGTTATTATTGTTTGTTTTTTTTTTTTGCACTGTCTTAGAGTCATCTTTTGAATGTCCTTATTTTGGTATGTAATATGACAGCTAATAAGGAATTTTTTACTATGCTGATGAAACGCCAAACTGCAGCAATCCACACTGTAATAAATAAAGGTCTCTATACATTGTTTATTCTTAAAGCGCACCTGCAGTCCTTAGTGCGAATGCTTGAACTTTCTCTTTCTTTCTCATGACGCAAATTTCAAGTTTTATCAGAAGTTTAATGCCCGCTATTTTTGATGGGAAAGCTTCCAAAAGTAAACTTCTATTCTATTGTCGATGGGTTCAAAAGAAGCCCTACTGAAGCAATTATTTATAGATCGGACAGTTAAAGATAACATCCCCAGCAGCACATTTAACGGATGTTTTCCGCAGTAAAGTGAAAGGTAAACTGACATTCCATCGTGTGTCTCACAAAACAAGACATGCGCAGAAGGGTTTGCAGGGAACCTTTAAGGTCATTCCACTGAAACAGAACTTCACCTACTAGATTTTCATTAACTACCAAAAAAAAATTCGAGCACGGCCTTGAACTGCAAAAAAAATATCGTGCAAAACAAAAACCCCAGAAAAAAAAATTCCTGCAAAGCTTTATATTTTTAGAACAATATTTTATATCCAGGAGCAGATGGTCAGAACACAAATAAATCACACTGAAGTCGTTGTAGAATGTTAGCGACTTATGGGTGCTTGGGGAGGATCAAATGTTCTATCTTTTCATTGGCTTGTTTAGTTTAGCCAATAACAATGGTTTATTTTTGACCCGACGTAAGTTGTTTCTTTGTAGGCTTTTCAGCTGATTTCATAAGCATGTAAGATATTTTCTGACACAAGGAATGGCTCTTTTATAGTTGTACAGTGGCATTGTAGGTACATGTATATCTCAATGGATGAGAAATACTTTGTTTATGTGTTGTACAACAAGCTTGTAATTGCAGGGGCGGCGCTACCGGTGGGCCCTTGAGTTACTCGGACGTCAGCTATCGGACTCCAACTACCGACAAATCCATCAAACAAATCCATTAATGCTGTGAGTTAGCGCTCGGCCTCTGCCCTAAGAAGGCTCAAGACATATCTACGAACAACCTATGTCACAAGAAAGATTAAATCATTGCATTATCCAGACATTGCATCAACCGACAAATTGAACATATAAATTGAAAAATATCCTGCACCAAAAAATTGCCCAACCCCCCCCCCCCCCCCCCCCCTCAAAAATCTAATGGTCCGTCCCTAAATGTTTTTTTTTTTCCTCCAAAGTGCGGTCATTAAAATGAAAGTCACTGACTTGTACTTTCTGCGGTTTTATGCCATGCGGTACAAGGTGGTTTTATCAGTTTTAATTCAGTGGATGAAAAGTCAAACTGCGACTATTTACATGCATTGGCGTTTTTGTATAGCTTTTAGTTTAGAGGACGGTGTGCTATGCTCTCTATCACGCCCTTATTGTATATAAAACTATGGATCGATGTTGGCCCTAGAGATTGAGAGCCATGATTCGCACAATGTCGGGGTGGACGTAGAAACCCCTAGACAGATTACCAGTAAACGAATTGAACACGACCCCACTTGTACTCTCTATTAAACCCCCCTATCTAATAATCACAGGGCGCTCTTAAGATTTAAAGAGTCACCATCTTCAATCTCCGCAGTGTACTTCTTGCGTAAACAGAATGCATCATTTACATGGTCATCCACCCCCTTAGGAAATGCATTGGCTAGCGATCTAAATATACCACTTTCAGTTTAATGTATTAAATTCTCAAACTCATTAAGCGTGGATAGTTAACCCTTTCATTTTCTTAATATTGAAAAACAAATGGTACCATGCAAAAGTACTGCCGAAGAGGTTTCATTTGAATGGTCACACCATAAGATTTTGTCGACAGACTCAAAAGTTAGAACCACACTACTATGGAAAGCCGATTGGTGCAAAATTCAAGAAACAAATTCAGCTTCAAGGCCAACTAAGTTTCTTTCAAGACCAACAAAGTTTCTTTCAAGGCCAACAAAGTTTCTTTCAAGGCCAACAAAGTTTCTTTCAAGGCCAACAAAGTTTCTTTCAAGCCAACAAAGTTTCTTTCTAGTCCAACAAACTTTCTTTCAAGGCCAACACCAAAGTTTCTTTCAAGGCCAACAAATTTTCTTTTAAGGCCAACAAAGTTTCTTTTAAGGCCAAGGGGAAAAAAGATTCAAACTCAATAAAATCAATTCCCGTTCAACAAAGTTTTTTTTTTTAAGATCAAGACTGATATCCATCCAAGCTCAACAAAAAGAAATTCACAAGCAAGCACCTTTTGGTAGCTTTCTACAAATTGCTATCACGCTCAAGACAGTCAAAATGATGATCAACAATCGAAATGCATTGTCAACAATCCCTCCAAATGCTGTCAACAAGAAATATCCCATAATGCAATGCGCTATTGCCGTCCGCGTGTGAAACAACATGGCGGAAGAAAGCCGGCTGGAGGAAATGGTACGAAGATGTGTGCGCGAGGAACTAGTTAATTCAAGGGAACGGAACTCGACACAGACGTTAGTAAATAGAACAAGAGGCTACACTGGTAGCCTATACTCATGCGCTTGCATAAGAAAGTTTTACGGTTTATTTTAAATGGGTCACGCACCCCTTCCCTCTCAACGAATTTTGCGTGATACACTAAAGAACTCGCCGTGAATATTTAATTCATTGATTCTTGATCAAATCCACACTCGTCTATAAATATTTCTGGATGAAAAGTAGTACTTTTTTCATCCAGCTCTAAAATATACCTGGGAAATTTCCGAAACCTCAGTCGCTTTTCTTGACATTAATATTTCAATCAACGGTAACAGTTTATCCACAAGTGTGCACTACAAACCTACAGATTCCCACAGTTATCTGTTACATTCATCCTCACATCCATCGCACGTTAAAAACACCATTCCGTATTCTCAATTTCTCAGACTTCGACGTCTATGTAGTGATGACTCTGATTTTTCCAACAAATCAGAAGAAATGTGCCAGTTTTTCAAGAAACGTGGGTACCCTGACTCTGTTGTTAATACGGGCCAACAACGTGCACAACAGATCGACAGACAGTCAGCACTACAAACGCCACAGAAGGAAGAGAACGAGAGAATTCCATTCACCCTCACTTTCCACCCACACAACAACACAGTCAAAAGCATCATTTTAAAAAATTTCAAATTACTCCAAAACGACCCCGAAACTGGCAGAATTTTTTCACAACCCCCACTAATTTCATTCAAACGTGACAAAAACATAGGCAACTTTCTAGTTACGAACGCACTGAAATCTGACGATGTACCGGGAACTTTCAAATGCACACGCACACGATGTAACACTTGTCCTTTCATTCACAACGCGGACAAAATAACAGGACCCAAACGATCTATTAAAATCACTGATCGTTTTACATGCACCTCCGTAAATGTTATCTACTGCATTACATGTACTTTTTGCAAAAAGATATACATTGGCGAAACAGGGAGGAGACTGGGCGACCGTTTTCGTGAACATCTCCGAGACGTTGAAAAAAATGACAAAGACGCATCCAAACCAGTCGCGCGCCATTTTAATCTTACTAACCATTCTAAACAACACATGACAATCTGCGGCCTTTCCCTACACCAGGGTAACACAGAAAGCCGTAAAAACCTAGAACAAAAAATCATCTTTCAAATCGGCACTCTCAAACCCCACGGAATCAACGAACGCTTTTCATTCAACTAATCTACGTTTTTTTTTTCACGTCACCAAATTTCCACCAATAGCGTAGCTCCACCGCTTACTATATAAAACCACACACTACCCACAATTCCTTGATTCGCTCCGACGAAGGGCTAGCGCTCGAAACGTCAGCTATTTGAATCTTTTTACGGTGGTCAATTTACCTTATCGACTCAGTCGATAAAACTAAATTCTCTTGAAGTTAATTAGGTCTTGTTTTGTTTACATAATATCAGATATTATTACGACTGAATTTGAGCACGTTTCGGCCTGACGTTTTATAAACATTTCTCCAAACCTAACGGGAACACAAACAAAAAGTCAATCACAAATTGATATCAACATGAATTCCCATCGACAAATCTAACTTCTTTTATGGTAAAGTACCTCGGCTTGACTCGGTTGCTTGAAAATTCTTTAAAACTCCTCTTCTTCGAAAGAAACAGCCCCGCATTGAATAAAAAAATGAATGAAGTTTTCGTCGCTTAAAGCTCTCCTTTTTCTCCACTACGACGGCTTCTGAGTATTCTTTAAAGCCTTCTCTTTCCATTTTGAATATTTTAAAAGTGTGTTATTACTCCGATAAGACAAAACTATGGTTTTGAAAACCAAGCACATTGCCGAGCGCGGCAGCCATTTCTGTATTAACTACTAATGTGGGCTTGATATTAACGAATGTTTCTGAATTTATCTTAAAATGTACCAAAAGGTGCTTGCTTGTGAATTTCTTTTTGTTGAGCTTGGATGGATATCAGTCTTGATCTTAAAAAAAAACCTTTGTTGAACGGGAATTGATTTTATTGAGTTTGAATCTTTTTTTCCCCTTGGCCTTGAAAGAAACTTTGTTGGCCTTGAAAGAAACTTTGTTGGCCTTGAAAGAAACTTTGTTGGCCTTGAAAGAAACTTTGTTGGCCTTGAAAGGAACTTTGTTGGCCTTGAAAGAAATTTGTTGGCCTTGAATTTAACTTTGTTGGCCTTTAAAGAAACTTTGTTAATGGCCTTGAAAGAAACTTTGTTGGCCTTGAAGCTGAATTTGTTTCTTGAATTTTGCACCAATCGGCTGTCCATACCACTACATGTCTCCATAATTGACTCTGGGAGTGAAAGGGTTAAACACTCGAAGGAGTGTTTCATCAGGTATCCAAACACCTCGAATTCGGTTAAAAAAACTCGGCTGTGCCTGTTTGTTTTTTTTCGAATCACTTTTCGATGTTTGGAAATCTTGATGACACACACTTTCTCGATCACTTCATATAAGTATATATCTATGTCTATAGCGGCGCTGGCAAGTCCACCCTGATGAATGTGTTGGCTCATCGTAACATCGGTCAAATGGAAGTCAGGGGAACTGTGGAGGTGAACGATCGTGCGATTGGTCAGGAAATAAACGCCATGTCTGCTTACGTTCAACAAGATGATCTCTTCGTTGGATCGCTGACAGTCAGGGAACATCTAACTTTCCAGGTGAGTGAAGACGTTCTCTTAGCACTTATGTGGGTTTTAGGCGGAAGAGCTTAGTTAGGTGTACTCTAACTCAACATTTATATTATTATATCAAGTGCTGAAGAACAACGTCACTGACGACTCAAAAATCAGAATTTCCTTATTTAGCATAATAAACAGCACGCCCAAAAAGTACTGCTATGTAGCTTTCATTTGAATGGTCACACTTTATGATTTCATCCACAGACTCAAAAGTTAGAATTACCTTGTACAGCATAATAAACAGTAGATAACATTTGCGAAGGTGGCTGTGCAACGATATATGATTTTAATAGATTGTTTGGGTCCCGATGTTTTGTCCACGTTGTTTATGGACAAGGACGAAAAGACAAGTGTTGCATCGTGTAGTGCACACTTGTAGATAAGCCGTTGCCATTGATTCAAACTTTGATTGATCAAAAAAAGCCACAAAAGTAGATCGTATTAGTCACTCAGTTTTGGGCACCAATTCATGACATCGCCGTCGTGTTTCATTTCCCTACAAACGCATACCACAGTTCCTTGAGAAACTTATAAACCCCATTTTCTTCGGGACGAGACGCATTTCAGCCCCACCGCCGTCATTCCCAACCCCCACCCTCCAGACAATGTTGTGTATCGTTTAATCGGGTCTGTCGCTGAAACCCTGAAACAACATTGGATTAAGGAGGACGGATTAAGGAGGACGGCGGTGACTGCGGCAGGGTCTAGTTAATGGAAAGAGATTCATAGTGATATATATGCCTCGAAAACCGTTTTTGATACACAGTGTGTCAATTGCTACCAACAAGCTTTCGGGTTTGGGGCTGGGGAGCCCGAGAGCTTGCTCGCAGGCTACCTTTATCCACGCTACAAAACTGTTTTATATTTAATATCTCAAGAAAGCATCACGTGTACTGTTTTTCTTTTATCCATCCTCATTCATAAATGTAAGATTTCGTTAAAAGGATAAGTAATGCAAAGTTGTGTGACCGATTATATATCCTTGGTGAGTGTGTTATAGATATTTGTATCCCATGCCGGTCATAAGTGAAATGCTTCTTTTGAAACGTAGCACATACACGTATAATAGTTATTAGTAATCCCCTTCCCTTTCACTCAGTTTTTGGCGCCATTCCATGTCATCACCGTCACACAACTTGTTTCCAGGCTCTTACTTGCACATTGCGCTCGCTCGTCAAGGAAAGAGAACACCTGGGAAATAGACTGGCTTCGTATTGTACATATATATATATATATATATATTTATATTCACAATGCCAGTTCTTATATTTAATCACCAGTTTTCACAATTGTGACCTTGATGTACTTAATACCGACGCTTTCCCTTCGTCCCCCATTATAAGCCTCGAGAGAAAGGCCGTTGCTCGGCTTCAAGCGCTTGCTGTATAACGCCGTCTTGTTGAAGCCCCCGTCATGCGCAGTAAAGCACGAGCCCCACAGCTTATCCAGCTTTAAAGTAAAGATAAACTGCTCTGGATAGAATACCTCGTTTGTCAACGGAAAGTTTTCATCGATGTACAGTATTCCAGTCAGAGATTGCCCGGATATACCCTCGCTTCCATAACAGGGTGCATAGGAGTTGTAGTTTAATCGGTCTACCGTTTCAAATCCGACAAAATTAGTTCCGTCTGAAAGGCCATAAAATGGATCGCTGTCAACTGATCTTCCAATGCTGGCGTCATTGGCCACTGTTATTTCAATGGTCAGCGGAGCTTTATCTGACAGCACACCAGCAGCTACCAGTGGAAGTTTCAAGAGAGCTGCTTTATCCAATGAGCCCGCATTAAACGTTATTTGGTTTGCGGTTATGGTGTGAGTTCTGTCAATGTATGGCGCATGTGCCTTAAGCCACAAGGGTGTCACATGGTACTCTACTCTGTTGAATGCTCCCTACCAATAATAAATTAAAGAGGTTATTGAGCAATTTCGACTTCAAGACCTTCTCATCGTAAAAAGTAGTTGCGCGGAGAAACCGGGTGGATAAGGCTGCTGCGAATACACCAATAATCGTGGAGTATTTTGACACGTGACCAAGTTGAAGGTTTGTGATTGATAGCCATGTCTGTTTCTTGCAATTATTTTGACGTGAAAAAATCCTCCGCGAGAGAAGGAGTATTTTAGTAGCCTTGTCCACGGGTTTCTTTACCTAGCAATTTTGTGGAGGCAGAAGATCCTGGGGATGAGCTTTGTTATTCAGCAAAAATTTGTGTAATCCGGTTGAGTATGTTTACCTTTCATTGACCTATTATTTCACTGGATGCGATTTTGTTCAAAACGTGGGGTAAAATTATTTTTTCCTAGTTAAATCGAGTTGTATTATATTAGTGCTAAATAATGGCTTTAAGTTTATAGGCATCGCGTTAGAGCCAAAAAAGTTATGACCCAATGTTTGTCATAGACGAGTTCGCCCGAAATGACAACGGAGCCACCTTAAAAGAATTTAAAATTACAATTATTTGGTATTTTCTACAGATTAAACTCAGACCTGAAGGTTGTATAATGTATTACTTATAATTACTTTTAAGTTTGTGGATAAAATCTTAGTTTTTCTTTGGTGTGGTTGTTTTTAGTATCTTGCAGTGTGAGTTTTAAGATTTTTCATGAAGTTTTGTTGTTTTCCGCTCTTTTCATTTGAACAGCTTTTTAAATACTGAGCTGCAATCCACAGTTGGCATCATAAGCGTTAGGGGGAACATTCAAACTAAGATTATTTGTAACGCTGACCTTGATAGGGTAATCACTGTATGCGTAGCCATCTTTCAGTTCGTAATCCCAAGGATGAGTTTGTCTATCAGCGTCGTTCAGCTCACAAACCAAACCACGAAACTGGAAATTAATGCTCTGACAACGTTGATTCTGCGAGCATGCGACGAGACACTGACCGATATCTTTTACATTTGGAGTAGAGATCACGTGACCTTTAAGATAACGCCCCGGTACAGAATATGCCACGTTCTTGCATTGTTGCGTAGAGACGAAGATGAAGAAAGATGGGATCAATAGAATAACCAACTTCATTTCTGAAAGGATGAAAGTAAACTTGTTTAGTGTGATGGTTACTCAGGGAATCTTGCAGCTGTTGAAAATATATTTTTGTTTGAAGACAAAATTAAAGTCAACACTGAAATTAAATTTCAAATGTTTTATGTCGGCATTTTTAATAATTTATGGTGCTTTCCTAATGTTTTACATTTCATACTTTGGACGCTAAAGTGCTAAGCATAAACATAACTAAACATCATCGTACAAACGTTCTTTCAGTATCCGCTAAATATATTTCAGCGAACACTATCCTTTGGCGCCAAAACTATATGTAATCGTGTAGTTTTGTTAAAATTACTGAGCACACTGCAACTAGTACTATTAGGCCCCGTTTACACGGGTCCGGAGAAATTTTTGCACGGACAAAAACTTGCACGGTTCCACCTTGCGTTTACACGGGACCGGCGGAACTGGACGAATTTTTGAACGGCTAAGTGTGCAAGTTTGGGACCTGATCCGTGTAAACACCACTGCAATCTGTAACAGAATTTGCACGGATCCATGTAAACACGTGGTCTAGGAACAAAATTCGTCCGTGCAAAAATTTGTCCGGACCCGTGTAAACGGGGCCTTAATCAATATGTGTTGGCTACGGCTGCAACTTTTAAAAGAACACCGGCTCCGTAAACAGTAAACAGTAAACCCTTTCTACTCGTCCTCTTATAAATCGAACGTCTACTCCTTGCTAACATCAATACTTTCTGATCCAATTGTAATCCCAACACTGTTTGCACTGACCCTATCATCTCGTTTATGACATATAGGATAATCACTTTTAACCCGTACACTGTCAAGAGTGCCAAAGAAAAAAATTCTTATAAAATCCCAAATTTCATTTTGAAAAATATTGAAAAACATGTGGTGCCATGCAAAAGTACTGGGAAAGAGGTTTTATTTGAATGATCACACCGTAGGATTTCGTCGACAGACTTAAAAGTTAAAACTACACTACGTGTCTCCATAATTGACTCTGGGAGTGAAATTGTTTTAACGGAAGCACGATTAAATTATTACCTTACCAAATGATTCGAATTTCCATCGTATGCCAAATACCAATATTCGTTTAAATATGTGAAGCGAATTCTCCAAGAACATCTCCTTCGACGATATTTGTGCTTAAAAATGTATAGAAGTTGACCAGACTATGAAAAATGAAAATAATAAGGCAACACTATTAATTATTCAAACTTCCATCAGAAAGAAATTTATTTCAACTTATTTATGTTCTAACTGTAAACAACCATTAATTATCTTCACCAAGATCCAATGATAGACATTGTGAAATTTACTACTAATTCATAAGGAAAGTACAAATTAAATCAAAATTTAATGAAGGTTTGTAAATCCTGATAAAGAACCGCTGTGCTGTATCAAATAAAACATTCGCAGCAAAACTGTATAAATATTTACAATGGCTCACCTGCAGCACCTCACTTGTCCAATACTCTGACAAATTTATGCATAGCACATTGTACTGTAATACATTGTGCTGTTCCAGAATGTATTGTTAAAATATTGTTTCCTTGCGAAGCGAGGTTAATAAATTTGTCGTGCTCGGGAACTAAGCCGCGCGAATATATATACGTGAAGATGTCGTGCAGTTGCCTGGCAAAAAGCGCAACAAAGCTTGAATGACGTCAGACAAACTACTTCATGTAAGCCCATAGGAGCATGGTAAACAAAGATGGCGGACGGTAAACGGTACGCAAACCATCGAAAGGACCTTCTACTACGAACGTTTCTGGTTTCAAAGAAGTGGAACGGCGAAAAGCCTCATACGCAAATCGAGACGCCACCAAAGTTTCGACCGGCGATGTACACTTCCTCGAGCTACGCGAGGTTTTGTGAGACACGTATTTCTAGTTATGGTCATATAATACAATACAATGCTTTGCATAAATGTGTCCCTCACCTGCAGCTTGCCATTGTAAATATTCATACAGTTCTGCCGCTCATATTTTATCTATTATTCTCGAACTCATTAATAATTCATGACGAAAATACAAAGGAAATTAATGTTTAATGAGTGTTTGGAAATCAGTTGAAACACTCCTAATTATTGCGTCCTTAATTTCTCCTTCTAAAATCATTTTGTTTGAGAAGTAATATCAAACATTCGACACAGTATTTCATCAGATTTCCTTGAAGTGGGTTAAAAAAAACTCGGCTGCGCCTCATTTTTCCAACCCACTTCGCGGTGTTTGGAATTCTGATGAAACACTGTGTCTCATGTTTGATATATTACCTAATAAACAAAAAAAACCTTAAAGTTGCTTCAACTTGATCCACTTAAGAGTATCCTTTGGTCAGCGTCTTTCACGTTTGAAATATTTTCCGTATTTTACTGTCAAAAATCTTAACTGATGACAATGTGTTAACCGAAAATAATTGTTTAAAAGTAGGGAAAACAAACAGCTACAGAATAAAGTGCAGGAAAAAAAGCTTGCATGTTATTGGTCATCTTTAAAACCGCATTGTTCGCATGCATGTTGGGCTTTGACGTTAGGCTTGTCTCCTGCAACAATGATTTTCTCTTATTAAAACTGGTAGAGCACGGTAAAAACAACATTACTGTTCAATACGGAGTAGGGCACGTAGCGTCTAATTTTCTGTAAGCTGTCTGGGTTTCCAGAAAAAAAGAGATATATTAACTACTCTTTGTTAAGTGTGTTATAAATAATTGCATCCCAAGTGTCATAAGTGATAGCGACTTCGGAAAAAACCCCTTTAAGTTCACGGAAAGAGTAGAAATGCTTCTTTAGAAAAGTAGCACACATATAGTTATTAGCAATAAGTACCCAGGCCTCCCCTTCCCTTTCACTCAGTTTTTGGTACCAATTCATGACATCACCGTCACACAACTTGTTTACAGGCTCTTACGTGCACATTGCGCTCGCTCGTCAAGGAAAGAGAGCACCTGGGAAATAGACTGGCTTCGTATTGTACACATATAAAATAATATTCACAATGTCCAGCCCTTATCTTTAATCACCAGTTCTCATAATTGTGACTTTGATGTACTTAATACCGACGCTTTCCCTTTGTTGCATTTTATAAACCTCAAGAGAAAGGCCATTGCTCGGTTTCAGGCGCTTGCTGTATTCTGCCGTCTTGTTGAAGCTCCCGTCATGCGCAGTAAAGCACGAGCCCCACAGCTTATCCAGCTTTATAGTAAAAATAAACTGCTCCGGATAGAATTCGTCGTTTGTCAACGGAAATTTTTTATCAATGTTCATTATTCCAGTTAGAGATTGCCCGGATATACCCTCGCTTCCAAAACAGGGTGCATAGGAGTTGTAGTTTTTTCGGTCTACCGTTTTAAATCCGATAAAATTAGTTCCGTCTGACAGGCCATAAATTGGATCGCTGTCAACTGATCCTCCAATGCTGGCGTCATTGGCCACTGTTATTTCAATGGTCAGCGGAGTTTTATCTGACAGCACACCAGCAGCTACCAGTGGAAGTTTCAAAAGAGCTGCCTTATCCAATGAGCCCGCATTAAACGTTATTTGGTTTGCGGTTATGGTGTGAGTACTATCAATGTATGTCGCATGTGCCTTAAGCCACAAGGGTGTCACATGGTACTCTACTCTGTTGAATGCTCCCTATCAATAATAAATTAAAGAGGTTATTCAGCAATTTCGATTTCAAGACCTTCTCATCGTAAAAAGTGGTTGCGCGGAGAAATCGGGTGGATAAGGCTGCTGCGAACACACCAATAATCGTGGAGTGTTTTGACACGTGACCAAGTTGAGGGTTTGTGATTGACAGCCTTGTTCAGGGATTTCTTCACCGAGCAATTTTGTGGGGTAGAAGGGCCTGGGGATGAGCTTGGTTATTCAGCAAAAATTTGTGTAATCCGGTTGGGTATGTTTACCTTTCATTGACCTATTATTTTACTGGGTGCAATTTTGTTTAAAAAGTTGGTTAAAGTATTTTTTCCTAGTTAAATCGAATTGTATCATATTATTGCTAAATAATGGCTGTAAGTTTTCGCAAAGTTTATAGGCATCGCGTTAGAGCCGTAAAAGTTATGACCCAAAGTTTGTCATAGACGAGTTCGCCCGAAATAACAACGGAGCCACCTTAAAAGAAATTGAAATTACAATTTGTTGGTATTTTCTACAGGTTAAACTCAGACCTGAAAGTTGTATAATGTATTACTTACTTTTAAGTTTGTGGATAAAATCTTAGTTTTTCTTTGGTGTGGTTGTTTTTAGTATCTTGCGGTTTGAGTTTTAAGATTTTTCATGAAGTTTTGTTGTTTTCCCTCTTTTAATTTGAACAGCTTTTAAATACTGAGCTGCAATCCACAGTTGGCATTATAAGCTTTAGAGGGAACGTTCAAACTAAGGTTATTTGTAACGCTGACCTTGATAGGATAATCACTGTAGGCGTAACCATCTTTCAGTTCGTAATCCCAAGGATGAGTTTGTCTATCTGCTTCGTTAAGCTCACAAACCAAACCACGAAACCGGAAATTAATGCTCTGACAGTGCTGATTCTGCGAGCATGCGACGAGACACTGACCGATATCTTTTACTTTTGGAGTAGAGATTACGTGACCTTTAAGATAACGCCCCGGTACAGAATATGCCACGTTCTTGCATTGTTGCGTGGAGACGAAGATGAAGAAAGATGGGATCAATAGAAGAACCAACTTCATTTCTGAAAAGGATGAAATTAAACTTGTTTAGTGTGATGGTTACTCAGGGAATCTTGCAGCTGTTGAAAATGTATTTTTGTTTGAAGACAAAATTAAAGTCAACACTGAAATTTAATTTCAAATTTTCTGTCGACATTTTTAATAATTTAAGGTGCTTTCCTAATATTTTACATTTCATACTTTGAACGCTAAAGTGCTAAGTTAGCATAAACATAGCTAAACATCATCGTACAAACGTTCTTTCAGTATCCGCTTAATATATTTTTACGAAACACTATCCTTTGACGGAAAAACTATACATGTAGTCCTGCAGTTTTTTAAAGTTACCGAGTACACTGTAACTAGTACTATTAATCGCCTTTAATCCGTACACAGTCAAGAGTACCTAAGATAAAAATTCATATAAAATCTTAAATTTCAGTTTGAAAAATATTGAAAAACAAGTGGTACCATGCAAAAGTACTGGCGAAGAGGATCCATTGAATGATCACACCATAGGATTTCATCGACAGACTCAAAAGTTAGTACTACACTACGTGTCTCCATAATTGACTCTGGGAGTGAAATGGTTTTAATAACGGAAGCACAATTAAATTATTTCCTTACCAAATAATTCGAATTTCCATCGTATGCCAAACACCAATGTTCGTTAATATCCGAAGCGAATTCTCTAAGAACATATCCTTCGACGATAGTTGGGCTTAATACTGTATAGAAGTTGACCAGACTAGAACTATGAAAAATGAAAATACGAAGGCAACACTATTAATTATTCAAACTTCCATCAGAAAGAAATTAATTTCAACGTGTTGATATTCTAACTGTAAACAACCATTAATTTTCTTCATCAAGATCCAATGATAGACATTGTAAAATTTATTACTAATTCATAAGGAAAGTACAAAATAAAGAAAATTTAATGAAGGTTTGTAAATCCGGGCACAGAACCGCTGTGCTGTATCTGATACTAAACAGTATATATATATAATGGGCTATACGGGGATGCTCCGCCCTAAAGGGGTACCTTTTTTAGGCTGAAAGTATATGAAAGGGTCGGGATTTCACGAGTTGAAGTATGTGAAAGGGTAGGGATTTCACGAAGAATAGGAAATGGTAGCGAAAACACGAGTTGAAGCATAAAAAAGGTAGGGAAAACTGCAATTTAAGTATTATAAAAAGGGGCTTTCAAAATATATCAAACAGACGCACGCAAAGGCTATATGAAAGGGGTACCATTTTCAACGAAAGGTATATGAAAGGGGTACCATTTTCAATGAAAGGTATATGAAAGGGGTACCTTTGCTGTCAAAAACGGTATATGAAGGGGTAAGGGTTTGGACCTTGGGGCGGAGAATCCCCGTACAAAACTTTGTTGAGTACCCCTCCCCCTCCCCCTCCCCCGGGACTAATAGGAATCGCCATTAATCTTTTGTAGGTCAAATAAAATATTCGCAGCAAAACTGTATGAATATTTACAATGGCTCACCTGCAGCTTGCCATTGTAAATATCCATACAGTTCTACCGCTCATATTTTATATATTACTAATACACAAAAAAAAATGAAGTTGCTTTAACTCGATGAACTTAAGAGTCTCCTTTGGTCAGCGTCTTCCACGTTTGAAATATTTTACGTATTTCACTGTCAGGAATTCCCACTGATGCAAATTAATGTGTTAACCGAAAATATTTTTTTAAAAGTAGGGAAAACAAACAGCGACAGAATAAAGTGCAGGGAAAACAAGCTTCCATGTGATTGGTCATCTTCAGACTCTAAATTTAAAACCACATAGTTCGCACGTTGGGCGTTAGGCTTGTCTCCTGCAACAGTGATCTTCTCTTACTAAAACTGGTAGAGCACGGTACAGTTGCAACTATTATCACAGCATAAATTTAATCACATAACTTAATAACTAAAATAATAACTAACCACTTTTTACTCTACGGTCAATAAGACACAAAACAAAGACAATGCACGAAGGATAAGGGAAAAAACTTAATAAAGGGAAAATCTCAATAAAGGGAAGATAATCAATTTAACTTCTCTATTTTATATTTAAAAAGGACATTATTAATAAATTCCGATATAATAATTGGATTTTCATTTAACTTGCTTGAGTAGACATAGTATTTCATAAATAGAAGGGTATAACTGAACTTTCTCACAACACCTTCAGCAGCGTGTTGCTTTGATAGACCAAACAAAACTTCTTCTGACACAGGGTTAAAGTTAACATTGTTAGAAGTGTTGAACCAAACCACGACCTGGCGGACAAAACACTTAGTAAATTGGCATTCTATGAAGGTATGCCCAATCGAGTCCGGCTCTCCGCAATATAAACAATAGCCATTGTCTTTGATTCTATATCGCAAAAATTCCTTTTTGGTGACAACGATTCGATGAAGAAACTTGAATTGAAACTCTCTTGACTTATTTTCTCTAGCCAATTTTGGGACAGCCTTGAAAATTTTACTCTAATTATCACTATCTATTTGGAATGATTCATTCTAACGCTCTGTACCGGTTGGGGTCGATCTATGTAATTTGCTATTCAACAGCCGGTAAAAATCTTTTGATTTTAATTTCATTAAACCTACCTCTGTATCCCTATCAAGTTGGAAAATTGTGGAGCCTTCCACATAACTTGCTCTTATTGTATTGTTTGTGTCTTTCGCTTTGTTTAATGAATGATTCGGGATAACACTTAGAATTTGGTAATACTGAAGAAAGTTGGTTTTGCATCTGTATTTGGCAAGAAATTCTTGGAAGGTGAGATATTTCCCAGATTCATTTAACAGATCCTTGATTGAAACAATACCTTTGCAGAACCATGTTTTGAAAAATACTGGCTTTCTGTCTATTGAAATGTCCTTGTTATAGAATAGAAAAGTCTCTTTGTCATAATTAAAGTGGTAAAGAGATTTAAGTTCATTAAAAAAGAAGAGAATGTCTTTATAAAATTTTGGCAGGCTCTCAAAATATTTGATGCTGTAAATACACCTCAAAAGAAAATTGAGACCTCCGCACCTCTTAAAAAAATAGGTTGGGGCTGTTTTCCAGTTTCGTCTGGTATCTTCCAGAAGTCTAGGTATCCATGCTAACCTTAGCGCTTTAAACGTTATTTCAAGATCTACCATACGAAGACCTCCTTTGTCATATTCTTGATAAATAATGTCACGTTTTATTTTGTCTCTTGAAACTTAAAAAAGCGATTTTTAACATTTGCTACAACTTCTTTGGGGACATTAATTAAAGATGCTGAATATATCAAAGACGACAATCCCAAGGACTTCACAATTAACACCTTCCCATATAAAGTCAATGCCCTGGAGCTAATATCCAATTTCGACTGTATTTTTTGTATTTTAAGGTTAAAATTAAATTGATCATTTCCTTTTTCATCATAGGATACATAAATCCCTAAGATTTTGGTTGGTTCTCGCATCCATTTCATACGTAAAGGTTTCGTTCTATTTTCAGACCATCTTCCCAGCCAAATAGCCTTCGTTTTTTCAATGTTGAGTTTCAAACCTTAAAATCTGCTAAATGTCTTGATCTTGCTCAAGACCGCACTAAACGAGTCTAAATCGACGCAAAAGAGGTTGGTGTCAGCAGCGAAGTGAGTTAGCTTAAATGCGTATTCCCTTGATATTAGTATCTTGACGTATAGCATTCGAAAGAACTTCCGCTGTCAGGATAAAAAGGTACGGCGAAAGAGGACATCCTTGCCTAGCTTGCTCCTCTTGAAGGTTTGAACCAGCTAGTCAAATATCCATTGTTTACTACTGCACTCTCGATGTCCGTGTAAAACACAAGAATCCTGTTTACACCTCTAATAACCCCGTTCACACCAACGCTTAAACATGTTTAAATGTTGTTTAGTTTAAAACAGGTTTAGAAAAATACCCCCAAACGTGCCGTAATATTTGGAGTGAAATCTTTACTAAAAGAAACTTTATTGACTTTTATTACCATTCCAGGTAGTATGAGTCATGTACATTTAAAAACGTTCAAGATAGAGGCTAAAAACGTAGTTAAACTAAACAACATTTAAACATGTTTAACCGTTGGTGTGAATGGGGTATAAGTTAGTTAAAAACTGAATTCGGCTGCACCTCGTTTTTCCACCTCGTGTTTGGAATCCTGATGAGGCACTCTTCCTCGTGTTTGGTGCAATTTTTGTTGTTGACTTAGTAATGTTCTTTATTATTATTTTTATTATTATTCCGTTTTGTGACAAACTCAATAAACTAAACTAATAAACGTTTTTTTTTTATTTTTAAGGCTTTTCTACGCATGGAAAAACGCGTTCCTGACGAACAGCGGAAAGAACGCGTCGAGGAAGTGATACTTCAGGTATGAACCATGAAATGACCACGTCCTACAGAAAATGAAGCAAAAGAGCAACTAGCAACACTGTAAGACGTGAATCTTTGAAAACTAAAGACACTTATTATTTGTCAGGTCTGGTATTGCCTGATCAGTTTGTACCTGGGGTCAATTCAATAAAACTTTTACAAGTGTAATTACAAGTGTAGCTTTTGTTCCAGAGGTTAAAAAGAATAGCTACACTTGTAAATTACACTTGTAAAAGTCATTGAATTGACCCCAGAGGTACGGCGGTACAAAAACTGATATGAGTTCGAAGCTCTCCCGAGAGAATCCCTCGCAATTAGGAAAGCTACAAATGATCTTTACCAGAACTGAGGGGGTCGCTTCGTTTAGCTGAGAACTGACTCAATTCAATTCAGTTCCATAAAGATGGTCGCTGAATATAGGCGTAGCCCAGTGCAATATACTGACGTGCTCGCCATTCCACGCAGGAAATAAGGTCCATCAGTTGAATAGATCGATGTAGTTGTCTAGATTTATGGTTTGTATGCTTATATGTAATTTTCATTATTTTATTCAAGCTTGGCCTTACGAAGTGTGCTGATACCTACATTGGAATACAAGGAAGGTTACGCGGGATCTCTGGAGGAGAAAGGAAAAGGCTGTCATTTGCTTCAGAGGTATAGTTGGGGAAAATAAAATAAGAAATAAATTAATAACATCTTTATTTGAGTGCCAAAGTTTTTAAGTTGGGGACACTGTTCTATATAACCTATTAAAATTGTAAAAAAAAGAGAACGCTTCATTTTTGTATGAACGCATGCACGGTAGCACTAAATGGTGTAGCGTTAGGAAATACGGGGCGCTATGCAATGATTTAACTGAAGATCGAATAATGAACTGCTCTTAGTTCATGATCGACCAAGGGGATAAAATCTTAGGAACACTGGGTTATCGCTCCTTTGCGCTGGTAGTGCACACGTTATGGAACAGCCTACGTACGGCTATCCGCAACGCCCAATCCTTGTCAGTTTTTAAAGTAATCAAACACGAGGGAGAGTGTTTCTTCGGGATTTCCAAACACCGAGAAGTGGGCTGAAAAAAACGAGGGGGGAGGGGAGAGTAATATATCAAACACGAGGGAGAGTGTTTCATCGGGATTTCCAAACACCGAGAAGTGGGCTGAAAAAACGAGGGGGAGGGGAGAGTAATATATCAAACACGAGGAAGAGTGCTTCATCGGGATTTCCAAACACCGAGAAGTGGGCTAAAAAAACGAGGGGGGAGGGGAGAGTAATATATCAAACACGAGGAATAGTGTTTCATCAGGATATCCAAACACTGAGAAGTGGGTTGAAAAACGAGGGGGGAGGGGAGAGTAATATATCAAACACGGGGAAGAGTGTTTCATCGGGATTTCCAAACACCGAGAAGTGGGCTGAAAAAACGAGGCGTTGTCGAGTTCTTTTTCTTGGATAGCTGATGGAACATTTTTCGTGTGTTTTCTATTGCTTCTCAACCTGATCATTAAAAAAAAAAGAAAAAAAAAAGAAGGAATAAAATCGCCAAAATCTATGCTAAATAACATCGGGTTTCTAACCCACCGTCACGATTTCGATTCTCTTTGTTCAAACTTGATAAGTTTTTAATTGGTTTGAGAAGGACTTTGTAGACCAATTTAACGCAAAGCATTCTGTTAATCTTTTCTTTTCACAGTTATTTTTGCATGAACATTAAGTAATAGACCTTTCCCGCATTCCTGTAAACAAAGGCATGAAATCGAGGCTGGGGTGGACAAAATACAGTGATTTGTATGAAATTGTCCACCCAAGCCTCGACCTCGTTTCATTGTGTGTGCTCACTGGAGTGGAATGCGGGGAAGGTCTATTTAGCTTTAAATTTGTAGTTTAAGGTTTATTGTTCTTAGTTTAGATTTCGAAGGAATATTTAATTGCGCACGTTAGCATCTACCAATGGAACGCACACATTACAAATTGTAATTTTTCTTTTTCTCATTATCATTATCATAATCATTGTCATCATCACCATCATCATCAACATCATCATTATCATTATCATTATCGTTAAAGTGAAAATGTCGCCTATTTGTAGCGTCCAATAGGCCATTTCCGAGTTACGTTACGCCTCGTTGTCAAAGCGAGGCTAGGTGCACAACCTTTCATATGAAAATGAGTTTTCATTCACATGCAAATGAAAACTCATTTTCATATGAAAGGTTTCGCACCTAGCCTCGCTTTGATAGAGAGGCTAAAGGCAACTCGGAAATGGCCTATTGAGAAGGGCAAAAGGATATGTAGTGAAAAACTAAAAATAATGCACTAATTTGTTAACAATTGCTGTACTAGTGCACTGAAACTATAAATAAAAGCAAAGGTACTAAGTAAATATTTAGAACAGTTTGCACTTGTTATTAAAGATGTGGTTATTGTTCATCGTTTTTTGTAAGATGAATGCTTGTTCCATTTGTCTTACGATTGAGTCGCTTGTGGTGTTGATCGTGACGTTTCGACTGCTATTACTGTTTTTTGACCAAAAAGAGAAAAACCCTGTACCGCGTGACATTGCCAACCGGTTGATCTCCGGCCGTGTGAGCTGTTTGTGGCCTGTTTATTACCTTACCATACTTACCTACCCCACCCTTCTTATGAGCCGATATGTCGTTATTCACCAGGTCATAACAGACCCACCATTGCTGTTTGCTGATGAGCCTACTTCCGGTCTCGACTCATTCATGGCTGAGAGTTTAGTAGCAGCACTGCAGCAGCTGGCGGCTCAAGGAAGGACAATCATTTGCACCATTCATCAACCTTCATCTGAAGTGTACGCCATGTTTCACAGGTAAATCGGATTGCCTCTTGGGTACAGCTTTATTCAGTGACGAGCAACTTATTAGAGCTTTTGCCGAGAAGAACAGGGGAGGAAAGTACTAATATGGCGGCGTTTTCCAAAACGAGGCTTTTTGGTTAGTTGCCAGTGTTACAGACCAAAGCGCAATTAACGAATGAGGATTTTCCTGTTCCTTGTTCGTTTACATTTGTGCTTACACTGGTAAGGGCACTGATTATATTGTACTGAAAACGAGACTGTATTCAACAAGTCAGTGTTTTAACATTTATCCAAGAGCAGCCAAATGAAATCTCTAAAGGCAAATTTATTTTAGCGACACTTGTCAAGTACAAGCGTCAGGTTTGACAGTACAATTATGTGGTATTTTTAAAAGTTCAATGTTTACGCGATTTTATAATCGAGATATATAATCATTTACGGACGAGGATAAGCTAAAAGCAAAATATTTCATCATTGCCCGATTTACAGTTGTCTGTTTCAACCTCATTAAAACAGATCGAAAATGCTAAATTAACATTCACAGTTACCAGGGCGACAATGCACCAATTCACACTTTTGCACTTAGTACCCTGGCCTTTGAGTGGAAATGAGGCTGGAATTGACCATGCTTTGATACAAACCTTCCTGCTTTCATATGTAAATCATGTTATTCTCAGTTGTCCTGTGCTAACTAGTTTTTGTTGAACGTGATTTACATACACCTAAATCAAAAAAGGTTGCTGTCGTCGATTGGTGTTTGGTGTTAGGTCATTCATTACTCCCGGTGCATTCTGGGGGAAGACTATTGCTTGACGACGCTGTGTGTGTGATGGCCGTCGTGGTTCGCAGTATGCCTGCACCATACTCCCAAGATCTAACATGGTGCGTTTTATACCTCGGTCTATCAGTTGAAGAGGCTAGGTGTTCAATGACGGGATCGACTATTTACCGAGTTAAGAGTTGAGTTGAGTTTGAGTTGAGTTTGAGTTAAGTTTGAGTTAGGTTTGAGTTAAGTTTGAGTTACCGTTCTTACTTAAAAGACTCTTAAAACGTCGTTAATGGTTGAACAAGATCTTTTTTTATATAAAGAAAAACAGATAAAGTGAAAATTTTACATTCTATTAAATGCACTGTATTGTCTCTATCCGACTTCCACGTAATTTTTCGCGTAGCTTTTTAGTTGTCGTTTTCCAGACATTATGTCGTTTTTCTTAGCAGCCTGTTGATATTTTTTTGAGCGCTTTCGCTTCCTCTTTCAGTTTAATATGTCGGGGACCGAAGAAGAAACACCGAAGAAAATGTACCGTCGCGCCGAAATGAATGTCACTCTCAGTGTGAATTATTTCCGCAAAGAACTGATCAATCAAGTTTGCGAATCGACAAACAAACTATTAAAGTGCTGGAACTTCGGATTGATATATAAAAATGACGGGGATGCTCGTCGGAAATTTTTGTAAAACACCCTAAAAGGTACCAGAATCTGGTTTGATGGGCGTGGCTCAAAATAATTTTTACCCTAAGAGGTACCAAATCTAAAACAACACATGTCATATTCTGTCATATTTTTTCGGCTCTATACCCTAAAAGGTACCGCGATTATTCTAACGGCGGTCATTTTAGATTTTAGTACCCTAAGCGGTACCAATCTCCAAATTTTGACCCCTAAAAGGTACGCCGAGCACCCCCGTCATTTTTATATGGGAGTCCCCCCCCCCCCCCCCGGGTGCACAATCCCGCACAATTTCCCGCACAGTCGACGTTATTTCCCGCACAATTTGCTCCAAAACTCCCGCACAATTTTATTTTTTTTCCCGCATCCTGTCAGAATCCCTGTAAATTAGCTCCCACCACCAGCACAACCGTTCAGTTTGGTCAGTATAACCTATCACACGACGTGGGAATATAGTATCAAATTAGCTATAAAAGACAAAAAAAAAAAGTCGAATTTCAGACTTCAGACCTCAGACCCGTAAAACTCAGATCAGATCTCAGACTGGAGATCTCAGACCTGCTGTTAGTTTTTCCCTGTTTGATCGACAGCGATGAACCTGGGAAGATAAATCCCGGGAGAGAAGGGTACTTTGCAAATTTTTGGGTGGGGGTGTGCCGCTGGGACTCTGCATTTTGAAACCCTATACTAGACTAAACACCGAAAAACCCTACCATATCCTAGACCTATTCCAGACTCGCTATTTTCCAGAAACTCGTTCACTATCACAGTTATAGTTAACAGGCCCGTGGAGGTACCCCCTATAATGGACTATACGGGGATGCTCCGCCCGAAAGGGGTACCTTTTTTAGGCTGGAGGTATATGAAAGGGTAGGGATTTCACGAAGTATAGGAAACGGTAGGAAAAACACGAGTTGAAGTATAAAAAGTGTAGGGAAAACTGCCATTTAAGTATTATAAAAAGGGCCTTTCAAAATATATCAAACAGATGCACGAGAAGGCTATATGAAAGGGATACCATTTTTAATGAAAGGTATGTGAAAAGGGGTACCATTTTCAATAAAAAGTATATGAAAGGGGCCTTTTTCTGTCAAAAACGGTATATGAAAGGGTAAGGGTTCGGACCTCGGGGCGGAGCATCCCCGTACAAAACTTTGTTGAGTACCCCCCCCCCCCCCCTTCCCGGGTTAACAAGGGTCAGTAAAAATGCCGTACTGCCCGCCATACCGATTTTTAAATGCCATTTGCCAGTAAATCTTGTCTAGACTGAATTCTTCACGCAACTGACCTTTTTCGAGGAAAATGATATCCTATTGTAGACCAAAAATCTCTGATTACTATACCCTATCCCAGACTAAACTGCTTGAAAACCATTCCCCTCACAGCGGCACATACCCATATAGCTCATTTATGGGAGTACCCCCCCGGGCCTTAACGGCCAACTTCGCCGGATTTGCTATTCGTACGGGAGTCTAAAACGTTTGAAAATTTTCGATGTTATTCTTCACTTTTGCCAATCCATAATATTGTACGTTTGTTTGATTCACGAAGCCGTTCTTGTGAGCGATGTTTATTCAGCTACGTGTCACGAAATGAGTCGCTCGCGTTGTATACAGACTCGGCAAATTAGTCTAAGCCAAATCAACATCGCTTACCAGAAGCGCTTCGTAAAACTAAACGAACATTTAATATTGTGGACCAACAAAAGTAAAGAATAACATCGCAAGTTGTCGAAAGTTTTGGACTCCCGTACGGGCTCCCGTACGAATAGCAAATCCGGCGAAGTTGGCCGTACGGGAGTATTCTTTGACGTGAAAAATGTCTAAGTGTCACGAAATGAGTCGCTCGCGTAGTATACGAGTCTGAGCCAAATCAATATCGCTTAACAGAAACAATTCGTAAAACTAAACGAACATTTATATTGTGGACCAACAAAAGCGAAGAATAACTTCGAAAATTGTCGAAAGTTTTGGACTCCCGTATAAATAGCAAATCGAAGTCCGCCTACGGGTGCTGTACGAATAGCCGCTACGCATTTATCCCGTTCTAAACCATTGATCACGGTGGCCGAATGGTGTAAAGCGCGGAATGACAGCCGATGGTCAGCCGATAGGCCCGAGGTTCAAAGCTCGCTCGTGCCGTCCATTTCTTTTTTTTTTTTCTTTTTTCTTCAGACTGAACATTATTAAAGTGATCTGCTGTATTTTTCTTACGTTTAATAAATATTAAACCGTGTCAGTGTGAAAACATAACATAAGCTTACCGCAATATAGCGTTGAAAATACGCGTTATCATTTCTTATTCACGGGTTGGCTCTTAGGAGCCTTTGATTACTTTTATTACAGAAAACAAATTATAAGTTAGCCAGCTGGGAACTTCAAATTGATCGTTATTCGCGCGTCCAACAAGAGTATAAGTGAAAAACCAGTTACGGGGAGTAAACAATTGTTGTGGCTGTGAAATAAGAACAATGCAACGCTTCACGCTTGGGAATGTAAAATTAACACTTTTTCACCCGTGAAAAGAGAACAGACGGTCTATTTTCTGTAGAAAAGATCTGGATCCTCCATTAACCACTTTTAAGTTAAAAAAAATGAAAGCAACGGTAACTCAAACTTAACTCAAACTTAACTCAAACTTAACTCAAACTCAACTCAACTCGTAACTCGGTCATTAGTATCTCTCTTCAATGACGGTACTGAGTAGTATTGCAAAAAGAAAAAAGCGGGAAAAACAAGCCCAAAAAAAAGCTTCCGACCGCATAAAATACACATTAATGAGATTTAAAGCCACGTGCGCTTTAAAAAGGCTTGCTGGGTTTTTGGTTCAGTGACTGCGAAAAATATTGACTGCGGCAGCACTTGGTGAGTTAACTGGGTTATTTTTTAGTAACCCGGTTAAAATTTCTTAAACAAACGTAACTCGGCGGAAAGGTTTTTGTAATGAAATAACCGAGTTTATTTTTCTGAGCGGCCGCACTTCAGAAGGTTTAACTTTGAACGTGAGAAATCATGTTATCATTTGCTAGCGAGAGCGGCACAAAACAATACGCTTATAAATGAGCGAAAACAATGCCTCTGCACGTGCATTTTACATATTGTTATTCCCTGCAAAACAACATAGTCAAATGATAAAATTACAGGTTTTGTGGAGAACGTCAACACACGACGGTTTTTCTTTCTCCATTTGAAATTGAAAGTCGTCCCTACAAAGGTCTACAGATTTCTTCTTTTTTTTCGATCGAGAATACTAAGGCAAATGTCTGTGGACAGCGACTCGGCAGCTCCATTGCCTCAGACGCAGAGAACGAGCGCTACTATACCAGAATGCACCAGGAGTAATGAATGACCGAACACCAAACATCAATCGTCGATAGCAACCTTTTTTGATTTAGGTGTATAAAAAGCATATTGGTTTGATAAGTCAACTCCAGCCTCGCTTTCACCCAAAAGCCAGGGTACTAAGCACACAGCTGTAAAATGGTAAATTGATTCAACTTTTTAAAAAAGTAGCTTTATAGATCATATTATATTTTCGTAAAAAGGTTTAGTTAAAAAGTTAAAAAGAACTCAACTGAGTCACTATCAATTAACTCGAAAAATATTTTAATTGGTCTTAATTTGTACGTGCTGTGCATATTAACTAGACTTATGTTCACTCCATATGTTATAAACATATAATAATATGTACTTATTGACTAAGTGGGAGAGCAGGACGGCCATATATTCGCCTCGGAGTCATTCATAACATCCAGCCCGACTTAACTTAGTCAAGGAATATTTTGTCATGTGATCAATTGGGAGGCAAAGTTGTTCCAAGTTTAAACACGCGAGGCCGTGCGCAGGGCTGTATGGCGTTTTCCGGCCCCACTCGCGCTTATGTGTACGCCCTCCTACGGGTATTAATTTTGTAAATAGCTTTGAAAAGAGCGCGTGTGTACGAATCATGATAATTGATAAAGATACATTGGCTGCAAGAATTGATAAACTGTGATTTTTTTTTAATCGCGGAGCTAAGCCTTATGATGGCATAACCCATTTAATACCCTTACATTTTAAGGATTTACAAACGATTTAGTCTTTTCAGTAAAATTATACATGTTTCGGTTGACTTGACAATGAACTAAAACCTTTCTTATTTCTTTTTCCATCCCAGAGTTAAACCTACGTCATATACTATCTGAAATGCATTTCTCTTTATAACGAATATTTACATATGCAACGACTTAAAATGCCAGTTAAATCAAAACTATTCAGCATAGCTTTCTTTTGGTATTGCTCGCAACAATTACTTGGCAAAATGAGAATTTATAGTGGTACGTTTTTACTCCGCAAACATACTCAAGAAAAGAGCCAATAAAATGGCACCAAAACACGCAGCCAATCCTGAGGCGGTGTCCTTGACTACCACAGTAATATTAACATTATTGCACAGGTCGTCTTGGCAACATTCGTACCAGCAGGAGGTCAAGGTACCGCTCTTGTTGTATATTTCACAATCTGAAAAATGGAAGAAGAAAAAATCCAGTTAACTATTGTTAAGATATCAAGTTAATTTTTGAGTAGTGAATTAACCATATTCTGAGTTTTAGTGAGTTTTCCAAGGCACAATGCGATAAACCACAGGACACCCAAGAGAGAATTAACCGTATTCTGAGTTTTAGTAAGTTTTCCAAGACACAATGCGATAAACCACAGGACACCCATGAGAGAATTAACCATAATTATTCTGAGTTTTGGTGAGTTTTCCGAGACACAAGGCGATAAATTACAGGACACCCATGAGAGAATTAACCATATTCTGAGTTTTAGTGAGTTTCCAAGACACAAGGCGATAAACCACAGGACACCCATGAGAGAATTAACCATATTCTGAATTTTAGTGAGTTTTCCAAGACACAAGGCGATAAACCACAGGACACCCAAGAGAAAATCAACCGTATTCTGAGTTTTAGTGAGTTTTCCAAGATACAAGGCGATAAACTTGAAAACAAAATTTCCCAAATATTGATTATTTCAAGTTGCAATCCATTTCTATCCTGGTCATCTGCAGCCCAAGTAACTTATTTTCACTCTTAGAGCACTAATAGAATAGTTTTTTTTTACACATGTTAACAAAACTGGATCATTATTGTTGGGTTTCCTGGGATATAAATATACTAAAATGGTGATATAGCCCCTTAAATACGATGATCAAGGTTTTCCAATCGTCATTTAGATGGTTTCATTTATGGTTCTGAAAGATTGCATATTGTATTGTAAGTGTAATATTAGTGTTGTGCTTACTCGAAAGGCGAATGTCTTGGCCACAAAGTAGTTTGCTTGTACACTTCCTTAATTCGAAAACCTCGGGGGATGAGCCTTGTCCAGTGGAGGTAGTTTTTGAAGTCAAGCATCTGTCATAGATCGGATTGCAAGTTTGTTTTAAAATATTGTTCCTGTCGCATTTATTTGACCATGAAGGCTGTGGGGAAGTCTCGTAGCATGAGTAGCATCGAAGGGTACAAGCTGAAAAGAAATGACACAGTATGGAGAGGTCTCTGTATAAAATCTAAAATGAGATAAAAATTATTTACGTATGACAGAGATTGCGACAGTTGCTGTTATTAGTGATATAACTTGAGAGATCCAGTGATCTTTTGCGTCTGTTTAAGGAATTAAGACAAGGTTACTACTTAGTTTCGACGACCATTGTAAGTTACAAAACGTTCCGCATTTATTTTTGTTGAATTTCCTAAAATTTTCCCGAGTTTCGGTCCGCGGGGACTGGACGAGAGTTTATCTTCGTCATTATCAAGAGTATTGTGGGCTGGCCCATGTGCTCGCATTCGGATGTCAACAAGTGTAAACTGTTCTTATACCCCATTCACACCAACGCTTAAACATGTTTAAATGTTGTTTAGTTTAAAACAGGTTTAGAAAAATACCTCCTAACCTCCCATAATATTTGGAGTGAAATTTTTACTAAAATATTAAACTTTATTGACTTTATTGCCATTCCAGGTAGTTTGAGTCATATACATTTCAAAACGTCCAAGATAGAAGCTAAAACGTAGTTGAACTAAACAACATTTAAACATGTTTAACCGTTGGTGTGAATGGGGCATTAGATTTTGTATCTGTTTGTCGGATTTTCTTTTCACGTTTCCTCGAGCTAGCAAAATCTTGTATTGGTTTTCTTTGGGGTTTTTCATCTAGTTTTTCGCTTTTTTTACAATCGTTCCTTTTCTATAGTCGAACCAGATCTTTGAATTTACGACTCTTGGAACCAGATGTCAATCTTCAGTCATTCAATAAAGTTGAGAATTGTGAAAATCTACAACCATATAGGTGGTCCTTGGTACCTCATAGAGTGTTTCCTTTAACAAAGAGTTCTGAAAAACGTAGTATCTCGAACTCTTATGATTAAACAGCCGAGAAACACTGCTTGGTACAAGTTCATGTTTGACCTTATACATTAGTTATATAGTTTATTGTATAGTGTAGTGTATAGTGTATTATACGAACTTCCATTCATTTATCTCAGTTTTGATCTTTACGTGCCCAAAGCCCGGGGTTCCAAGTGTCCGTCTTAGGGCCTCTTCATATGAGCCCGGTTGACCGGGCTGGTCCGCGTACCGGGACGAATTTCGCCTTGGGTTCATATGAGAAAATTCAGCCCGGTTTCCGAGATAAAGCTTCGCCATCTCCACTCGCAATTCCTGATATTGAATTTGCTTGTCCGCGTCGAAATCAAGGCTTCTGTACGCCATTTTAGACTTGTAGTTAAGTAAACAGTCGATCAATTGGCTGACCATCTCTGTTTGCCAACGGAACTTCCTAGGAATCGAGAGAGAAGAGTCAGAGAAGAACATTCCTCACTTCCCGCCATGTTTACCAACCGTGCTGCTACGTCATCGACCATGTAACGCATGCGCTGTTGCGAAGAATTCGTCCCGGTAACCGGGATGAAGTGTTCATATGGCAAAATTTTCCAGCCCGCTTACCGAGATCCCGTTTGGAAAAACCGAGATCTCGGTAACCGAGCCAGCCCGCCCTTACATATGAACACATCAAAAATTTTACAAAGGATTTAAAGGTAAGGCGAGATCTCGGAAACCGGGCCAGCCCGGTCAACCGGGCTCATATGAAGAGGCCCTTAGAGAGGTGTCCGTCTTATAGAGACACGAGAATTTAGTTTTATCGACTGAGTCGATAAGGTAAATTGACCACCGTAAAAAGATTCAAATAGCTGACGTTTCGAGCGCTAGCCCTTCGTCGGAGCGAATCAAGGAATTGTGGGTAGTGTGTGGTTTTATATAGTAAGCGGTGGAGCTACGCTATTGGTGGAAATTTGGTGACGTGAAAAACAAATGTAGATTAGTTGAATGAAAAGCGTTCGTTGATTCCGTGGGGTTTGAGAGTGCCGATTTGAAAGATGATTTTTTGTTCTAGGTTTTTACGGCTTTCTGTGTTACCCTGGTGTAGGGAAAGGCCGCAGATTGTCATGTGTTGTTTAGAATGGTTAGTAAGATTAAAATGGCGCGCGACTGGTTTGGATGCGTCTTTGTCATTTTTTTCAACGTCTCGGAGATGTTCACGAAAACGGTCGCCCAGTCTTCTCCCTGTTTCGCCAATGTATATCTTTTTGCAAAAAGTACATGTTATGCAGTAGATAACATTTACGGAGGTGCATGTAAAACGATCAGTGATTTTAATAGATCGTTTGGGTCCTGTTATTTTGTCCGCGTTGTGAATGAAAGGACAAGTGTTACATCGTGTGCGTGTGCATTTGAAAGTTCCCGGTACATCGTCAGATTTCAGTGCGCTCGTAACTAGAAAGTTGCCAATGTTTTTGTCACGTTTGAATGAAATTAGTGGGGGTTGTGAAAAAATTCTGCCAGTTTCGGGGTCGTTTTGGAGTAATTTGAAATTTTTTAAAATGATGCTTTTGACTGTGTTGTTGTGTGGGTGGAAAGTGAGGGTGAATGGAATTCTCTCGTTCTCTTCCTTCTGTGGCGTTTGTAGTGCTGATTGTCTGTCGATCTGTTGTGCACGTTGTTGGCCCGTATTAACAACAGAGTCAGGGTACCCACGTTTCTTGAAAAACTGGCACATTTCTTCTGATTTGTTGGAAAAATCAGAGTCATCACTACATAGACGTCGAAGTCTGAGAAATTGAGAATACGGAATGGCGTTTTTAACGTGCGATGGATGTGAGGATGAATGTAACAGATAACTGTGGGAATCTGTAGGTTTGTAGTGCACACTTGTGGATAAACTGTTACCGTTGATTGAAATATTAATGTCAAGAAAAGCGACTGAGGTTTCGGAAATTTCCCAGGTATATTTTAGAGCGGGATGAAAAGTATTGACAGAAGTTATGAATTGATTAAGTTCCTCTTTACTGGAAGAGGTAGCGCCAATGCAATCATCGATGTAGCGGCCGTAGAGTTCGGGTTTGGTTCCGTGGTACTGATTAAAAAATTTGTCTTCGATGTGGCCTACAAAAAGGTTAGCGTAGCTTGGTCCCATTTTGGCGCCCATGGCGACTCCATTTACTTGTTTGTAGTAGTTTTGGGAAAATGAAAAACAGTTAAGTGTCAAAACTAATTCGGCTAAGCGGAGCAGTGTTTCTGAGCTTGGGTTTTGAATGGAGCGCTGGTCGAAAAAATATTTTAGTGCTTGAAGTCCTTCGTCATTGGAGATGACGGTATATAAAGAGGTAATGTCCATAGTGAAAATTAATTTGTTTTCGCTGGGAAAACTGAAATCCCGGAAAATTTCGAGTGCGTGATTGGTGTCCTTAATGTACGAGGGTAGTGATTTGACAATGGGGGCCATGATTTTGTCTAAATCACCCTCACTTTCCACCCACACAACAACACAGTCAAAAGCATCATTTTAAAAAATTTCAAATTACTCCAAAACGACCCCGAAACTGGCAGAATTTTTTCACAACCCCCACTAATTTCATTCAAACGTGACAAAAACATTGGCAACTTTCTAGTTACGAGCGCACTGAAATCTGACGATGTACCGGGAACTTTCAAATGCACACGCACACGATGTAACACTTGTCCTTTCATTCACAACGCGGACAAAATAACAGGACCCAAACGATCTATTAAAATCACTGATCGTTTTACATGCACCTCCGTAAATGTTATCTACTGCATAACATGTACTTTTTGCAAAAAGATATACATTGGCGAAACGGGGAGAAGACTGGGCGACCGTTTTCGTGAACATCTCCGAGACGTTGAAAAAAATGACAAAGACGCATCCAAACCAGTCGCGCGCCATTTTAATCTTACTAACCATTCTAAACAACACATGACAATCTGCGGCCTTTCCCTACACCAGGGTAACACAGAAAGCCGTAAAAACCTAGAACAAAAAATCATCTTTCAAATCGGCACTCTCAAACCCCACGGAATCAACGAACGCTTTTCATTCAACTAATCTACATTTGTTTTTCACGTCACCAAATTTCCACCAATAGCGTAGCTCCACCGCTTACTATATAAAACCACACACTACCCACAATTCCTTGATTCGCTCCGACGAAGGGCTAGCGCTCGAAACGTCAGCTATTTGAATCTATTTACCTTATCGACTCAGTCGATAAAACTAAATTCTCGTGTTTCATCCCCCACCGACGCAGCACCACAGTTTCTCTAGAAACTAACCCCATTCATTTGTCGTCTTATAGAGAGTTTAGTTACAGTGAAATGACTGAAAAACCGAACAGCACGAACGAACACCAGATGTCCGTCTTATAGAGGTGTCCGTTAAGAGACTGAGTTGACTGTAAACAAACCGGCACCTGCTAAACAGGCTAGATTTCTGCATGAGAAGAAAAAAACTGGACTGGAATGAAATTGTATTTATCTATCTGTTACACTGTAGCAGGTCACTAGCTCGGGTCATTGAAATGTCAGAGAGCATGTATTTCTTCACATTTACATGTACAAATATAAGATCTGACATAGAAGGTTTCATTTAATACTACGCAGGCAGCGGCGGTCTTCATTCACTCCAGATGGGAGACTGGTCATTAAATTGATTATAGTGATACGTGAGAACAAGCTACGTAGCACGGCTGTGAAACCCTTTGATTCTCCCATTACGAACAGAAATAAAGTCCTCGATATTTCTACCGACAGAACTTAAATATAATATTGCCGTTACTAAAAGCTCTTCGATTCACGTAACGTAAGTGTTTAACAAAAAGAATGTCCTCACTGGTTCGAATTCGTGTCAAACTGCAGAACCCATAAAAATAACGCGGCCGACAAAATCTATAAATATCTTTTGTTTACACAACACGGCCGTGACCAAAAGCGCTTCGATTCTCACAACGAACGTGTTTAAGAAAAATAATATACTTGATATTTTAATTTGCGATCGTGTGGAGCAGCATTCAATAAGATCTAAGCTTTTGCAAACAAATCGTGAAACAAAACGTTCGTTTGTGACAACTGTTGGTACATTTCGGAATAACAAAACGAATATTTGTAAAGATAAATGCTTTTTTATACATGCGTGCTGAGAATGCATATATAATTATGGAAAGAGCACCCTTACTTTAATAAAATGGTCAAGTTGGAGAGTCGTGTCATTAAAGAAAACAACAGAAGATATCATTCCGTAAATTGTCGAGAGATTTTAGAGACGTTTGTATGACGGCGATAGTGTTTTTGCCTCCCGTGACAAAGGTATATTAAAACTGATATTAAGTAAGGCTATCAACGTTCTGCAGATAAAATTTTTTCGAGCTTTGATGTTGGACACCTTAATTCTGTTTTCCAAATGATCGCTGCGATCGCTAAAAAAATTAAAAGTTCACCGATCGTAGCGACCATCAAAAGGAAACCACACTCCAGTGATGGTAACGACCGCAGCGATCGTAGCGACCAAATGGAAACCACTCTCCAGCGATCGTAACGATTGCAGTGATAACACGATACCAGGCTTTAGGAGTAAAGGAGTTAAACGTCGTCGGCTTATTATTATATAACTTACCAAACGGTATAAGACACAGACCAATCAGTGTTACAAGACGAATATTGAAAGTGGCCATTGTCAGTAAACTTGTGAAGCGAATGGTGGACGAATTGTAGATTTTGATGTCCCAACGATTAAGGCCAATTCATTTACTACGTTGGCAGTTGGCAGTCTTCACTACTCCAGCTGGGAGACTGGTTACTCAATTTATAATGTGACTGCCAAGCTTTACCGCACATAACAGTCCGATACTCTGCCTCGTTCCCAGGCGCTGGTCAAGCGCGGGAAAACAGGGTGCGTGGGGAGAAGGATGCAGTGACTCAGTCACAATTCCACACACGCCGTGCCTAGAATTAGGATCGGAGGAACATCTGAGGACAAATCAGATGCGAGACGATAGCAGTTCTATCGGCGAATCTTTTGCTTCATCAGCATACGAATATAAGTAGAGAAGGCATCGTACAAAATAATACGAATATAAGTAGAGAAGGCATCATGCTGAATAATACGAGTATAAGTAGAGATGGCATCGTGCTGAATAACACGAATATAAGTAGAGAAGGCATCGTGTTGAATAATACGAATATAAGTAGAGAAGGTATCGTACTGAATAATACAAATATCAGTAGAGAAGGCATCGTGCTGAATAATACGAATATAAGTAGAGAAGGCACCGTGCTGAATAATACCAATATAAGTAGAGAAGGCATCGTGTTGAATAATACGAATATAAGTAGAGAAGGTATCGTACTGAATAATACAAATATAAGTAGAGAAGGCATCGTGCTGAATAATACGAATATAAGTAGAGAAGGCACCGTGCTGAATAATACGAATATAAGTAGAGAAGGCACCGTGCTGAATAATACGAATATAAGTAGAGAAGGCATCGTGTTGAATAATACGAATATAAGTAGAGAAGGTATCGTACTGAATAATACGAATATAAGGAGAGAAGGCATCGTGTTGAATAATACGAATATAAGTAGAGAAGGTATCGTACAGAATAATACAAATATAAGGAGAGAAGGCATCGTGCTGAATAACACGAATATAAGTAGAGAAGGCACCGTGCTGAATAATAGGAATTAAATATATGTAAGCAATTTTTAGCTATTTTCATTGAACGTTAATTGAAATGTCGGCTATCACAAAATGCAAAATTGTTGGGTGGCAAAAGCGCTAATGGGTCATACATTCTTATTGCTGTATTACACTGCTCATTACTTGTTTAGCTATAAACACTAATACAATGCTTACGATACGCTTACATATCACGCTTATAACATAGATACACTTATTAACACTACAGACTACACTTGCTTATTAATAGTACACTTACTTATTAATTGCTAACAAAAAAAATTAAAATTAATAACGTTCACAGACACGCATACACACACGTTAAATACATTCATTAGTTATGACACTTTATAGAAGATATTTTACAGTTTTCTTCCAAACTATATATCATATACATTATATTGTCCATTTCAAAAAAAGTTTGTAGCTAATGGAAACACCAAAGTTATTAAAAATTTACAAGTACAAATACATACTGATATATGGTAAGGGGAAAAAATGAAGAAAAATAAATAGACTGTTCTCGATGGCCACCAGACTCACATAGGTAAGAAAAACTCCAGATTACTGTCGCGAGTAAAGGCTCCCCACTTCCTGTTGAATTTATTTAGGGTCCCATTTTTAAGAGTATAACGCTTCTCAACATCCAAACATGAGTGAATATTCCGAATATAAAGTTCTCGGGATGGGATAGAGTGCATTGATTTAGACCAATATATGTGGTATCTAGCAATGAGGAGAAAGTGGTGAAAGAGGAGGTTTGAAGTATTTTCAACTAAGCCCAAGCAAACAAGAAATGAGAAAATTTCGGTTGAAAAGCAAGGATGGCTATAAATCCAATCTTTAACTTCGTTCCAAAAGCTGTGTACATTTGGACATTCCCAAAACAAGTGAACAAGAGTTTCCGAATTTTCCTCGCAGAAGGAACAAAGGTCACTTTGTATAACACCAATTTTAAACAAATAACTATTGGTGGCTATTCTTCTGTGGAGGAGTTTAAATTGTAAGTTTTGTTATTTTGTTTCCTGAGTACATAGAAAGGCCAAGTTATATGATTTACACGAATCTATTTTGTCAAGATCATACTTTTTAGAGTCTGAGAGCCATTTGTTTTGGCTTTCAATTGGAAGTGAAGCTTTTCGTTTCACAAGTATTTTATAGGCTGATTTGCAGAATTCCGATGACATCATCAAATTTTTGGTGTCATCGTCAGAGTTCAGCGTTAGGTGGCGAGCACGGACGTTTTTCAAACCAGAAATTGCACAAACAACACTATAATATTGGAGAAAATTTGTTTTCACAGAATACTTTTTCTTGAAGGTATCAAAAGTTAAGAATTTGGAATCCTTATCAAGAAGGTGGTCGACAGTACGAATATCTGCCAAAAACCAGTTTCTATAGTAGAAGGGTTTATTGTTAATGCGTATAAGGGAGTTATACCAGATTGGCATTTGAGAAAAGTTGTTCGGTTCTTTTTTAAAGCTGAGATTTGACCAGATTTCAATAAGTTCTTTAGAAAAGGGGTCCTCTAGTTGCAAAAAGGAAATGTCATCTATTTTAAGGTTACCTGTAAAGATTAGTTCGGCATTGAGCTCCGCTAAAAAGAAGTTCAAAAACAATTTCCATTTTCCTTTATTTTCCTGATCTAGATATTTTTTAATCCATTTCGCCTTTAGAGCTTGGTTAAAGCTCTGGATGTACAACATTCTAAGACCCCCCTCAGAATAATCATTAATCATTTGTGTTCTTTTAATTTTATCACTTTTTCCATTCCACAAAAACTTGTACAATAGACTCTTTATGTCCTTAAGGAATTCGTGTGACGTAGGCAGTGGAGACATGATATATACTAGCTGCGAGGCAAGCAGGCTCTTAATGACTACAATTTTCCCGAGGAGGGTTAGCCCTCTAAACTGCCAGTTTTCAACGGCCACAATATATTGAAACTGTAATAATATTTAAAAGATTTTAATGCACTCATTATTTTTTGTTTAGCTCGTAAGCGCAAACATATATCGTGATCACCTTAAAATTAACTTAAATAAAGCTTAATTATTTATTGAAAATAATCTTTCATTTGAAAGGCCGCACTTGTGCAGCATAATAAACAGTACCACATGAACGTACTAAACTCAATAGCTTTCATTTGAATGGTCACACTTTAGGATTTCATCCACAGACTCGACTCAAAAGTTAGAACCCGCTTGTACAGCATAATAAACAGTACTACAGGAATTAAAGCACTGCTCAATAGCTTTTATTTGAATAGCCACACTCCAGGATTTCATCCACAGACTTAAAAGTTAGACGACTCAATAGTTTCATTTGAATAGTCACACTTTAGGATTTCATCCACAGACTTAAACGTTAGAACAGCATAATAAACAGAAACAAATGGAAGTACTTCTCAATAGCTTTATTTGAATGATCACACCTAAATGGTCACACTTTAGGATTTCTTAACAAACTAAATCGTTAGAACCACCTCGCATACCACAAAAAAAATTACCATAGAAGAGGTTAATGGACATTTTCGTAAGGTTTCAACTTCACATGCTATAAGTTTACAAGCCTGTTCCAGGCGTTATAATCATGGGGCCTGAGAGCAGCTAAAAACCGGCGCGCGATCGAGGGGGAAAACAAGAGGAGTCTGGGGTGAGGGGATAAAGTTCGCGCCTATCCAAGTCCGTCACCAAACCGTCATTCGCCATAGTTTTCCTTCTGTGCGCCGCTTAACCTTCGCTCCCCACTATCTGATCACTTGGAGCATGCTATAAGCTGCGCACAAGATGAAATAAGTGGACAAAGTAACATTAACAGTCTTATCATTTGAATTTTTATCTTGTTAAATGTCACGCCACGTATTTGTAGGGAAAAACTGTGTATGTGCCGCACGTTTGACCAGTGGGCGGCGACAAGTAACTGCCTTTCGCCGTTCCGTCCTTCCGCCCTCTCGTAACTGTTAAAATAAATTATAAATGAGGGGATTTTTTAATTTATTCACAGTATTCTGCTGTTAGCAGAAGGCAGGACAGCTTACATGGGTTCTACAGCTGACGCGATACAGTATTTTGACAGGTAGGGGATGCACAGGCGTAGTTTTACATTTTCATGATGATTCAGGAAACGTAACAAACGAAACCTTTTGCAATGTGTGTGTTCAGCGGAATGTCGAGAATTTAGAGAACCTGAACAGATCATGATCAAAAACAGTTGTCGACATAGTTTCCAACGCAGCCGTTGTCAAGGAGCAATTCCCGCGTGGACACTTGGGTCACCTTCAACGTGTTTTATCAGAGAGGTCAACCAGCTCCACTCTTTTCGACAAGAACAACGCCTCGTCATCCTCAGGCACTACATTCAATCAAGAAAACTATCTGCATGAAAAGCCGTTTGTTTACTTTGATTTTGACCTAATTTTGCTATTACATTTACTATTTATCCTCTCCATTGTGACAATTAGATGTTCCCAGATGTCCAATATGCTGAAGCTTGTACACCTTTTGCTGTCCAAAACATTGTTAATTGTCCTCGAGGAATTTGAAAACATGATGTATATTGTTCGTCTGTTATTTTTTCATAATCATCCAGCAACAAAAACTTTGGACTTGTTCTTCGTGCAATTTTCTATACTGATTATTATTATAATTTCAACCCGTGAGGTATGTTTGAGTTTTTGACGTCACTTTCTCCCATTTGCAACCAAGCCTTGGAACAAGGTTGATTAATGGCGGCCGTAAATTCTCGGAAATAAATGTTAAAATAAAATGACTTCTGATGTTCGTAATGGATTGAAATTTGGCAAGATGAGTAAGAAAGTCTAATAGTAGACGAAAATGTAAAACAATGAAAATCAAAAATTTGATCACAGGGGCACTTTAAAATGTTTCTCTTGCCGATTAAACAAAAACATATGGAAAACAAAAACTTTCACCGTGTAGTTTATAAGTTATTAGCCTCAAATGGTCCAAAAATTTTTTTACTCATTTGGATACCACTTTGTTGACTGATAAAAAGATTTACTGGTTTCAAGTAAAAGATTTTTAGCCACACCATCAGGCTAGCTGCAATGGAATGTAAAAGACAAGAGGGCTGAACAATATGGAGCCACCTTAACAATCATTCAGGCCAAGACTTGTAATCTAAACTTTCCTTTACTTTTATTTTTAAACAGCTTAGGATATCCTTGTCCTGTTAATTTTAATCCTGCTGACCACTTTGTTCATACGTTGGCAATTGTTCCTGGTGACGAAGAAGACTGCCGCAAGAAGGTCAAGGTTAGACTTGAACCAAGCTTAGTAAGGGGGGATGCTACCTGATGTACCGGGGAAAGGGAGGGTGGAGGGAGGGTAGTGTTAGTCGGGAACTAGACCCCCGGGGGGGTCCGATTTCTCCTTTCTGTTATTAAAAAAACGACACAATAGACCAATTTCGATATATTAAAATTCATACTTGGCTCCGAGGCTTGGGGGAATAAAACAAAAGAAATAATTCAACAAAAGAAATAATTCAACGCTGAACCTCAATGTGATTTCTTTTATTTTATTTCCCCAAGCCTCGGAGCCAAGTATGAATTTTAATATATCGAATTTGGTCTGTTGGATTAATATATTTCAAATTTGGAAACATTTCTTATCGCACCCTGATCCATCCTACTTTAATCCAAATCCTCTCTTTAAAGGTTAATCTGGAGGCTGGTAATTTCGGTTGGAAAGCAAACAGAACAGTTAATTTTCCGAAAAATTCGGTTGGAAAACATGCACAACTATGTATTAACAAAATTAAAAGCAAAGCGCTTATCCCGTATCAATCATGTGTATTCCAACTGTTTTTATTTAGGACATCTGCGATGTGTACAGTGCACACGAAGCAAGAGAACAAGAGCCTGTGGAAACTGAAAGACAGGTACGATGCATATCAAAATGGTACAGAGAATGCTCTGGGCCTGGCTACTTATAAGTGTCATTAAACCTCATAAAAATCCTTACACGGATCTAATCCAAAAGCACTTCTCCTATTAACAAGAGGCTACACTGGTAGCCTGTACTTATGCGCTTGCATAAGAAAGTTATACAGTTTATTTTAAATGGGTCACGCATCCCTCCCCCCTCAACGAATTTTGCGTGACACACTAAAGAACACGCTAAAACACGTTTTCTGTACTCGCTTTGAATATTTAATTTATTGATTCCCGATCAAATACACACTCGTCTTTTATTTCCCAAACCGTGACTTCTTTCTGTTACATTTGAAAAGACTACTTTTAAAAGCAATGAAATCAGCAAACGACCGGGCTATTTTTTCAATTTTAGTGAATCTCAATAACAGAATTACGCGACCGTGCACAAAAACTTTTACTCGGTCTAGACTAAAAGTATGACTAATTTTCGAATAAAATACACCAGTTGTATCGGAAATTGCCCTAGAAACTGATTTGGAAATGAAAATTGCAAAACATACACAGACATCTTTGCGTATAAGGCGACGCGTGTGAAGTTAGAACTACAGGTATAAAATTAAGTCTTGTTTTGTTTACATAATATCAGATGTCATTACGATTGAATTTTAACATGTTTTATAAATATTTCTCCAAAACTAACCAGAACACAAAGAAAAAGTGAATCACAAATTGATATCAACATAAATTCTCACCAAAATTTGTAATTTCTTTTACGGTAAAGTCCCTCGTCTGTTTGAAAATTCTTTAAAACTCTGCTTCTTCGGTTTTGATCGCCCCACACTGATAAAAGCGTATGAATTTCCTTGAAGCAAGATTAGTTGCTAAAAGGTCTCCTTTTTCTCCACTATAGCGGCTTTGGGTATTCCTTAAAGCTTTCTCTTTTCATTTTGAATATTTTAAATGTGAGTTATTAATCCGATGACACGAAACTACGGGTTTAAAAACCAAGCACATGCCGAGCGCGGCAGCCATTTTTGTAGAATGTTGGTGACCCGAGGACCCGGTCACTAAAATATGCGTGCATAAATTTGCATGCAAAATCCTGACACAAAAAATAAAAATAACAAGAGGCTACACTTAGCCTATACTCATGCGCAAGAGACTCTAAGACGCGCGATTGAAGTTACCAATTTTTCTGTGCTCGCTTTTAATATTTAATTTATTGATTCCGATCAAATCCACACTCGTCTATAACTTTCCAAGCTGTGAATTATTTCTGTTACATTTGAAAAGACTACTTAAAAAAATAGGCAGTAGATGATATGCTGTAAAAAGAAATTTGATAATCAATATAAAGATTTAGTTTTCCTGTGTTACTTAATCGCATGCAACCAGTGTAAAATGGGTTATTCCAGAAAAAATCCCCCCCCCCCCCCCCCGACGGATGCAATATTTTTTTACCCCTCCCCCGCCCGGATTTCCCGGCCAGGCCGACCAACCCTCGCACCTTGATTTTTAACCCAGATACCCCCTCCTGCCCGGATGGCCATTAACTTTTTGTAGGCCCTAAATAAACAGGAAATCGCATTCAGGAGATCCGGGATTTTTTTAAAGATTTCAAATCTTTGGTGAGAATTGCTATGAATTGGTCAAACATTTTGTAAATAAACGTTGCGTGACGCATTCACTAAAATCTTTCCGTGATTTTAAGACCAAATCGAAATGAAATGTTTCCATAACTTAAAGCTGGTTCTTTAAAAAAATGCTTTGATTTTGCCATCTGTAATAAGTTTTTTCCAAGCTTCACAGGTTTCTTCAAAGTGTTGTCGCAAATACACAATTTTGCTTTGTGTAAATTTTATGTCAAATGTAATTTGATATCAAGCTGTTTTTATAATCACTGAATCTAAAATATATTTTCTATAAAAGGTCAAAACTTTTGAATGAAACTCATATTTCCTTGAATGAAAATGTCTTTCCTTTGATTAAAAGAGTCAAACACTTTTCAGAATTCAGTGATTTTCTGCTTCTGGAAGTCTTGGCGATATATTGTATCCTAATTACTGCGAGGAACCGGCTAGCGTCTGCGAAAATATAATAAACATCACAAAATAATTCAATTCAGCAACCTATTTTTATTATACTTTCTAAAATCGCCGACTTTTCCTGTGTAATAGAATGCCAATCTTATCCGGAAAAATGATTCGTATAATAATGCTTTCGCTAATAAAAAAAAACAGTTCTGAATGGTCAAAGGTACAGAAATGAAATGCTGGCGGCGTTTGAATCATGAGTTCGGATAGCTCATGGTCTGCTAACAAACACTTCGATTCACAGCTCGATTTTTCACTAAAACCTTTTTCCAAACCACGAAAATACCTAAAATAATATTTGAAAACAATACTTGGCCACATTTGGTAAAAGCTGTGCTTGGTAAAGCAGTAAAAATAACGAGAAAGCTCCGTTTACCTTTCCACGAATCCAAAGCGCGCACGTACAAACAGAACTGCCTTGACAATCGAGTCGTCTAATCCGAAGCTATCAGAACTGTCTCATCGTACAGCAATCGGGTGAACTTGGCACAACTTCGCGCTTCGGAAAGTCGGACTTACTTACACAGGTGACAGCATAGTGGTTACTAGTAACCTAGTAACCACAAAAAGCAATAAAGTCAGTAAAAATCTACATTAATATGACACGCATTCCCTAGTCCATAATCCACAGAAGTCCAGTCCCAAAGTCCAGATGTTTTATTAAATCTGATGGGTTGAAGTAACGACGCTGTTTTGCCGTGTGTTTCTATTGTTCTTTCTTGAAAAAAGTCTTGAAATTACTCACCACAGGCAGCGAGGACTGCTCCGATACAGACATTACAAAGAATCGGCAGTAAAACGGGAAATAAATTGCGAGTGCGAGAGATCGATGTTTGACATTTTTGCCTCGGAAGAAGTCTGATTAAAAATAGCTCTTAGTTTTTTCAGAATCGCGACAAATTCGGCTTCAAGTTGTATGCTGTGTATAAAAGCAACGTTCACCTCTGTGGGAGAAATACAGGACTGACTTATACACCAATAAGACCAAATGACGGAAAATGTTTGTCATGCGCATGCGTATCAAACATTTGTTTTATACTTCAATGTACCATAAGAAAACAAGCAATTTAAATTTTAAAAATTTAAACAAGATAAGAAGACGTCCGACATGGAGAATTCAGTCATCGTACCTGCAAACCACGTTACTATTGAATGTTTTATAAATGAAGGCTGTACCACAATGAAGCCAGTCATTGTTGTGAAGATAATATATACCTGACGTGAACATTACTGATGTGAGTAGGGTTGTAGGAGACGCTGTCGTGACACTTCAGTAACGATGTTTTGCCGGAAGTGAGAGTAGCCGGAAGTCACTAAACCGGAAGTGTAAAAAGCAAAGCTGTGAACCGGAAATGCACAATTTAAAATATGCGTTAATAAATTTGCATGCAAAATCGTGACACAAAAAAAATAATAATAAAAAGAAAAACGAAGCCCATTTTATAACTCATGCCGCTACGCGCATGAGTAATAATAATAATAACAAGAAAAACGAAGCCGGAACCTTACCTTATGCGCGCTATGCGCATAAGTAATTAGGGAATAAAATGACTTTTGCAGGCAACAACGGTTTTCGTAATTCTAAACTCGCTTGAAACAAATAATTATGAGAAAAATAGCTTTATCCTCTGCAAATCTACCTTTCCCTTTTTTCTTCCGTCTTGTTCTACTTCCAAATTTATAAAGTTGACGCTTGAAAATATGACGCTGAAAATGTCGGGTTATGGATTACGATCACCAAATTTAAACTATTTGGAACTACAACGCTCGTTGCAGTTTCAAGCTCGTCCCACGCTCGTGACATGATCAACATTACATCTTTCTCATATTCATTATCGAGTGGAGGTGCGGTGGTCCAGTGGTTAGCGCGTCGGACTTTCAACCTGAAGGTCGGTGGTTCAAGCCTGGTCTCTGTCGTTGTGTTGTTTTCTTAGACAAGAAACTTTGCTCCACACGTTGTCTCTCTCCACCCAGGTGTATAAATGGGTACCGGTGACATAATGCTGGGGGTAATCTTGGAATGGACTAGCATCCTATCCTTGGTGGAGTTAATTGTAATACCTGAGTCACTTCATGCTAGAGAAACCGGGTTAAGCACTGGCAGTTGTGAGCCATTAGGCTTGTGAAGACTTACCTTACCTTCATTAATAATTATAATAACGTGTTAGGAGCCGTTCACCCCACTATAAGATGTAGCAATGTAAAAACCTCTTAAAGCGTCCGCCAAAATGCTCATACGTCACTTGTTGTGTCCGTCTACTGTATCTCATTGCTTCGCTTGAAGTGTCCACCTCAAGTCCTTTCTAAATTATGGGTGTGACGTAGAATACCATTCACTCGTTTTTGCAGTAACAAGTGATAAAATCGTTTTTATTCTTACAAAATTGTTTTTTTTTCTTAGGACTCCTTCAAGGATGATGATCGTGTCGCACGCTCACCGTAAGAATACACTGTTACTTCTTAGTCAATGTGTTAGTATTAGAGTTATATACACGTCGCAGGCCATAATAAAGAGATTTTGTTCGCATTCTACACACTGAGCGTGAAGGATGGGTGGTGATCATACAGTCCAAGCTATCTGAGAGGACACTCTTCAAAGCGGACAGCCCTACTTACGGCCGCCTTGACAAAGCACTGTTTGATATTCCCGCTTACACTCTTTGGCTTCCCGAGGGTGTCCGCTTACGGGAGCTTCGATTGTTTATGCTTCAAGTATGTCCATCCACCTTAACTATCATTAATCATCCTTCATTTTTAAATAGTCACTCTCATTTGTCTAATGCTTTTATTTCAAAATTAAACCATAAGTACTATTTAAAATTTACATTGTTTACCATCTTGGTTATCCTTAAATAAGGATTGCTATTACCTAGCATGACAGTTCAGTTAGAAACGCCTAATACATTAACGAACACACTGACCTAACATTCACTATACTTAGTCTTTGCACGCGTTACTTGCCTATCGTATTTTCGTTTTTGCCGTATTAGGTACAAAGTCTCCTGGTGCAAACAGTTCCGTTCTGTTTTCTGGCGATCCTGGCTCACTAATAATCGAGATGTTGTTATCTTCAGAATTCGACTATACCAGAGCATAGTAAGAGTCACTGTTATCGTGTAGTACATAGTTTTACATGGGTGCGCGGAGATATCACATTTCTCTTCGAGTGTTCAACTCGATATTTTTTACTTGAGAGTACAAACAAAGGTTGTTTTTGTGGTTGTTGTTGAAAATGGCAACGAGAGGAGAAATGTCATCTCCAAGCAGACATGTATTATTTTGTTTATTATATAAACGACTTGACTTACGAAGTTTAAAGCAATTTTCCGAAGACTATCCGAAGACTATCCGAAGACTATCCGAAGGTTGTACGAACGTTTTCTATTATTTTCCGAAAGTGCCCGAAGATTTCCGAAAAATTTTTGAACATTTCCCAGAAAGATCCGAAGACGTTTCGAATAAGACCGACACCATTTGATAAGGCAAAACATGGTAGCTAACCATAAGATGTTGATACAGTCATCTCTCTCTCTCTCTCAATTTAAGCGACCACCCTCGGAGCAGGAAAAAAAGTGGTTGCTTAAGGGAGGTGGTCGCTAAAGAGAAAAAACAATTTGAAACAGTATTTGACTGAGAAAGAAAACGGTTATTTACAAAGTAGTCGCTTACGGGAAGTAATATCTTAAGAGAGTTGTCGTTAAGAGAAATTTGACTGTATATTGTAATGTAAGTCCTTATGTAGTAAAGAGAGACCCATTCAAACTGGGCACCTATGTTTAAATATATATCGCTTATAAATAAAAATAAAGAAATGCCGTGGGAAGTTTGAGTGCCTTATTTATGAGATGCTCCTGATAAAGAGACCGACTTCGAACACTCAAATAGACTCCATTGTAGCGATACTTTTCATTTAATAGCGCACATTTTTTTCGGTTTCCACACCTATGTTTATTTTAATGTATGTTTTCACATTCATACTTATATATATCGCCACCTATCTTGCAAATATTACCATTTGATAATGATGATATGCTTTCGTCGAAACGTCATGTTTAAATATCGCTCGTTTTTAACCTAAAATGTGTTACAAAATCTTTCGTTACACATAAACAAAAATATATCTTAACTCTTCACAGTGAAGATAACACTGATATCTTCGCATTTGTCAAGATATGATTTTTCCACCGTATGAGAAATCCTTGCCCTAATTGCGTCGACGAAGGAGACGCTTCCTAATCTTGTCGGCTAGGCGGAACGAATCGAGAAAAGTGTCGGTACCAAATCTGCGCCATCTTGATTAAACATACTGTATGCTGGATGCAACTTCCAGACATTGAGATATCTACATTTATTTAGTCGGTAAAATCCTTGCGGATATCACACCAAGTACTGAGGCGTAGCACTTCAGAATCGGAGAAATATAAACCGAAATGAAATCAAGACAAATATACTATTTATGTCGGAAAAATCTGAGACCTTTCGGACTACACAGCACGGCAGAATTGAAGGATTGTGCCCGATTCCACGGCGATAGCGCGAATTTGTTTGATGTCGGCCCGACGTTTTTGCCTGCGTGACATATCTCGTGACATAGCCCCCTTTCAACAGTGGCTGAAACTGAGGTACTACGTAGGTCAAGACGAGGTGCTACGGTATAAGGAGACGCACTATAATCTATGATTACTACTAGTTTTAGAGTAGTTTTGACCAAAGATGTAAAAGTCGTCACGACATAGCCCGTTCAAGGCATTTTGCAATGTTACTGACAACTCCCTAAAATCCGGCGACGTTTGGCGGTGTCCTTAGGCGATGTTTTAGTCCGCAAAGTAGAACCTAATGTGAAAATATCATAGGGCCATTTTAAAAAGCGACAGCTAATACGCCGCAGCTGAAATATATATACTACCTCGGCTTAGCTAAGGGGCGAACTAGACTTATGAGGCGTGTTTGTGTTTGTGTGTGTGTGTGTGTGTGTGTGTGTGTGTGTGTGTGTGTGTGTGGGGGGGGGGGGGGGGGGGGGGGGGGGGGGG